>JAYRBT010000082.1:39761992-39811015 GCA_036023395.1 Myiotriccus ornatus | reverse complement strand
GTAGCAAGCGTGGGTAGAGCCCAAGCGTGGGTAGAGCCCTCCTAGAATCTTCGTTCGCGAAGCCTAGCCATGATGAATAAGTAGCAGAAAAGTTCTGCACTGCCCTGGTTATTCCTTCCTCCATAGCAAGGATGTATCCTGGCATGAGTGCTTGCAATGAAGGTGTTCCCATACCCTAAAAGATATGCCAGTACTAATGCTTTCACCATTTCAAAACTGCAAGGAGTCAGAAAACATTGCTGCCAGTGACAGTGGTGCCTGCTGCCACAGCTAGCTGCACTACCCTTCAGAAACACCCCTCCCCTAAGAGATGGTAGGAATGACAAATTGAAGTGTTAATTTGTTAAACTGCAATAGCACTGTCAAATTATCCTGGCTTAAAGTTAAAAATAAATCCATTCATTACTACTATTCATACTACAAGTATCAACTACAGAACAAAAACAAGCACTGTACCCTTTGATAGTAACATTCTGCACGCAGAGTAGTCTTAAAAGTCCAAGAGAAAAAAACCCAGAGAAACAGGTAGGCAGCTCAGAATATTCAGCTCACACAAACACAGCAAGTCCAACAAGGATGTTGCCTCTGAAGAGACTTTAGAGAGTGAGCATATGCATCCACTGAACACCGCTGAGGTTCACCAAAGAAGTGACTTGAACCCTCGCTTCTCTGACTGCTGCTCTGGTGGTATCAAAGACTGCTCACCTGTGACAAAACCAACAAGTACCAAGTCATGAATTGCCCTCTTACAGATAAAGAAAAAAGTACACTGTCGCAATTTTTTTCTGGATAGAGGCCAAACTGAGTCTGTTCCAAGCATCAGGGCCAAAATATCATCTACAATTAAAGCATTGTTGACAATGTTGAGGTTATTTGAGATGAAGTAGACTACAGGTCATCCTGCAGCTTGGAGGTATATTGGCAATCTGATGGTACTAGTAATAAAAATGTGTTTGTGTCAGTAAAGTAAGCAAATATGACTCAAGGCACACAGGCACTAGACAGGCTGAATAAGAATTCACTTTTCTAATCATAACCACAATTTGAAGCTCCAAGCCATAGTAGCCTAAAGAGCCCCACACTGGACAGCTGTTGTGGAAATCTAACAGGACATAATTGAAATGAATGATAGAAGAAAGCAACACACACAAGCCTACCCCAATTATTGCTTTGCAAAAGCAAAAGTTCTTTTCTATCACTGGTATGTTCAGGAAGATGCTAGATAGAGTGAATCTATGTCATTTGATAAAGTACCACAGCATAGGGGTCATTAAGAAGGGGGATAGGTAAATGCAGGCACTGCAGAGGCCCCACCATAATCTCACAATAGAAAATACAGAGTTGTGGAGATGACAAAAAACAAGTACAACTGGAACAGAGAGCACAGCCTTCACCATCTGGGACCTTACGGCTTGTCTGGGAGTGATCTCTAAGCCCATGTTAAAAGATCAATGAACTGCAAAAGATGTCTCAGTCTGCCTGGGAATCTGAAGAATGACTGGAATCTGGTTTTGCTTTGATTTCAATTTACCCTGCCCACATTACAATTCTGTAACATACTGTCAACTCAAAAATATGTGTTCTATTGCCAGGGTCCTATCACTACTGAAAGGGAAAGAGTGATGTCTTGATAGTGATGGGTGAATGGCAAAAGCACACGAAATAAAGTGGGGGTGCGGTAGCAGTGGGAGAGAGGAATAGCTTGGGGAAGACTCATTCCCTAAATAACCCAGTAAGCCAATACTTAGTACTCGTGAAGCGTGATCACGCTGCTAATGAAGCAATAAATCCTCTCTTGCATTTGTGCTGGAGGGAGGGGGGTCAGAAGGTGGAGAGAGCTCCCTTTCCTTTCTCATTATAAGCAGCAATGTAAAATGCTTTAATATAGCTCAGTAATGTCCTAGAAGGAACTATCAGCTAATGCTTCCCCTCATGAAACCATGCCCCAAAATGGCACGTTTCCTTGGCCCTCTTGGCTTTCCTCTTGGGATCCCTGCACTACAGCCAGCAACAAGCCTGGCCCTGCCCTCTCCATCATCCCCATCATCCTTCATCCACTTTGGGACTTTGATAGTTGACTTCTAGACCTGCACCAGCCAATTTAAGCATAAACATCACTGATTAACACCTAATCCCCCTCCCCCTTGTAACATATTCTAAAATGCCTCTATTTTAAATTGTAAACGAGAGAAACATTTACTTTCCCAAAAACTGAAACTGGCAAGGAAAAATGAGCAAAGCCTATCTCTAATTAACGCTAATCTGTCTGCCTTGTGTACGCACCAGTGAGGGAGCCACAGTACGCTGCAGATCAGAAGATAAAAGCACACTCAGGAGTTCAACTGCTTTAGAAGCACAACATCTGTTAGCCATGTTATTCTGCAGCTATCCAACAAGCAGAGCACTCTTCACAACACTTAATAGCTTATGCATTATGTATGCTGCCGTGGGTACAGAGGGACTTTGGTTCAGGGTTTCATTCTGCGCCAGTCTCAGATTGGAAAACTACAGGCAAATCTGCGGAGTGTCTCTCTTCTCTCCTTCCTCGCATGGTAAGTGAGGGCTCAGGGCCAAATTCTGCTCCCAATTACATTAATATGGCTCCACTCAAAATCAGTTTGGTGTAATACAGAATAGTATCTGACTGACTCCATCCTTAATTCACTCAGTGTGTGGAATTAGAATAAAACTGCAAGAAATCTCTTTAGAAGAGAGCATTTTAAGTCACCTATTGTTGTAATATACTTGATTGATTTAGCCACTACGTTATTATTACAAATTAATAAAGGAAGGGCATGCATTAATGGAGTTTATAGGTTTTTCAATTACTGTTTTCCTATTATTCATTCTATTATTCAATTCACCAGCTTCTTTATATAGTGCATCTATAACTCCAATGCATTATAGTGCTTCAGAATTTATGAAGTATATACAAAGCATATAAATCCTATTAACTATCCCATCATACTTATAATTGAGTCAATTAAAATGTTGCATGTGTCTACAGTATAAAACAGAGAGGGAGAATAAAACTGAAATCAAGGGGTTAAAAAATTCTTGATTATTTATATTTTCTAAACTTCCCTGCCACAGTGGAGACAAGACACAGCGTGAATATGCTACATTCTGCTCCTTAGACCCTATAGCCCAGGCTGTAGCACAGAGAACATAAGAAACTTTTGAGCAACTTACAATGATTTTCATACTCATTTTAAGGCCAAAGGGACCATTTTGTTCTTCTAATATAACTATTCACATGACAAAAGCCCATAGGATTTCACTAAGGGATTCTTTTGTAAAGGTAACGGTTTCTGGAAGAGGTTTGGTTTTTTCAAGTATCCAACCTGCATTTAGGGATTTCCATCTATTTGTTCCAATTCTGTAATATAGCCTTGCTGATAAAAATATACATTCTGGCAGGTTTTCACATCATATATGCATGCCCATGTTAGGTATCTAGCTCAGGAATGATTCAACAGATCAAAGTGAAGGACTGGAGTTCTCTGCCTAGTCAATGAAAGGAGGCAGTCAGTCACTCCAGCATACTGAGTCAGAGATGCCTCCAAGAGCTAAAAGCAGACTAGGAGAATAAATACCCACACTGACTTCTGTTCTGAATTGCTCAAGATCCTCCTCATACTGAGCTGATCCTTCCAACTATTGTCTTTGGCAATATACTTCACTTGCTAGACTGAATAGGCAGGTACTTTCTCTATAACCATACATGCAATTCTGTAATAATTAAACCACATGGACTTTGCAATGTGACAGTGAGACGCATTTTCCAGAACTAAGGTCTTTCACAGAGCTCTTTCTTCTTCTCTTCCTTTTTTGCTGCTATCTTTATTTCAGTGCCAACATACACTGCAACTCAACACAGGGTTTAGACAACAGAATCATAAGTGTCACTGAATTGAATTTGTGCTACAAAGTCATTTAAGTGCTTTTGAAAATCACACCCTTGAATTCTTGATAGGACTGCAGCATTATCCTTGCCACAGAATCCTGGTTCAACATCAGTGTGCTAATTCCTATTTGTAAAGTGCTTTGAAGATGCACATACTACTGCATTGCACCCTGCAGACTTTCATTGGTGCTAACACGGTACAACTCTGTTTTCTCCCTCCCCCCAGCCTGAGAACAACAAGAAAGACCAGAAAATGTGTTTTCCCCATACATTTAAGGAGACAAATTTTGATGTCCCAGCATGAATTTTTCCACACCACACAAAAATGCTAATTAAGCCTTTATTCTATAACATGACAGATGTTTCTGATGCACTGTTCATTCATTTCATACTGTACAAAAGCTAAAGTTTTAAACTTTTTGTATTATGGCAAAATTAGCATTATTCATTAAGACAGCCATCAGAAGTCTACTTGAAGCACTGTCCTGTTCCTCAGACGGAAGAATGTTGAAAGACATTGCTGAAGATTGCCCTCCTTGTACATTAGGCAGACACACTGCATCCACACATGGAACGAGTTCACAGGACCCCATTCCTCCTCCTCACACATCCTCCCTAGTCTTTCCTACTAGAAGCATCTTCTGCTGCACATAAATTACAATCCTGGTGTTTAACACTCACTACACATACCCAGCCCACACAACCTAACGCTGTGCATACAGAGAAGCAGTTCAAGCAAAAGAAATGGCTGCCTTTGTGACTGCAATATCACAGTGAAAAAAAGCTCCTGGACCCCAGCCCTCACTGTGTCCCAATGCTTCCCCCAAGCAATCCACCATTTGCTCCCATTGACAACTTCCCTGCAGTGTCACTGCAACCTTGCCTTCATCCCTGTTCCTTTTCTCATCTCTTCTACACATCTACACAGTATCCTTCTGGTTTTTTGACTCGTCTTTCGTATCACAATTCCCTTTTCTCCTCTTTTCCCCTAAAAAAGCACATTAATACTCCAACCTACTCAGTCTCCTGCCCTTGTTACCAAATCAACATCTGAGAAAACACTTGTCCTTTTCTCTTTGCTCTCTGGAGTAACTGTCAGGAAAAGAAAGATTTCTTTAAAAATACAGATTCAGCAACTACACACTCTTACTTGGAAGGAAGCTTGTCCCTGGGGTAGTGATTATACATATAAAGACAATAATAAGACTGAGGGCTGCAAAGCTGTGTAGCAAAGGTAGAAATCTTAAAATCTGTCTACAATTCTCCAGAGGTTTAATTTATGGTCTAAAAGAGCTTATTTTACACATATGTAAGTGCTGGGAAAACAATGCATTTGTCAGTTCATCACAAATTACAGCACATCTCAAGAAATGCAACAGTAAGAGGATAAACAGAAACAAATATGCATGAAAGGGATGCACAGAAATTAACATCTCTAACAGAGAATCAACCTATTTTTTTTCTATTTGGAAAATTCTGAAATTGTACTTATTAACAATATATACCAGAGCTATTATCTGTTACTGTGAAGTTGAAGTTCTAAGGTATGTGGTCTATGACTTATCAAAGGAAAGCCAAATAGTCACCTGATCATTGCTTTATGTACTTAATATAGTACATCAGTAGATACTTATACAGGATAAAAATTTCTAAAAGCAGAATTTAACTGAGTCAAAATGGGCTATGTCAAATTCATCATTGTACAGTCAAGACTGAGTTAAGTGAAACCTGGAAGCATGGCACAGATGATTTAGCTACAAGTTTATCAAGAATCATGATGGAATATTAGATTGAACAGCCTTGGCATTAAGGAAGTCTTCTTGGATGCAGGGCAGTGAGGTTTGAATGAACTCAACTGGACAGCAACTGACTTCCGTTTTCCTACTGGAAAAAAAAATTGAATGTGTTCCTGATCATTATGCATTTGTATGGAAAAGAGCTTCCTTTCTTTCCTCAGTGAGTTAAAAATATAATGGTCATTTCTGTCACTTAATGTAGCAGATGTAAGGAAGAATTTATTTTTTTTATAAGGGCAGTGAAACACTGGAACAGTTTTCCCAGAGATGTAGGGGATGCCTCATCCCTGGAAAAATTCAAGGCGAGGTGGGACAGGGTTCTGAGCAACCTGACATAGTTGAAGATGTTCCTGCTCATTGCGGGAGGGTTGGATGAGATGATCTTGAAAGGTCCCTTCCAACCCAAACTGTTATATGAAAGTCAGCATACCCACAAGGTGATGGCCAGCAAGAGGCTTAGAAGCACATGGCTTAGGCATAAGCTAAAAGCCAAGGAGATGTCACTTACCTGAATTAATGTGCTCCAATATAATCCCAGCTCCTGTTTACCCAAGCAGAGGAGCTATCAGCATGTACTCCCACATCACCAAAGTCACTCAGCTTCCCTTCAAAGGACCCACAGAAGCCAGGCACACAGTCAGGGGACTTTCCCTCACTGAAGGCTTTCCACTGTCTCAGTATGAAAATGCTTGGTCGGATGAGAGCAGCCCTGGCCACATGCACCAAAGAGAACAGCACCATGAGGAGTCTCAGAGACAAAATACCCTGTAAGTTCAGACACCTCTGAGCTAAGGCAGTGGCTGTTGAAGAAATCCTTATTCCACTGTTTGTGGGATATATGAGACACAGTGAGATTCATTTATTCTATAGCTTGACATTCACCATAATGACCCAGTCACTCTCAATTCCCTTTTTAGTTTATGGCTCTTCTTAGTCCAGGACACAGTCAATTTATATTGGTTTAGATATCTTACTTAAGAGGTGAAAATCACATCCTCCCTCTTGACAGAATAATGAGCCTAGATGACCAGTAAGCAGTAGATATCTGCTGTATGCACGCTGATGTACCATCAGAGGCTGGATCTGGTTTCTTTTGTGTGACTGTCCTGTGGAGCTAGCTCTAAAGATCACAATGACTCCTTCAGTGCTTAAAATCTATTAATCTTCTAATTAGACCTAATTAAAATGAAATGCATTTTTACTTTTTATTCTAGACAACTTTCTCTTTCATCATTAAAACACTGACATTTTTTAAATGAGCTCCCCTAATAACAAGAGAACATTAATATACCTTATTAGTATTCTTTTCTAATAGTTAAGACCTTGGCTTGTCCAATTACACATTTTTATACCATTAGAAAACAAAGTGAGAAGCTACATGTAATGGCACACTCCAGTTAGCACAGTGTAAACAGAAAGCAACCAATTAAGGGATTCTTCCAGGTATCAGGGACCTGGAAAAATACTTCACTGTAGTTTATGAATTGTGTTTAAGAATACATGCAATAATTTTGTTATTAAATGATTGAGATAAAGTTGAGTGATGTAGAAGTGGGAGAACAACAGGAAGAAAGCAGGCGGTTCCATAATCAGGACATGTCTCCTCTCAAGCTTCCACCTCTCTCTCTATAGCTCTTATGAAAAGCTTACAGTGGCAGAGGACAACAGGAGATGTGTCATTTAAACACAGGTAAGCCATTAATACATTGTTTAGAGTAATTGAAATGCATTGCAAAGGATTAGTTGTCTGCCAATCATCCCAATTAAGCAGGCGTGTCATTGATCAGGATAGCAATTAAGAGGATTCTAGGGTGTCAGCAATTTATTCTTAACAGCCTCAAAACTAATTGCTCTCAAGCACAGAACCAGGTTCAAAGTTCTTTAAAAGAGAAACAAGAGAGTTATTGGAAAATTTCTTGTTCTTTCCCATGAACAACCTATGGGCTAAACTAGATTAGGAGAATTCACAATACTGCAGAGTTCTAACATAGTAACAAATTATTCCATCGTTATCTACTGCTAGCAACAGGAAATGACAAGATCAAATGCGGCAACACTTGGTGGTTTTTTTAATCTGGATTTTGCAGTGTCCCTACAAGTCAATGAACAATCCAAACTCCAAAGACAGCACACAGTAAGGCAAAGGCTCTGTGGCAGCAGATGGACCTGCGGGTTCTTTGAGAATGAAAAGGTGCAGCCCTGTTAACCACCAAACTTTTGGCACCCATCCATACAAGTCCAGTTTCAAACTGGTGAGACTCCGCTTGGTGCCCTTGTGCTCACACCACCTATAACACCTCTGAGCAAGGTGAATAGTTCGACTCCTGACTGACTGTTTTATAACTGTGTTGGGATGTCCGATGGTGCTGCTGTATCAGTCATACTCAGGAAATCCTCTGTGCAGTTAGATGAGGCTGAAAGATTAAGGCATCGCACTACAGGTAGATCAGGTGCTCTCAGGAGCCGAGTTGCCACAAGGATGAGTGGAACAGAAAAAGTTGGATAATTATGTGGGCAGACTGAGCATTGCTGGTCCACAGGAACAGCAAGGAGTCAGGTTTGGTCATAACCTTAGCCTTGGCACAAATCAGAAACCAATAAATCTCATTAAAGTTCCAGTGAGAAACTTTGTGAGTGCTGCAGCACACTGTTCCATGTTTTCCTTTTTGGTTTTCCCCCCTCTTTTCTGTTTCTAAAGTTTTTATTCATGTGCAACAGTGAGGAAATAAACAACGGATATCTAAATTGGAATATTTACATTTTTGCTTTTCTTATTGTTTTAACACCAAAACCACTGCGAACTGAGAGAAGTTAAAAACAGATAGAGCACCTCCTAAAAACATGCTGATTATATTCAAATACTTATGTACAGCAGCATCTATGAATATTACTTTGATGTAAAATTCAAATCTTTGAATAGGATGTTATCTTTCTGAAAAATTAAATATTTGGTACTATAGAAGTACATACCCTATTTTAAAATATTTATTATGCAGAGAGCATAACATTCGCTGTTAATTCCAGGATACAATAATTACTTCTATATAAACATGTTATTTTACAAGCTCTTTACCTAACGGGAATTTTACTTTATCATTTCCCTCTACAGGATCTATGATTGCTAAAGGAAGATGGAAACAGCAGTGCAGACCAACGTACTGGAGACAATAAGAGACGGAGGGAAGCTTCTCCTCAGTCCTTGGAAAATCACAGAATCATTAGGTTGGAAAAGACCTCTGAGATCTAGTCCAGCCTTTGACTGATCACCATCTTTTCAACTAGACCAAGGCACAAATCTATACCAAGTGCCATATCCAGTTATTTCTTGAACACCTCCAGGAATGGTGATTCCACCATCTCCCTACACAGTTTATGCTAATGTTTAACAACTCTTTCCATGAAGAAATTCCTCCTGATGTCCAACCTGAATCTCCCCTGGTGCAACTTGAGGCTATGTCCTCTCATCCTGAAAATTCCAGGTCTTTGGCAAGCTCATTCTCAAACTTTTAAACCCTTATGCAGAAAGCAAAGGCTACATTTCATCCTGGAGAAGAGAAAGCTCCAAGGGAGACCTTAGGGCACCTTCCAGTACCTAAAGGGGACCTACAAGAGAGCTGGAGAGGAACTTTTTACAAGGGCGTGTGGCCACAGGACAAGGGATGATGGCTTTAAACTGAAAGAGAGCGTGTTTAGAGTAGAAATCCATTCTTCACTACGAGGGTGGTGAGACACTGGAACAGGATGCCTAGAAAAGTTGTGGATGCCCTATCCCTGGAAGTGGTCAACACCAGGCTGGATGGGGCTTCGAGCAACCTGATCTAGTGAGAGGTGTTCCTGCCCATGGCAAAGTGGTTGGCAGTAGATGATCTTTAAGGTATCTTCCAACCCAAACCATTCTATGATTCTACGATTCTATGACTTTTCTGGTACAAACAGCCAACCAAATCTGTATTCTAGCTTCATCTCCGTAACAACACCTAAACATCTCTATTCTCTTTCCTACCTGAATTTAACCTACTCAACCTCTAGACTAGGGAACTGCTAATATCCTCATTTTAGAGACATGAGGCCAGAATGACTCACTCAGCTGAGATCACATAAGTAGCCCAGAGAGGTCCCCAAATGGGATTTGTGATTTCAGAGACCCAAGAATCTATTACCCTAACTCCTGAACGTATAAACGGAAGCGTTTTTTTAAGGAGCATATCTTCTTCTTTAATGAGCCTGGGACTTGCCCCTCATGGTTCTTTGGGCATTGTTTTGCAGTCTTGAACAAACTGCAGTGTTGCTGCCCCGATATTTCTCCCTGTAAAACTAATGTTGACATCATTTTAAAAGGCTTTGATGTTGTGGCCTGACAGATGCAGTTCTTATTTATCCATTAAATGTTATTTGCCATGTTGGGGACCCTTTCACCCAGAGCCAAGAAGAACACACTACTCACATTCTCCTAGCCTAAACAGTAATAATTACAATTAAATTTTACATTGCCTTTTGCAGAGGTCATTGAGGCTTCTATGGATAACAGTGGACAGAGCCATTAAAACTAGCCATTAAAATAGCCTCAGTCTCTTCTAAGAAAAGGTGCAGGAGGATACTGTACATAGACATACCATAAATGCAAACATCTGTTGTAAATGCATATTTGGCAACTCAGCAGATAAACAAATGGGTCAGTGAGTTAAGAAAAATTGTTTATTTGCTCTGTCATTTCAGTTGGGTGAAGCCTGCAACATCCTGCATTTTAAGTAAACTAGACTCTTTCTACTTGGAAGAGTGGAACTCTTGATTTGCACAGCTTCATGAGTACACATTTGCTTAGAAAAAAGGAGCACAGGCCTTGTCCCCAGACCATCTTTTTCCTATTAATTTCACTATGCTTCCTCTATGTGTAATGTGGGCTTTTGAAATCCTTCCATCTTGTTTGCAACTTGAATCATGTCTCTATTTTTAGAGAACTTGGAGCTACACTATGACTTTACCAAATGGAAAATGTAATCATGTCTGTGTTATGTATAACAATGTGTGTATTTGCCCTGAGCCAAATGAACTGCCTCATCAGAATTTTGAACAGAGTCAGATTTTGGGGACAGCAACAACCCTAGAAACTAGTCCTGCCAGCAACTTTGCTTTCCTAACTTGCATTAGCTGGAGGTTTGTGACAGCTCCCCAGAGAACAGCGCTGAGGCAGCACAGCAAGAAGACGCTGTCTCAAGAATGCACAAAACCAAATTACTCAATTTGTCCATGTACTGGAATGAGATTTGGTCTGTTCAATGCAAAGGGACACAGTAATCTCGGGAAACCCCCCCCCACATTTCTTTAGGAAGAGCATGTATGTGGCATGCTTATAACTGACTCGCAGCTTAACCAGCACTGGCAGAGATTCAAGAGGGTGAAACACTTCTCCCAGACTCCATGGGGGCTGATTTATGCCACTGGGCAACATTTGCACATAATGAATTTCCCTCCCAGAGGGTCACATTTACTACTTCTGCCCTTCTCTAGAGGCAATTCACATCTAGCTTCCAGGCTCTGCATTTAACAGGAACAAGAATAGCGAAGCTGACAGAGAAACTGAAGAAACATATGGCAACTTTGTGCATACAGAAAGAAGAGGTGTTATGGGGTGCACACTGCATGTTGTTGCTGTTGGAGCCCCTCAAGAGACCTATATACATACAGTAGGCAATAGGAAACCTAAGCTGTTCATTCGTACATTGGTTTCCAAAGATCCTTAAGCTAACGCTTACTAGATGTGTTATTCAAAGCATTCTGGATCAAAAAACAATCATTCTTTTTAAATACTTAAAACATTTAAATATATAGTGTGCCTTTGCTGATGATAACAGAGAGACATAATGTAAAAATAACTGCATGCATCTAATCTGCTTTTCCTCTTACAGCAATTTTATACCAGTGTAATTTCATTGATCCCTGAGAATTCAACGGAAGAGAATCCTGAGAGAGAAGAACCATCCGGCAAACCTCACTGCCTTAAGATTGGTACACGATATTTTAAAATGCCACAATAAATGCCCACAGAAGCCACAAAATCCCTTGCAAAAGGAATTCTGAATTATCCACATGTGGGTCAATTGTTCCTCAGTAGAGTGGTCTTCCCTCAGTGGAGGAACTGTCAGCATACAATTACAGATCTCTGAAAATCATTAAATCTCCATGTTTACTGGAAATACATTAGTGAGAAAACACCATTCTATTTCTCTAAATGTCTTTTGAACATAATAGGGTGTTTTTTTTCTGAAAATGAAATTCCCAAATCTGCAAAGAAATTACCACAAAATGTCACAGTTCTGTAATTAATAATTCAAGTCTTTTCCCTGCCCCAACCCATAAAGAAATCAAAAATACAATTGAAATGTTGTTTGTCTGGCAATATGTATTCTACTTCACAGCAGCAGTTGTCAGAAAAGTATTTTTGGTGTTAAGAAAGACACTTTGGGCTTGGTTTATAAACAAATTTTTGCTGGTACAAATGACATAAATCAAGCTAACTACATGATTTACATCAACTGCATTATATCAAATTAACTGCTATAATCGAACAAAACCACTCAGTTCTCCTAAAAATTGCTAAATGAAAAAAAGCAATCCACATCAGGCAGTTTGTGAGCACTTCCTAGTTGTTTGCAAAGTTATGCTCCCACTTTTCGAAATGCTGCAAAAATATTTGGCATAACATCACTCCACCATACAGTAACTTTGCTCTGTATCAATTATAATCTTGCCTTAGCACTTTGCTCTTCAGCAACTCTGATGCTCTGCAATTTCTCTTTGCTTTCACGTGGGGAATAAAGGAACAGAAGGACTGGGTTGAGCCACAGTCTCCACAATTTTCCAACTTTCTAAATAAAAACTTGTGCCAACCAGCATAGCTGTGGCTATGAAAAGATAGAATAAATTGTACAGGTAAAGGATGGTAACAAATGCTAGGTGCCAGGGCTCCATCAAAAACATGAGTGTCAAAACAACCTTCTACAGAACAGTAGATCCACTTAAAACCAAAGTTATTTCCATCTTCCAGTGCTATGTGTATTTGGATGAGCATCTGATGGAATGAACTTGGCCCTCCATCTCCAAATGTTAGTCCAGTCACAGACAGATATGTTGTAAAAGGCTGCCTGCAACTGAAAACCTCCTCTCTTTGGAGACCACATCAATCCACTTCTAAAGTTCCCAGCATAATTTCGTTGGATCTCACAAAGCACCATCACTAGGCAACCACTTTTTGGTGGGTTTCAACTTATTTCTTAGGACAAGTTTCTCTCTGCTCTATCCATCGTCTACCACTCCTTCCCTCTGGGTGTTGAAATCTGTCAGTATTTCTTAAGACAGAGGCAAACAGTTTTATTTCTACTTGACCCCGTCGCAAAGTGGTATTGCTTTCCTTCACTGCCTTTAAATTCCACCTCAGCATTCATTTGCTTCATATTGAAACCGAATTGGTAACTGCAAGGATTCTTGTCTATCAAAATGGATTTAAATTCTAATCCACGACTGTGCCAGACTTTCTTTTAGAGTATTTGAATTGCATTTGGAAGGCGACTAAAGCTTTTGATACCTGTGCTATGTACAACAGCAGCAACAATAACGTGTGAGAAGAGAGCAAGTTCTTCAGAACGGTGCGCACGCAGTGGAGAGGCCTGGAGCCCTGTGTCCCTCAGTGCCCTCCAGCTCCCTACCAGCATAAGACCTGGGCCTGGAGCATGGTCCACCTCTCTGAGGGAGGGAAGGAAGGTGTGCAGGCCAAAGGAGTGCGGAGGTAGTTCATCCCTTTAGACCCCATAGGCTGCAGCCGGCGTGTAAAGGTGAAGCCATTGCTTCCTTCTTTTTTGGAAGTTGCCTCTGCTTCAAAGTCCAGGCATTGCAAGGAGGATCAGGAAAAGGGATGTGTGCATTGCTATACAAAGTGAAATGTAGGCTGGTTCAAGGAGAATCCCTCCCCAGTCTCCTTCTTTCCTCCCCTCTTTAATATTTCTTTCATCATTTTACTCTTAACCTCCTCTCCCCACTTTCTGGCTCTCTCTCACTAGCAGAAAAATATGTTTTAGAAACATATTTCATCTCTCCAGTCCTACGGTCTGATTTGTGGAAACTGTTTTGACTTCTAAAGAGTACCATGTGCTGCTGATTCTTTTATAGACTGTGTTTATATTTTATAGATGGAATAAAAGAACAGGAAGCATTTCTTTTATCATATATAATTAGCCTATGGCAGCTCAAGTCCTTGGATTAGGAAGTTTCCTAAAAGAGCTATGCACCTATTTCACCCATTCAATTAAAAAAAAAATACACTTTATAGTACAGATTCTTATGAGAAAAGCTTTTCCTGAATGGAGGAATTTTCTCCATATGGAAAAACTATACCAGGTAGGAATCTTGCTGAATCTTGCCTTATGCTAAATGAGCTGTATTGACAACTCAGCATTCACCACAAGGAGGATATAAACCTACAGAGGAAATTATTAAGACTGAAATGCACGCAGAAAAAAACAGAAATCCCATAACAGTTGAGTGGGAAGTTAAGGTCTGATTGGTAAATGCTGAAGTATTAATCATGGAGATTTTTAAATTGTCTAAAAAAATTATTTAGAATAGCTATGAGGAGATGTCTTTGTGAAAAATCTTATCTGATATTGCATCAGTGCCAGCAAAGAGGTCCTACTGCCAGTTTTACACTATTCCCAATAAATCTTGTCCATGCCTTGTGTGAGGTATTTATCATTTGCACAGCGATACCACACAGAAGTTCTAACCAATGATCTGGACTCCATTGTACCAGCCATTAAATGGATACAGGTGAAAGATTCTTTCTTTCCTGCAGACTTTGATGAACGGATCCAAAGCAGAGGGTTGACCCAAGGGAGACAGAAGTGTTTTAGAAATCTATCAAAAACCCAGCTGTCATTCTTTCATTCACTTTACTATGTTCTGAATGCTTAAGTTCGTATAGTTCAAAAATCATGTGATACATCTTTCTGTTTCACATAATTCATAAGGAGTTTGATACACGTAATTATGCTCTCATGATACTCAGAATTATGGTATAATTAGTTAAACTCTTGGTCTAGGAAAGTCTAAAAACTATTCAGAGCAACATCACTTATATCAAGAGCTGTTCAGTATGAAACAGAGGTCATGTGGACAGCCATAATTCTAAACAAGAACATTTTGCAACTCTATCAAAACATTAGAAAACCAGAAACCATATCAAATTTAGCAGGACAGATTGTTTTACGATGCAAACTCCTTGGTAGAAGGAATAAATAGAAAAAAAATTAGTTGAGGTTGTAAAGCAATCATGGTATTATATTATTACCATATGGAGTTAACAGTTATGGTTAACCATTACACCAGAGCAAATAGTTCCAGTGCCAGAATACTTGTAATCAGCATTCAAATGTGCTCTGGTCACTTTATCAGTAAGTTTCAGTCAAACAATCTCATTTGAATTAGGTAAGGCTGACCTGCCAACAAGTAATGTTTACAAAAGACTGATAAATATTGAACTAGCAAAATAAAGGTCAGTTTTAGGGAAGTTTTCAAACTAAGAATAGAGTGATCTTCCCTTACTTTTTGCTTTCTCTGAACAGTAGCTCAACAAAGGTTCCACTTGTTTAAGAAAACAGTGTTAGTAAACAGATTGGAATCAGGTCCTAAATGGACCAAAAAATAGCAGAAACTACAGTAGTTAGGAAGCAGGACTGAAGCAATTAAGAAACAAAGCCCTATCACTCCTTGGAGCTCTAGGTCAACATGGAAGACTGTGTGGCTAGACCATCAGGTCTGCAAGTTCATTTTTATTAGAGAAGTGAGAAAACTCTCCTGCACAGTGATAACAACTCTGAATGTCCCTTCTTGCTTAAGAAGACATGATCTCAGGCAAGGCAAGAATCTAGCAATGAAAAATCCCAGTGTCCATCAAGACGGTGTGGGTAGCACCCAAAGGTGCTAGGCAGTCTATGAGCACACAGGGTGGATCACTTCTGCAGCAGAAGGGTTAATGGGAAATGTATCACCAACTTTTGATTAGGAGCAATTGGAGCTGTTTTATTATTTTAGTCAGAAAAAGCCTGAAAAATCCTATCTTGGTGTGTGTTTTATATTCCATTGCAGAAAACTAAAACAGCAGCAGCAAATAAACCTTGTACCAATTCAATTTGGAAATCACAAGTTCAGCAAAAATGAAGAGACAACAAATTATTGAAGTTACCAGGTTTGAAAAGACCTTTATAGGAAGACAAGGTGAACTAGAGGTGTAAATAAGTTTTTAAAATTGAATGAGTTTTCTAAGAAAGGTTTAAAACAGACAACTTACAAGGTGAGGATATAACAGAGATTTAGAATGTCATTTAAGCACAGGAATTCAAACCAAGGAACAAGGTTGCCCACCTCGGGGACAAATCCTCCAGCTCCCTAGGAAATCTGCTAGAGTGCAAGAAACTGAGAACAGTTCCAGCAGCAGGTGGACCACAGCCCTGCAGAAATCTTTCCCACAGCTGTGTCTGTAAAGAAGCCAGAAGGCACTGAAGGCGTGCTCCCATAGATCAACAGGGATGCAAGGCACGTGAGGACCAGGACACACACATAAGCTTCTTAAAATAAGTCAAGTGACCCAATTCGGGAAGGAGAAATGTGTAACAGAGGTTGTGTGTTACCTCTACAGCAAGGACGCTGGTATGATGAGAATGACAAAGGCCATGCTTATGTCCTTCTTATCCACAAAACAGACACATGTAAAACAGGCCAACATTGCAGATCCATCACTTCTTCCTTTCCCTCTCATCTAGAAATTGTCCCAAAACACACAATACTTTGGTGATCCCAGAGAAGGGGACAGAGGTTATGAGCTTTAGACTCAAGATCAAATTACTGAAAAACTTCTCAGACCTACAGAGTTCCATCCACGACTGCCCTAATTGGTGACTCTACTACAAACAGTGAGTCACCAAAGAACCACTTAAAGAACTCAGCTTTTGCAGTTTGTGAGCCTTCCCCTTTCTCCCCACTCATCTGTGCTGGCAGGTTGGTTTTTCCCTCAATCCGGACGGAAAAAAAAAAAAAAAAAAAAAGAAGACATCAATTTATTTTTTTGAATACTAACAAAACCCAGTGGGAGAATCAGGCAAGAAGAAAATTGCAGGCTTTTCAATCTCCTATTGTAGGGAAGTATGCTGGAAAGACATTCATAAAATGAAATGAATGTAAAGAGTACATCCAAGAGTGCAGATTAGTGAGGAACGCATGTGCTGGGATTTGCATAATTCCAGCTGGTTGGTGGAACATTTCATATTAACAATAATGCTAAAAATAACGTATTTTGAATATACATGAATAGGCTACGCTTAAGCACTGCTGTTTTCTTCGCAGTCGATGGGTGCTTTACGAGAATCAAAGGCAACGGCAGGGCAGGAAAATTCATCCTCAAGTGAGGTGATTACAGACAGCATTACAAACAGCTACAGCTATTGCAGTGAAAAATGCCAACATATATAGCCAAGCAAGAGAAAACTCCTACCTCTACTCATCAATAACCCTTTAGTGTCTGCAAGTACCCAGACATTTAAGCTCTTGTCCAAGTGAAGTTCAGACCTGTTTGATAGTGGGTCTAAATTAAGCACTGCAAGGCAGAGAGACTCCTGAAACTCCGTTGTCTTAAAAATTCACACGGTTTTAAGGGTCTTTACTTCAGTGCCTCTAAGCTTGGAACTGCTGAAAAGATACTTTTTTATGGTTTTAAGTTGCTCTCTCTAAGGCTTTCTACTCCTAGTTCACAATTTTATTTTGTGTCTTTTGATTTGGTGTTTTTCTTAAAGTCCAGCTCCCTCAATGATATGTTTGTGTAAGGATTTCATTTTTTGCTTTAAAATAAAAACCCATATGCTTAGCCTTCATTGTTAGAAAAAGCAGTTTTGAAAACATCACCAAGCTGAAGATAAAAGATCAAAAACCAGAAGGCAAATAAAAAGAATGCACATTTTTTTAAAGCCCCATATTTTTTTCAGCCAACATCATGATGTTTTTGAAGTATAACATGATTTATAAAGGTTGGAGACAGAGGAAAAAAAAATACAAAGAAAATGCCTTTCCCTGCAAGCATGAGGATACCTGCTTAACCATAAATACCAGTATGCCAAATAAGTTAACAGTCATTCATATGCATAAGTGTGAACATGTATGAATATTCACAATATGTGACAAACATTAGTGGAAGAAGTACTTTTTGCTGACTCAAGCTAGATACAAAGTTTTATTAATTTTTGTTTTTATTTATTAAAAGTGAATATCAGCCTTGAGGATGTCACCAAGGCTCAGCCAACAGACCATCTCAAAACTAGATCAGAAGTGTTCCATGTAGACATGCAGTACAAAGACAAAAAAAAAAGAATATCCACCAAGCTCTGCCATTACCAGATGCCCAAAAGAATAAATAAAATGGGGCAGTGGCCTGTGAATAGAAAATACCAGTTATGTAAGGCTAAAGTTTGGGTAGTAAAAAGACAAAATGCAAAAATTCTTGAACTGAAAACCTCCTGAAAGACGAAGGCAGCAGCCTACATTAAATTCAGAAAGACTCAGTTCCTAAGTCTGACTTACGAACGAACAGTAGATATTTGATTGACTCATTCATACCTCAGCTTTAATTTTTCAGTATGTCAGTAGCTTGATTTTCAGTCCCAGAGCACCTACAGCTCCACTGAAGTAGTAGGAGATGTGAGAATTCAGCCTCTTTGAAAATTCAGCTAAAGGCACTTGGAGTTATGAACAAAATGCAGGCTCAGTTGCATGCCTATTACTGTACCATCATTATGACTACTCACAAATTAGGCACAGAGTCTCACACATGGTCTTAGTCATATGGGGAAGAATTTCAAAGACGCGTCATGAGATGATATGAATCCAACTCCCTATAAAAGCACATACCTTTGAAAAGCTCACCCTGTGCTTTGAACAGTTTTTCACAATGGATCTCTTCGAGGATTTGGTGGTAATAGAAATCATTCCTTATATATTGCTGGATAAAACCTCAAGATTATTGAAAAAAGGCTTAGATTTTGCACAAGAGGAGGGAAACTTTGTACATTTCTCCTGGGAAATCTATGTTGCAACAACAGGAACAATGTAAGGCAAAGATCATGCAAGAGTGAAAAAGAAATACAACTGCTACACTGTTACATGAGGGACATTTCATTTCAGTCCCCTAGTAAATGTTGTTTGTTTACAGTGCATTCATGCCAGAGGGGAAAAAAATAAGCTACCTTCCAGTTAAACTCATTCACAAAATCAACACAAGTCTGAACCATCCCTTGTTTGCTTTTATTCCATTACAGTTTCAAATTAACATAACCCAGTTTATTGTTTTTTCATGCTCTTCAACATTTGTCTCTTTATACTAGACCCAACACTAAACTATAGGGGCCAAAACTGGGGAGGGACGGAAGAAGGAGAGAACCTTCATTAACCTCAGGCAAGGGTTTCACAGAATCACAGAATATGCTGAGTTGGAAGGGATCCACAAGGATTATTGAGTCCAACTCCTAGCCCTGCACAGGACCATATTCAGCCTCATTCTCACTTAGGATTCATAGTATAACCACTGAGTTAGCTTTTGAAATTACCCAAATGTATTTAAAATGTTTGCTTACTTGCATCTGTTATGCTTTGATAGCATCACCCTAAGCAATAAGGGAATGACAAGGAAATATAATATGAGTGATAGCAGTAATAAATAATCATTGTAAACTACAACAAAACGTTTACATGATCTTCCGATCTTTACTGTGAAAAATAAATTTAGCCAACAGGTAAAAAAATGTTCCTTGGAGTATATCATCATCTGAAATTTTATGAAGGAATGGAAAAAGAGTGATCCATCAGGTAAAATTGTAATTTCTTGTGCAGTCTTAGTTTGGTGAGGCCATGGGGAATTTTGTTAATATTTGGGGGATTTCACCCCATCCAGATACTGTAATCTCCATTTTTTTTCTCTGAAGACAAAAAATAGCATGCAGCTAAGCAGCTGGTTCTGAAAGAGGAGGATGAGAACAGAACAATAAGCCTTACAGCCACACAGGATAACCAAATTTTACCACCCAGAGTCTGTGCAATATATTGGCCAGAGTAATGTTAATCAACTGTACCAGAAATCTGCATATCAGCCCACACTTGCCATTTCATGAGACTCTCTTTCTCTGTTCCTTGGCTAAGGACAACTTTGGCCTCTTCCTATGGGGGTAATTGTTAAGGATAGGTGGATTATTCAAATCAGTTTCAACACGATCAGGCAAACCTGATTTCTAAGAGACAATTATGAAACTGGGAGTTGGACACCTGAATATTTTGGCTTCAAATTCATTTATCCCCATGGGTGAATGCTTGATGCCATGGTAAGTTTAGGCAACAAAAAGAATGAAAGAGTCCTCCAATTAAGCCCTATAAAGCTTGATCCACCACCTAATCCCATATTATCAGAAAACAAGAAGGTGAGCAGAGCAGAATAGTGGTGGCCAACCTTCTTCCAGAGAAATTAAACAGGTAGTTTGACACTCTGGAGACCAGATTTCCAATCTGAAAACAGAATATAACCTGAGCTAAAGATATGTTGGGACACTACCAAAATATTATTTTTCCACGGAACATCTGCTAACAGGAGGGAGGAAACATTTTGGAAGTCATCACTAGTTGATTATCCATAATCTAAGGGGAAAAAGTGAAGACCCCACTTGAATAGTACGTGACATTTGGAATAGTTTCATGGGCAACTGATGATGTTATGTATTATCTAATCTTCAAAATGTTAGCTTTTCCTCTCCATTGCTTTTATTTTGCCAGAGTCTGGTTTTAGCCTGAAGCTTTTTAGTGAAGGTTTTTTAAGTTAGTTACAAGAATAGTCAGGAGTTTTGCATTTTCTGAGTTGAATGCAAAGGACAGATACTTCTGTGTGCTAAGGTACAGTTAATTTTCTCTTAGTTCTTATACGGAGACAGGAAAGAGGACAGTGTTTTGCAGGCCTTGTACAAAGAAGAATACCAAGGCAAGAGTTGTCGTTGTGCATTACACTTCAGTCAGTGCAGCTGGATACAATCCATATCATTTGCTTACATCTTTGCAAAATCTTCAACGCATATCAGCTGCAATGCGTTATTCACAATGTCAAATATTCTAGACAGGCCAGAAATAAATCTGTCTGTGAGCTATGACTAAGAAGTCATCCATCAGCAACACAAAAGTAATCTCTGCTGTATTCTAGTCCAAAGTCCAATTGAGAGGGTCTAACATACTGGCCGAGATCGGTTGCTTCTGAGCTTGGCTTTTTGCCATTTTCTCAGTCATCCCAGAAAGAAACAAGAAATTAGGCAGCGTGTTGGCTTGCCATGCCAAACCAATGACATCAAAAAGACTATTAGCCCTGATTGGATTATTGTGCTTTCAGGGAAGACAATAAATAAAAAGAAAAAATATTTTACATTATGTACGTAATGGAAGTACTTTCTAGACACTCTTCATAATCTGAGGCATATCAACTATTTTTAACTCAGCTTCTTCCTCACTCATAAATCCTCTGCAAAGTGCTGATATGCATCAAATTCTGAAGACCTGAAAGAGAGGGGCATGGAAAAATAATTTAATTTGATACATTGCCATTGTGCCTGTATGGATGCAGAGTATAGGAATTGCTTTAAATGAGAACTTCATTTTCTGTAAGCCTGCTTATAACAGAGGGTTTTGAAACCCATACGCATTCATCCCTCTATCTGAAGAACTTCTATGTATAGGTCACTACAAAAACAACTAGTTTTGAAGAGGAAGAAGACCAAGATACACTAAATATTTCTAATTTCTGTTTATCCAGCATACCTTGGGGTTTCCTCCTCTGCCCCAAATGGTGTCTGTCGGAACACCCTGGACAAACAGAACACCCATAACTGCTGTCTTCATTTCTGTCAGCAACAAACTTCAATACAGGCCTAAATCTGCTGCCACCGAAGTTGGTGAGAACACTTCTTTAACAGGGCTAGTGTCATTCACTGCTGCCAACACAGCCTATAGCAAAGATCAGCCTGCCCTTAAACCCCTCCGACTGGAATACCAGTGCCCCCAAACCCTTGCCTTGAAGACAATCCCAAAGGAGAAAGGAAAGCACAAATTCTGGGTATTTCCTTCTTCTTGGGATTTTTTTTTTCTTTTTTTTTTTTTCAACAAAAGCAAAACAGCCAGCCCATGAACTTCCCTCTGGAACAGGGTGTACTCAACTCGTCTGCTTCAGTCTTGACAGCAAACACCCTGCATTGCTAGGCTTAATTGCTATCTGGCATTTCTAACCATGCAAACTTCCCCAGCAGTTTTCAGACGCTTCAATCCCGCGGCTCCCTGGAAAATCATCAGGATCCATTCCCCGTCCTGTATTTGGGACGCCACTTGTCCTGAATACTTTTCTCTGATGTTTACACTGGGTCACAATTGTCAGTCATCGCAAATACTACTTGGATTACAATTCAAACCAGACCACATAGCAGGAAAGCAATAAATCTGGGACAGGATTCATCTCACCTAACTCACTTAATTTCAGAGTTTGAGCATAAAACCTATGCTCACCAGCTAATTCCCATTATAATCAGAATCTTCAGGCAGCTGAAGATTCATTTAATTCCAGCACAGGCTTCTAAATTAAGTGCAATGAATTTACCTCCTTAAGTCCTTGACTGTAGAGGGAACCCAGAGAATTAGCTCTGACTACTTGCTTCTTTTTTTAGATCTGGTTTCACAGTGGTTACATGATCTAAGCTCTATGCAATAGTGTCAGATTCTAGTGGGAATTTGATTGGCATATATATTCCAAAAGATTTCAAATATCTTTTTAGTGGCTCTCTGTTTACCCAAAACACCATATGTTTAGAATCTTCAAGCCAACCTCTAAGAAGTCTAGCTGAGGTGTTCAAATGTCTTAATCTGTTCCTCTTGGAAACTGGAAAAAATGTATTTTACGAGATAATAGAGCAGAGTCCTTTTTTGTCCTATGACAATCAGCAGTACTTTGTTTTATATTCAGTTTCAGACATGCATAAAAAAGGAGGTGCCTGTATTTTTCAATGTACGATATTTTTCAGTTTGATTTTTCATTGGGCTTTCAAATCTGCATTCAATTTTTGCTTTTAAACACAGCTGAACATACAAACACTACTATAATTGATTCTGGCATTCAATAGAAGAAATGGAGTCTCAGGTATTGGGGATTCTATTATCAAAACCCATTTTAGTTAAAAATTTTTAACATATACTAAAAATTATTACACAAGGAACTATAGTAGCATGCTAAATCTTCCAGACATGATAACAAATTAATGACTTAGTGGGTGAAACTCTGGAATGCTGATAACTGCTAGCTAGATTTCTCTACTGTACTGGTAGCATGGTTAACAGCCTGAAAACAAAATGCCATATAATCTTTATGTGAACTATCAATTTATGCCTTTAAACTTACACTGCTGTTATACCATTAGATATCTATTTTTCCCTTGCCAAAGCTGACTTTATTTTCCTGGGCAAATTCTACACTAACACAAAATGTTGGCCTGGGGTTGTTTGGAGAAACAGGTGCATATAGAAAAGAAATGAACATCAAACTTAGTGGGCATTCACATAGGGTAAAAGAGATTTACCTTGCATGTTGAGATGATGGAAGGGAGAAGTATCTGAAAGAGTAATTAAGATTAAAATACAGTAAAAAGCCATGCATCCCTTTTATCTTACACCCTCTTTAACTTCCTGCTTTTCCTTCAGCTTCCTCCCAGTCAGATTCTTTTGCATGTAACTTACATATTAACTACTCTCATGCTCTGTGTAAAAATAGTGTCAGGTTGTTCTAGTTTCTTGCAGGCAATTACCAAGACACAGGTGTTGTGAAAAAATGGTTAAAGCAAGACTTCTTTCAGAGCCTTGTCAAAAAGAAAGAGAAACCAGATGTTGCTTTTTTTTCCTTCCCCCGCCATCCTCTCCCTCAAACCACCCCCCCTGCCCCGGCACTGCTACTCTATTATTGTACCCTCTGGCTTAGGAAGCTCCTAGGAAAGTATAAAAAAGTGCTATCAACATAAGATATCTGGGACATCTGCTGCTTCCTAGTGCTGGAGACACCACCTGGACTTTCTCTCTGAGCCAGTTGCTGGCAGTTCTTTCATTTACTAATTCCCACCTGATGAAACAGACCCATCATCCTACAAAGCCAGGCAGCTCTGGGGCCATCCCTGGCATGAGACATACTCAGGCCAAAGTTATTTTTTCTACCTGCAGAAACACATGCCAAGACCCTGTCTTTTTGAAATCTCTACTATAACATTTCATAGCCATTCCAAAAGACACCACTGCTTACAGAATGCAGCTATAAAATACTACCCCATAAACTCTGAAAACTATTCAGAGACTATAAAATTGTTACAGAAACTCTTTTGTGTATTACTCACCAAAAACAAGGAGGGGAAGAGTAACAGAAATTCAAACTTCTTGAAGGAAGGATAGTGTATATGTATTTATTTTATGGTAATTAACTCCACCTCCTTGTTACCTTCAGATCTTTGAAGGTGTCACTCTAACTGACTCTCTTCCTGAAAAGTAAATTTTAGCCATTTCTAAAAGGCAGAAAAATTACTTCTGAGTAAGGAAGCTGAATTGGTTTGCTTAAAACAACATATTCAAAAAGTCTTACAAGTGTGTAGTGACAGAAATAATTCCACCAAAGACCTAGAGATTCTACTTTGGTTTTATGTTTATAGGGTGACATCCTATTCCCACAAAAGCCAATGGAAATTTTGACATCCATTTCAATGGTGACAGAATTTCACTCACTGAGTTAAATGACATTTATTAGATTTTCATGTTAAATGCAGAGGAAAATCCTGTTGAGATTTCCTGCTAATCCAGACTCAGAGTTTCTGCACGACTAAAGCAAGAAAGTTGGTAACCTCAGATCTCTTCTAAACTGTACAGAAATGACCCAATTTCCCACATTCTTTTGAATACTAAATCTTTGAAGCCTGTGATGAGGGAGGAACCGCTATGTTGCACTTTGAGTTTCACTCAGTATTCTGACTGCAGTCTTTGTAAGTCTGCAAGGATTTACATTCTTTGTCTCTCCAGAGTCACTTGCAAAATGATTTCTAAAAATTCTCTCTTTCAACTACTATTAGACACTGTCTAATACAGGAACAAGGAATTCCTGGCCCAAGGGCCAGGTACAGTCTGCAACTTAATTTCAGGCAGATTGCAGTCAAATGAGTTTGCATGTGTGTGTATTTATTACTGGATGAAAACCAAAAGTGCTTATTAACATATGACTTGCCAAATGCCTTCAAGAGACCTAGCTGGCCCTTCTCAAGGAAAGGATCCCTGCTCCAGGGTTAATAAATTGCAACTCAACATTACAGCTACCAACCAAGCAGCACAGAAGCATAATATTGCAGGTTATTCCACAATACGTAAGTGCAGTATTCCAGTATGACTGTCAAGTGGGTTTGCCATGCTCGTGCAAAGGGCACCATTAGCAGACAGTGAGGCTACTCAGTACTGGCAGCTTCACTTCAGTCAACGGCAAAGATGGGGAGGGAGGAGGAAAGAGGGAAGAAATTACTTTTCTTGAGCTTCAGAGTTCAGAGAAAATTTGGCGACTGCCAGGAAAACAAACAAACAAGAGGGCGTATTTTTTCTTTCAAGCTGAACATTTGATACAGAAACTGAGGAAGAGACAATGTAATTTCTGCTAAGTTTCTTTTTAAGCAGAACTGCACTTTTGTATCAAGCAACATTAAAAAAGAATTCAATAGATTCAGAGGGAAAAAAGTGTGCAGAAATGAGGAAGTTTCTCACATTCTCCTGTTACTTGATCTGAACCATCTCATATCCATCTAGGTTATTGCTGTTTCCTCTATCTGTCATAGACAAATGACTGTTCACGCAATAAGAGACACTGCTATGCAACAGCTATGCTCTAATGGACTTTTTAAAGCTCCTTGGGTTGACAGATGGGGGCAAGGAAGGAAGGGAGGAGGGGGAAAAAGAGAGGAAGAAAGGGAGGGAGGAAGGAAGCAAGGAAGGAAGGAAGGGAGGGAGGAAGGAAGAGATGAGTTGGAGAGACAAATGAGAGAGAGGAAAATGTAATAGGTTTATATCATCATTCTTCATAAATCTTGATCATGTCTTCAACAAGATCTAGAAAAATCACAATTTCACTCCAGGACCTGGATGTTCATTACCCAAGTTCAAACTGTATGAAAAATTACTGTGGGAAAATCATTCACAATTGATTTATGGCCAAATTGAGGGAAGTGGAAGTGCCACAGCCAATCTACTGCCTTCAAAATATTTTCCAATCTTGCACCCACACTAAAAGCTTTGCATGAAGCTGCTTCTATCATTTGAGTACCCAAACACAAGGCATTTACCCAGGACATCCCATTAATCATTCCAGCCACCTAGAAATGAGAGCTGCAGTAAAATGGAGAAGGGGGAAAAATGAATAATTTAGTACTTGATCTCTATCTGGAAAAATATACCATTCTAAAATAAACACGTCTCTCTTTACAAGTCTGAGACAGTCCTTAACAATATTTATATTTTAAAATCTAACCAATTTACTCCTGCTTCTTTAAGGAAAAAAAAAAAAAGGAAAGAAAAATCTTTCTGTCAAAGCAAAGACTCAGGCTTCAGAAATTTTGTTCATCTTATTTTATAAAAATATCTTATCTCTTCAGAAGTGTTCAGAGCCAGCTTAACAAAGGGACAGCTTCGTATGACAGATCTTTTTGGAGATCAGCTGTTCCATGTCTCCATATACTTCAAATCGATACAAAGGGCACATGGATGTTTAGATTAATATCTGTGCTCCAAGAAGTGCAAAAATATCTGAGGCCATGCATTAGCTTCTGTGCTCACCAGCAAGTTTATCATTGACAGACGTGTTACTTTAGAGCTGCATCATGCCTCTAGGAAAATTTGCTTCATGCACTGCTATGGCACAAGGAACGTGCAGACCCAGGGCAGCAGCAGAATATTTGGGAAAGTGAAAGGAAGTTAAAAATGATGACTCTGCTTCAAGGAAGAATCTCTCAAAGCAAGAATCAACCTTCTGACACTGTGAAGGGAACTGGGACCTACTGGGAAAGAGCCATCTGTGTACAGCCCTGAAAGAAGGAAATCATGAAAGCCACTGGGAAAAAATCAAACTGTTTTATTCTTATTTGCATCCTATTGAACAATCCCCTATCACGTTTCACTATAAATTCATCAGTGCATGCACACAAACACCCATACACACACATTTGTTTCACATACACCTGACTAAGTGGCTTTAGGCCACTGGGTTTTTTCCAAAGCACACAAACTAGAATCATGAGATATTACATATTAAAAAAGATATTTTAAAGTTGCACAGCACCTGAATGACACTGTAACAACACAAGCGCTAGACATCTCCATCAAAAGCTTTTTATTTTGTAAATGAGCACAGCACACTGTATTAATAACTTCCCTTACAGAATGTAAACAGGATTTCAGAAGAGGAATTAATCAGGAAAAATTCAAGTAACAGTTTGAAAACTGGAGCATGAAGTAACTAAGTAACAAGCCCTCTGTAGAGGCACATTTGTTGGGAGTTAGGCTTTTGTAGGACTGCAGCTGTCACCTATCCTTTACCCCTCTAAAAACCTTAAAGGTGAGCTCATGACATGAAGACTGAACTGTTAACATCACCTCCCAAATTAGTCATAACTAGTATCTTTTTGAACCACTGTGAGGTTTCATCCTTAACCCCTGTGGGCCTATGCTATGGGATGAGAAGAGATGAAGTTCCTGACCTCTGATCTCCAACACAAGCAGTATCCTCCATACTTGTACCACTTCTCCTCTACCTCCTAAGGCTAAATTTTTGGTCCCTTTTCTAGCAGGAGTTTTACCAGGCTCTTGAATGTTCTTGTCACCCTTTTTCAAATCCCCCTATCTCAGTCACATCCTTTTTGAGCTCAGGAGGCCAAAACTGTGCACCATGTTCTAGCTGAGACCACAGGCACAGCTTTAAACAAAAAGCTGTATAATACCCTCCTAGTTACTCAATTTCTTAGGAGTCTTGAATGATGTGCAACCTAATATCACAGTTGGGTTTTGACTGTGGTTGTAATTTGAGCAAGTGTCCCCACCGATCTCTCGTATTTGTCTCCTCTGGATCTGCCAGGACTGACTGTTCACACTCAGTCTTACTTTCCTCATTCACCACTGATCTTTGTCCAGCACTGTTCTGCCCACTTGGTGGAAAACTTTAGAATTAATAGTTCTTACTCCTCTGAACAGACCCTGGAAGTATTTCCATGACAGATTTTGCAACACGTTGGCTCCAACCCTCTCTCAGTAAATGGGTTAACAACAGATTTGCAGATGTCCAGCTCCCAACTTTGGTCTCTTCCTACTCCAACAGATTAGCCTAACCCTCTGCTTTTCCACTCTTCTCCAGCTTTCAGCCGTAACAGTATTTTGTCTGTTACTCCACAAAATTGGAGTTTCTGTAATGTTTTGTCCAGACCTCTGTCACTCACAGCATTTTGTTTCCAATTACCCATGACTTTTCCAATACATTTTCCATGCTAGAAGATCACTGAAACATTGGCTTTCATTGGAAAAAAAAAAGGCTGGTGGACTACATCATGCCTCTCTGGTACTCTACTATTGTTTTTAAATGAGGATTTCAAGTCGGTTGCCAAGTCCAGATGTAAAATGTTACTTAAATATATCACTGAATTAACTAACTACGCCTGTAACTGATTCACAGCTGAAGCTCTGTTTCCAGCAAAGAGACACAGGCTTCAGATCACTGCTAAGCCCAGCCACAAATCAAGGCATATGGGACCAATCAGTCTAGGAGAGGTTAGCTGCTGGAGCACTCTGCTTGAGTCACAGCCATTAGCCAAACCATTTCTTCTCACAGGGCTTTGTTATCTTCAATATTGCACTCTTCTCCTTTGCAGATTTGCCGTGCAACCCATGCAGACTCACTGCTGTTTCTGTATTATTTCTGGGAACCAGAACATGCCCTACTATTCTAGAAGTCCTCGAAGGGCTCCTCTTGCTTTAAAGCCCTCCAGAAACCTTCAAAGGCTCATCTGCCATGCAGGAATTCAGGATTTTGATATAGAATGCAAATCGGCAATCCAGGAAGGGCAGGAAAAATGAGCAGGACACAGTGTCTTCCGTGATCTCTGCTGCGTCAAAGAGGCGGTTCTATCAAGGAGGTTTTTTAATCCTTCTACTCTAAGAAAAGGTCAGGCAGGTGCTGTGTACCTTTGTGGATGAATGCTGGGAAAGAACAAGCCAGAAGAATCCCACTGACTCAACCAGCATTTTGGAAAATAGAAAGAGAAGAAGAAAGAAAATGTAGCATGTATGAAATGGTCCAACTTCACTTTCATGATCTTAGATGGAGAGATGGAGACTACTGAAACCATACCAGAGGCCAATATGACAGCAGGGTTATTGTAAATGATGGCTGTAATAAAAAATGCAATAAAATTACAAGGATGCGCTGGTGTTATTACACTTTAGAAATTAAATTCCAGCACCGAAAAACTCACAGGAATAGACATATTCTGAAATCTTTCAGACAGCCCTCACAATGACAGCATTGCTTCCTCAGGGCTCAGTCCTGCCTTGCCTGAAATTGGAGTCTGCATCCTTTCCAGTTTGAGCAGCTGCAAGACCAGGGCTTTGGCATCTTTGTCCCACAAGAGAATCCACACAGGTCAGTGTGAAGAAACTGCAGTCTCTCTCCCCTGGATCCCTGTCCTACACCTTGTTTATTCAGGAGTTTGCAACATTATCCAGTGTCTCATTATTGAACTAAATGCCACGACACTCACTGAAACTCAGCCCAAAAGTAGGCACTTCTCATTTATTTGCCCCAAAGTACGCAGCACACAGAGCAAAAACACAAGAGCAACAACAAACCCGATGTGTTTTCTTTCTCTTCTCCATGACAGCTGCATTTCATCATGTCATCCACCCTAGAATCATCGTCTCTGGGTTGGGAATATAGCTCTGTTCCCAGCATGCTCCCCATTTGCCTGTCAGTTTAGCATGATGGGTGCTGAGTAACCCTCCTTCTTCCTTACATCAGTGTCTTTAAAGCTTTAATATTCTGTTTGATTTGTCTGAGGCTGTGGGAGGAGCAAACAATTTTCTGTCTGGCTTATTATCTAGGTAGGGAATACTCCCCAACAAATACATCCTGTAGCACTGCCTTTAGACCTCTTATCCATGACATTGTTCTGCCTTTTTTTTTGGTCTTCTTTGAGACTTTTTTGTTTAACTTAACGCATTCAGGCAAGTAGATATAATGCAAATAACCTGAAAGTCAACGTTATTTATAACTTTACTGCACATAACACCCTCATTCTCCCCACCGCTCTTTCACTCTATAAAAATATACAAAACAGGCACTCCAGAAAAGGAAACCCAGGCATCCAGTGTTAAAACTGAACAGCTAAGAACTTATCAGCAGCAAATATAACCTCACCTCCTTGTGAATAATGCCTTGCTATTTAGTCTGCTTTCAAGACGATGCACCATACTGTAAATGCTGTATGCTGTGGTATCAGCTTTTCTCTACAATCTTTCATACAAGTCCAGAAGATTACGTAAGTGGAGGCCAAAGAACCCATTTGAAGGATTGAAAGAAACAAACGTGTTTGCAAATTAAGAGTTTTATAAAAAAAAATTTGCAAATCAGAATGAAAATGCTGAAGCATAGACAGAGTAATGTGAAAAAAAAATGACGTATACTTCAAAAGGCAGGATGTCACTGCACATGAAAGGAAAGACAACAAGTAATTACTTTAGCTGAACAGCTTTGCCCAGCTTTCTGCCCAGACCTTGTGATCAGAGAAGGTTTTCATCAGTCGTCTGCAGGTTCTTTGGTGGTACTGATAGAGGGGTAAGTATCACTTACTCAAAATAGAAACATCTAATACTTGAGTCTCCTGCTCTTCACAGATGAGGCATATCCCTGTTTAACAGCATGGGCTTCACCTTTGTGGAGACTTACAATATCTTCAGAGCGTTTGGCCAAAAGTCCCAACCAGCCTGCCACGAGGCTGAGAAGTGAAGAGGCACTCATCTGCTTGTTTTGTGCTGTCTTATGAAGAAAATCTTTAGAAGAATTTTACAGGGAAGCTTTCAGAGAAAATAAAAATATTTATTTTTTCCTCTGCTGAGGATTTCTAGGTTCACACTGACATTTAACTGAGCAGTTACGTAGCATGCTGTACACCATATTTCACTTATAACAACAGTGGACACAGTAAAAGTTCCCCTTTCCCCAGAAGGTGACAATCATGTATATTTTTCATAGAAAGTTACAATTTTTCAGGGTGGGGGTTTTTTTCCTCTTTTTTTAAAGGCTCGAATGAGATAAAATATGTTTGAAAGGAAGTTTGTGAGAGTGACATTGAGTCTGGAGGTACAAAACTTGTTTCTATGATACATTAAATATCCTACCATGGTCAAACACACACACAATAACATTTATATGTGCAAAGGATCCACAACCATCAGTCTGCCACCTCCTTTAGAAGTTGCTTCAGCAGCAGATTTTGTAATCACTAACAGGTACCTGTAAGACAAAAGAATAAGGAACACGTGTCAGCACTTCTCCCATCCACAGCTTGTTGCTCAATAGAATTTGCAAGAATCTTTAACATCAAGGGAGACTAATTCATCTCCCTGTCCTGCATCACTCTGTGATCAGCAAATGAATGACATCTGATTTTTTTGTGATCTAAGTGTAGGGCAGGGACAGCAGGGCTACCCATGAAGACACCCATCACTACCCAAACCTATAAAAGCTTGAGGAAATGAAGCAGCATCGCACCTGTTGCCAACATTCAGCAAGACCACCGTCCTTGTGGTGCACAAAATGGGTGTTTCAACCCACCTGTGCAGAGGCACCGAAAGGAAACAGCATTATGGTTTATGTTACTCGTGTTGTTATCGGCACGCTGGAGAAAGGTAAGATAGGGAGTGTGCATTTGTAATACCCCACCCAGCTCATCAACTGTGAGCAGTGAAACATTTTAAACACACACACAACAGCAAAAACAATTTAGGAGACTCCTTCAGTTCAGAGCTACCTGGGGCGAGCACATGAACCGGCATACAAGCTGCCTGGAGGCCCTGGAGAGCAGTTGCTGAATTAGTGAAGATTGGAACAACTAATTGGTGATTGTTTATCAAATAATACACTAGCAATTGTACTCTAAGGGGAAGGGAAGAATAAAGCCATTTCAGGTGCTACCACTGTGAACTTAGCATACTTCTGAGATCCGTAAGACACATTCTTCAACTCTTTTTAAGTGTCCATATGCAGACTAGACAGAGGCTGGCAGGAGGCACATTTATAAGTTCATTTATTTCAAGTGTCTCTGCTAGTTCAAAGGACTCAAACATAAACAGTTGTCTAAAAAATAGATGTGTTTTGGAGAGGAGAAGGAGGAGAATTTATCACTTTTGAGGTGGGAGGAAGGGATGGCAAATATGGTGATAATTAATATAAAGCCTCTCCCTTCCTTGTTGCCCCACTGTCCCCAAACACACAAAATCAAGAGTGTACCTCTCTATGTTCTCTCAATACTCTTGGCATGTACCTCCTTCCCTCTCCCCCTCACACTCCCTCTCTTTCCATAAAGGGGCATGAAATGAGAAATTTTAGTGAGGTTTCCTTACAGAAGAGAGGCTTGGCTTCAAGCCCAGTATACAGATGTGGGAGGGAGTCTTCAAAGAGAGACTCCCTCAGCACTGCCCAAGAAAGCGGTACTTCTCAAGGTCCAGAAGCAAGGCTTCCTGGGACTCACTGTCTCAGGCCCCATCAGTACTACCTAGTCCCTCAGAGAAAAGAAATGCCCAAGAAGGTAAAAACATCTGCTTGATGTTGTCTTGAATTTTTCCCAGCTTGAACTTTAGGGAAAAATGACCACATCTTGAGAGGAATGGTTAAAAAAAAAAAAAAAAAAAAAACCAAAATAAAAACAACCAAAAAGCAACCCCCCAAAAAACTTGTGGTATCACTGGATTTGGTATTTCTTCTTTATATAGCGTGCTCAAGAATTAGTCAATTTATACTAAAGATTATTTGTTGTCTTTAGCTTGAGATAGATTTTTTCTTTTCAGCAAGTCCTTGTACACTCTTGTGGTGGTGCATTGGTACAGTTATACAAGCATAGACAATTTACACTCGCAAAATAGCCTTTTGCAGGTACAGTTTTACAACATTTCTGTGAGCATATTAAGTTGTCCTTTCTTTTTTTTTTTTCACCCTGATCTAATTTCATACATACTAGGACTTTTTCTAGCATAGCAATGACAACAAAAATATAATAAATACATAAAATAGAATAAATATAATAAATCCCTTTCTGATGCAGCCATGCCAGCAACACTAAAGCCTTCGTCTCATTAAGGTTGAACTATTTCATATTTCAGCAACATTTATATTGCAAGCTTTTCCCCTCTTAGCACAGGGCATCCTCCCCAACTGCCTGCCTTTGTTTTCCTTCCTCCTTCTCATAATTGTGGATCTGCTAACCATGGATCTGCTAGACAACATGTATATGTCAAGTATGCAACTGTATGCTCACTTAGGACCACTTAAAAGGAGTTTATTTTATATTGTTTGAAAAAGATTTCCCTCCACTGTGCAGACAGACATTCCACAATTTCTGATGGACCCTCAGCCCCAGCTTGCAGCTAACTCTAATCCATTTCTTGGTATTGTAGTGGTAAATGCTGTCCCACATGTGCGAAATGTATGTGTGTTTTATTTGTTTCTCCATACTGCTTTAAAATGCACAACATAAATCAAATGCATCTAGTTTCCTCAGCCATATTCCCACTTTGAACATATCAGGAGGTAAACAAAACAGCCAGCTCCTAACTGATTCTTTTTTCTGTAATTAAGTGGGAATTTTTCTTACCATGCCCAATGAAATCCAGAATGCTTCAGTGTGGATGCCTGAAAAAAAGAGAAGAGTGTTTAAAGGACAGTCTTTTGCTCAATGAAAGTCTAACTCCAAAAAAAAAAAAACAACTATTGCCAGCATAATTCTATAGGTTGAGTTAAATAAATAAATACTTATCTGATTAATTGTTGCCTGGAATCCATTTGTGCTTGTATCTCTTGAGTTAGAGGCCATATTAAAAAAAGTGCATAGGTGATTTGAAATCTGAGGACAACCTAAAGCTTGATTCTAAGAAGGCTCAATGCACCAGTACTTTCCCATGGCGTGGGTGAGACAGGTTTAGTCATCAGGTGTGACAGGGAGCAGTCTGTTACAATCCAACAATACGTGGAGAGCCAACTAGAAAGCAACGTATTTAGCACATACACTGCACACATCACAATACCCTCAAAGAAGAGAAAATCAGGTGTTTCAGTACACAGGTTTTATTCAGGTCAGCTGCATTTCAGTCTCTCTGAAAAGCTACAGCAAGCGCCTGGATAGAAAGATGTTCACAATTTGGAGATTTTGCCAGACACCAACATCATTGTTATTTACATGTGGGTGACACACTAATGTACTATTTATAAAGCTATTAAGACAAAGCGAACTTCCAAAACTATTGAAATATCTTTCCAAAATAGGACTTTACCTAATACCTGATTTTTTCCATCTCAGCCTTTCCTTTTTTAAAATCCTTCTGCCTCTCACTTCTGCAAGGACACTCACTGAAATCCTTCCACAAAAGCTAAAATTGATTTTTGAGGGCTGGATCTTGTTCCTCATGTATTTAAACAATACCCTGGCACAGAGTGGGTGTAATTACACAGGAAGAGCTAGATGGGATCAGCTCAGAGACTGAGGAAGTTGAGCATCTTATCACACTCACAACTTACACTTTTTCCTCCTCAGGCAAGTGCAAACAGCCTCAGCTCCTCCCGCAGTCCCAATCTCCCAACCTCTGGGCATCCCCAGCTCCCAGCAATCTCTGGTGAGGTGATTCCCTGAACCTGAACTGCACCTCTGTGTAGAATAGCGCCCAGGAGAGTTTTCTATAAGGGGTATGTCCAAACACCACTGTTGGCATGGGAAGTTTTGGCATGTGCAATATCCCAGGGAAATTTCATAGCTCTAGGCAGTCCTTTTTGCTAGTTTTAAAATTGTCACCTAACCATTCACTTGAGGATGCTTGACTCCCATGGTATGGGAAAGTGAAGGGACATTTTCTATTTGCTTTCTCCATGCCACTTGAGAGTTCATACACCTTTTTTTCCTCCAGCTTAGATAGACCCCCAAGTGTTGCTTTCCATATGGGAGTCACTCCACATTTTTATCAACATTTTCTGTATCCTCTCCCCTTCTCCTGCATTCTTTTTAAAATGAGGGAGCAAGGATGCAATATTCAAGTGTGCCATGCATTTATATCATAGCATAAAGACCTTTCTTTTTGTTTACAATGCCTTTACCAATGAGTCCTAGTATTCAATTCTATTTTTTCTTTTCCTTATTCCTACTGCATGTTCAGCAGACATTTTTATACAATTATTATAAACCAAGGTTTCTTTCCAAATGATAATTTAGATTCCATCACAGTGTGTTTCACTTTAGGATTGTTTATGCTCCTCTGCACTATTTTATATTCATCAACATTGAATTTCAACTGCCAGATCATCCTTCAGTCACTCTCTGTTGTGAGACTGTTCTGCAGTCCCCTAGTACTTCCTCACCTCAGCTATCCTGCCTGATCTGCTATCATCAGGAGGCTTCTTTGTTTCATTCTCCACCTCTTTCAGGACTATGCTGACCAGCACCAGACTCAACAGCATGACCTCATCGGTCTTTCCATCCCTTCTCTAAAAGCTGGCCATTTTTCTCCTAACGTTTATTTGTTACACTGAAAATATTATCAGTCCACTTGAGGACTTTGCCCCTTATCCCACGGCACCTTGATTTTGCAGAAAGTTTTTGAAGAGGTATAAATAACAAAACCAAACAAAAAATAAACTGAAAAAACTTAGAATTTTTTTTAATGTGATTATAACAAAAGCACAAACATTCTGAAGCTCAAAAATCTCCACTACTGTTCAATCCTTCTTTAAAGCAACTCTTGTCCTTCACACACCAATTTTTTAGCTCCTTCTTAAAATGACAGCATATGTTATCTACACCCTGGAACAGCTTCTCCCCAGACACAGGAGTTACCCCCTCTGTGGGTAATGTGTCCCTTGTCTTGAAGAGAGTTTTTCTCACTGTGCTTTCTTGAATCACAGTGAACTGCTAACAGGGGTTCTGTTCCAGACCCATTTATGGGCTGCAAGTGTCCCATTCCTTTCAGGACCACTAAGCCAAGGTATGTAGTAGAAGACACCAGCTCTGGAGATTTTTTTTTTCCATAGAGTCCATCTGGAAAGACCTTTCTCCTTGTTGTTTCTTATATTAGAAAAGCTGTAGCTCTTCTCTCCCATCCTCATCCTCCTTGTACACATGCATAGGTTGAACAACGGTGCGTGTTCCCTGTTTACACAAACCCTCTGGTTTTGAACGTCATTCAAACAACGAAATGCCACATATGGTTTCCCAGTGTTCAAGAGCAGTTCAGAAGTCTCAGTTTAGACTCTGAGGCCCACCAAATAAAAAGGAACGTGATGCATGTGTTCCCAGATCTAGCTCTGTAAATGTAGGCTAGAGGAAGATAAAAACATCAACCCCAGTTACGTAATATTACAGTAGGTGAATAAGTATAATTTTCTAAATAAAATCAAATATAATGCCAACAACCCTTCAGGGAATAGGGTTGGTGAGTACCACTGAGAATAATAAAGGAGGCAATTTTTACTATGTGTGTACACTTTAAGAACAAAAGCCCAGTATGAGAATTTTAATTCCAATGATTTGGATAAAGCTGGCTACCCTGAATCAGCAAACAAAGCACAACGGGTATGGCAAAGTACAAAACTAAAAGAACTGCAAGTTTCAGACAGCAATCCAACCTCAGCCAAGCACAACTCCAGGGTCACTAGGACAACACACGAGGTGCATGCAGTGCTACAACATACAGTTCTTTAGGAGCAGGACCTCCACCATGTTAAGTACGGACCCATGGCACACATCAACCCTGACATGGCTGGACAGTATTATTTTGATTCTGCCCTCTCCAGCAGACCTCTGCCCATTGCAACCTTAAAACACAGATATAGCTGCTAATTTTTCTTTCCAGGAGACTATTCCAGAGACTGGTCAACGCTACAGCTAAAGAATGCACTTACTCATTAAACAGACCTTCCAGATTTCACCAAGGTAACCAGTGAAAACCCCAATACACCTTTTCCAAGGACATAGACACTGTGAGAAGAGAGCAGTCAGCCCCTGCCAGCCTGTCCAGGACTGCACCTCCTGCAGCACACATTGCTTCCCTAGGACATAGTGCAGCAGGGAGCAGGAAGTGGATTCAGACCGGCTCATTCACCATTTAAAAATTAATAGCAAATGCAACCTTTCTAGCTGCAGATAAGTCACCCCAGAGACCTCTGAAAACTAATGTCAGCCCTCCCACTCCTGCTTCTATTACAGCGATAATCTTAAGGTTCATCCACACACCGGTAAATGCTTACAGCAGCCTGTTAACTCCACAAAAGGACTGATTTTCACTCAGATCACATACACAGAAAGGTAAATGCAACATACCAGTACACACGTTCTGCTATCAAAGAGTGACTTAGGAGAATCAAATTTTTAATATCACATTCTTATTTACTGACGCCTGCCTTAGTAGGCATATGTAACCTAATACTGTATTTTACTGATATTGCAGATGGTATAACCAATCTCCTAAACTTTCTACACTCTCAAAGGATTAGTATGATGTGTAGAGCAGTTTTAGCTTACAAAGCACTACTTTAGTGTAGAGGGTTATTGATTTAACTTAGAAATTCTGCTATACCATGTAGTTTTACTGATTTACCTTTTACGGTAGTGTAAGGATATCCTTTTTCCCCAAAAAACTTTGACACACTTCATTATCCAATACAAAATACTGCTCCTAGTAGGATTCAGGGCATGCATTCAGTAAGCAAAATTACGGACTTTTTTGAAAAGTTTTCTGTGTTGTAGGGCTCCTCCCACATTATTCACGTCTTTTTTCCTAAATAAACCTTGTATTCTCCCTAAGCTTTCCAGAAATTTATCAAAGAAACACCCACAATTATATATCAGTGTATCCTCTCCCCTCTTCCAGCCTCAAGCCTTTAAGTCAGATCTGGTTTGATATAGGGCAGACACTGATATAGAAGGAAAAGTTTTCCCCCCATTTGGAATATTTCCCAAATGTACTGATACATTTCCCTTTTTCTCAGCCATAGTAGTCACTCAAGCCTCTAGTCTCCTCTTCTTTTGAGTGCTGCAAGAATCTCTTGTGTGCCATCCCCAGTCCCAGCTCACAATTCCAGCATGTATGGAAAGCTGCAGCTAAATAGTGCATACAAATAACAGCAACAAGATAATCCTGTGGGACTGCTAAAAGCTTATTTTGAAAGTGCATTTTAAAAACAAGACCAAACCCCAGAACCACTGCCAATGACATTCTCCTCTAGCTTTGCTTCATGAGCAACTGTCTCTGCAGCCATACAACTCTAACCACTCCCTTCTGCCCAGCACCACACCTTTATCATCACTGTTCATGCACGTATGGGCTCTTCTGTTAACTATTCTATATGTTTAAATCCTCCTTTATTCTGCTATGTTAATCAATCACACACCCCCACCGCCTCTATCTTTAATTCCTCTGCAGTATTGAAATTTCTCTGTGATATTGACAGTGCTTCAATTTTACCATGTGATGATTTCACCTGGCACAAACTGCTATGAAAAAAAAAGCCTAGAATCTAATGTTGATAGCTATACTTTCCCCCTTTATTTCTCTGCAGATGTAGAATTACATAGATAGTTACATCTGTCAAAAGGCTCACCTAGTCTTGAAGTATACCAACTCACTGTATTTTTGTACATTCAATGAATTATAGTCTTTACCTGTTTTAATCAAAACTCCGTATGTTAGCCCATTGACAGTAGCCAGTGATATGACATGTCACTGTATTGAGGGCTTAGACTTACAAATAGTTTCTGCACATCTGTTGATTCACATCAACCAGCCACGCATGTGCTTGTTTTTCTCTGGCTTGTGGAAAATGCAGGATAATTCACAGTAACTTAAAAACAGTCTTGCCTCATGGAAAGAATGCCATATGGTTCTTTCCCGCTTCAACATCAGAGGGAAATTGTCATAGGTAAGAATTACACACAAAGGCATTACTTAAGTCTCAGAGATTTTATCTTTGTTTACAGTGTTTCCACACCTTCACACTTTCATATGATGTTATCATAATATCTGGATGCTACCAAATTCTTGCTGTGTTAAAAAAAAAAATATTTAAGTTTATATCTAAATGTCTACTCTGCTATGGTAAATAAAGCACTGTGGTTTCAAAAGGCACATAGATGATAGACAAACTGGTCTAGCATCCAAAATCTTCTCTCTCACGCAACGATAAATTGGGCCATTCCAGCAGCTACTTAGACTTCACTTCCTGAACTCATGCTGACCTGAAACATACCCATTCCTTCATTACCCCGAGCTTTGTGTTATGTGCGGCATCAAACAACTTATCTTCTTCCTGCTTACAACACCTCCAGCATTAGTTTTCTTTTCAAGGTTAAAAAAAAAATAAAAACCATCAGACTATTTAAAATGGAATGATGTTTATGAAGTTAAAACAAAACAGAGTAACGCACCCGACTCTGTTCTGTATTTTTCAGCAGCGCAATATCCTGCGGTGGCCTCAGCCAGCTGGGCTCTGTGACCCTGTGAGTGATCCCTTGAGTGTGTTCCCATTTTATCAAGCAATGAACTCTCCGGCCCCAAAGCCAGCAAGAAGTTTGTCACTGAGTTCAGCTGAGAACAGGAACCGGCTCAATCATAAGAAACCTTGAGCTAAATAAAGCAGCAAGAAAAGGCACAGGCGGGAGGTAGGGGGTGTCAGCTCGGAACGCCGTGGGGCACAGCTCTGCCTGTTACTAAGGTTACTTGATGCTTCCCCACATAGGATTTCATTTTAAGTCACCAATAAGTCTGCAAAAGTTTGACACCCTTGAGTGGGAAACTGGGGTGGAAATACATTAAACATGTGCTGCAGCCTGATTGGGGGGGGGAAGAAAAGGTTTCCAGACATAATATTTTAGGCAGTTTTGAGACAGGTTATAAGGAAATGGAAATGTCGGGGGTGGGGGGGGAAGTTCTTTTCCAGTAAAGACTCGCCACTACTTCCCTGCTTTGGGTCTGACAATAAATATAACAACATCAAAAATTCATTATTTGTGTCAGGAATGTGTCTAAACAAAAACCTACCTGAATTTGGACAAAGTACAAGTCCTCAGACAGAATGGAAAAGAAAAACACCAATTAAAAAAACAGCCAATAAAGATATATTCAATTTTTAGCTGCATTAGCCGATAAGCTGCTTAAGCAATTCAGCCATTCCCTCAAGGCTCCCAACCCAGCAGGTTTGCTCTAGGCTGGGGCTGAGCAGGACTTCCCTTGAAACTGCAATTCCAGTGTGCTGCATGTTGCCAGATCCAGACCTCTGTACAAAAGCATGGATACCCTCTTCCCACATCAGTGTCTTCCCAGCCAACAGCCCATTTGCTTCAAAGAACACGGAAGAGAAAGTTTTCAGGATCAAGCATAGTAGAGACAGAAGTGTCGGGCTTGCAACATTTAAGGAGAAATAGAGAGGGACGAAGTATGTAGGTGGGGAAATCTCTCTCCGAAAGCCCCTAATGACTGGCCTGGAGAGGCTGAAATTGGAATGAATGAGAAATGGTATTTGAGAGTCATGGGAACTGAGATCATCTGCTAGTCTGGCACTGAAATCTGGCAAAAAAAAAAAACATGGCAAGGAGGCAATATGGTGTGGCAAAGTGGGCAAGCCTCCGCTATGATGATCTTGGATGCAGAAGAAATGCTGAGACTATGTCCAAGGGGTACCATTTGGCTGAGGTATCTTTGGAATGGAGTTCAGGCCTGAGGTTCAGTGGGAACAAACCAACATGTCAGAAAATACCAAAGTCCAAGCAGAGACAGATCAGAAGAAAATTCATGATCAGAGGACCTTGTGTGACTGAGCCAAAAACTGAGATTTCTGTTAAGTGTCTTTGAAGTGAATCATAAAGAGGATTGATGCTGCTTCATGCCAACATGTGGGAAAGATGCTTGGTGACCACCAGTTATTCCACCAGTGGCCCTGCTTGATGTGGTAGACTGAAAGAGCTCTAGTCTATCCAACAACTTACAAAGGTGCACATTTCACACCATCTCATTAATTTGTTTTTGCGAAAAGTGAGTTGGTGGGGAGCAACTTTTTCCCTTGTGCCTCTCACACCCCCTCCCGCATCCGTTCATGTAGGTTTATTTAAAAAGACTTGATTCTGTTACCTGTAGCTGGACCCATTTCTGTGGTGCCTCAGCTTCATCTACACATCTGTGTCTCTCGAAGCTCAATCAGAGTTAGGAAATTATGTTTTGAAATGTGCACCTTGTCATTGCATAAAGACCTTGCACTGTGGAGGAGATGAGAAAAGGGATATTTTCCATGCTTGAGAAATAGTTATGGCCATATTGAACAGTACAGCCTCCTTCCCCTCCAAGAGTGTTTTAATCCTAATACCATGCAAGGTGATCACTTTCGCAGTAAGGTAAAAGCTGATCTGAGCAGCCTCATTGACTTAGGAGAGCATTCCTTCTCATGAATGAGCACAGACAGTATTGTTCTGGGATTTGTCCAGGAATTTATTTAAAACATAGTCATTTCAAGTTTTACATGCTACTTCCTGTCAGTTACTTAGAGAAATTTTGCTAAATTAAAACTGTTGGTATTATTACAGATGGGAAAAACAAAGCCCATGAGAGAAGAGTATTTGCCCTAGCTGCCCATGCAACCCCAGGAGGTGATTTAGAAAAGAAGACGACCTCCTACAGCACAAGCCTCCTCTATGCAACAAAAAAAGATAGATTCAAGATTATTTAGCTCATGGTGACACTTGCTCTTTGGCAAAAACTTGAAAAAAGTCTTGATCACTGCCATCGTTCATGAACTTGCACAAAACTTTCCAGTTCAAAGCACAAAGTAAATCTGGCAGATAGCCCGTCTCACCTGCCACTCTGAGAACTATCAGGTCATTTGTTTCCTGGAATGATCTCTTCATTCAGATCCTTGTGCCATTTCCTTCCCAGTGGTAGGTTGGTTAGACGGCTGACAATGGAAAGGACAGTTCCTGCTAAACTTGTAGTATCTCAGAAGTTTCACCACCTTCAGGGGATTTTCTTGCATTTCTGTTACTACTCCTTCACTTCAGATGCTGCTTCTTGATATTTGCTGTTCAGCACAGACACACTGTTGGTTGCACAGGGATTGGGCCAGCACAAACCACTTAGCTTGGCAGTTTGGAGAAAAGTGTTAGAATGCCTTTTACAGAAGAACAAACACTGACTCATGTTAGAAAATGTCACTTGTGCGATGCGCTGTTTTGCAAGACCACCATGGTTGCACTGCCTCACTCTGATCATCCACATTAATATTTGAATACTGGATGACAACAGTTGAAGATTAATTCCAGTAACTTATTCACGCCTGGAGGTTCAGATTTCCGAGCAAAAGCATGTGGGCTAGACTATGGCATTTCACCACAGCCCCAAGGAAAGTGCAGTGGGAAGGCACACAGGCCCAAGAAGGTCAGAATAGCTTGCACCTTTGTAAAATAATCCCTCTTTCTGCTTCTCTGTATCCAGGACACTTCACCATAGAAGATGATATGCCAAGGGCTTTTTCTTGCTGCCAGCCAGCACTGCCAGACAGTGTGTTTACAAAAGAAGGTGTGGACATACTCAATTTTGTATCCCCGCTGGAGAAAGATGCATCATTTATTTACCCAGGGAAGCAAAAAAGGCCATTCTCAGACAAGCAAGATGATGTGTTTCTGTGACTGATCAAGCCGGGACCAGTTTGGCCCTCAGCATTTATTTCAGTTCCACACTCCTTACATAAGAGTCTTGAAGCGAGAAAGACTTGAGAACATGACAGTGTGAGAAGAGATACTGTCAAAACATAAGTGAGAAGGCCTGTGCAGTGAAGAGCCTCTCGAGAGTGCTTTCTGCCACAAGGACAAACCGTTTTCCTTGGATTGGTTCTGACGCATATGGGGCATGAAACTATGAAACTGATGCCCAGGAGCGCTACTGGAAAGCCAGAGCAGAGGGGTTCAGCCAGCCAGCACCTGACCCTCTGCAGAAGGAGATCCAAGGAGTGACTGCCTCCCACTGATAACTCTCTCCTAGGGTTTGAGGAATATAAACAGCAGTGAGGTTATTTGAAATATTACATATTTTTTCCTGAAATCAACATAATGCACAATTTTTTCTTCTACCGTGTCTTTTTAAATAAGGAAGGAGAAGTAGTCTACTTCTCATGAGAGCCCTCCAACCACAGCTCAACCCCAGCAACATCTAAAAGGGCATACCTTCAGCATGCAAAAGTCCACAGAAGTCGACTTGCTGATTCCCACAATTGAAATGGAAGTTCAGAACTCGCAAAAAGAAAGTCTCTCTAGTATTATACTCAATACTACCAAATCACTACACAGAAACCACCGAGACTTCCACCCCATCAGGTCTTAAACTCATGAATTCGGTTATTATTGTCCGTCTGTCTTGAAACTCACTACCTGACATCTCCATAAAACAACAGAATATGAAAATGTTTGGTATATATTTAATTAACAAGTATTCAAAGGAGTAACTGAATTCTTCAGTATACTGAACACTAGTTTAACAACTGAACCTGTGTTTATGCTAGGCAGAAGTTCATATAGAAATCACCTTGAAACATGACATTCCATTTCCAAAGAGGAACAAACTACAACAAAGCAACCATTAAAATATAGCTGAAAGTTTTCTACTGGTTGCTACTGAAAATCAGAAAGGTTTTCAAAATACCCAGCAAGAGTGTGAGAAGTTTTCTTAGGCTAAATATAAGCAGTACTAAACATCGATCTTTTAGACTTGTCTTGGGAAAAAAAAAAAAAAAGTCCAAATTTAAAATCCTCTCCTCCCATCTATGACCTGGGCAGAGACAGGAAACATTTGTAATGAAGTGTAGTAAGGAGAATTTTTTCCATTTCTTTTCCAGTATGCCTCTGTAAAATGGACAGAATAATGCTGCAAGTGGAAAGAGAGAATTTCTGGTCTGTGCCTTTTATCCTGCTATTTTACAGCAGCATGGCCATAAAATAGGCTCACTCAGCTCTCACGGACCATTACAAAAGTCCAGGTCAACAAAGATCAGGCTCCTTGTCTAAACTGTCAGTTGTGACCCTGATGCTGGGATTACCTCTTCCAGTCCCAGGCCTTTCCATTTCCTCTTCTTTTCTGCTAAGGACACAGGGAGCAGCCGCTGCCAAGACTAACCACCACCGTCTGGCTCCCTCAGGATTGACGGGCGTTACTTACATGATGCCAGGCTGTGCCCAGTGCTGTGAGGATTTGTAGGGGTTGCAGGTCCTCCTGCCTCTAAAACACACAGCACTACTCTGGCAAAAGACTGCTGGAAGTGATTCAGTGCTGCTGTCTTTTGAGATTATAGGAATTTGTGTTTGGGTTGTGTCTGCTGGCTGCCACAACCACTCCAAAGATTTCCAATGGGTTTCAAAAGCACCCCTCTCACATTTATTAGCTGAGGTTATTGCAGCAAATTATCCATGTTGTAAAGACAGTTTATGCAGCTACAAGTTATTTAAGATCACAACACCTGGAGGAACTGAGAAAACAAACAAACAAGAAAACCCTCACACAAAAAAATGAACAACAACAAGGAAAAAAACCTAAACCCCAAACTAGAAAACCATCTGTACCTTAGGCAAGCTGTGTTTTGGCTCCATTTTAAAAGCAGCAAGCTCAGGATTTAAGCCTGAGATACAGAGAGTGTTGAGACAATGGGTTTGCTCCAAATTCAATATAACTGGTATTTACCAAAGGGGGAAAAAGGTTCAGAATATAGAGCAAGTCAAGAAAAAGGATTGTTCAAAATTGAAAACACCTACGAGATGGGGCACATATGGAAGATGTGCTGACTGTATAATAGACAGAAAGAAAAAGAGACCTGGATTATGCCTGGAATAAAGAAGCATGAGCCAGTTTGAGACTACTGAAAACCACTACAACCACATTCCCAAACAAACAGCATCAGACTGGGTTGGGCTTAGTCCTCACAACTTCACAGGGAGGGCATGGGAACTTACCAGATAGAGGCCAGTGCTTTCCTGTTTCAACCTCCCCAGTTTTCGACCCACACCTCCCAGTAAAGAGCATGTTCAGGTGTGAGCAAGTGTTTGCAAAAGTGTTGCTAGTCATCCTGCTTAGGCCTCGTTCAGCCCTAATTCCAGCAGTGCAGGGACACAGTCACTCTGAGCAGATTGAGAATAAAATATTGAAAAAAAAAAATTAATTGTTAAAAAAAAAAAAAGGATTAATCTAAACAACAAGGGGGAAGTCAGTGAGTTAACTTAGTTTGGGTTATTTTCCTCTGAAGTTTTGCATAAGAATCATAAGGAGCTAATCAGAAAGGAAAAATTCTGGAAGAACAGTTGAAAAGATCTGGTTTTACAGCCTCTCTGCCATAGTATATTTTCTTAAAATAACATTTCCTTTAATAAAGTATTAAACATTAGCTGTAATAAGCTATTGAAAAACAATGTGTTACACATTAGCAAAAAGCTCTCTAACAGTGTCTTTCCAGAGTTGCACCGAGGGCCAGTTGGGAGCTGGCTGTGACTATTCTGATTCTTCCAGAGGGGGCAGGGGAGGTGCAGACAGCAGTAAATCACTAGGGGTAGCTTTCAACATTACTCACCTTTTCTAATCAACAGTCTCAAGAAGAAAACTTAGCTCCATTCCGCTTTTACTGTTCCACATAAGGTTTCTCCCCTCTACACCCAAATGCTGTCCCCCAGCAAGTTTAGGTTCTGATCCTAGCTACCCATATGTATAATCAAGTCCTGTAATAGTCAGTAAAGGCATGAATTAATAAATAGATCATTAGGCCTAAGTATTTTCATGATTCAATTCTACCCCGGCTCTTGCTGCATTAATCCATGCACAAATGGCCTTGAAGCACAGGTGATTAACACCACCAAAAACCAGACCTACCACTTCTGTACTTCACAGCAGTCGAGTATCTAAAGGTGCAGTGTGCCCTTTCACATTAACTGAGCTCCAACTAATCAAAAGCCCAGTGGAGCAGTACTATTGGAAATGCCACTTGATTAGCCCATGATTCAAAGAGAAAGCCTTATTTATTATTAAACCAAAAATTCTCATTAAACTGTATTTTTCAGTTTAAAAACCTGGGACAAGCTGATCTCCACAGCTTTTTAGCCTGTTCTGTCACAGTCTTAAGCAGCACACCAAATACAGTGTTTCCCAAAGCAGGTTGGAAAGAGTTTGCAGAGCCTTTTTTACATCATTCTCATTTTAGCTAGTGTATTGAAGAGGGACATAGAAACATTTAGGGGAAAAGTAAACTAGTATTTCCTCCCTTCCTCAAACTCTTATAGAACTTCATTTTGGGACAATTCAGCCTCCTTTCAGAGCTGCTCTTAGAGACTGTCTTAGAACTGGTAACAACATTTAAGATTTGGAAAGTGAGAGGTCACATAATGCAATGACTTCAGATAATCAGATCTGCAGAGTTACTGAGACATCAGCAATGTTTGTCACTGCCTCACAGGAGCTTAAAGCACATAAACAAAATCAATTCCAAGTCCAGAATCCCAAATAAATAAATCGGTTACCTACACAGATTAGAAGGAGGGAAGCAGTCTCCCCCGAAGCCACTCCGATTTACATCAACAGAACACAGTAACCTACTGTTTCCAACCGCTCTAGAATGTTAAAGGCAAAATATAAATTGACCGCGTTACACCATAATGTCATCTTAATAATACAACCAGCATCAGTATCACAGTCCTAGCCTACCTACCACTGGTCCAGCCTATCCTTTTGAATGTATTATTGAGCAGGAAAACAAAATAGGTTGGTTTGTTTGTCTTTGAAATTAATTGGTGAGTCAGTATCCACCAGCAGGTGAGTCAGGACAATAACGCTTCCACCCATGGTCCTTGTCCATGATGTTCCAGCAAACTTTCTGCATTTAAGAATTTCATTTAAGAAAATCATTTAAGAGTTGTGTCTGTGTAAGAAAGAGTTCAGCCAGGTATTATGAGAATTACAGAGCACAACACCTATTCCATTAGAAATAAATGAGCTCATTTACATTTTAATTCTGTGGAACGAGCCACTCTCAACAGGGCAGTTTGCTAGAGTTACTGCAGATGTGCAGAAGTTATAATTTTCATCATAAATGCACATTACATTCTCATCAGAAAAACCAAAGGACCAATAGGCATATTAGAGAAACTGCTTGTCTGGGAGGTCCCTTCAGATCTTCATGAACACAGTCTCTTCCTATCTTGCAGTGTGTTGTTGCATAGCTAAATACCACAAGAAGTCTCATTAGTCAAATGGAAATAAGTACAGAAAATATTGTACTTTTCACTGACCCTTTGAAATGATTAACACCATACAGATGGAAATCATGCCAAAATATCTAAAACCATAAATAATTTAACTGAACAAGCTCTAAACACATTCCAATAACTATGGAACATACTGATTCTCCTCTCTTCTGTTTAGGGTTTCATTTCTTTGAATCTTGTACTCTTCGAACTAAGAATATGACATATCCAGAGGATCAGAAAACAGAAACGCAAACTCCTGTGTAGGTGCTGAGGTGCACCAAAATGCCATTTCAGATTTTTTTTCTCTCTTAGCAAAGACTGCAATCAAGGCTGGGTCAAAGTCTGCTTAGGGGATGAGGACATTGGTTTTACTGCATGCCTTTGGGATTCACTGTGATCTTGATATTGCTCCTGAGAAACTCAGGTAATATTTGGCAAATAACTATGACTCAGTAAAATAACCAACACCCACTCAGATATTGAAAGACCTTGGAATACACTCTTCATAAGTTATTCCTACAGTGCCAATCACATGTTTATGGGGCGTTAGTACTTAGAGCAGAGACAGAATTCTCATTTTATGCTCTTATGGAAGGAAGGAGCATTAACATTTAAGGGCTTTAATTTCTGAGGAGACAGACCAAATCATTAGGTAGAAAGCTATTCTGAAGTAGATTTTTCTTCAGCATTTCTATCTGGGATACCATCACTTTATACAGAACAATCATGGAAGCCAAAATGAAAAACCTTCCATATCATTCTCACTCTCTGGCTTTATGACCATTAGCGTTGTTGTTTCCATGATGGAAAAGCTTCAGGATAACAGAGCATCCCAGGAGAACCTATAGTTCTGTAGTTGAGCATTCCCAAAGCAGGGTGAGAGATGGTTTTGCACAAAGTGAAGATCTGAGTCAATGCCAAACACAACCCAGACCAGGTCTCTGGGATCTCCAGTGGTGGTGTTTCAACAAACACTGTTTCCTTCTCTCTTCTCTCCCCTTCCCATCTGTGACTTCAAACCTTTGATTTTCTGTAGAAAACCTCAAGATGAAGTGGGTTTCCTTCAGGATGAGATCATTTGTTACTCACAAATTTGTTACAGTGCTGTCTTCCAAGTTTCCCAGAAAACAAAACAAAACAAAACACAGAACAAACCCCTCTCCCAGCCCCCCTCCCTGCCACCTCAAAAGAGGCAAAGAGGGGTAAAACAGCATTATCCAGATTCAGTATTCATTATATGTTGTAAAATGTGATGGCAGTCAGATAATTTTCAAGAGGCAATTAATGTTAAAAAGAGGAGTGGCTTGATAAAATACTTCTCTTAGATTCAAAAGTTCATGTGTCAACAGAGAGTATGGATTTAGCAGTTCCACCCATGCAGGTTTTATAGGTATGCTATTGCCAAAGGAAATTATCACCTCAAGTAAATATTTTTTAAATTATTTTATAAACTCTGCCTTGGAACTGGGGCACCTCAAGAATACCTTGAAACCGCATACGGATGCGAGAGAGTACCACTGTTGTCTTCTCTAACCATTCACTGAAACACGCCTTGCGGCAGAGAGGGAAAAGGAAGCCTGTAGCCTATAAAGAAAGAGTCGAGATGATTTTGCTCATTCGCAGTCCCCCCCCCCCCACCCTCCGCTTATCATCA
>JAYRBT010000082.1:39736154-39758900 GCA_036023395.1 Myiotriccus ornatus | reverse complement strand
GCCCTGACCAGGAATCGAACCCGGGTCTCGGCGGTGACAGCGCCGCATCCTTAACCACTAGACCACCAGGGGCTCCCAGTGATTGCAGTAGAACAACTAGAAGAAGCTGTGTGATTACTTATCTCGGCTCCCAGCCTGGGAGAGTGAAACCTGACACGTAGCTTGCATGCAGGTATAAAGGAGCCCCTCATCTCAACCAAAATAACACAGGGAATCACTTAAATTTTGCTTACAGTTGCAAGGATTTCCTCATGCACACTTCTGTGTACTGATGAACGTCCAGGACAACCACACGGATCGTGGACTAGACCATAGATGCCTATTTTAATTACATAGCAATTCCCTGGGTCAACTTTAGTCAATCACCCATCCCTCCTATCCCCTACCCTTCCCCCCCTTTCTGATTCCTACAACTTTTTCACAGTAGATGTAAGCTCCCTTAAAACTTTGTAGCCTTTTACAGGGTTTTAGTTACCGTTTGTGGTAGAGGGAAGGCAATGTCCATCTGCAAAAGCTATCACCAAAAACCTGGGAGTCAGCAGGCTACATGGAAAGTCACTGCTTTAATAGCATGATACCAATAGACAGCTGTGACCGGCCACTGGTGTGTTCAGATTCCTGAAGCCTCACAATCTGTAACTTCTGGGGCATGTCCACTGCAGAAGGAAAATTTGTCTTTCCTTTACTTTTTATTCTGAATTTGATTACTGCCCAACATACTTTCGAATAAGATTTGGAGAGTGGTATTTTCATCCAACAGAAAGCACGACTGCTGTCATCAGTTAGACCTGGAGCAGGCTGGGGAGATGACAAGAACAGAGGGCATATGTGAGACAGCAGTAAGTTTTCCACTATACACACCCTTTAAAGATATGCAGATGTAGGGGAGGGGGGGAAAAAAAAAAAAAAAGCACTTTAGGCACATTCCTGCTAACTCTCATGATTAAACTCCTACTTTTACAGTATTTAGGGTGTTTTTTTCCCTAAACCTTCAGTTCTAATGATCAAGGTATTCAGTCACACTTGCAAATTTCCCTTTAAAGAAAGGTGGTGGGCAGAGCATAAGAAAAGTCTTGAAAAGATGATTCCTCCAGAAGCTAAAAAGCAAAAGTCATTCATAAATCATTCATCAGTCCTAAGCCATACTCATCACTGGGATCCTGTTTCATGATTTGAACTGCAAAGTCTATCAGAACTGCTGAATTTCCCTTCCCGACAGGTGAACATAACTCATTTTACTCTTTGTGCTAGGAAGCCCTGGAATTTTTCTTGGTATTTTAAGATAAACTGTCCCTTCAGGCTCTAACAGTCTCCTCTTCCCTTCTAATACCAAAGTCTCAATTAGACCATGATTAAAGAGGATGTACTTACAGACACTAGCAGAAGGTAGAAGTTGTCAGTTTTATTACAGGTCAGGAATGTGTTTATCTCTTTACTCTAGACTTCTGCATTTAATGGGGTATAGAATTTAGTAACAGGCAAGTCAGATTTTCCCAACAACAGGACTGAGTCTTGATTATCAATTAAACAGGCATAAAAACATCTAAACAGATGGTTTCTGCCAGTCAACAGAAGTCTTAAGGGGAAGAGAATTCACATTCATTCACAGAAGTATCTGACACAAAATAAAATCAAATACAACTGAAGATGTGCTTTACACGATGCTTTAAACTCTTCTTTGCTTAAAAAAAAAAAAAGTAAGGAAAGCCTGTATACTGCAGGATATTAGTTAAGTAACAGAATTCTTCAGCTCCATTTTATTTGTGCATTTATTATTACAATTCAGAGCACTGTCAATTTTTAGACAAATATGATGCAAAATTATTAACTACTGTGGCATAGAAGCCAGGCATTGAAGTCTTCACCCCATTTTCACTGAGGCTCAGCTCCATTTATTCTCCTTTACTTTTGACCAGTTTTCCTCTGCTTTCCTCACACTTCAGCTTCTGCACAGGTTCAAACAGATACCTATTTTCTAATTGCCAAAGAAAATGTTGCTTTCTCCTGCACGGTTCATCACATGGTTTCCTCACAAAGATGACACTGTCCCATAGTGTTAAATGGGCAACATTCAGTTTTGGATCAGTAACAAGCTGAAAGTCTCATAACGTGCACTCTCCTAATTTAGAAATGGAGCTTTATAACACTGAAATATTGCAAGAAGCTCCACTGCTTGCCCTTCCATTAATTTGTTACTTACTGTGTTGGATTCTCATCAGCAATTCTTAATTGATGTACTCTGAGCCATGCCATCAAATATCCTCCATGGATCTAGTTGGCAAAAATGGTTAATTTCTAAATTTTGGTAAGTTACTGATTATTTAGTTTGTGATTACTTCAGAGTAAATACATTCTTACATTTTGGAAAGCCCCAATAAAGGGTGGGCACTGCTACAGATAAACAATATACTGTAATAAGTATTCTTATAATGGTAATGTATGATGCACAGCCACTTTCCAGATGCTACAGAACTAATTGTGCTGCCAACTGAAGGAGCCAAATCCAAAACAGATCCATATGAGGAATTACTGTTGAATCAATCTCATCAGTGAGGAAAGCTTCAGCCATACAAACCCTTTTTCACCTTAGCATAATCTTCATAAAGTTAATGAAATGCAACCTGCCCCTATTACAGCTGTAAAATCAAAGTAACTCCCATATAGGTAAGTCAGAACTGGCATAAAAGAGAGCCAGGACTAAGAACATTTTCCACCAGAGCAAAAAGCCATCTCTTAACACAGTTAAGTGTGTGACACCACTGCAAAGCAGTCTCTGCACAGAACAAGCGCTGCCTGGCACAGATTCCATTCTGACCAGGAAAAGCAATGTAGTGGCACTACTGTGACACCAGAGCTGCATCACCACCCCAAAGTCTTTTACAGTTCCAAGTCTTAAAGCAGAACTGGACCTATTGATTTGTCTGTAGTGTAAAATATATCTCTATGTAAAGAAAAGCCATGTTCCTCCTCAAGTTTTAAGGAAGTAGGCAAGTAGGAAGTATGGACACCAGAAATGATGATTAGAGTATCTAGTTTGACTTCTTGAAATAAAAGCCGAAGACCTTCACCCAAATGCACAATACAAACAAAACCAAGAGGAAGACACATATCACAACCTTTCCTAGTCATCACTTAGATAATCTTTATGTTTTTAGCATTTTTAATCCTCCCTCATAAATCAATACCTCTAGCTCCCAATTATTTTAGTAGCAGGCTCTCTGAGCTGTATCATGTACAGAAAATTAATGACCTTTAAAATAAAAGGTTTACTTACACAGACATTAATTGCTATTGTAGCACAGATGAATAGTTAAGCAGGTCCATGAAATGTTTTACTCAAGCACCTAATTCCAGAGAAGGGAATACTTTACTCAAATCCTTGGATGACAAAAGGTCAAATGCAATGAAGTTCCTATCTGAGAAGTGACCTACTCAGATCTGTTTGCCAAATACTGCGAACTTGTTAACCATATACATCATTAAGTTCTGAATCCCATTATAATCATATGGCATCAACCTGATCGCAATTACTTTTGCCTTAGGCAGAAGATGTCATTTTAAGCAGAGAATCACTATTCTGGACAAGTTTTATAAATTATTCTCATTGATTATGATTTCCAATTAGAGGAAATAAAAGCATTAAATGGCCACTTTGAAGTTGGAAGTGACCTTTCACCTGGACTGTTTCCCTAATGGACGAGGGTTAAATTTACTGTGACAGCACCTAACCACATTTGGTATGGCCTCATATTTGATGGTACCAGTATCACATCAGCAGCAGGCTGAGCTGGTAAAACCATTAGATGCAGTGTTTGTACCAGAAGTATGAATATTGGTATCCTAGAGAGTTGAAAAACGTAGGCATTTTCCAATTACCTACTTTACATTTCAGTAGCTAAAAAATTACACATAGCTATACAATTACCTACAACAAGATTTTTCACAGGAACACATATTTTTCTCTTCTATATTTTTTCTGCTTAATGGATCTCACCTTTATTAATTTCAGCTCCAAAATGTTAGCGTTCCCAGTAACAACAAATAACCACAAGTAAGCAAATCATAGGTAACATCCCTCTCTCCAAACAAAGAAAATATTGTATTTCTAACATAGTAGTGCCTCTTTCAGTTAGCATAGCCGTGTGAAATTAAATATAAAAGCTCCAGTGAGCGATTTTTCTACTAATCCTGTGTAACATGTTTTTCAAAAGTGTCAAAAAGAATATAGTTCAGTTGCTGAATACAGAATGGAAATTGTTTACTTTACAATCCAAACTTCTCTATTTACATAAAAATAACCTCACTACAGCAGAAATTTTAGGCTAACACACAATATTAATGGAGTTCTATTGCATATTATTCTAAATGGTTTATATTACATCCATTGTAACATTAGATCTAAATACAAGACATACACTCATACTTGCAGTATATTTTAATGTGCAAACAATATTTCAAAAAAGTGCAATAGGTAAGCATCAGAAAAAGGACTTTTCTGAAAATACCACCCTCCTAAAATCCGTATCTGTATACATGCACAAAACTCTTATTTCAGTATGTTACTTATCTCAGAATTAGAACCTGATATTCCCATAAGAAAGACTGACAAACACTTCCTGGTTGCAGAAAGAGCCATCGATCACCTTTGCTTTATTTCTTCACTGACTTTTTTTAGTGTCCCTTTTACTGTCATGGTTTTCTTTTACATTGGTTTTACTACGGCCCTAGCTGTAACTGTACGTTATGCGTGCCTCTCTGCAGTCCATCCATGAAGGAAATTAATCATTACAGCTTTTACTTACAGGGCCTGACTTTTTAATGCAAGCTGTAAGGCTCATGCTTCCATCCTCAGCATCACCCAGCACAGGGGCTCTTCCATTAGACTGCTATTAGCCAGGAGTCCTCTGGAGAGCTCTGCTTCCACCGGGAAGTGCCATAAACATGAGCTGCAGTGAATGCCAGCTGGGAAGAGAAATGCGTTGCCATATCTCCTTAATGGGAGAAGTTGTTCCCCAGTGCAGCTGGCAAGCTGCTCTCAGGCTCCCCTTTGGAGCCAGACAGAAGACAGCAGTTCACGTTCACCAGGAATTACTTTCTATTTGCTTTCATTTTCCTTTAGACTGAAGCAGTATTTTAACAAATGGAATAAAATTTTAAAAGCTCCCACTGCCATATGGCTGGGGCAGTCTGCAGGCTGCTGCTTTGGGAGGGAGGTGACCCCCACCATTTCTCTGAGCCTGAGGGGAAACTGGTATTGATGTTATCAGTAGCCATGAGCCTGAGGAACATGTAATTTTCTCCAAGCAGCTGCTGCACCTGCCTGGGCCAGGGCTCCAGGAGGGACGAGCACCCTCCCGGCAGCCACACTGCCATGGACTGTGACACTAGAGCTTTAACACCTTTGGTCCAGTGGCCTCTCCGGAGCTAGCTGACCTTTTGAAACATCTAGGCTTTCTCCCGAGGATATAAGAGGTAAGCACTATTTACTGCTGGGACTTACACAGTTCTCAAAGTCTTGGCTCCACACCACCAAGTGCCAAAGTGAAAGGGTATCAGACTTTCCTGCAAGAAAATCTTCAAGTAACAGGCTCCTGTTCAGCTTGCCATAAATCCAGATGCGACTGTGAGAACCTGTCTGTGAGTTATTGAAATCAGATCAAACATGAAATTACTCTAATGAAGTATTTTTGAAAAAATCTTTTGACGAGCTCACCTCCCCCACTGACCCATCAACTCTCCATGGTTATTGAAGTTGTGTCCTCAGAGATCCACAAAGAAAAACTAGAAGAAATGAAGGGGAGTAGAAGAGAGTAGCAGGAAAAAAGTTAAACTTGACTGTCTCTTGTCCAGTGCCTGACTCTTACTTACATTAATGAAGAAAATTAGAATAATAACAAAACCAAACAAACCAACTAAACAAAAAAAAAAAAAAAAAACTACACACACACATACATAACCATCCTCTGTATATAAACGGTATGTTGCAGGCTTTGAATGTGTTGTTGTCACCAGTTGGTGACTCTGTGGAGTACACAGTTCGTTAGAGACAGTCAGAAGACTTGGTGCCACAACAATAATGAATGGCAGATTTGCACGTCGGGTCTTTCCACCACAGTCTACCGATACTCTAGGCATGACTAAGGATGGCAAGGTATGAGAGTAAATGATAGGGACAAAGAGAATGATTAAATGGCTTTAGACTTAACTTGTGACCTCATTCCATCATAAACAGCAGAGAATTTGTGTGTAGATCAAAAAAACTGGCAGGTTTAGCTGAGCACGTGAAACAAAAGAAATAGCATACCACACACATTCTTGGGCTGCCACAATGTACAGTCTGCCCCAGCAGCCCAGAAGACTCAGGTAGCATCTGGGTCCCAGAACAACCTAGCTGCCTACCAGGGTTGATGACTGGGCTTTTTCACAGATAAAAAGCAGCAGCTGCTGACTAAGAAGAGCCAAGAGGCAGCAGAGACACTCTCAGAGTCCGCTGCAGAGCAGTAAGCAACAAAAAGACAGGAACCCCCATGAAAAAGATGTCATTTTTGAGACCTCTCATCCATGTAGCACATAGCTCACAACCTGAACTGGGACCAACCCAGAAGTGCCTGTTAACTCTGCACTGCAGTCTTTCCCATGGTCTCCACAAATCCAACTCAGAAGACTGATTCTAGGCCCTTTTGTTTGATCAGCAAAATATAGTCACTTTTACTCTCCAGGAATTGTGTTCAAGATGTGTCATGGTATGTCTAAGAGACTAGAGTCACCAGGGTGTGGCAGTGGATGACAACAGGTCATCTTTATTTTCCTGCTCTGTCTGCATTGCTTGTCTGTGATTATTTGCAGGGGCCCTTCCATTAGACTGTCCTAATAGCCAGGAGTCCTCTGGAGTGCTCTGTGATTCCAGCACTGGAACAGGCTCCCCAGGGAAGTGGTCACAACACCAAGCATGACAGAGTTCAAGAAACAGTTGGACCATACTGTCGGGCACATGGTGTGGCTCTAGGGTATGGTCCTGTTCAGGGTTAGGAGCTGGACTCAGTGATCCTTGCGAGTCCCTTCCAATTCGGCATGTTTTGTGATTCTGTGACCAAGCATTATGCAACACTGAAAGACTTCCAGGCCTGTCCTATGTCATACTCTGGCAACCAGACAAAGGTACCCGCTATTATCCTTGTATGTGGAAGAGAAAGTCACCTTTACAGACAAATTTGTAGCATTTGCTCCTTAGAAACACTGAAATGCAGTGATACAAACTCCTACTGAGAACACAAAAGAGTTTGCTGTAGCTTTCAAGGCCTAACCAGACACGATGGGATTTTGGAACAAAATGGGCATATCTGTGGTAATCCATCCAGTAACAAGAAATTGCTACTGGAGATCTACCCTGACAGAGTACTGCAACCACGAGATTGCACAAGCAGCTACATGTAGGAAAGGCATGGGGAAAAAGTCCTTTTAACCCTATCAATAGCTGAGCTGCTTGAACCAAATAAGCATTAACCTTTTCCACCATTCTTTTTAATTTTTAATCCCTGCCATTGCAATTGGATAGAATCATAGAATCATTTAGGTTGGAAAAGACATCTAATATCATGGAGTCCAACAGTTAACACTGCCAAATCGACCCTTAAACCGTGCCCCTAAGCACCACATCTCCATGTGTTTTAAACAGGTCCAGGGATGCTGACTCAGCCACTTCCCTGGGCAGCCTATTCCAATGCTTGACAAACCCTTTTGGCTCTTGCACCATCAGGCTGCAGAGCTATTTCCTTCTCCTTCACTTAAAACTCCCCCTTCAGCTAAATCAAGGCTAAGCCTACCCTGCACGTAACTCTTTGTTCCTCTGGAGTCCTGTTAAACTCTTGCCCTCAGAGTTATCCAGTGGCTACAACTTCCACCAGCAACTAGTTCCCAGCATGGCAGAGCATTTGTTTTGACTTACTTTTGACTTTGTCACTTTTAACCTTCACTGAATGCTCCCTGTTCATCCCTGACAGTAAAACAGCATTTCTTGCTCTGTAGAGCCTATGCCTTCATTGTCTGTAACCTTTTATCATCTTACTTCTGATTCATTTCCTCTCCAAGGTAAACAGTCCCAATCTTCTCAATCTTGTACTATATGAAAGTTTTTCTTTGTCTGTTTAAAAACTGATTTATGTAAACAGTTAAAAACTTACTCTGTTATCTATAAATTACCCATGCATATTAAATTTGTATTAGCTAGGTTTAACTGAACTAAGTGTATCCACACAGGATTTTTCACAAAATTCCTGAAGTCAGTTTAAAATCATACCTTTTCTTAAAGCAGAGCAAATGAAAGCATAGGTAGGCAATAGCCAGTTTCTGATCCACAAACACTTCCAAGAATTCAGACAGTGCTTTGGGAAAGGGTATATTTCAGCAGACCCCTCAGAGAGTGTTATCTCCATTATCCTGAAATTCATGAAGCCTCCATACACAGCACGGAATAACTCTTCCAAAATTATTTCCATCAGCAACACAGGGATTTGTTACAGAATTAACTTAACATGTTTTATCTTGATAGCACCTCCATTCGTGGGGGATAGTTTATTGCCTAGGCAAGTCAAACTGCTATTAAACCACAGATTTTAATTCTGCTGCAAGTAAGCTGCCCTATTGTACCCAGAACACAACAGAGTTATAATGAAAACTGCTATAAAAATTAATTCTGAAAATACCAAATGCAATCATTGTTAAGTTTAAACAAAGGTTATTTGCTAGTTCATTCCAAGATTTAACGGCATTCAAAATCCAATGAAAACTGGCTTTAACACCGACAGACATACACAGACATTTGCTAGTGGAATAAAAGTTTTAAATTATGGCTATTAAATGCATGGTATTTCTTAATGACAGCATTCATTGTTATAATAATACATTTGACAGAGGAAAAAAAGAAGAATTTTTCAAAAAGTTGCCAATGAATTTTAATAAATACTTTCCAATAGAAAGCAAAAACGTCCTTATCTGCTAGGCTACAAAGTGCTTGAGTATTTCACAAGGAATTTCGATGCACTATTTTGCAACAGGAACCTACCGAAAGTTACAAAGAAGACAAATAATTCTAAAAATCAAATATACAGGCCACCGAGTTGAAAAAAAGTAATTTGCCACATTAACATTCAGGCCTGTTATACATGCATACAAATGTCCACGCAAATCAGACTTCAGTTATTGTGGATTTTGCTTTATTTAATGAAAAATGAAAATGACAGATCACCTAACCCCCTCCATTTTGCCTATTAAGTTGTGGCTGCCAGCAGACCCTGGCAGTGGTGTTTCCACTGAGGCTAATCACGGAGAAGAGGTGTGCACACAAACACGGGAAAACTAATGCTCAGGTTAGAGAGAGCAGCCACCCCGCCTGTCTCTCACGGTCACCTCTATTCACACGGTAATTGCTGTGCTCTCTGGAAAGCTGACTAGACCCATCATGATCTCAGAACACTAGTTATACCCTACTGAATCATTTTCAAAATTGGCAAATAATATAGCTAATATAAAGGGAGAAATTGTCAGACAATTCTGTGTCAGAGAATTCACTTTCACCATACGCAGAGGATCGGTGAAAGCAGCTGAAATACACACAGTCAGTCCTGGTCACTGCTGCAGCTGCAGTCCTGGCAGAGGACTGACAAGGACCTGCCCCTTGTTCAGACTTCTTTGTGTCCATGCCATGCGTGCTTCCCCTTGACACTTCCCTATAACCTTCATTCCTCTTTTCCCACAGGGAAACATTCTGGCAGCCTCCTGCCCCCATTGGCTCCACACCAGCAGGATGTGTTAGCTGGATGGGCAAAGCTGCTGTGGGAAAGCCTTATGCAGAGCACCATTTCTCTTCAAAATGCCTTCCTGCCAGCTCACTTCTCCTGCCTTACTCCACTATCTATAGCTTTCAAATGCTTCCCCTTCAAAATCACACCTCCTACTATTCTGAAGACTATTTTCTGGGAACGCTGAACATATTTGTTGGCTCACTGGCCCCTAGCACACTGACTGCTCATTCAATAGCATTCACACAAGACTGGAAAAGACTTGTCATCCTCTTACTATCTGGCACTCCGTTACTAGCTTACTACTGTTTCCCTCTGCAGTGCAGGTCCAAATTTATTGTCAGACACAGAAAAATGCCAGCAAAAGCTGTGGTTCACAGTTAGGAACCAACCACCGGACACAGTCCAAACCCAGACATGCACTGGCACATTACCATTATTTACACAAGGTTCGCCATGAGTAAAGCCCTTTGCCATTCTTGGTTTTGACAGCAAGGACAGGGAAAAATAGGGTTATTGCAATATTTTAAATATTTGCTGGATGTTAACATCCTGTCATGATGGTATTAGTCAAAAACTCAGGCAGACATTAGGACAAACAGATTCTCCTGCTTCGCTAGCCAAGACTTGTCAAAAGTGAATTCCCACGGAGATCACACAACCTACAGTATAATTGTCTCCTGACTGCCTAAATATTCAGGCAAGGAAGGAAGGGATTAGGCCTACAAGTCTTCCTGCTCACTGGCCAGCCTGCCAAGCACATCCACCACTCAGCCCCGTTCTTCCCTCTGTCTGGTTCCCTGGCTGACTGACCTTCCCAGACTCAGCATAGCCACAGCGAATACACCTGGAGCATTCCTGCCGATGGCTGAACTGTCAGCTAAAATAATCACCTGGCTGTCACCAGGAGTAACACAGGTAGGGCAAAGGGGAACAGCTCAAAGCGCATGCTTCCAGTCGATACGGTAAACAGCTAGCATATGGTAATTCTAACGGGGTTGACGTGCTGCAGCAAATTATAAAAAGGCTGACACTCAGCTGAAAAAGCTGACACTTGAAAGTTACTCCCTAGCACAAAAGAGAAAAAATGAAAGTGAAATGTGACTGAACTGTTGTCTCACATGCTCATATTTTGTTGACAAATGTATTTGTAGGTATGAATTCTGCCCTTTTTTAAGAGTGTCACCATCAGCTGCTGATAAAAAAGCAAACTGACTCTATTACAGATGTGTTACTCTTCAAACTGATGCTCCAGCAAGAGCGAGAGGACAAAGAATTCTGCTCTTATAAATCTGCTGTGCAGGCTAAGGCTGGCATACCCTGGCACTGGTTTGGAAGGAGATCAGAAAAGGGGCCAGTAACAGTCTACAGATGTGAGGTAAGACTTTGTCCCTCACTGTGGCCAGTATTGCATTGGCATCCAGTACCAGCTGGACAGACAGAGTATTGGAACAGTATTACATCTATGGTGAATGTGCCTCCAGATACTGCAGATCAAGCAGTGGCCTGCCACACAAGCAGGTCCCATTCCCTCATGCTTGCTAACAACAGAGGGAAATGGTTAAAACTGCCTTGGTTTTCCTTTCTGTAATTTGGCACTTAAAATTTATCACTAGATCCCATTGCTGCATTTATGCATTTTATATTGGTTGTGCTTTTAAATATTAGTTTTATTATTCTTGCCCTGATTATTTTATACACCATTATAATACAACAAGCCTGGATTGGAAGTTGGACTTAAAATTTTCTGCATTTACTCTGCACAACAAAAATACTTCTGTTTGTGCACAGTGTAGCTTGGCACACAGTGTGTTTCCGTACTTATTATTTGGTAGCTCACCTTTTAAATTCTCTGCAGTGATCTCCACACCACCTTTAAGAGGTCCTGACCCTGACTGTTGAACTCCTGTACTCCTCCTCACAGTTTACTGGGTAGCTGTGACAGTCTCTGCCACAGACCTACGACAAAGCAAGGACCACACTGCTTGCTGAGACTATTGATACCACAGAACGGTGTGTCAACAGGTGCAACTGCTCTGACATGCATCTTAAAAATGGCAAAAGTTCTACCTACAACAGATTCATTTATAATTTTCCTTTGTGTAGGTAAGAAACAAGTCGCCTGTACCACCAAATAAGAGAGTAACACTTAAGGCACCTGTTAACTGTTGTGTCATTGTGTCTTCCTGCTCCTAGTTCTTAGTAACACACAGTAGAAAATACATTAGCACCTGTTATCTGTGGTTTTCTAATTTTACCTTCTCTGGTCTCTTCCAGTTATTACTGTCAGATGTGGATGTATGACTAAGAGGTACCATGATATGATCGTAGGTAACATGCACAGTCACTTGTGAAATACAGACTGACACTGCAGAATGACACCTTTCCATCAGCTTTGCCTGTACTTGCAGACAAAAACGATCAGTATGGATAGTTCTGGGCTAACAGGAATAAAACCACAGTCCCCAGGATAGTGTGACCTAACAGATAACCTGTTGTGAGGGGGTAAGTCCAACTCTAAAACAATAGTACTTAAGTGTAGTACTTAAGCGTGACTGTGATACTTGACTGGTTAGGAAGAACGACCTTAGTAAATGTTCTGCATGCAACAGCAAGCAAAAGAGTATGGCTATGAAGCACTGCCCACAGAGAGAAAGTTGGTGAGTCTTACCAACAGGCAGAACATGCACAGCAGAGAACAGACCAGAGAGCCCTGAACAACATTTCCCAGCATAGGGTGATTCCAATTTTAATGTAGATCTGGTTGATTATCTCATGACAGTCCTGTGGTATGACTATTCTTGTAAAGATTCCCTGAGCCACACTGACCTGAATCACCCCTCATTCTCTAACATACACATGGCCTCTCTTCAAAATGATTAATCCATTTTTTATCTTCTGCACAGGGTGTGTCCTCTTGACAAGTTCAAGAAGTGGCACCTGTGGTTCCCATTTTAAGATCTAATACAGCTGTGCTTTGCATAAGACCACGATAGCAGGTGACGGTAAGCGTCCATAGCATTAGCCACCTGCCCACTGTGGGAGGCAGATGAAGTCAGGTTCACAGTGGATGTGCTATTGCCTTGCTCCATTTGGTCTCTTGAAAACCTCTTGAAAACATGGCCTTCCTTAACCTTAAGCTTGCTGGTTTCCTTTCATTTTCCCTATGGAAACATATTCACGACCTCCTCCAAATTTAAGTGTTCTCTGTTTAAACAAAAATTTCCCAAAATGCACAACAGGCACACTTTAACTGCATGCACTTAAGTGACTACAGAACATCTGTGGATGTCTGTCTTTGAGGCCATGCCAGCAAGCTCACCATTTCTCTGCATCCATCTTAACAGCCATCTGATAATGGTGTGTCGTTTCCTGTGTCACACTGTGTGTGCAGGGATGTAGATGATAATGTGGATGATGGCTGCTTCACTTAAGGAAGAAGTCAGTGTGTCATTTGAAAATTTAGCATGTTTCCCTCACACAGTAAAGTTGAAACATGCTTCCAGTTACAAATCAGTTTATATAGACACACACACGCACACACAGACACACACACACACACACTTTTCATTCTCTAAAGGTGGACTGATCTTCCTGAAACCACTTACCACATCAGGGAAAATTTAGTTTAAGAGCACATCCTATGACAGTCATGGGAGAAATAAGACAGCACAAAAAAATGGGGATTGTTAAAGTTCCAAGATCTTTGGGGATATCCTTTTTAGCCTGTCATATCTCAAATCCAACTAACCTAAATATTATTGTATCTGTTGGTTTTGGCAAGGACTTGCTGTTGCTTTTTTACTAGACATGAAACAATAGGTGGGAGAGAGTAAGCCAATTAATTATTAAAAGAGGCTTTCACATACTTTAAAAGTCTGCATGTCCTCGAAGCACACTCAATAAAGTTAACAAGGCTAATCGGGGCACTGTATAATGTCTGTGAAGCCTCGATAGGCATTTTGCGAGCTCTGCAAAATTCTGCTGTGTGCTTCCCTAACTCCACATGGACCCAATGCACACTTCATAAAGTTCTTTCGTCTCAAAATGCGGGCCTTACAAACTCCTTCCTTCCAGCCCTACACGAAAGTTGCTGCTTTCAATTAGCTTTCCAGCTACTCCCTCTCTGCCACTCCATGCCACTCCCTTTCACTCTTTAATTCACCTTCAGAGCAGAAGACATTTACAACCTCCCCCCACATAACATACTCACCTGCTTATCAGTGAGGACTTGAGGTTACCCATCCTGTATTATGTCTGATTGAGAGGGTAACTACCTCAAGGCAATAACACAGTCTTTTTGAATCCTCAGGAAAGCACAATGCCTATTTATTTATACTACACTGAATACTGAATTACTACGAAATATAATAGCCGTACAAATTATCTTTGATAGATCCTAGCCCTTTAGCTTCCTTTCCACAAAGACTTACCTTGAGCATGTTAGTTTGGATCCAAAAACAGATTTTCTGCTATTGGCTCCCCAAAATGAGTATAGACTCAGTAATAGTGTCGATGAGACAACCATCATCAGCTAATAGCAAAGAAGAGGTGTCAGTGGTGCTTGAGGCACTTGTTGAAATCAATTAACACAGACTCTATGCTAATGGAACAGGCATGGGTTCCACACCATTTTATTTTCATTATCCAGTCAATGATAAGAATCCTTTGCAGATGGTCAAAACTGAAGGGGAAAATACTCGTGTTATTTTCCCTGCACTTGTTGATCACATTATCACTTCGAAAACCTTGTGTAGAATAGCTTTGTGGAAGGACTAAACTCTGTAACCACAGGACGAGGTGTTTGATGGAATGAACTCAGAAGCCCAGGAGCAGTAAATGTATTAACCAAGCTTTGTGGCTTGAGTCTGTAATTTTTATTCACCCAACACTTGCTTTTCAGTCAAGGAAACTACTTCTATTCTGCTTCTGTAACTAGATTGGTCTTCACTTCGTATAATGTATAATGAAAATAACAGCTGTATTTAAACACATGGCAGAAGCCATTAGGCATGGAAGAATTACTCTTTTTCTAGTAAATCATGGCTGTCTAACAAATTTTATACATGACTGTCCTTGACCATACTATGAGCCAAATTGTGTCTTGTTTTATCCCAGTTCAGATGCACTGGTTACTAGAGGTCCTGGAACAATTAATATTCCCCCTATAGCTCAAAATGTAATGTGGGGAATTGAAACAAAGTAAAAGTTTCCGTTATAGGCAGTGGAGAATTTCAGAGCCGTTCAGAAAAGAAGACAAGTGAGGGAGGAAAGAAACTACTGTAAAATACTTAACATCTGTATTATCTTTCACATCTGGTTTTTTTTCTTCTCCACATTTAAACATCACATTAGAACCTAATCTGATTCCTACTTTCATGGAAATTATTATCAGTGCCCCTGTTGTCATTTTCCCAGTTACAGCTGCAGTCCCATTTTGTTTACTATTTGGGTATTTTCAGATAGGACGTTAGAAACCAATAACTCTACTGAGACTCTGCAACTTTTCACACCCTTACTGGACAATTGCTACTGGCAGCTAGTCAGTACAGAAATCCACCTAGTACAAGGTGCTGGGAAATAATCTCAGTCACTGTATAAGCAGTGTGGCTACAGCCAGACAGAGAACAACAAAGTATGGAACCAAACAAAAACTGAACCACTTCACACATTAGTAACTGTGTGTCTCTGTTAGCTTAGGCAATTAACCTTGATACAGTAAAAATTATTGTGCCGTAAGGACACAGTACATCAGTAAGCTTTTACCACAGATAGAGATGGTCTAAAAACACAGAGAGCATCTAGGAAAACACTGGGAATAGCATGCAACAACATGGGTATTGTTCATTTCTAGCTTCATTGATTATCCATTGTTTGAAGCCTCAGATTTGTTACAAGCTGGCATTCAACCCTTGGCCAGGAATTCCTGTGAATACTGGGCTTTTGAGAACAAGCTCTACTTGAGTGGGAAGGATATGCCACACATTGGCCAAGCTCATGGCTGTCATAGGCAGTCCTGAATAGGACTGCTTTCCAGTCTCAGCACACAGGAATGAACACATACCACTACATCTGAGTGAAGGCAATGTCCCAACTGCTCAAGAGGAGATAACAAAACCCTTTTCAGTGCTGTGTCTTCCTTCAAGTAGGAATCCTCACAACTGTTCTGCAGCCAAGACAAAATTGCCTTTAGCCAGAGAGTCAGTTCTGTGTCTTCTGCATACAAAACTTGTGGTTGTGCTGCCAATGACTCAATAGTGTTGTTTAGCTCCCACCCATGATGTTCATTGTTTATGTCCCTGGATTTGTTACCTAATCAACTACATATGCACTTAATTTCACTTTGTATTAACTCTAAGCACTACTCACTTTTCACGAAATCTCTCTATTGCAATGAATATCTCAATGTTTATCCCAGGAACCAGTCAGAGTCTGAACACCTTTTCAAGCTTCATCCACTTATTGATCAATTGGTTGAAAAATTTAAGCAGCTGTTCACACCTTGCCAAACCATCTCTCACACAAATTATTTAAGGAGACAACTATTTTAAATAGCATATTCTTCTTTGGTCTATAAGAAATCTTATATTTAGTAAAATTTTAAAGAATGATTCACATGCACCATCACGTATGTTGTTTTAGTACAGACACAGGCAAAGCACAGAATTCAATTGCTCACTTTCCAACTTTATGCTTTAATATAAAACCCATGCTGGACCTCATTCTCTACATTTCAGATTCTCAGTATACCACCTGCAAATAAATACATATTATACATGTATTTACCATAGTGCACGGGATTCATCTGGAGTACAGTTAATTTTCTTCTTGGTAGCTGGTACAGTGCTGTGTTCTGGATTCAGTACGATAATAATGTCTATCCACTGTTGACATCTACTTAAGGTAAGATTTTTCTCATATCATAGAATCATAAAATCTTAGAAAAATCTCTTAAGAGACCTTAAAGATCATCTAGTTCCAAGCCCCTTGCCATGGGCATGGGCACTTTCCACTATACCAGGCTGCTCAAAGCTGGCCTTAAACACTTCCAGGAATGGGGCATCCACATTTTCTCGGGCAAACTGTGCCAGTGCCTCACTGCTCTCAAAATAAAAAATTTCTTCTCAGTTATCTTATCTAAACTTACTCACTTTTAGTTTAAGGCTTTTTCCTTTGTCTTATCATTCCATGCCCTTGTCAAAACTCCTTCTCCAGCTCTCTTGTAGGTGCCCTTTATGTTCTGAAAGGTTGCTGTAAGGTGTCTGCAGAGCTTTCTCCTCTCCAAGCTGAACAACCACAACTCTTTCAGCATGTCACCATAGAAGAGGTGCTCCAGCCCCCTGATCATCTTTGTGGCCTCCTCTGGACTCGCTCCAGCAGGTCCACGTCCTCCTTATGCTGGGTCTCCAGCAGTTCTCACAAAAGAAGAGCAGAGGGGGAGAGAATCACCTCCCTTGACCTGCTGGCCATGCAATAAAAATAATTCCCAGAATACAAGACAAAAAGTAATTTTGGAGATATGAAAATGCTGGGGCCTGATTTCCAACATCTTTCCTCCTTTCGAATTCTCTGATGTGTAATAAAATATGAGCTTGTTAGTCTTGCCTTCACTTTAGGTACTAACAGTATCTCTCTTTCTCTCTATTCTTCAAATCTGCTTGTTTTTGTAATAGAGGCAGAATTGTCAGTTCATCTAAGGATTCGTCCTCTCACCTAGAAGGCAAGACAAGAGTGAGAGGCAGAGTACATGAAATGCATAGAAATGCAGAGGTAGAACTGCCTGCAAAGAAAGGCTTTCAGTTCACAGTGAATTTTCTCTTTTTGATTTTTTTTTAATCTGAATTTTTTATTTAGTCTCCTCAAAGCAGATGGCCCTTGGGCCTTGCTCATCGAAACAGGTTAATGGCACAGTTAATAGCTTTGCTGCCTGCATCAGCAATACAAAGGACTAAAACCTCCCTTCCAGAGGCACCTGCCAGGCACTGTGGCTCTGGGCAACCATTCCAGGCAGACATGTCTGGGAGTCTCCCCACAGTGCCATGAATTAGAGCCTGCCCCAGAGCTGTGACCTGGGAATGAGCAGGACACGCATCTGAATATGAGGGACTCAGAACGTCCTAGGTCTTTGGCTGTGGGACAGGCTCACTACCCAGATAGCCACCAGCTCTGGGAACTCTGGAAGAATAGGGTGATAGCTTTTTTTCAGACCATTTCCTCAGGAAGGCATTGAACTATGCAGATCAATACCAATATCATGATGGCCCACAGCATGGTTAGGAACAGCTTAAGAATGAAGAATAGGTGCTTAAGAGTGGACCTGAAAAAGACAGAGTTCATGTTGCTGGGCTGGGGAATGATTTCTGAAATCTTCTTAGCAATGATTTAGAGAAAGACACATTATTCTCCACCTCTGTCTTCACTTTAAAGATACACTGAAATTTCTGTCTGACATCAAACTCCCAGAATAGCAACAGCCTCAAGTATAATTTTCTGCCATGTCTGGGTAGTGAAGAACTTGTCCATCCCGGCAGACAACGGCCAGACCTTGACTATTTATGCCTGCATTACATCTTGGCAGGACCATAGCCCATGATACACCTGGCACAAAGCCTTTTGTACTTGGAAACTCCAGCTAAAACAAGGTGTTGCCTTTTATATTGTAATCAGGAGAAGTTGCTACCACTAGCAAGGAGTAGTGTTGTCTATCTCTGCTTTCTTTGTTCCACACACCCCATATTGGTTCCTTGTATCCATCACCGATTTCACTTTCAGCTTTTGGTTCTTAATTTCAGGTTGCTCACTGGGAGGGGTCCAGATTATCTGAAAAAAAGCCACTCAAATCTCCAGGAAACAGACAGTGGTTGACAACTACTCATCTGAGCACAATGTAACTGGCTAAGGTAAGATAAGTACATCTGACCTGAGACTGGAGTGATCCACTCCTAAAAGAAACTTCCCACCGTCTGCTTCAAGCATAAACTGCATTTCTTAAGCCTTCTGCTCTCTAAATGTAAACACACAGTAACATATGGCTTTCCAAATCAAACAAAATTAAATACATATGAGAAATTATTAAAAAAGAACTGCCCCTGAAGAGTCTTCCACTATTCCTGACCTATTGTGGAGGGTGAGTGAACAGCCACCGTATTGTTGATACCAGTATACTTGTAAATACACTAGCAGGAGGCTTTCAGACACTGATGATTAGATCAGATCACGTGTACAGCGGAACAGAATTCCCAAGTTAATACCAAGTGCCTTTCCCCAAAGCACTCAGCTTTTCCCCTCTAGAACCTCACACCTGGGAACCACTCTCACACAGTGCTGTCACGGGTGAGCATTCTGGGAAATAACACACAAATAAGCCCACAAAACACTTCAGAACTCTTGTATCAAACACTGGCAAATTGCTTTTGAACCAGAATACAATGTACCGAGCCCAGATAGGCTTGCTTTTGCTATAACCTTGGTGTGCTCATTTTTTTGTAAATACACACAAAGTTCTTCACTTTGGAGCTATTTCAGAGGGCTTTATATCTGGAATGTGGGTATAAAGTGAAAGCTCTGGGTGTGCTTGTAAATCATTTGCGCTAAATGATTTGTGCATCCCACAGAGATATAGAGGTCCCCCTCAGTATGCAACATTACATCACCAAATCCATACCTCGAACCAACTTTGGGGAACGTAGGAAAATGGAAAATGGAAACACCATAATAGACTGGCTGTAGCCGACGATTTGAAAGTCCTAGCTCAGGGCACCACCCCTGGGAAAATCCTGGTCATAATGTCAGCTGTGACAAACGTCACCCATAGTCACCAGTCTGCTAAGGAATTGCAGAGCTGCCTTCTACTCCCAGAGTGCTCCCTACAGTGATCCTTGCAAAGATGCAATCGCTACAATATAAGCTGGAAAGAATCCTCGGTAAAGTTTAGGGGCCTGCGGCCCTTGGCACTGAGTCACAGAGTGGCAAGATGGTGTGACAACCCACCCACACAACCTGTCACAGGCATCAGCTGCACCTCCAGCCAGGAATGAACAGCCAGGATTGCACGTTGTTCTCTCCCCCAGTCACTCACACTGCCATACTGGAGAATATCAACATGCTGCTGTATATAGGGTTAGACCCACATGCTTTTAACTAAAATAACAGAAAACATTGTAGGAGTGTTGAAAAACATTTTCTGATGTGTTTTGCTTTAAGAGAAAAAATAGTATCCATATAGAGTCAGCCGTTTTCTAAATCTTGTACTCTACTATTTCTGCTTAATTTTCTCCCACCTAAATCGCAACTATGCTTTACTGTGTACTTAATAAATTATAAAGTCAATCTTTATAATTTCTCCTCTCATACATCCATCAGAGACGGCTTCAACACAGAAAGATATATGAGAAGTAACCTAGGTTTTCCTCCAACAAAGCACTTAAGCACACATTTTGGCATGTCAGCATCCCAGCTGAAGACAATGGGATATATTTCAAGTTACACATATGTTTCAAAAGTTTATTGAAGTTCAAAGATAATTTTAAAAAAAAGAACATACAGCAGGAAAAAAAGGCCTCCGATATCCATATAATTGAGATTATTACTAGTATGCTAGTAGCTTCTACTGAGATTCCACAGAGTTAGGAAAATACTTGCTTTGGTTAATTCAGCAATGTTCTGTTTGGAGGCAGTGACAAAAACACCTTTATTAGAACATAAATATGACCCAGCTCCATTTAGAAGGAAGTAAAACTCTTTTTATCTCCACTGGAAATGGAGCTCAATGATTAAATATAAGATTTTTTTATAATTGAAGCACGATCCCAAAAAGCAAATCTGACAGCGAAATCGTGAGACGTTGTAAGATCTTAATACTTAGTTATTCATAACCATACACTTCTCAGGCAATCAGGTTCTAATGTCCTGTATGATTTGCATGTAGAGCACTCACACTTCCAGGATGTATCAGTGTGCTTCTGATGTTTGTTTAGGGGTCAAATAAACAATAGTACTGTTATTTCATTCAATTTAGAAAGTTCTTAGATGATGTTTCCAGCAATGCTTCAGTCTAGTTTTGTGGTTGAAGAGTTTTTTAATGGGTTTCCCCTTCTTATTATATTTCTGGTGCCTCTATCTTACCAGATATTTGAAATAGTTCTGCACTAATAAGAAGTACTGGTTGTCCTGGGACAGCATCCAGAAAAGATACATACATTTAGGGAGGTTTGAAATATCACAGCACTTCCGAAAAATACAAGCTAGTCATTGCAACAACCTTGGCAATGGCAAGCTTGGAAAAGCTAATTGTGGATTTAAAAAAGAGGAGTATATTACAGTACTTTAGCATGGCTATAGCTAGGACACACACACACACACACAAAAAAGATAGTACTTTTGTCTCCATGTCCAGAAAATGCTGGCAAATACAGAATAAAACAGTGCAATACTGAGTCATCTTAACATGTTAATTAGCCACACCACAGAGAATCAGGCCTTTTCTGGTATTCAGTCACCTTCAGTCACACCTTGTTTGCCTTCCTCATGTCCATGATTGGTAAAATATTAGACAGACTGTGTGGTACATCAGAAAGTAACTATCGAGCATGGATTTCTGCTGATGGCAGGGTTTTTAAATGCTGGAGGCAGTGGCACAGCGAAGTCGTGTAAATGGCAGCCTTGGTTCTACATTTTAATTATTTTGAAATAAAATAATTTCAAGTTTCAGTAAGCAACACAGTGCAAGGGAAGGGATCCTAGAAACAATCGAGCACACACGAATCATTCAGCTGCATACAGTAGCATGCAGTCATGACAGAATTAAATATTCATAAACTCAAAGGAGAGGAAATTCTGTGTTCATCTATCACCATATGCAAACCATCAGTTACTATTTTATAAACAAAGCCCTTGTATCCATCCACCCTCTTAAAACGTACAGGGCCTGTTCAAATGATCCGTCATCGATACTCTCTTTTAATTAAAACAATAGGACAGATTTTAGCAAACGGTAACAAACCTAAGAGTGTAGGAGGCAAATGCTGAAAACTCGGTGTCTACAGTTAGAGATAGAATTTTTAAAAAATACCTTGTAGTTCTCAAGATAATTGGAGCTCTAGTCATGCAAATATGTGGTGTGACATAGTTGTTGCATTGATTTATTGCATTGCTGGTTTACATTCCTTCATTGTGTTACTGTTCTCTTACACATTTGTAACAAAACCAAACTATAGTAAAACTAGTTGAAGATACACGGCTCAAATCCATTACACTGCATTTCTCTTTTACATTTACTTTAGAATTATAATCTGTTTGGGGGCATCTGTGCATTCAGAGAATTACTCGGATTTCACTAAAATATAAACGGATGTGCTTTATAGTCTAGCACACACGGATCACACCTTGCAACCATCACTGGATTACGATGAAACTTACACATTTATCAGTCTCTGCCTGTTACAGACCTACAAACACGGCAGAATTCATCGGCTTCAGTTTAGCAAACCCATGCCGAGAAAAATGAATGGAAATGAAGACAGTGCCCACAGACAAAAGCACTGATCAATGCACTCCGCTGACATTATCTTAATGGCAACCTTTTTCCATCCCATCCTCTCTACTTTCCGATCCTCCCGGCAGCAGACGCATCCGCACCAAAGGGTGCGATCTGACCCATTTCTCGCTGAACTCCGTCACCCGCAGGTTCTCACTCGGCAGCGAGCAGCCGTCCCCGGTCCGCAATGACACAGCAGGGCTGGAGGGACACCGCGCCCGGGCTCCTTCCCCCAGGTGACTCGCCCCTCGCCGCCGGGTGGGAGCCGAGGGGAGGCGAAGGGAGGGGAAGCGGCGGCCCCGCCGGCCGCGGCCCCTCGAAGTGAGGTTAAACTTTGGCGGCGGCCCCCGGGCCGCTCCCGCCGGGCGGGCGGGCGGAACAATGCCCGGCTCCCGGGGCCCGGCGGCGGCGGCT
>JAYRBT010000082.1:39709551-39735995 GCA_036023395.1 Myiotriccus ornatus | reverse complement strand
GCAGCGGCCCCTCGGGCGGGCGCGGCGCCGGCCGGCCGGCGGCGGAGCGGACCTACCTTTTTGTCCTCTTTCTCGCCGCCGTGCCTGCGCTCCGGGTGGCCGCTGTCGGCCGCGGGGGCCGGCTCCGCGGGCTGCCCATCGCGGTGGTGCGGGCGCTGGTGCGGGCAGCCGCCAGACCCCGCCGCCGGGGGGATGGGCTCCGGGCACGGAGAAACTCCCTTAACATCCATCTCCATCTTCTAGTTCACTGTATTGCGAGACAAAAGCAGGCAAACACTTTCCACCACCCCGCGTCTTTCTTCTGCTTTCCTTTCTCCTTCTTTTCTTTTTTTTTTTTCCTTCTTTCTTTCTTTCCTTTTTTTTTTTTTTTCCCTCCTTCCTCCCTTCCTTCCTTTTCCCCCCTCAGGAGGCCGTGACACGCATGGCTCTGGCCGCCGCTGCTGCACCGATCCGGCGGCTGCAATTCTCCCCTAGATCCTCCAGACTTTTGTATCCAGCGTGCGTGTGTAAGACTGAGTGTGTGTGTGTGTGTGTGTGTGCGCTGTCCTTGGCACGGCGGCCTTCAATCGCCCCGAAACAGCAAACGCTAACTAAGCAGATCTCTCGCCACGAAGATCAACTCCCGGCCCCAGCCTAATTGTGGTGGTTATTTACTTTACGCTATCTGTGTCCCAGGCCCGGACAAGCCCTCCTGGCTGCAGCCCTTTGAACAAAGTTAAGTGGAGGGAGCCGAGCCCGGAGAGGGGGTGGGGGCGAGGGGAAACCACCGGGGTTTAACACGGGGGAAGTGACAATAACCCGGTAATGTCAAGTAAAAGTTAAACCTCCCCCTTCCTCCCCTCCCCCTCCCCTCTCCACAGCCCAGGCAAGCGCAATACAGCAAAGCAAAACAAGCGATTTCAGACCTGTGCAAGGTGGTGGTGGCGAGAAGAGACGAGCATTTACCCGATTGTTGCTTTTATTTTATTTTCCCCTCGCCTCTCCCCCCCATCCCCCCAGCACCACCCGCTATTGCAAATGTGGGCTCCTTGATGTTAATCTCCTCTCCTCGGTCTGAGTCTATGCGTGTGACTGGAGCTCCCTCTCTCTCAGGCTGCCAGCGCCACGCAGCACTGCACAAGGAGAACTGGAGTAAGGGAAAAAACAAGAGCAAATCCAGGCTGGAAATCTAAATCAGTACTAGCCACCGGCTCTCCGATTTTATCAACACAGATAGGAGAAGAGAAAAGAAAAAAAAAAAAATCTGTGTAAGCTGCTAAATCGTTTGTGACCGCAGTGCACTCACGACTGTTACTCTTTGTGTTAGCTTCCTTCTCACATTGAAGTTAAACACGGTAAGGGAAAATGCAATCTTATGAAGAGTGGTTTATACCAAAACAAGAATTTCTTTAGCGGTGCCAGAGCTAAGCCAACTCTTCGGCTACTTCACTTGTCATCTCAAAGAGATGAATGGTGAGCACAGACCTGATCGTTCTTAAATCAGGACACCATCAGGTGACCAGTCTGCACTTCTAAATATAACACCACATTGTCCTGAGGAGCAGCTGCTCTGAAAGTTAACTGGAAGCATCTCCTAAGATACATCCAGTGCAAAGATACATATCTGATCTATACCTGATCTGTCTGATGCATGTACTGACCTCTCCAACAGCAACTACCCACTCTGCAGAGATACTGGGCCACATGCTCAGGAGCTGGTCTGTTTTACACCAAGAGAGAACCTGTCCCAGAGTATTTTGGGAAGCAGGTGACTATCAGGTACTATATGGTGCACCTTTATTCCTTGCCTTGGGTTTTCTTATCCCCCAACAATATTGTTACTGCAGGAACCTGAACAGAACTTATTGCTACAATATATTTGGACAAAGGGCAAGGGCTAATCTCACAATAGAGAAAAAAAGTCTTTGTCACACACCAAAGCTGTATTTTTAAAATACACATCTCTAAAGATCCTTTCATATTATTCTCAAAGCGTGTCAAATATTTGTGGGCCCTGTTGTCTACTCAGATTGATGCAAAAAAGGGAATTCCTATTGAAATTACCATCATCAATGTTTAAAACTGAGGTAAATAGACAATTAAGCCATAATTGTTAATGTTTATAATTAAATACTTTAGACTACTTACAATCATCCACCTGTAATCATTTGTAATCATTGTAATACACTTTACTGAAAGTGTACATTTTGGTGTGGAAAGATAAACATTCTGGATACTCTTACAGTTTTGGCCTCACTAGCAAAAAGCAGTATTAGCTGCAGACAGCCACTTTGAGGGGAAGTTTGAACAGCCACAATTAGTGAGGAACATGTACCAAGGTAGACATGACTGCAGAATTGCCCATAACGAAGTGATGAGTCCTCATATACAATAAGCCACCCCACTGTCTGTTCACCTGCAGAATCACCCCCTCCTTCCACACACAACAAAGCACACAAGGAGCAAAGTTCTGTCCTCAAGAGCTTTTCCAGTTTGGGTCAAAGTAATTCCAGTATCACAGGCTGGAAAACGACAAAATAAAAGTGAAAATAAAAATGTTGTTCATTCAGGCACTGCAGCACACATTTATAAAAGTAATTGATAAATTACATATAAACTTTCCCATGGTGGGTAATACCAAATAATCCTGCTAGAAAATAATGATTCTCAATCTACCATCTCCAGATCTGTAAAGTAAAACCCAAAGCAAAACCAAACCATCTAAAAATAGAGAAAACTAACCCAAATACAAATATTTTGCCATGTGCTCCGAAGATTACTGGAGCTGGACACTGGCAGAGAACCAAGAAAAGCTAATTCCAAAGGTGGGGGCCCTTGACTCAGAAAGCTGTGTTTCTAATCTCAGAGAGTTTAACCTCCAAAACCAAAGGAAGTTTCTGAGTTGGTTTGAGTGAACATGATCATGCATAAGAAGAGAAGGGCAAGCCCTAGACTACAGGAAAGTCAGTACAAAGTTTTGTATTTGGCTGCTGAATTTCAAACTTCCCTTTCTTTCTTTTCTCTTTCTCTCCCATCTTTCCTTTTTGTTCTGCAAGAAATCTAAAACTCTATTGCACAAATAAAGTTATTAAAAATAATTCATCATAACAGTGTGCTCTCAGTTGTTCTCTGCACAAACCAGATTGCTCTTATTCAATGGATTTCAAGAGAGCCCTAAGTAGAATGCATTTTTCAGGTTAAGTTCTGAATAATCATCACAAATTTCAGTGAGAGAAATAATGATCTTCAGGCCCAACACACTTTGGGATACAAACACTAACTACAAATCTAGAAGCACTAACAAATTGGGCAGGAAAACAGAATCTGAACCAGCAGGCTGACAAGATAAGCAAGAGCTCCTTTCAGTCTCCTCGTCAGTTGTTCTGGAAACTATCAGTTTCCTCAGTTTCCTCAGGTCCAGGCAGAAGCCTGTGAGCTTTAACCCTGAAATTTTTTGGGGGGTAACCACTGAGAGAAGAGTGGGATTACAGATCATGATAATGCAATAAGCCACAGAGCTGAACAGTTCATCAGTATTGCCTAATGAAAAGTTTTTGGCGCCTTCGACTTACTTGGTACATACATTGAACTAAAAACATAAGTTCACAGGATCATATTTGGAGCTGAGGTGGAAAAATGGTGAGCCAGAATCTTGTACCACATGGCAACTGTCTTGGAAGATGGTGCATTGAGAAGCAGAAAGCAGGGAGGCTCACTAGAGGGCAAGCCAATACACACCAAAAAGGCTGCATTCCTAAGAAAACAGCGTTGTCTTGAATGCTTTTCCAATGTGGTGACAGAATGAAAAAGATTAGCATGGGTCCTTCATTTATGTACACTGTGGTGAAACAGCATATAATTTAGCTTCTATATAGAATAATAAAGTACATTACTGAATATGGACTGTCTAATGTCATACACAACATCTATTAAGAATTTCTGAGCCCAGATCTATTGTTCATTTTTCCAAAGAAACATCATTAAAATATTGCTGCTGAAATCAATACTCAGACATACAAATAATTTACACGTACTCCATGTTCTTGCATATTTTGCAGTTGTGTGTTGTGCTGTAAAACAGGTTTAGGTGACTAAATAGATTCCAGAGGCACTGACATTATAAAATGCAAAAGGAAAACCTTTCATGACCAAGTACATCCTTCATAGCTCAAAAAATAAAGCTTAGGGAGTGCTGACAGTATGAATTTAGTTACAGGACAAGAATTGGAACAATTTGATGGAAAGGGTCAAAGATTTGTTCTTCTAGAATTCAGTGTCATTTTTATATTCTTATTCTTGGTTACGACGAGACGATAGTAAAACATACACTGCAACCAACACGGCAGGGGGATTCTATCTAATCCTAATTAATAAGGCTAGAAGGAACACATACACAAATTAAATGAGTTGCCTAGGATCATAAAGTAGTTCAGTGGCAGATTAAACATACATTTGTGCCTTTTCCATGGTCTCTTCTTTTTTTAGCAATTTGTCACTTTTTCTTATGAGTAGTTAAGATGACTGCTCAGTTATCTTAACTACTAAAAGTAGTTAAGGTTTTTTTTGGTTTACCTAGTACTAAAACTACGTAAAAAATGTATTGATATTTACTTACATAATAATTCATGTTCAAGATAGTCTTAGGTCTTTCTCAAGCACACCTATGTTTACATTAATTGGATAAACTCAAGATGTTTCATGTAAAATGTACAAAAGTGGCTATTACAAATTAGCAAGATTTATGCAATCTTTATAAAAACACAGCTATCATCGTATGAGAGATGGAGCATTTCAGTTTCTGCTGCCTCACAAATATGTTGCTTCGGGATTCATCTACCCACTGCATTCAACATTTGAATAATTTTGACCTTTTACCACCCTTAGACAACTCAAATAAACGGTTTTCTGTTGTCAACACAAGCTCCTTGGGGCCTCACTCAACACTCTACCTGTCAAATTGCATTCTAGGCTATTTCATTTCTCGCTTAAGTGTTGCAAACAGAGTTGCTATCTCATGAAGACTCTGAGCTATTGATAATTCCCTCTGTACTATACCTTTCAAAGTGGCTAATACAAATTTCCAATGAGTCATTTTCCCACTCATCCATCTCTTCTGTTCTCTAGGGCACTTTACTGCAGGTCTGCAAACATTCAGTAACCTGGGGATTCCTGTAATTTTTGAGATCTATCTGTGCAGATGTTTTCTGTCTCAGAAAGTTTATAATATCATGTGCTTAATAAATGCTACCCTAAAAGAATTACGTTGCACTGGAATATAAAGACATGCTATGTATATTCTTAGAGAGTAAAAGCTGAAAATACTATTTGAATTCTACCATTGTCTACACAGTCCAGCATGCAAATTGATACATTATAAGCTATATTTTCAAAAGCATCTTGTCTTCTAGCTTTCCACCCACAATTTTGATATCAGTTCTCCCCTGCATTCTAACATTTTTGCTCACCAGTACTGAAACCCTATAGAATGGCTGCACAACTCAAGCTTTGAGTGATATTTCTTGAGCCTTCTAAAGACCTATCTCTGTTCCTTTTTTTGAACAAAAAGTTCTATAATGCTTGGGAGGTCTCCTGAGGTCCTACATCTCCTTTTCTAGAAAGCCATCATAACAGAATTGATAGATGTAATGACTTTTAAACATGAACATAGCTCCTTGTAGTTTATATTCTACACAACTGACAAACAAAACTAATCCCTGGCCACAGCCGGAGCTTCTTCCTTCCTTGCCCAAGATACTGCAATGAGAGCAATGGCCATGCACTCACTTTAAATAGCAGCCTGGTGATTTGAGCACATAATTGTCTGTTCTTTAAAGTGTATGAAAAGCTTTATTCCCCTCAAAATTGGTGCGTGAAGGAGAAAAAAGAAGCAGCTATTTCTGCTGACTTCTCTGAGAGGTGGCCTGGGCTCACAGCTGGTGAAGACATCTCTGGGTGGGACAGAAGGCTTAACCCAGCAGCCTCAAAGTGAAGAAACGCAGCTCTGAGGCGAATGGGTGGGCAGCACAGCCACACAGGCATTTGTTCCACACAATCTGAAAACATCTGTATTTCACTGGGTGATGCTGCAGTCTTCCCAGTTCCTGTGGTAAGTCTGTATCTGTGCCAAATTGAAAAGTTTGACCTAGTTTTCAGTATTTTGGATAGGAAAATCTCCACACTAAGTTCATTTAACATAGAAAAGGGGTGGGGGGAGGAAGTAATTTGTCATCATAATAATTTGCTAAAAACAAATAAACAAAAGGGAGATATGTTAAAACAAGGGGAAAAAATTTTGTCTGTAGAATTTCTTAATGGATGCTAAATCTTCATTGCCAAAGATGAAACTTCCAGCAGCAGGCAAAGGCATGAGAATGTTAATCCAGGGAATACAACATCTCCAGTGGCAGTCAGGGGTTAGTGTCCAAGGACTGGTCTACTGAAGTTAGGAGTCCCACTAATAAGGAAAGACAGAAACAAGAATACATGTGGGTTTAACCCTTCAGGATTTCTGCTTCACCAGCTGACCTGAAGCCCACACACAGCCCTGCTGTGTGAAGTTCAGAGAAGATTTGCGTAGGAATTAGTGCAGGTCTTAGGAGCACCCACTCCTGTCTGATTTGCAATGCTATGGAGCATTCTTATTTGCCTTTATTTCTGGTATGTCCAGTGGAATCTTAGGGTAACATTGTGAGAGCTGTAACATGCTATGGGGTACGGAGAATGCCCAAAACAATTACATGTTTAGCTCCGCTGATCCCTTTTTTCTTGGGGTTTTTTTTTCCCTCTCGCAGTCTCTTTTCATTGCTTCTGTCTCTTGTGGTAGAAAGAAGCATAAGGACTCAATGTGCTAATAGCATCTTGTTTTTCATAGCAGACTGCATATATACATATGCAAATATAGTTTTGAACTGGGATGATGGGTTTTGTTTAAAACTGTCAAAACTGAAGTCTGTAGAATTTTCTTGATGATGAAAATAGATGAGTAATCCATTTGTTAGTATCTGTGTAAACAATATGCACAAAACCACTTTCTTAAAACATTTCTGCTTTTAATTCTTAAATTAGTTCATACTGCTCAATTTGACTACTTCTTTCAACTTCTTCTGACTCTCTGTTCCTGCTGAGATGTGCCCCATTCTCTCCTTGTTCCTTCTGCAGATTCGAAATATATTTAAATTAATCAAATTTCTCAGAGTATTAAAAAAAAAGGTATGTTAAGCACGGATTAAAGAAACAATATATGTTTAAGCATAAATAAGACTGAACATGATTCTCTGCATCTTCTTAAAACTAAAAATTGACAACAAGTGTCACATGACAAGGGGCAGAAAGGATGAACTTTCTCACTGAATGAGACCCTTCACTTCACAGATTCACTGAGATAGACAGGACATTTGATACCTTTTTATATAAGGACTGCACTTGATAGCAATAGAAAAACCCCTCAGTAGGTTCCTCCTATGAGTTATTTCATTGTCGATGAAACTCAGCACCTAAAAACGACTCAGTCTAACAGTTCATGAAATAATACATTTATTAATACAAATTTATGACAATTTATGGGGTTTGCTGTGTCTGCAATAGGGTCTAACTACAAAAAAAGCACACTTAAACTATGTAGTAATAATCATCATCATCATCATCATCATCATAGTAATACAAAGCATAGCCACACATGCTAAAGCAAAAGCAAGTAAGACAACTTATATACAAGAAGTAAAGCAAAAACTTAAGCACCAGCCCTAAAGCAAAAGAACTACCAAAGGATAAGTAAAAATTTTAAAGTACTATGGAGCAAAAGTAAAATTAGTATATATGTATACAGCAATTGCTCACCCCAAGGCATCCCGAGAAGGTGGAGGGAGGAAAGGCAGTGCATCGGTTACCTCTGCAGCATTGATGGAACTTCTCCCCAGTTTTTACTTACGTCCAATGTCTTTTTATACCTTTTTCTTTGGGCAGTTTGAGTGGCTATAGTCAATAAACTTATTTTTGGGGTGATAGACAGATGAAATAGGCCCAAGGATCCACTTCTGAAGTTCCTGGTAGGCAGGATGTTCTTGAAAAAAGGTCGTGTTATCTCCGTATCGCTCCTTTTTTTCGTTTTAATCTTTTTATTAATTTCTGGGAATGTCTCCCCAGGTGCTGGGTTTTTCCAGAAAACCATTAGAAGCCTTTTTCTTCTTTTGCATGGCCTTATCTATCACCTTACAACAAGCATGTACATTATCAATTACTCTTCTATTCAACAGCTGGGATTTGAGTTTAGGGTTTTACAGTGCTGCCCAATATATTCAGGTCTTAACCTCCAACTGGTTGGATCCAGTGAGATGGAGAGTACATATTTACACAGTACAGTCTTCACTACTTTAATCAATATTTAGGAAGGAATCTGACTTTGCTGGTTTTGCCTACGATAAACCTGTTTTGAGGTCAGAAATACAACTACAAAGTGAAATAAAGGACATGGCTTTGAAGGGGAGACACAAAATCCAGAACTTTCTCTTCCCATAATAATTTTAAATTCCATAAATAATTTCAATATACCTGTACTTTGGAGCTAGCAATGTCTCCTTAATTGGAAAGGCCATGTTTTCACTGCTTCTGCTTTTGTAGGATGCTATAGGGAGAAAAAACCCCACCAGGTAAAAAATTCAAAGAAACCTTTGCTGAGTGGGATATCATACATTTTCCAAAAGCAACATGAAGAATTTATTTTTGTTTATTTTTTCTACCCACAATTGGAGAGTTTAAAAGAGACATTTGAACAAGTGAGTATGAAGCAAATTAATGAGGATACATGAGAAGACTATAAGATGCAAAAACCTAGGAAAATGATGAAAGTGAAAAACCCCACAAACAGTTTTCTGACTTTAAATGGCAAATTCAAGAGAGATGAAAGATGAATACATCAAAAAGAGCATCCTTTTGTTCCTTGAAAGAATAGATTATTGTGTACTTGTATTTCTTGGACACCATCACTGGTAGTGTACTCACAAAAAACAATGGAAGACACATCCCTGCCCCAAGGAGTGTACAATCAAAAAAAAAAAAAAAAAAAACAATGGAAAGATGTCCAGTCATTTCAAAATGAATAGAATTAGATCCAAAATTAAGCAAATGTACTTTAACAGCAATGCCTGCCAGCATATTAGCAATAGCTCAGAAAAAGACAACAGTCAGCCTAACCATTCAAAGATAGATGTTTTGATGACAGATTAAAAATAAATAGACATGGTAATGGATATAAAGAAAATAAACTGAAGTTGCAAGGAAATGTTTTGATTAAAAAGCTGATGTTCTCAGGTCAAATATGCTGTCAACAGGGTATGACACTTAAGGTCTCAAAAAGCACTCAGAGCTAAACTTCAGCTCTGTGAATGCAAATCACTGGTGTGTGTGGTTGTTTATCACTGTCACTTGTACAAGCAAATGATAGAATTTACATCTGTAAAAGCCCATTTGTGCTTAGTTTGTATTCAGTTAGCACATACAGCTGAGGTTTGTATGCATATCTGTATATTTTATTATTTGCTTGAAGAAAAACCAATACTCAGATTGTACCTGAAAAAATAGATGTCATATTTTGAAATCTGGTTCTGACTAGTGCTCAGAAAAAGCAAAAAACCCCAATACAATGCTGCAGATAGAATCTAATCTATTTCCAGCAATGACACCAAAATAAGATAACACAGTTCATGATCAAACAAACAAGATGCCAGACATCATGCAGATGTTAGAGTGTGTTTGTCTGTTTCCTTTCTTGTGCCCTTTAATTTACAGTGAAGCAGTTAATAATTTTGACAGTCATTAGGGGTCACTTACCTTCGGAGAAGTTACTAATGCTTTGCTACAAGTAGACACAATTCATAACTCCTAGCACTCTTGTTTGATCTTGCTGTGAAGGCTCGTGGCATATCTGTACTTTACATTGGTGTCAGTCGTGTAAGCAGATTGAAAAGTCTTGGATCAGGATAGGTGTGAGGCTGAATTAGTCAGCTAACCTCTCCCTTTGCCATCTTCAGTGCTGAGCTGGACCCTTCACCAAATTCTGTATCGGCGCAGTCCCAGCTATCCCTGCACAACACATCCCAGTGCACTGGGATCTATTTGGCTCTGCCTACTTGCCATTAAGATATATAATTTTTATATTTATTTGTGTTTGACAAGATACTGTAGTAAGATCTTGGTGAAATTTATTTAGAGTGAGTGCTTAGATTCTCAAAGGATGCAACTGCCAAGGACAAGAACTGGACTATAAAGGTGTTCACTGTCCAGTTTAGCACTTGCACTTGCCTCTAAGAGACAGTGTTATCCTTCAGTCACCTTCACTAGTAGTCTGTGAGCTTATCTGTACAGCTATTTCATGTGAGCACCAGAAGAACTCAGCTGCAGAAAATAGTCAGAGTCCAATAGCAATCCAAGAGATTATATTTTTACTTCTTCATCAGCCACTTAAACTATTCTCAGCCCCAAAAGGTACTTTCCTTTGATCCACCTGTACCTACCTCAAATGAAATTCAGCTTCCAGAGCTTGATCTCTGGCCCTCTGGGAACACTGTGCCAGCAGGTAAAACCTGAGCCCTCACATCATTCTATGTACACACAAAAGTGGTCAGGATTCAAGCCCTCAGCAGCAATAGATCTTGAGTTACCTTGTATTCTCATGGAAGTCAGTTCACAGCTGACCATAAGTTAAATGGTTCTCCACCATAGGAGAATGCAGTATACTTCAGCATGGAATTCAAGGATGAAAGCTAGAAGGTATGCCTGTGAAGATAAGCCTATGTGAAATGGATCTAGCAAATATTTTCTCATTTAACCTGAGAAATTTTTCCGGAAGATAGTCAAAATGCTAAACTACTATTAGGAGAAACAACAGAGCTGTGTAATAACCTGGGCAGGTCTGGGGCTGGGAAAACCCTTATCTTCTTAGAACTAGGCAACAGCAATATGACTGCCATTTCTTGTGGCATTATCACACTGATATCTCACAATAACAAAACAATTTTTCAGAAAAAAAAACTATTTTGTGTTCCTTCCATGAAATCAATTTGCATGTCTATTGCTTTCTAATGAAAAACTTTGCAGTTTACATTCTTCGCTATATTTGTACAGCTTTTATAAGCATGTCAAGCTATCTGTTTTGCCAACCCTACATTAAGTGCTCCTGAATAATTATTTGTGTGTTTACTATATTGGCACTTCTCTCTTTTCTGAAGCAAATTAGAATAAAACTAGGAGTTGACATCTTATCTAAGAACAACAAGCATCCTACTCCAGTACGCTGACAGTGCCCAATGTCAAATACACTTCAAAGGAAAATAAGTAGGCAAAAGTATCAATTACGTATGCAATAACTAGTCTGTACTAGACATTTCCTCTTAATTACCACCACACTGTCATTACTTTATGCCAAAAATAACAAATTTTATCTACACTGTAAAAAAATTTCTTTACTGTAACTCCTGTAACTGTTGTTCAGTTTACCCACAAGAAGGTCTAATACTCTAAGAATTTAAAAGTCATTTTAAAATTCCAAAATAAGGTACAGCAAAGCAAATGCAAATCAGTAGGCATTACTTTCTCAAGCAACACGGGTAGTGACTCAGCATTATTTAGATGTGCATTTTGATTTCTACAGCTGCATCTTCCAATGCAGTGCTCTCAGTCAGACTGAAGTTCTAAACAATCTGGTGATTCTACAGTTCTGTGACATCTAATAGCTCATTTACTTTTTTTACCTGTCATAACAACACAACAATCTATTTAAGGAGAACATTTAAGCTCTTATTTAAGATTTGCCTCCTACTAAAGAAACCTGTATTGTGGGACATGATTTAGAGTGATAGGGGGGTTAAATAGGTACAAGTAGATAATACTGCCTTTTAGTCATTCTTTCTCAAGAAATTAACTTCATGAATGCCATTTTGAGAACTTTTTTATTCTCTGTTTAGGAACTACTTAATAGGTTTCAAGTATATCTCCAGTGCACACAAAAACAAAGGGGACAAGAAAGTGTTAGAAATAATCTCTGTGTTTCATTAAAAAATCCACTCAGACCATCTTGTGAATTTGTGTATTTAAACATATATGTATATATCAGTATATTAAGCATAAACATATATAAGGCATGCATTTCCATATTATACAGATGCATCTACAGTCCCATATGTGAAATGGAATAGAGGGTAGATGGTGAACAAAAACATCCCTGCTTCCTAGCTCAGTCCCATTTACCATGTTTCAGGATGAACCTGAACAAGCAAGAAATGCTGAGGCACTGAAAAAAGTCATATTCTGAAAAAATAAAAATAAAAAAAAAAAAGGGTATTTCTCAATGGAAATTGAAAAGTTCCCTTCAAGCACAAAGGAGAATTGAAAGCAGTCTCCAGGGGAAAGAAGACCAACCAACAAAAGCAGAATAAAATCTTGATTGTTGAAACAATTCTAAAATATTGGGAAAGGAACTCATCTGAACAGAAATTTGCTAATTGGTGTAGCTGATTATGGACAAGCAATAAAAGAGGACCAGTCAGATTCAGAGAGCCAAGAGTAAGTTTAAACAAAATGGATGCAACACACTGGCTGAAGAACAAGCTCATGACTCAGGAGCAGCAGACAGAAGAGATATAAATTGAAAGGATGTAGAACCGTATCAGCTGTACATGTTCTCACGTGGAAATTCAGAAAAACTGGAAAGTTAAAATTACAGGTATTGATTTCACTAAAAAGATAAGTTACTTTTATATTAGAAGATCTCATTTGGCCTGTTCTGTGTAACAAGTTTAGTATGTATTACTTGTCATGGTACAAAGAATTCTTAATTGCTTGAGCTCAGGTCTTCAAGTGAATCTGTGGTTGCTGATTTTGTGCTGGTGTATATTTTGAGAGTTGTTGGGGAAAAAATTCTCCAGAGTAATTTCTTTTAAAGAAATGAAAACCTGACTTTTTGGCATAGCAACCAAGTTGTCTGTTCTAGTAAAAACACAGCTCCTTGTTATCTTGCTAATACTTGGCTAAAGATATTTTATTTTCAGGATGGAACTAAAAAGAATGTGATGTATGGACAACATACAGAGGACAGCCTTTATGACTGACGGTGGTGGTTTGATGAGTGAAATCCCTGTTCTTCTTCATAAGGAATTTTATGTCAATAAGCATTTTCTCTACACTGAAAATAGAGATTTCAAAACAAAATAGTTCGAAGGAGAGACAAGTTCTTTAAATTGCTCGTGAAATGCATCATTCAGATAAAACAGTTTTGTCTTAATGTTCAGTTGCTCATTGGTAATCAAATTTTTATTTTACTGCTCATTGTTTAACATTTCTCATAATCAGGACACACTCAACATTGTTTATTATCACTTCTCAGGTGCATGATAGGCCTAAGTTTTAGGAAAAAATTTTCACAGAAGCTGCAAAAGATAATTAACCTGTTGAGTACAATTCAAGGCTAAAGGAAACGCAGCTACATTATATCACTTAAAATGATTTATAATTAATCTTTCTTTAAAAAAGCCTCACAGAGGTATTCCAAGATTTTTGCACACTCTGAGAAAAGCTGTATTTAATACAGTATCCAAAGACATTAAGGTGGATTCAGTTTTTATAGACATAAGATCATCAAAGGGAAACCTTTAAGCTGTATTGGAAGGCTTCAGAAAGAGGTAAATATGATCTAGCTTCATTGACTTCAGCCACCAGAGGATGATACAGTCTATTTGTAAACAAATGCTTATTTTTTAGCTATGATATTTGAGAGATGATGATTGCTAGGGATTTATGAGCAAGTCATCTCATTTCTCTTAATCGTGGCAATGACTCAATTTTCCTAGCTAGAGTGGAGTTCCACTGATCTTGCAATACACTTTATCACTTGGGTATTTGTTTTTTTTTCTTAACTCTAAGCAACAGCGATCATAAGACATGATATCTGTGGGGAGCATTTACCATGACAAAGCACTGCATACTTAGCAGAACTGCAGTCAAAATATTCTTTGCTGTTTCATTATAAAACTTCATTTGTAATTTTTTGTGGAAGTAAATATCAGTGCTATTTAGAATGACAGCAAGCAAGAAATGGTAAATAGTAAATAATACAAGAAAAGAAAAGTACTAAAGTTGCATAATAGCCCAGTCAGTGCTACTGTACAAAGGCAAAGGAAACTTTTCAGTGTCTACTAACACAATGAGAGTTTGTAAATACAGAGCAACACACAGTGTGTGGGACTGGATCAATTACTGTCTCCAGAGCTCTAGTAAATTGGGCAACATAGCTGAAATGACCAGATAGAAATTTACTGGGTTTCTGTACTTAGCCCTTGCAAATTTTTCATCACTGAACATATTCCAGGCAGCTGCATTTTGAGCTCATAAATATACTGCTGTCTTTAAAGCTCTATGAGGTTGAATATGTCTCAAATATTCTCATTACTTGCTTATTTTAATTTAGAGTTTCCCTCCTCAAAGGCAGCTGATGACAGAAACTCAAAACATGTAGACTCTTAAGATTCTTGTAAGAATGACCGATTCACATCAGGTTTCAGTAAAAACCTTGAGATTATGAATTTTTGATGAAAAAAAGTATATGTTATGCACAAAAGCCTAAAGAAAAACAAGATTATATTTGGAAAGTCATTGCAACTCCCTAGCTTTCAAAAGCTAAAATTCTAAACAGAAGTTACACCACACGTAAGCCCTCTCAACTGGTTTGGGTTGGTAGGTGCAGCACAGAACTCTGACATGTAATCTAGAAAAGTGTTTGAGTTGTGAAATTCTGTCCTTCTGTGAATCAGCCACAAGAGGCAGGCGAGACATGCATGTCATTTGGCCTACAGAATCATTACCTGGCAGGAGCAAAAGACTAGTTCTAGGGGGCAGACGAAGGTAATACCTATCTATCATTTCCCAGACAAAAATCTTCCACTAGTGGTATTTCCAGTACATCCATATTACAGCTGTTGATTCCCTGCTGGCCTTCCCGGTCAAATGATTTCTTTCTGGGATCCAGACTGTTCCCACTTCTTTCTATTATCTTTACATTTTAACTCCACTTTTCTCTGTCTTCTTTTCCCTAATAATTTCAGTTACTCTCTCTTCTCCTGTGCTCCATCATTGTCCCCATCCTTGTAACACTCAGATCCAGCTCCAAATGCTCCACTTAGGCAGTTTTCCTTTTATTGCTGTGGCATCAGCAGGGGTTCTTTGACGCTAAAAGAGAGATAATCTCCTACTACAAGCTCTTTTCTCCAAACCACAATACTTGTCAAAGAGAAGAGAAATTGCACAAAGCCCCACTTGGCCCCTTCAGTCCAGGCAAGGAGCAGATCCAGTTAAGATGAAGTTTTGGAGAAGATAGTTGCCAAACCCTAGTGGCTAAAAACATGGAGGTTTTTTTCTTTTTTCTTTTTTTTTTTTTCTTCCTTAGCAGGTTATAAATGCATACCAAATGTAGGCAGATTTTCGCAGGAGAGCTCATGCCAAACTTTAGGCCACTGCTTCAGAATGTGAACGTAAAGCAGTTTCCTTGGTAATTGTAAACCTTTTTCATAGGGGCAAAAATGTTTTCCTAGGAAATCTATTGTGAGGCACGGATCCGCTTGCCTAAGTCTTCCAAAACAAGCAAAGCAGTACATGCATTTCAGCCTGAGGCAGACACCTGCCATGGCAAACTTCAAGTTGAGTATTTAAAATCTAGCAAAATTGTATTATATCTGAAGACACTTAATAATGGGAAAAGACTATATCTTAAAAATAGGGATTTCTGATGTGTTTATTTTAGATTTTTGACTGTACCAGTATTTCCTCTGAAATTCAGCATTGTGGGGATCAAGTTATTTCCTCTCAAGGGGATGAGATTCATTTTGCAGACAATCTTAAAAACAGAATTTAACTAAAGCTGGCTGCTTTGTTCTTCAAGGGCATGGGAGATGCTTCAAAAAGGCTACACTGTGAACTGAACAAAACTTGCTTTAATATTTTTTGTGTATGCATTTGCAAGGCATCTGAAAAAATACTCATGTGATTTCTCCAGATGCAGTGATACTGGATATGTTTCCCAGGATGAGATTAGGCAGATTGCCTTGGGTTTGCTCCACAGGGGACAGGTCAACTACCTTTGTTGCATGCCATCAGCAATGTGCCACTGAGACATTTCCGAAAGATTAAATACTTCTCAGGATTAAGAGGCCTGGTTAAAATAGAAAATTTCCTTTTTTGTTTTTGCTATATGTAATGCCTATTAGGGGGCTATAAAGGGGATTATGGAATCTTAAATCACCAACAGCATTGTTTGCTGAGGTCTTTTTGTTGTTTTGGCTTATATTTATGAAGGTATGTGCATTTTCAAATTGCATATGAATGTAAATATCTATTAAAATAAATGCAGAATAATATGTTGTTTAGCCTCCCTAGACAACTGCTGCATTTCTCAAGTCACTGTGCCAGTTAAGCTTTGCTTTGTGGTTGGAAGTGGCAGTTGGTGTAACAATTAAAGAGAAGAGACTTCTGAGGATTCAAAAGATTGCTTATCAGTAAGTACTTTATGTGACTCCGTAATACTTCCCTGTTCTGTAGTAGAGGGGTTTTTAAAATTTCCTTTACAAACAAGAAAAATGAAATTCAAGAATTATGTTAGTAATGGTAAAATCCATTTCTTCTTAATAATTTCTCCGTCTCACACAGTGACTCTTTCAGTTTATATTACCTAATACAAGATTCACGTATTTTGGAACTTACTCTTTTTGACTGAAATGTTATTGACTACAAGATACAGTATCTCAGTCCAAAAAGTATTTAAATTATTATCAAAGCTTCACATGATGCATTTTTAGTATTAAACTTTATTTTTTTGTGTGTGGAAGCAGTTGTAACCTTCTGACTTTGTGTTTTCTCAACACACAAACAAAGGCTGGCACAAGATCCATAATTTCACGACATTACAAGTCACTTTCAGAGGCTGCAGGACTATAGATGGAGGATCTTATTTTTGGCAAAAGTCTCACAGAGACCCCACTTTATCTTTCCAACTATTTTACTCCTGAATCTGACCCTGTCTTTAAACTGGGTGTCATGCAGTGAAGCACAGAAGTTCAGATGGCATAGATCTATTTTGAAACTTTTACTTCCAATATATCTCCTCTAGAACTTTAAGAAAATCAGTCTCAGATCAGGGCCCCATTGTGCTAGGAAATGTACCACGAGGAAAAAAAAAATAGAGAGAGAGAGAATAAAGATGACTCCTACTCCAAAGAAAAAAAATAAAAAAGAAGACTTGGAGGGAATGTAATAATGATAGTAGATTTTAATAGGCAGTTAGGTATTAGTATGAGTAGGCATTAATGCTGTACAGAAAGATAAATTTTGGCATTAGAGACAACATTGTATAAGTTAAGACTTTAAATCCAAGTAAAAAATGTAAAAAGAAGTGCCAATGGGACTAGTCAGAGACCAGTATACATTCACTTGCTTATACATTTGTAGTAGTACTGCTTCAGATTAGTGCTCAGAGGATAGAATGGGGCCCTGCCCTGAGAAAACATTCCACTGGCACTGATTTCATGTTCATGCTCAGCTTCCCAGCTGCAGATACATTAGGATCCTTGCTTCTTTGCAGCTTAGTGTTTAGAACTTGGATAAGGTTTTTCCCTAACAGTTGCCTTACTGTTAACATTTTTCTGCTCATTTAGAACTTCTTTTTTTTTTTCATGATAGGACTGTTGTCTTTCTGTCAAGCTTATCAATAGTGCACTGCACATGCATATCTTCTACAAAATATTTGTCTTGCACTGTGTTTTAAATTATTTCTTCTGTCTCATGTCTCCTGATTTCATTTTTTTTTTTTGTTTAAGTCTCAGTCCTTTGAAATATTTTCTGTCTTTAGAGCAGGAGCATTGAACTCTTCTAACTCATGTGTGGAAATCAACAGGACATGTCACATATACTAAGTTTTGGATATTGAAATGTCAGGTGCAACTCTGAAGAAGGTATGAAGGACACATAGCTCCCAAGGAGGCAGACTAAACCATCGTTTCCTGAGATACCTGCAGCCTGAAGGGATGAATGTGAACATGGCATAAAATAAACCTGTGCAAATGTGGCAAGATGTTAGCTAGGAAGATGATAGCTGTGCAAACTTTCCATGTTTGGGTATATGTGCACAGCAAAATGACAAGCAACTGCAGAATATTTTAGTGACAATAGCAATGGAGATTTCCAGTACGTTCAGCATGCTTTGGAATGCAGGGTACATATCCAAGGTCTCTTAAGGGTTAGCATTTACTAACACCCTAACATTGTCTTCTCATTTACTATTGCTCATGTTAAACTGCCCATTACTGTACACATGCCAGTTTCCATTTTATTGTACAGAATCTATTTTGTTAGAGAATGCTTATTAAGTTCTCTTCAGTTAGCTGCTAGACATTTTATATAGGTTTCATATCTGTTTTTTGTGGAGTGTGTGTTTAGAGCCCTTTTCTTAAGGTCCACAGTTGTCCCAGGCCCACAGTATTTGGCTATGAATGGTATGTTTATTGTAAATTGGAAAACTGAAAGTGAAATAGATCTGAGGCATGCTGCAGACTGAAAACTTAGATCGTGTCCTAGCAAGCTGGAGTATGCTTCTGTCTGAATTATACGTGGCCAAGCATCAGCTGCCTTTCAGTGGCACAACACAGCAAATAAGTCATCTATGTGAATCTTCATAGGAGGGTCCAGATTTTGTGAAATACAAAGGTAGGGTGTTTGAGCTCCAGAAACCTTTCTAAACCTGTAGGGTGTGCTACAAGTGTCCTATATTTGACCATGGAAAGCACTGAGACATATCAAGAGACACAGCAGCTTTAGTGAGCTCTATGGTCCAGCCCCTAAGGTACCCTGTAAACATAATTATATTCATGAACATATGTCCAGTTCTTTTACCCTCTTTCACAAGCCAACCCTTCCAGTATCAAAAAGTGTTATAATTTCAACTCTTCCTTACAGAGGAAGAAAGCTCTGAGATGCTTATAGTGAATAATATTAATTACTGACAGCATTATTAATTCCACCTCCTCACCATTGCACCAGCAACTCTCTTGTTCAGTCTTGACTTCAGCAGAGCACTGCAGTTTCTTTCTAGCTCCTCAGTGATGGAGAGAAACTGCAGTGCTGTGCAGCACCTGAAAATATGAGTGCAAAAAATATGCCTTGCAGCTCTTAGGTTGGCAGCATGCCCCAGCGTATGACCCAGTCTGCAGAGAATGACCTGAAACGATGAAAATGGGATGCAGCCTCACCCTCTGCCATAAACAGCTGTACTGCACCTATCTCTGGCCTCAAAGATAGTGAGGGATTATAATTTTTCTGCTTATAGCAATGTAGCTTACATTGTGAATTAACTTTGCCCACGATAAAAATGCATCGTGGTGATATATCCTCTCTTGCAACAGCTCACAAAATTGGCGAGGTAAACTTGAGAGAACAAGATGCACTATTCTGAAATATGGTACAGTTTACTGACATGCTCTGCAGATCAGAGAGCTGGAGAAGGGAGGTTGCCTCCCAAATCAAATTGCTTGTTTTAATTCCATGTTCCAGTTCACATTCATATACTATTTGCCATTCAATTATTGTCCCTGCAGCTTCTTTTTTTTTACTACTTTCCACATTTCTAATGTTGAAGTTGTCTCATATTATTTTTCTATATGTAATTAGCTGTGAATTTTCTAAGCAAAACTTTCCTTGTTTTATTTATTTCCTTCCTGTGTTTGTAACTTCCTATGGTTCCTCTGTTTAATTTATTTTTTCACTAATATTTGCAACACCTCCTATTTTAGCATCATCTATGAAACTTGCTATCTTCTTTATAACACACCTCTCTTTCAGATTATTAATAATAGTGTTAAATAAGACATATTTAAGAGACTGTGCAGCTTCCTTTCTGCATTCTCAATGACTATTGGCTACACACAACCTGAAGAAATCTGTATCCCTAAAGATCAATCTGAATAAATGGTAGGACAGATTGCTTGGGGAGCGTACTGTGTTCTGAGGAACTGGCACCTCTCTGATCCTTCAACAAAAAACTCCTGCTTTACTCTCAGAGAGTTCACAAACTCAAGTTCTACTAAATTTAAGTAGAAGATTCACAGTTTGTAGATGTAGCTAGAGACTTTCTGTAAATCCACTGCTCTTAAGAAACCATTCTATTCAGCCACACCAATCTATTAACTTTGACTACTTCCGTGCATGCTAAAATACTGCTCTGCATGCTACTCTTGTCCAAGTAGAGCCAGCTGAAACAAGATGATATGCTGTTTATCTTCTTGCAAGGTAGCCAGAAATGGTACTGCACCTGTACTGGTCATAATATTTTGGCTTTAATCACCTGCTACAAGTACCTGAACAGTGGAAAAACTCAGAGATGACTGGTCCCCAATATCCATTGCCAACAATCTTTGGCCAAAATGTTCAGATATAATCAAGATACCAAAGAACCAGGGAAATTTCTGTTACATTTTTCTCAACTGTGCATTAATTTAGGTAAAAATTAAAGCTATTTATTCAGTTATTTGTTTGAATGGTGAAGTTTTACTGCTTTGTTAAGACCTCTGCATGGCCAGTAACTCTCAGAGTAGCATTTAAACTAATTAATCAGCTTTTCCTGTCTCTATTTCTACTAAACAATTAAAAAAAAGACCGGAAATCATTTTTTCAAATATATGCAAAATGCTATAGCACTAAGCATATTTAATGCCATACATCATGCATGCTTATATTTTGTTTTGTAAACTTTCAATCATGCTTGGAAGTTTGGTTATATTTTTAAGTACTTCTCATAATAATGCAGACAAGGCTCTGCTATCTCCAATAATTTTTAATATTTTTTTCTTATGATTACCATGTTGACTGCTTGTTAAAGTATTACTTTCAGTAAAGTGAAATGGATCCTGGTATAGCAATCTGGTGAAAATTGATATATAGCTCAAAGATGTATCATATTTTATTACAGTCCAGTTAGGATCTCTCTCATCATTGGACCTATCAGAATTCTCTCATCATTTGCATTTCTCTCTGTGCCAGAAACTACTAGAGTTCAAGTTTGGACTGGATATAATTGATTTCACTACCTGTTCTATTCAGAAATAGGCACAGCTTCAAAAATAACATGAAGCAAGAATAAACAGGAACTGTCATCAAAAGAAGGAATCTCCTGCAGCCACTATTCCTGCCTTTGCTCTGTTCCCTCTCTTACATCATCAGATGTACTTATGCAACTACATGATGAACTGGATCACCAAAGTAACCTGCCAAAACTCTAACTCTTTGTTAGAGGGGATATGGGATTAATTTTGATCCAGATTGGTTTTCTGATCTAATTTACTAAACACTCAGACAAACACTTAGCTGCATCAAGGGACACTGAGAAAAACAAAGCACCGGTGTCAGAAGGACTGGACTGCAGCAATGTCAATGTGATGCTTTGAAGCTGCAATACTAGAAAAGTGTGGTTAAAATCAAATGGTACTTAAAATACATCAGTAGTCCTAGTGAACTGTGATGAAAATGCAAACACGAGAGGTTTCCTGGAAATCAACAATCTAGGCAGCATAATTACTAAAACAAGGTAAAATTATTAGCTATTGGTTAAAACCTTATTTTTTCCTTAAGTGTTTCATATTGCCTGCTAAGAATTCCTCACTAGACTGTGAAGAAACTATTTATTAAAACCTTGCTTATTTTGGCTTACCTACTTTTAATCCTTCCCAGATTTTTGGCCTTACCTCATGGCTACTTTATTTATTATACAAAAATCTTTTTGAAAAATCAAAGTAAATTACTTCCTCAAGATGCCCTTTATACACTGTACTGTTGACTCAAAGAATTTAGCAGGTCAGGAATGTGTGATTTACCCTTGTGGCAGCCAGGCTGGTTTGATCATATCAGCATATATTTATCCAAGCATTTCATTACTTTCTCCTTAATTACACTGCATCAGTTTTTCTAATAGTAATGAGAAGTTTGACAGACTATGATACCTGTAGTTGTTCTTGAATCCTTTTAAAAGATGGGAAGATATTTTTCAAACATAGAAACTTTTTACTTTGAGTGATGCATAGATTTTAGAGTTTTACTTTCACATTTTATGTTTCTCTTTTACTCTTAGAGTTCTTTTGTCTTTTAGTCATAAGCAAAATGTAGCAAAGAAGTATTTTCAAAGATAATTTATGCTTGCTTGAGGCCGTAAAAATACTATAAGATGACTGGCCTAAATGGGTGATGCACTACTTAAAATATTTCTTAAAATTAATATATCATTATGGCAAGCTTTAAGAAACCTCAGTAACAACAGTTGTTAGAAACAGAATTGTTTTGAGAATCATTTCAGTTATGTTTTTGTTTATAAAATGTCTCAAAAATAATTAAATTATTGCCAAAATTACAAAAATAATTTTAAAGGGTTTTTCATTAAAAAATTAATGTGAGAGTGACGACAATTTATCCTGTAGAACAGTGAAGGGAAAGCCCTCACATTTAAAATTAATATTTTATCTGTCTCTTTTTACCCCTTTCTTAATTCCCTTTTTATCCACTTTGTTAAGTTTCTCTTCTGCTTCCCTACTCCTTGGGGTGGGAGGAAAGAGATTTGCTTTGATCTTTATTATACTTTGCAGGGTTTTCTTTTTTAAGTACAATTTTAGTTGTAGCATAGTGAAATGAGCATGCTTTGGATGTTCTCAAACATATCTAAATGCTGCGTAGCAGTTAATACTCCTCTGGACAAACAGACTATTTTTGAAGTGAAAAAACTCTTACAGACAACTTAAAGATTCCAAAGCTGAACCTTCTGGTACTGAACTTAATGTTGACCAAAACGGATTATGTATGAGGATCAAAGGACAATGAAACCCCAGTATTGTTTAATATTGAAAAAAGGAATGTGGCAAGATTATGCAGTTGAAATGTAGCTTCTGACTGCTGAAACATATGGTCCAAACATAAAAAGATCCAGCATTTTGCTTGAATGCACCAAGAACTGAAGATGTGTTGAGATCAGAGAAACTTGTCTGTTTTTAGTTTAGCAGATATCTGAGCATAGTTAAGTGTAAAAACTCGGTAACAATACTCTGTGATTAAAAAAAACAAATATGACTTCAGTTTTCAACTTTAAACTTGAACACACAACAAGCTTTTCAGCAATTGTACCATGTCATGTAATGATCAGTTAAAATAATTACTCCTTTATAGTTTAAACAATTTTACTTCACAAAGAATCAGTGAGTTTGCATGAGAGTGGACAATATGTGAGGACAGTTTAGCAGGGAAATAGTGAGTGTGTGGTGACACAAGTCACCTAACTGATTCTTGGTGGCTGAATTCCAAGGTATGTTATAAAGTAAATGCAAAACACCCTGATCTAGGGAAAGGTGTCTCTGCCCATGACTGGGGAGTTGGACTAGATGATCTTTAAAGATTCCTTTCAATCCAAAGCATTCTATGACTCTCTGAAAAAACAAACTTAATAAAGGAACATTTCGTATATGCAGTCATTATTTCCACACCGTTTGCAAAATATTATAAGCAAACTCCCCCCCCACCAGCATTTACCAAGAATGCTGTGAAAAGCATCTCATGAAGGGCTACAGTGTTATTCTGGATTCTGCAAAATTACTTTTTTTTCAAAACATGGCTCTAGCTCATGTGACTGGGTGGCTCTACAGTGTTTTTCGCAGTACCATATTCCAGAGGAGTCTTCAAAGGTGAGATATCATGGTTCTAAAGATGGTACTGAGAAAACAGAGTAAAAAAAAGTGGCTGCTTATATAGCATATGCTTCTGAAGAGAAGTGTGGTAGGAAACAGTATTCTGTTCATTCCTATCTTCAAAATGCTTTCCTGTTAGTGATAACGAGCCAGCAAAGAAGGCTAATGGTATCTTGGGCTGCATTAGGCAAAGCACTGCCAGCAGGATGAGGGAACTGGTGAGGTCACACCTGGAGTACAGTGTCCGGTTCTGGGCTCCTCAGTACCAGAGAGACACACTAGGAAAAGTACAAAGGGCCATGAAGATGATGAAGGGACTGGAGCATCTCTCCAGGGAGGAATGGCTGAGAGAACTAGAACTGTTCAGCCTGCAAAAGAGAAGGCTCGGGGAGATCTTACCGATGGATACAAACAATGGAAGGGAGAGTGCAAATGGGATGGAGCCAGACTCTTCCCAGTGGTGCCCAGTGACAGGATCAGAGCCAATGGGCACAAACTGAAATACTGGAGATTCTTTCTGAAAATCAAGAAACATTTTTTCACCATGGTAGTCACTGAGAACTGGCACAGGCTGCCCCGGGATGCTGGGAAGTCTCTATCCTTGGAGATATTTAAAAGCCACCAGAACATGGTCCTGGGCAAACAGCAGTGGATGGCCCTACTTGAGCAGGAAGGTGGGACAAGACAACCCTGGGAGGTTATTGCAATCTCCACCATATTGTAATTCTGTGATAATCCTATCTTGATGGAGTAATTTTGCCACTAGGAAAGGCAAAACAAATACAATAGTACAAAAGCACACAGTTTTTGTCCAGATTTTCCAACATCTCAGATGTGTCCCGAAACATAAAAGCCTTTCAAAGCATTTGTACTTATAAAGATCTGATGCTGAAGAAGTGCAGCAAGAATATGTTGAAATAAAATATTAATAAATGGGAGATTGAAAACTACTATTTCTACTGCATAGAAATATGAAAGGTAAGACCCTGTGAATGCAGCACACACATGAAATTGAACATTCTGTGCTTTATAAGAGTCACTATACTACACCGATAATTACATTTTTCATTTGAAGATTATATTAGAACTGTGTTCATTTGGGAACCAAGAGTACAATCCCTTCTGGTACTGCTGCACCTCCCATTCTCTTTAAAATCATTTATGGGAAAAGGACAATTTTCTAAACAAATTTTAGATAATTTATCCCTAATTTTTTGCACACACATGATCACTTTCAAGAAATATGGTCAAAGTCTGATCTATGACTCTTTCAATAAGAAATTACAGTGCAATTATTCTTGCCAGGATTATTTTTAAAAACTGAGAGAGTAAATAATCAGGAGATAACGTTCTAAAGAAAGTAACACCACAGTAAAATCATTCAAACGACAAAGGTGATTTGGTGAAAATTTTCTAATTGCTAGAAAGTTTTTGGAAATGCTGGAAGGTACCAACTTTTTCACAGGAGATAATTTAAGTAGTAGATAACAAAGTTTATATTTTATCCCATTTTGCTTTTAACATTTGGAGATGGTTTATTTATACTGAGAAATAATGAAGGAACAAAAAAATTTCTGTCTTAGGTACATAAGATACACCACTACCATCAATTTAGTTTATTACAAGTCAATCACTTTTACAGTTTTCCTCTGTCATAAACTCAGTATCACAAGATAAACTCCGTCCCAAAGTATGAGTAGGTAAAGCCTAAAAGGCAATCACTTCTGGACTTTCACGTCTGATTTCCATCCCTTCGGATGATGTTTTGGGTCAAATGCCTTCAGGACAACTGATTTCAACTACGTGAAAATGTACTGAATGCATTTCAACTCAGTAAATACGCTATTTGATATCTCAAAAGAGAACTTTTGGTTTTGCACATTTTGGGAAAGATTCATAGTAAATTTCAGTTGAAGAAATGCCTTAGGCCAGTGTGAATTTCCTCAAAGCACACCGCAGTAACAGACAACGCACAAGTCTGAAGTTTCTCTTAAAGCAAAGATTATGACCCACTGCCTTATAAATAGTATTAATTTCAGTCTGACCTCCCTCTGCATATAAATACCCTGTCAACAGAATCAGTAAAACTTTCAGATCATGCAGAATACTTAGATGCTGTACAGCCCTTCCCAGACACTTTTTTAAGCAGATGTAGGTCTGTAGAGAAAAACCCATGTGAATTCAGACCCCTTTCTGGGGGATGGCACGAGAGGGAGGGAAGTTCCTATCCCTTTCACAACACATTATAATTTGACTCAAAACCAGCCCCAACAACACAGGTGAAAAAAATAACTTCCAAAACATGCCCAAGCAGTGTGCATGAGGATGCATTTCAGTGCTAATAACACGTAGATTACATAAACATAGCCTTACTTTGTCTGACCTAAAGGATCATGGTGAGAAAATGAAGACAAGAAACAGAAGAGAGCTGAGAGACCTCAAGTATGTCAAAAGCATTACTCTTGAAGGGCTTTCCTGTAATAAATAGTATAATGGGAACCAAACGGCCTAGCACAAGATAGAACAAATCTAGGCATTCCTGGAATAATGCTTCCAGGAGGGAACAGTAAAAGAAACACATTCTCATGTCCAAAGACAATGCAGAACACTACTGTTTCAAGAGCTGTGAAAGGAACAGAGTACAACAGAGCACAAAGTGTGTCCCAAGTGACAAGTCCCATTTTCCCGAAAAAAATGTTGCCATTTCAAGATTATTCA
>JAYRBT010000082.1:39679771-39709451 GCA_036023395.1 Myiotriccus ornatus | reverse complement strand
ACAACAGAGCACAAAGTGTGTCCCAAGTGACAAGTCCCATTTTCCCGAAAAAAATGTTGCCATTTCAAGATTATTCAAAATATTTCTTTTTCAAATAAAAGAAAGAATGTAATAACAAACAATAACAAATACAGAGTAATTGGGCTGTCTTTTAAAACGGGCTGCAATATGCTGAGACATATTCAAGAGGTATGGAAATTTCTTCAAAATCAATTAGAAATAAATTGCATAAAAAGGCAGCCAATTATATATCCTTACAAATCCCCAACATTTAATAGTAAATTTTGATGGCAATCAGAGGGGCTGAAGGGGGCATCTACTCAGGCATTATTTTTTCCAGCTCAAATGTTGTATTTGTCTTCTAATTCCCGTGTGTGCTACTCACTGTTAAGTTTGTAACTACCATTGAAACACCAGCTATGTGTAATCAAAAAAATTTGCTGTGAGACTGTCATTCTCACTTGACTCTTACACTTCATCATTTCCACATACCATTGGATATAATAAGACTATATAAGTTATCATTATTCTCTGCAGATCTATAAATTAGTTTCCTATTCACAAGACAGAACTTGTATTGAATCCAGTTGAGACTTAGAAAGGCAGATCTCAGGCGTAACATTTGAGCACACAATGAAGCAGAAGGGAATAGCTCCGGTTTTTTTCTAAAGGTCTGAGCTTAGAACTACACCCAAGACCTTCATTAAGACTATGATGGTCCATTTGAAGACTTACAAACACACCAGCATTCCAGTCTATGCATCCTGCCTTGTCTGAGAAGGGCGGCAGAGATGTCAGTACAGTGTGAAAATGAATTTCTGTATCTGACTCTCTGCAAGGTACTGGACGCAAAAAAAAAAAAAAAAAATTAAAGTGTCTCGAAAAAGAGCACAGACAGGATGACAGGATGCAGCCCTTTGAACTGCAACACTCTGGATTTGATCCATGTCAAAATGATCGAAGCAATCAATTCTTACTGATCAAGTGAGTTACAGTAAAATATAACTACTTAACTGGACATGTCGACAGAGTAGCAGTTCTGACTAATCTAGTACATACAAAATGACTAAACTGGGCCAGGAATGGTCTTCCTTTTTACAGATGGGTCAAACAAGTTACTTCAGAATGAGTAGTACTGCACCCCTTAACAGATCTGGAATTTCTGTAGGCCAGCAAGAAGACATTCAAATTTTAATACTGAAAATACATGGAGTTCTTTATAGGAGGAATTATTCATAGCATATGTAATGCTTGGAGTTCTCATCAACATTATTTGGTTTTAGAAATTGTTTTCATTAATTGCAACGGAATTTTGAACTTGCATTTTATAATTATAAAAAAATCCCCTTCCAAAAGGCAAGAATTACTCTAGTCATGATTTATCAGCAAAAATAAGTATAACTTGCAGCTTTTTCTTTGTATTACCTCCTTCTCTCTCCACGTGACTCACAAGGTGTTCTTAAACCACAGCTCTACAACATGCCTTAGAATAAGTTCCAGATCTTTATGAAATAATAATTTCTATTAATTTCTATTGTTTGATCATTTAAAATAGTAGTTCAGAAGGACACTATTTGTAAGAAAAAAATATTATTATAACTGTAAGAAAAAGGGTTTCATATTATCAAAACAAATGGACAAGAAGATCAGCTCTCATTGATAATAATGCTAGCACAGATTAACTCTTTGCTTTAGGTTAGGACGTAACTTATCCCAGAGATTTACTTATTTGAAATAAGAGAACAATATTCAAATAATTGTATCTGAATGTGAAATTACTGAGTAAGTACTATAACTGACAATAGCAGAAGCATCATTAAAAACAAATACTTAAGACAAACATTTTATTTATACACAGTAATCAAAATATGCATCTTCACCTTTTTGGGCAGAACATTCTAGGACAATGATTAAAAAAAACACCACAGAAGAAAACAAAGTTCCTGAGGCTGAACTCTCTGGAAATTACTATGGATTTTTTGTTTGGTTGCTTTTTTCCTCATCTTTCTGTTAGATATGGTATTAGGGTAGCTGCAGGAATTCTACCTGGAGACAAGAGGATTCTGGGGACAAAGGACCATATGCAGCCATCTTCTGTATTTCCATAGGTGGGTAGAGGGAAATAAATAATTTATATACAGGTACATTAAAAAAAAAAAAACAAAAAAGAGGTTTATTTCATGTTTACTACAAATACTTTCTCCTTGTGCCCACTGAAAACACGACAATTTGAAACTCATTATACTCTACATGGTTAATATGTTTCTTCTTAACTGAAATTTACCTCTGTGGCCAAGGATCACAGTGGCATACAGGAAATCATTAAGAAGTATTTTACTGCAGTCCAACATGTTTGCATGAACTAATTTTAGAACATACCTGCAAAGAGAGAAAAAGCCAAAGAATTATTGCTGTTAGCTATTTTTAATACAATGCAGTCAGCGGATAATTGTGTTTGCCTTAATGTTAACTAATGCCCCTCCTACTGTGTTTTAAAAGGAAGTGGATCAGCAGGAAACATTTAATTTACAGCAGCTTCTTGCTGTTTATGCGAAAATCAGCTACCAGAATACCAAATGGTTATTTTATGTATGATTTATTTCTTTCTTATTGACAAAAATTCTTCTTTTAGAAGAAAACCTGCATACCACAAAACAGGGAGAAATATTTTAAAAATGCATGAAGTGTCAAAAGTTCAGGGTTTTTTTGCATATATTGCAGCTTAGACTATTTCAGAGTATTAAGAATATTTGTGAAAATGTGTCCCTCAAAGTTGTAGCTAAGGAAACACAATAATTATAAATCCAGAAAGTTAATACTATTAAACACTTTCAGTGTCATTACTAAGAATGCTCAGCAAGAAGTCTGAAAAGAGAGGAAGGTTTTTTGAATTCTGTTTTTATTATTTTAGGATGTTTTGTCTTGCTTTCTTTTGGGGGATCTGACCTCATTTTTTTGTTTGTTTGTTTGATTGACAGCAGTACATATCTTCATAAAAACTACCTGTAGATGTGCTTACACAAAATTCTATACAGTATTTTCAGGGCTTTTCAAACCAGACCACAGCCAGCCTGCTGTGAATGCCAGACAATAAAGGAGGGAAATAAGATGTATAGTTGCCATTTAGCCTCTAGTATATTGATAGTATTACTCTGCAGGGTTATTTCACTTAGTCTTATTTTCTTATGCTTTTAGGTACAGCCACTCACTGCAGTCACTTCAGAGTTTTATCTATAAAGGATTTAGACCTCAAAAACACATACCTTAAAAATGGTTCTGAAGTCTAGTAGTTTTAAGTAATTTTTAGTGCATTTGAGAATGGAATTTGGTCAAACACCTGCTTTAATTTCCTTTTTCTGCCTGTCAGCTATTTCCCTGGAAAGCACAGACCTATTTAGCAAAAACAAAACTGGCCAAATAAAATGATATGAGAGATTGAAAAGGTTTACACAGAAACAGCTGGAACTCCACTTTGAATCAGCATGACAAAACAACTTGTGAATACTTCCTCTTGGAAAACTGGGAGGAAGAAAACCTCATAATGTTACTGAAATTACTTCTGTGATTATTTTAAAAATGATTTTATAATTCATAGTGTAGATGAGGTTTGGGTTTCCTACGTTTCACTTATTCCCGACACATAAAACTAAGTATCTAGATGAGACAAGAACAAAGCAAGTTCAGCTTCTCTTCCTTCAGCCCTGCTCCTTGTTTTCCATTTCCATCCTTTCCAAAGCTCTGCGACTTATATGAAGATGCGTTTGGCTGAGAACTATAGCGTGGCTATTTTAGCATCAATTTTTCAACAGATTTATATATAAAACTCTTAAATTTCATAGCTCTTAATAAGTAGAGTCTTTTTACTCCACACATTTCATAAACAAATGAACGGATCATCTAAGATCCTGCACAAAACAATGTTTGGCATTGGAATACCACAGAAACTAGTAGAACCTTTTTGCTATCAAAGATCCAAATCAGACAATTCCTTGATATGTTGGTTCAACTTGTTTTAAACCGAAGCTAGTCCAACAGAACTATCTCAGCTAAACAATGTGAGGCAAAGTAATGCTGTAATCTTTCACTACACAATACTTAATAAAACAATAAGGGATGCCAGCAGTCTAGCAAACCATTATGTGTTCAGTAGCAAAATGAAAAATGCCACTTGTACTGAAAGTCTAAGGATATGACTGCTGAAAATTAGGGGTTTACTTGCTTTTATAATGTACATTATCTATAAATTATTAGAAGTAAAATGCATTATAGCAATAACAGATGCCTTGAATATTTTTGGTTATACTATTTATATGTACTTGTTATAGTAATAATAATACCATTACAGTTGTGAGCATATTAAAAAAAAAAAAAAACAGAACCAAACAAAACAAATTTTATAAGAAAAAATATTTTTTTCGGTGAAATGATACAGCTGGGAGAAAAAAAGCACTACCACAATAGCTTTTTCTTGGCCCTGAAGAATGCAACTCACTTAAACTCTCAAAATGTTGCTATATCAGAAACAAACTTTTTTCTCCTCCTACAGAAATTATTAAATATTTAACATATATTGTATGCTTGTTATATATAAATAATTTCTGATAAAACAGCTCTCATAAATGGAGAATTCCAAGTATCTCATCTAACCACAGTGGTTTCAACAGAGCATCTTAGCACATCCTTCCTTCAAAAAGACTGTATTGTTTTCTGAAATGTCATTAAATATCCATAAGACTCAGCATTTCAAAAAGATGCCACATGGTCTCCAGCCATATAATTTCGTAAAGGAGTTGATGGCTGGACACTGACTATGAAAAAAGACTCTTTTCACTATTTGGGAACGACCCTCAGATTAGGTCAGTTGGTTAAAGCTTGGTGCTAATATTGTCAAGGTGGTGGGTTCAGTCGCTGGATGGGCTGTTCCCTTCAAGCTGGACTTGAAGATCCTTGTGTGTCCCTTCCAACTCAGAATATTCAGTGGTTCTTGTAATTATTATAGTACTTAACTTATTCTGCTTACACTTATTAACAGGGAAATAATTTCACAGTTCCACACTCTGAAAAACATCTTTTGTATTTTAGGGAACTCCACTGCCTAAATACCTCAGAAACTCCTCTAAGTTATATAGACCTTTAAGTAATTAATTTCTCTGATAAATGAGACATTGAAGGTATAAATGGTCTCTGCTGTCACCCAACAAGGACTGCATCTGCTGTTGTTTTCATTGACATAGTTTGGATCAGAAATTAAAGCCTGATAAAAATTCCAATGGAAATCTAACTAATTCCAAATAACAATAAGTTATTTAAGAAGGAGCGGATCCAATTTTGGAGAAAGGATTTCTTACTTAGGAGTAGTTCTAACTTCTGATTAAAATAATTTTATGTTTACTCATTGGGTATCCTTGGATTATTTAACTATTACCTGATCTTTGTCGTCATTTTCAAAATTCTTTGTTACAGGGATCTTGCAACCACAAGAAGCTTCTTGTTGTTAACAGTGTTGGGAATTTACCACTAAGAAACAGTGATTATATCCCAGAACAGGGTTTCTATTTCTCTTACTCACTCCTAACTGAAATACATTAAAAGGACCGCTTGAATCACAGATACATAGTAAGCAGCTGAAGAATGCAGTAATAGCCTAGTAAATTATTCTGCAGGGTAGTCATAGTGTTATCAAGTAATGAAGAGTTATTGATTAATACAGTTCATTAGATTACCTAAAAATATTTTTAAAAGCCCCCTCCAAAAGTTTCCCTTTTGCCCAAGTCCCTATCTGTTTTTATGAGTTTGATCTTCCTAAAAGAATAAAAATAAGTTCTGGTATTTGAGCAACAGTTAGCTGTAACATTTTATTTATGTTTATCATATGTTAATACATTTGGTTACAAAATTAATTTCAATATACATTTATTTATTTATTTACATGGAATTTTTCCCAGTGGTGAGTTGCTACACCAAGCACGTATGTTTAAAAAGTCAAGATTTGAGAATGTTGTAAGTACAGTTAATACTCTAGACTTGATACACTGGCTGGAACATAGTGGGGATTCTTGTCTATAAATACCAAAGTGGGAAGGTAAAAAACCCCATTTCGATAGATTGTTGACTGAAACATTACACAAAAACCCCAGACCATTTGATATAATAAAATGCTTTTCATCACCATTTTTTCTTGTTAGAATTTCCTATTAAAATTTCATTATATTATATGGAAAGTAAACTCTGGTCATCTGGTTAAGGCAATGTGATGACGTGGGTCTCACCTCTGACTCTGCCAGACATGTTCTGAAATACTGGGTAAACTTCTTTGAGTCTCCTTCTTTCTTCTGATTACCAGTCAACTTGATTTATACACATTTTGAAATATTTGGGTTATATATAAGGGGCTACCCCTCAGTGTATTTCTACAGTGTCCCATGGAGCAGGCTTTTTGATGTACTTAGTATATCAAATAAAAATTTACTGTTATCTATTATCTCCAAATTAGTTACGCACTAAGGAAAACTAGGTAAATTTATTGCAATATTTCCAATATATGGTAGATAAGTAATCATTAAAAATACTAATGGATCACAATCACTTCAGAAGCACAAATCAAACAAATAAAAAAATGTGTTTACACTCAAAATCTAAAGCTTCAGTCAGCTTAAGGAGTCCCTGCCCACAAGAGATTTTGGACCACTCTGCACAGCTAAGATTTGGCTTTGTAACTGTTCCTAGAACCTCAACATAAGCCCTGCAAACAAAGAAAAACCTGTGGTCTCTCACTTTACCTGTACCTACATAAATACATGCAGTTCTCAGAAAGCCCCTCTTTTAATGAAACTTAAAATTTAATTGTGTCTTATCCCTTTGTTTTACACATAAGACAGGAATGTTTCCTTTCCTTTCTCAAGCTTTTCTCTCTCATTCCCTGAATCTCATTATTTTCAGGTCCTATCCACTCTGTCAGAAATGTCTTTGGGCACTTGCAGACACTCACAACAGAAATTCAGTAGTCACCCATACATGTTTTTCAAATGCCTAGAAGGACAAGAAGCCCTGCAGTTTATACTTAGAAATTCTATCAAATGAAAATGCGTGGCTGTTCTCCAGGTCTGTTTATTGCAAGTCTTATTATTAAGTCTTCAGTCACACCAATGCTACTGGTTATAACAATAATTAATACTTTCCCTCCTTATGGTACTAACAATTACATAGTTAGAAGCCTCTACTTTATATGTCATTATAATTTATCTGATTCTCTGCACTCTCAGTCTTACAACGTTGTTCTATTAAGGTCTATTGTGAACGCAGCCAATCTGCAAACCTTTTACTTATCAGTAATGTGGTATTCAACCACCTCAGCTCTTGTGTTCACAATGTAGTTTAAGAAATAGCAATTTAAATGTTTTCAACTTGTCAGTTTAACTAATTTTAAGGTGATACTAATTTTATGTCTTTTTAACGTTCTTTCTTCACAATAGATTTGAACTTTTTGCAAGTTCAAGTGAACAAGGAGTCACATATAGTGGTATGTAAAGTCCTGCACTTGTTTAATAAGTAATTTTCATAAAATTATGCTGTGTGAAGAATAAGCATGTTTAATTAAGAACAGCAGACACTGTTACAGTAAATTCCATGTTCGGATTGAGGTTTGTTCTAATAAATTGTGCAGGTTTTTTAGCAAAAAATTGTTTGAGAAATATAATACCAATATGCCAATTATTTTTAAAACACCTTTACTGAAAATATCCTTCAGATAAATTAATATGCTTTAGTCCAGGCTGCTGTAGATTTTCCCATAAACTATTTTCTATAGGGCAAAATGGTGCACTGAAAATCTGCTGAAGCAATATGCTACGACTTAGCAAGTTCAATACTTAAAAATGGAATAGATAGTATTCCTGCAGCCTCTACTGGATCACTGTAAAAAACACCAATTTGGCATGATTTAACATGACACATAAAAACTGCTTTGAATGGAACAGCAACAGTGCTATAATTTTAAAATAAATGTACATTATACAGACAAGCTCATATCTTCAGCATTAAAATAATTTTCTTTTTTATAGTTAATTGCACTTCAGCTCAAAACATAAAGCTTTCTAAATCTCTTGTTTAAAGACTAAAATAATTCTGTATTCATCCTGGACATCTGCTCTAACAGACAAATCCAGATGAACTTTGTACTTTTGCTTCAAATTTTGCCCTTACAGAATTAAATTATGTAATGGTATACTATTATGTTTAGCCTCATTATGTTTCTAAAATAAGTGTTTCCTAGACCCCATTTCTGTTCAAATAAATGCTCACAAGTGTTCTGGACCAAAATACTCCGGATAAATAAATTACAAAATTCCAGGCAAAGATTAAGTACCATAGTGCCCACTTAGACTTTCACTACTTAAAAAGAAAACGCCGGTTTTTCTGGTAAGATTCTACAACATATTTTTATGTTCTTGAATCAGACCCCAAGCAAAAATTATTATAATGGTTATTGAATACCCAGGAATAGTGTGTCCTCTTTATCCAATTCTGTAAAACCCAGTTGATTTCCTGTCCTTAGATCCTCAAGATACATGACATTGCATCAGTTTCGGCGTTCTTCTAGAGGCACTACCAATATATTTTTCTCAGAAGAGTGCACTAATTAAACAACTTTAATATTAAAAGTGTACTAGATGACAATCTATTAATCCATCTGTCAAAGACTGCTCATCTGTTTTTACTTTGATTGTCCAGGTTAAGATTTCTCATAAAGGTCGCAGTTAATTCAATCTTCTGACTTTTACTTTCTGCACAATGTCCAGTAATGTTACCACAATAATCAGTAGTTCTGTGCTTTTAAAGTTGAAATGTTTCTAAACTAAAAAAAAAAACAAAAAACAAAACCCAACCCTCTATGTTTCTCCATTCATGCTTTTTTTTTTCTCAAGTGATGGTAACTTGTAAATTGTTCAAATAAGAGACCAACACACAAACAAGTGAAATAACATGGAAAAAAAGAAGAAAGTGATAGAAGAAAATATTTTAAGATGTAATATTTTTGAGCTGACTTGGTTTTATCTCCTATTCCCTCTATTAGTTTAATAAAAATCGCTTCCTTAATTATTTACTAATTAATGACGTCTGGACAGATACACAAGGCTAAATAATTTTCCTTTCTTTCACACTGAATGGCAAGTATAAAGCACAGAACTTATAAATTTTTTTATTAAAAGAATCCAGAGATCCTCATGCCAGTGTCACTTCAAGCACTGAACCATCTACTCCTACACTTCGCAAAACTGATAAAATCAACACCGCTGCTGTTCTCTACGTCTGCCCATCTTTCTTAGTGAATTATTGTCTGTTTCCATAAGACTTTGCTCCAAAAAACCCCCAGGACTTCCCTGTCTACAACTGATTTCCCACATGAAACAGAAGTGCAACATTTTACCTTTTTAAGTGGCTACCAGTATTCTACATATGGGGGTTTTTTTATTCATAGTTTTCACAGCACAAAGAAAGCAAGGCTCATTTGAAAACAGATTGACTAGGAATTAATTTAAACTCAAATAATCTTGACTAAATAACAAGCTTTGTTGCATTATAAAAATAAGATAGGGTTTCCAACACCTTATGACTATAAAATGCCATCATTTGCAGATTATCAAGGCAGGAGAGCAAGCAGATATCATTCTGTAAGGTCTTTTCCTCCTAAGTATAGAAAATGAAGACAAGTGCATCATACGTGGCAAACTGAGAATAGAGGTTAATATTATTTCCATTCTTTTGTCTTTAGAGGGACTTGTTTAACGTTTCAGAATTCTAGCAGAGAAGCAGAAAAACAGCAAAGCAAAAAGGGACTATAACTAAATTATCATGACCACACTTCCTCTGCAGGCCAAAGAATCTCCTGCTATTAAGTAAGAACTAAATGTCTTTGTAAAGATTCCAAGTAATGACAATCTAAATCATGTGTTATAAAGGTTAGTTACCCTCATTGTTAAAAGATATGCACCTTATTTATTAGTCTGGATTTGTCTACATTCAGTTTCAAGCTTCTGGACCTTATTATGTTCTTTACTGTTTAAGGCCATTAAATACCAGAAATCTCATTTTCATGCACCTATTTGTGGACTCTGATCAAATTACATCTGAATCCTCACTCAAACATATTGAACAGATTGAGCTTTCTAAGCCGATCATCATAACTCATATTACAAGAAGCCCACAAACATTCCTATAGCTATTTCTGAACACTTTTTCTCAATAATTTTTCCTTTTTGAAATATAACAACCATAACTGAAAATAACATTACAGGAATAGTCTAACTTACACCATTAGCTAATGTTGTCCTACTTCTCTATTGCTATATCTTTTTTATGTCAGCAAACAGTACAGGAAAAAAAAAGTGATCTACACACCTGAACACATTACTCTGATCTCAGAGTACAAAAAGATCTAAAACAAGTTCTAAAGAAAATAAACTATTAAATATATGAGGGTAAATAGAGAATGAGATAAAGTGACATGACTACCAATGTAATCCCGCTAGAATGACTGGCTGTGTCTAATAAACGAGCAAATTTTGTGGACAAATAAAAAGCAGAATACGTTACAAAGAAGTTTTACGTAAAATAGGGATTAAAGCTACAATTATAAGAAGCAAGGAACTGGCTAAGGAGAAGATGTCAACTCCTGTCTGCTAGACCTCTGCCCTAGAGTGAAGTTAGTAGTGGAGTTCCTCAAAATTTGTCTTTGAGAACAATCTTATTAGATATTTTTAAAACTGCCTGGCATAAAAAGTAGGAGTGATATCAATGCCTCCTAACCAAGTGTCAATACAAAGAACCGAACGATGATAAAGGAAGAACTGGGTGACTTGAGGACTGGAGTAATAGAAGTGTCATGACATTTAATAATACAAAGTATGAGGTTGGGACACAGGCTCAGCGCTCAAGGCTTCTTAGCAGTGTATACCAAATTGGATTTTGATGCCCTCAAGGAGAGGATAAAATTACTTATTTTCTCAGCATGAACAGGCTTCAAAACTACATTTCGCAGTGATGACAGAGGAACCAGGACAGGAACACCTTCCCTGAAAAGTTAGTGTGTTGCTAAGCTAAGCAACATCCCTACCATCACCGACAGAAAACTGTGGTCCTACTGCCTTCTGCACAACCCCCTCTCTGACTCAGGGCTGGGTCCATGTACCTTGTCTGAGAAGGACAAGAGAAAGCTACTAGCAGGGGCAGTGAGATAAAATGTACACATCCCATGTGAAAGGAACTTCCAGTTCCAGCATCAGATAGCCAAGACCACACAGTTTGCTCTGTGATCACCTCTGTCAACGGACAAATGCTCCTAGAACACTACCTTGTCTCTAATCTGGGGAAATGAAGAAGGGGGTACAAAAGTCTCCACTGATTAAAACTTCCCAGCCCCAGTAATATGTGGCTATGAGATCTAAAATATCCAGCCCTGCTAGAAGCAGGCACTAGCCTTAAGCTCTTAAATCCATCTCCTCCTCCCCCATACTGAAAGGAGCTTTTTTCTGTTTTGTTATCCCCTCTAGCAGCCAGGTTGAGAGTGTTGGGGAAGAGGTGTGAGCAGAAGGGGCTGAGTACACAGCCAGCTTAGCACCAGCCACATGAAATTAGTGCTGGTGTGATCTTGGCACCCTGAGCTGCTAAGAGCGAATGAAATATGGGAGCAATTCTGTACTATGATGATTCTGCAGACATATCAGTCTGTCATCATACACAACTATTTATGCCTAAATCTAGTTCTGTGACAGTTCCTCAGAAACTAATACACTGAAAACCTATTAGGGAAATGAAGATCATAACATATTAGTCAATCTCAGGACAACTGAGCCACCAATGTGATGCCACCCTACAAGGCAAACATGACCTTAAATCAGAAAAGATCATTTCAGTAGAGTAAGAGAAACCTTTGTGCTATTTCACATTGCACTAATGAGCCCCTGTGTATAGAGTTATGCAGGATTCTGGCAAATTATATTAAAGAAAAATGGATTCAAACTGGAAAATGTGTGGAGAAATGTTACTAGGATGAGGAGAGAATGGAAAATTCCCTGTTTTATCAGAATCAAGTTAAAGAAAATTATAGCACACTGCCTTTTTATTACCTCCAACTCCACCATAGTTTGTTTCTGCCTCTGCATCACCTGCATCTTTCTAACAGCCCAAATGCTTGTGTAGCTACGCAGTGAAGTGGGTCAAGAAACTAATTAGTCAATAAAAAAGCTTTCAGTCATCAGTTTCCTGATGGGGTTTCTTTTCTAATATGTAAGTCTATGCTGGTACACAGAAAACAAGGCCTGCAGCTGAGCAAAGACTAACAATGCCAATTTATGGTGCAAGTGAAGATCATTGTTTGCTAATAAATACAGGTTGAAAGGAAACACCAAGAGGGAACATAGATGTTTAAACATAAGGACAACACAAGCTTGGAGAAAATGGTTATAAATCTATCAGAAATCACCTCAGGCTGGAAATCAGAAAGCTTTTAGCTGTCACAAAAGTACAGTTGTAGTTCCATTTAAAGGGACAAAAGCATAGTCAGTGCTTACAGTAGAGCAACTGGCTGTCTTCTAGCACTTTAGAAGTTCATTTCAATCCCATATTTAACAACAGTTCCATATTTTTTATGATAGATGTACATTCTATTGTGTTGCAGTGTAGTATATTTTTTAAAGAAAGTTAATGTCCAGCAAGTAAAAGATTGGTAAATTAATACACAAAAAAATAAAATCACTTGTACAAACCATGACATCTGGAAATGGTACCAGTAGTAGTATTTACTAGTAAAGTTAAAAGAAACTTCAGACAGAGTATAATTTCTTTAAAATTCCAAAAGTACTGCAACAGCCTTTTTCAAGGAATTATCTCCTATATGTAGTATTAGAGTTTCAGATGTGCCTTGTATGCCCTGGGACTCATTTCTATAATGAGTGTAATCTGATTTTTAACAGAGTTTGAAACTCTGTTAAACTCTTTTGAGGTTTTTTGAAATTTGTCCACCTGTTTGTGTGTCTAAAGCCGTTATTTGGCTCCAAAAAGGCAAAGTATGCAAAAATAATATATGCAGCTAAAAATAAACTTCTTTTTAAATCACCAGAAAAGCATCAAAATGTAGGCAATCTGTTTAGTTTAACAATAGAGAGGGGGGAAAAAGGAGGCAGCCTCCAAAATCTCTGATGCCAGTTCTGAACATGGTTAGAGCTCACTATTTTGCATGAGAAACTTGATGAGCTATGGAGTCTTGAAACTTCCCAAACTGCAGCAAATGGATTGTATTTAACCATACATGGTAACTCTTACTTTTCATACCAGCAAGTTGTATTGTGGCAGCTCCTTTGGAGGTCTGTGCTGGGAGCAATGGATGTGCATTGCTTTGCTTGTTTGCTTTCACATTCTTTCCAATGAAAGACTGACTTTGGAAATTTCTTTTCTAAAAACTTGACAGACACTGATTATTAGATAGTAGAAACATGTTTTGTTACCATTTTAAAGAAATTCTAAAAAATTTAATTAAATTAAGATATATATTTTAGGGGTTCGCTGAATTACACAGTTGGGCATAACCACACAAACAAAATATCTTATGTGCCACTTGTTAAATAACATTCATATGTGACCACATAAGCCTGAACTATGTCTAACACATCAAAAATGACTACCAAGTTTTCAGATTTTAGACCAAATGCTGCTTTCTTCCCCCTCAAATATGCCCTCTTTATGCCTCACAATTCTACACTAGTACACTTGAAATATCTACTTTTAAAATACAGAATAATACATTCAAAAGAGCATGTGAAAAATCTGGAAAAAAAAAAACAAAAAAAAAAACAAAAAATAGTAATATGAAAGAAATTCAAAACTCAGATAGTATTTACAAATGCAATTGCTTTTATCATACCTGAAAACCCATTATTACCATCTCCTAGATATGCTTGGAGGAAAAAAAAAAAAAAAGTCAAATTCTATTCTGGCCTAAAGAATACAATACCAGAGTTGTTGTGGAGATTTTTCCAGTTTTTTTTCCAATGTACTTTAAGAACTCAAAGTCTAAAAGTGGTTGACAGCAAAAACCATGGATAAGACAAGTAAAAGTTATGAACCTAATGCTATGTTTATCATCACTTTTAATCAGAATATTAGAATTTTATATCTTATGACAAATTTTATAAGAGGTGTTACTCCTCACTTGAGCAATACTGCATCTTTACCACCTGCTTGATCCTCTAGTACTGCCAAAAAACATTTCAAAACCAATAAAAGCAGAAGCTAAATACACCTGACAAACAAAATAAATTAAGTTATACTGGTTATTCATGAGATAAATGTACTCTGTACCTGCTGAAATATTAGCAGAGATGTTGTAATTGATATATTATGTCACACTAAAAACAGTATAATAAAATTTTAGCATGGTTTTCAAATTACTTCCTTTTTGGATTTGTAGATCAGTAGTCCCTGTTGCTATTATTTTTAATGAATAATAAACAATGTACAGTTAATAAATAACATAAAATAAAAAAGACTTTTGTGTGTCTCACTCATTGCTAAAATGTCACCTTCACCTCAAAGGGACACATTAAGTGTGATTAGGAGATCCCTGCTAGGAAGCAAACTACTCACAGCCACTTGTCATCACCAAAAAGTCAGCAAATTTGGAATACTTGTCTTTTTGTGACAGAAAAATGCGTCAAGTTTGACAACTCTTTTAAACACTTTGCCACAGGATATCCAGAGAACCTCTGCGTTGTGCCAGGGAATTTCATGGCCCCTCCCCATTTCATTACAAACTCTGCTAATGACACTGATGTTGGAAGAGCATATTTTTATAAAGTTATCACACCAAGGTTATCCTGTAGGACTTTGTACACTCCTGGCTCCAACTACCTTGCTGCAGTAGCGCACCTGTGATGCAGTGAAGGAGTTTCACATGCGGTGCTCTCTCTCTAACCTGAGTCTGGAATGCCTTTTTCCCTTCAGTCAAAGCAAACGCTCCATCAGTGGTTACAGTTTTTTCATAAAATGTTGGCTTTAGTAAAAAAGCCATTTCCTGATGAGAATAGATCTTCTTCAGTATGTTTAAAGCAGTATTTGTTGTAGGACTTGTTTCTTCATATCTCCAGCAGTGTCTTCTATGCATCTTCCAACAGTATTTACTGACCAAGGAATGCATTTTAGTTCGTCGCCATCTTGTTTTGCCTGCATTATTTCAATGATTTTTACCATGCCAGGAATAACAGTTTCCCCAATGGCATGTGGTCTTTTACTATTCCCTATGAAACTTCTGGATTTTTATCATTAAGTTTTGCAAAGTACTGGATTGAACAGCATGACTTGAAACATCACTGAAAAAATTTGTGAAGGTTTGTCTTCATGTTCTGCATGCTTAGTTTCTAAATATCTTGCTAATCATAAGGGCTTCATACTACCGTTAGCTAATATGTCAAGACACAGTACACACTTGTAGTGAACTTAATAACAGTGGATGTCAAATCATAGAGTCATAGGATCGTGGACTCATGGAATGACTTGGGTTGGAATGGAGCTTAAAGATCATCATAGTTCCGACCTCTTGCTCTGGGCAGGGGCACCCTTCACTAGACCATTGGATGGAGCTCAGAGCTCCATCCAACCTGGCCTTAAACACTTCCAGGGGTGGGCCATCCACGTTATCTCCGGGCAAACTGTTCCAGTGTCTCACCATCCTCACGGTGAAGTTTTTCCTAACATCTAATCTAAACTTATTCTCTTTCAGTTTGAAGCCATATGCCCTTGTCCTGTTACTACATTATCTTGTAAAAATTCCCTCTCCATCTTTCTTATAGGCTCCCTTCAGGTAATGGAAGGCTGCAACTGGGTCACTCTGAAGCCTTTCTCTTTTTCCAAGCTGAACAAACCCAATTCTCTCAGCCTTTCCTCACAGGATATTTCAGTCTTGGTAATTTTTAATGTTTTCAATCAACTTATTGTCAGATCCAATCATATCACTATTGGTTTTGATGTCACAAGCCTGACAAAGAACTCACACTCTACCATTTTCTGGTTCCTTGTTTCAATCCTTCTTGTTCCTACCTTTAATCACGGTTTCTTTGCAGGAATCTTTTTAAGCCACTTGTCCATTTTGTGAGGGTTAATGTAACCAAAACTAGATAATACAATCTGTAAATCCACTTAAGCAGTCACATGTAAATGGTACTACAGACAATACACTGAAAACGAGTGAGGGTGCCACTGTCAATCCCTCTGCATTGTGGAAAACCCAATTCTCCCCCAGGATGCCTCGTGTACCATACTGGCTGTGACCATCTGACATACTGACTGAATGAGGGCACCAGCATCAATTTCTGTTAGTACAGCTAATATATATTAGTACACTATTAATATTATTGATACTATTAGCATTATATATACCGGTATATTAGTACAACTTTTTTTAATAGAAAATAACTACAAGTGCCAATATTGTTTTCTCCACATGCCAGCGGATCATCCTGTATACCTCCTGGTTTGTGTGCTCTGCACGTTGGAGACTGCTGGTCAAGATGATGTTAAGCAAATTATCACATTCATATAAAATTTAAATCCTTTCCATTGTTTCCTTACAGCTACTGTTAAAAAAGAAAATGTTTCTATCATTATCCTGCAGGCCCTACTTCAAGTAAAAGAATTTTCCAGTAGTACCAGTTTCTCAGCAAAAGCTACCTCACTGTCAAAGGGGTATTGCTGCCTTTTTTTTTTTTTAAATATTCTTTGTGCTACTCCTAATTTCTATTCCAGCTTTGGCTCACCTTAACTTTTTTCCAGCCTTGATTCTGGTCTAGCAGCAATCACTGAGCCTAGCTTCCTATTTACGGTACCTACCTACAGATGAAAGTTGTTTGATATTGTGTGGAAGTTGACAATATATGAATCAAGAAATGAGACTTTCGCAAATACTGAGCATGTTTAGAAGCTGTTACTTGAAAACAGCATCAAAACAAATTTAGTTGAGCACTGCTGTAATTTTCTATATAGTTACTGAAACATGAATACTCTCTGGGCATCTGTAGGAAATCCAGTGTAGATCTCTCTCTTCCACGATGAACACTGTTCAACTCGCATAATGTAATCATTCAGATTGTAATCACTAGACCTCTGGCTAACGATCAAGTTTCAGCAGATAGGGTGCCTTGCATGCTATGACATTACCTAAGCTAAAATACAGATTATTTTCGTATGGTTTCTAAAGTAATAAGGTGTTACTTATGAAAACTAGTGATCCTGAATCTGAAAAAAAAATTGTGTAAAAGAGAATATAACTTAAAATTAACCTTTGTAGTAATTATCTCTAAATTTGATACAAGTCCCAGTACCATCATGGTTATATTGAAGACTAAAGTGTTCGATATAACATATTACATTAATAAAAAAAATATAAAATCTATACTTGTAACTGACATACAAAAATAAAAGACCTATAAATTTAAAATCTACTTTATGTCTTCTGTTCAAATCTCATGTCCTTTTGAGATTTCTGGTTTCACAGCTTTAAAGAAGCCTATCTGAAATTCTATTGATAAAAGCGCACTGAACTGAAACTTAGTAACTTGACTGAAAAATCATCCATAAAGGATCAGATGTTTTTGGGACCAGGCTTTCCACTTTTTGACAGGAAAAGAAAGTGAATGCCTGTAAGGTTTTGGTTTCTAAACTTAAGCAAGTTTTCACATCTGAAAACAGAGATAATCTTCAACACACTCATAAGACTCCTGGATTTTGCCAAACCCATGTACCAGGACTTGCATCTGAAGAGACAAAGCTCGTATGAAGTGAAAAGACTACTACAAAAATATGAACCCTTGTACTTTGAATTTTTTGGATGGCATTATAACTTGACAATTCCTATTCAACATGACATTCACCTTGACTGGAACCAAGTTCAATCACACTGGACCAGATCCATGGTTGCCAGATACTAATGCAACTTCCATTAAGGCCCTCTGAGAGTAACATTATCAGACTAAGCTGATGGTTTGCTGTTGTCTCAGACCTTTTCCCTCAGGTTCCTGAAAAAAAACAAAGTCTCCTGCTCCATACCACTCTTAGGGTGTAGCTTTTAATGAACTGCAGCCTGCCAGTGAATTATGAGAAATAAATCTGCATCTCAAGAGAGTTTTGAAACTAGAGAGACTCAGTCAATGGGAGAATAAAATTACTGAGTATATCTTATTGAAGAAAATTTACTATTAAGAGTTACCTCTGTGTATTCTTGCTTGTGGAATTAGCAGCCTCTGATGATAAGCTAACAAAATCCTTAACAAATCTCGGGGTCGCTGAAATGAGCATTTGAAGCTGGTGCTTGTGTTAAATACTGCTTCCAAATATAAGTATATTGTAAACTGGCATAATCAGCTGGAAATTCACTTTCTGTCAGTTTAATTTTATTCTTTTTTTGTTTGATCACTGCAGAAATGTTAGAGCACAGAAAAGAGAGGATGGGAATTCTTCCTCCAGAGTCATTTTTGAAAACATTCATAAACGATGTCTTGGGAACATCTCAGAGTGAAATGGCCACAAACTGAGTTTAATCTCTTCAGAAGATGCAGTGGCAGAAGGTTTTGTGTATATGGTGATCAGAAAAACACCATTATTAACAAGGAAACCAGGTTCCTTCAAAGACCTCACTACATCTTATGGTAACAGACAGAAAAAGAGATATAAGTTGTTCTTTAGTTAAACACAGGACGAAGTTCTAAACAAAAGACATAGAATAATTAAGGTTGATGCTAAATGTGCCTTCAGGAATCCAACAGATGAACTACTCACAAAAAAAAACCTTGAAAAAAAAATTCAAGAGCACGGAGATCAAAGAAGGCTCCAAAAAAAAAAAAAATCAGCCAACCAACCAACCATAAAAAACCACACAGAAAACGAAACAAAACAAAACAAAAAAAAAATCCCCACCTATCTATCTACAATACAGAAGATTTCCTTTTTTACTCAAATTATTTTCTGATTAACGATTGTCCACTGTGCAGAAAGCTGAAGTTTTAAAACCAGAGGTTGGCAGCACACAGTATAATATCGTAGTAGTAGTACTGCCATTTTTCCTTCCAAAATCACTTGCACTAAAGAATAATCTTATTTCATGGCTTTTTCTTAACTCTGAAGTTGTATAACTTGGATAGATAATGCCATGGCTAAGAAAACATACATAATTATAGTGTAAAGGTTGTACTAGGTGAGTTTTAGGATACAGTGCTGGAATGCTGGTTCTAAAGTAGAGAAAATGGATCTATGTGGTGCTGCTGACTCATTGCTTGGAAAAACCACAATTCTTCAAAGGTCCTTCAGCTGCTGGGAATACTGAATCGCATCTTATCATAGAGAATGAATATAGATGTAAGGATTATTACTTCCACTCAAACTCCCTGAAGAAGTCTGCAAGTATCTCAACAAAAAAATCAGGTTAAGACAACCTTGAATTTCTGAAAGGCACTTACTTCCTTACTAGAGGCTTTTAAGACAAGTAAGAAGGTCATTGGTATATGGATCCTCAAATGTGTAAGCCAATGAAAAAAACAAAAGAAAAATGAGTAAAAGGATATTTGATCTGTTTTCTTAGTAATGACATTTCACTCACAGAATCCCCAAATCATCTCTACTTGCAAAATTCTCAACTTGCTACATATGCAACATGTTCATAAATTATCTGAAAGAGAGAGTAAACACAGAGGAATCTCTAAGTATGCTCTGATGTTGATACTAACTTCTTCCAGAAAGATGAAAGGCACAGGGACAAGGAATTTTAAAAAAAAAACAACCAACCAAACAAAAAAATAACAAGAAACACAACTTTCTAGTCCTGACTGGGTAATAAAATGGCAGATGAAATACAGCATACATTAAAAACACGAAAGTGATGAATATGTGAAAGAATTCATAACTTTATAAATATGACAAGCTCTGAATTGAAAATTGACACTCAGATAACCTTGAAGTTGTGACAGCTCTATGAAAACATTGTCTCAATGTTCAGTAGCAATCAAAAAGTATTAGGAATTACTAAGATGGAACAGAGGAAAACGCCACTGTGTGACTCCACAAAGCTCCCAAATCTTACAGGTTGCATACATTTTTGTTCCATAAGAACAAGATAGAACAAAAAAGAGGGAGGTAATAAGGAATCAAGGAATAGAATATCTTTCAAGTACCATGACGTATGGTAAAATTCTTTACCTTATAAAAGCGATGACTGGCAAAGTGGTAAAATGGAGATCTACTACAACGTGACTGGCATTAGATAAAACAAATAGGGAATGATTTCCCCTGTCTTTTTTTTGCATGAGAACAACTTTTATGCACTGTAGGGTCTAAAATAACAAGAAAAAATACTTCACAGAAGATGTAGTTATACTGAAGAACTCCTTGCCAAGTCACATGAAAGTTTATATGGGTCCAAAAGCAACTGAACAATTTTTGGAAAAGAAAATAGCAAACCACTGAGACCTTTGCTTGTAAAGAAAGGGCCTAGAGCTACAAGTTGTTGGAGTCTGGGAGAGCACCCTAGAGAGCTACTGCTACATGTTGGCACCTTCTTCATATACTCTTTGCTGGACATTCTGTAATGGCTGATCGGAGAAGGAAAGTTGAACAAATAGTCTGACTTTCTAGAACTATTCTTGTAATTTTGTCTTATGTATGTTCCTTTCACCACTTCCTCAACCCTTCTTTCAGAAAGAGAACATGTCAAGTTATTAGGAGGAAGACTATGAAGACAGGAAAAGTGAAGATTTTTAGAATAAGGAAATAAAAAGTTCATATTATTATGGAAAAGAGGAAAGAAAAGAAACAAAACCAAACACAAAAAAACAAGCAAGCAAAACAAAACAAAACAAATCCCCCCAAAACTCAAGCCACAGAACAAGGTGACGAAATAAACTGACAGTAGAAAAGAACCACTGGAGCAGGTGGATCAGATGTTTTTACAACAGTAATGGTTTAGAAATAGAATTCTGTGTCCAGAAACAGACTCCTGGCCTGAAGACTAGAGAAAGACCCCTGAAGAACCAACTCACTACGCAGGAATATTAGTAAGGTAACACCGTTTTTGGAGTTTTGCCATAAGCAAAAGAGAATCCAGACGTTTCCAGAATTTGTGGTTTTGTTTGGTTGGTTGGTTGGTTTTGCTTGTTTTTATTATTACTTCCTATTTTAAGGTGTCTTCACAAAAACACAAATCTGCAACAACAACAGAAAGGAAAACTGTTACTTACAGGAGAAAAGCAAAATATTAATGCTGTGAAGAAAGTCCAAATGAATGCTTGTCTCAGAACAGAAGCATTTTGACTACCAAGTTAGCAAATGGAAAGCAAATGATAAAGGCAGCTGAAGACAGAAATTATTGCCATTAAAGAACGTTTTCCAGCTACAATACTGGGAGGGGATGGTGCTGTGTGATGATCTTAACAACCAGGTTCTGGAGAAAGCAGTCGATGTGTTGAGCTGAGTGACGCATTCACAGATGGTGTCTGACATCCAGTGGTCAGACCATGTAATGGCTCTTAAAAACACCACTTTACAGCACCCTTAGTTTTGCTTTCGATATTAGAAGCAAAGACCCTGAAGTCATGATCAGTGATTGGGGTCAGGCAGAATAAAATCACGAGTATACATTAATTATAGTCTCTCTATATAGATATGGTTATTTTTCTAAAATTTAAGAACTGAATTTATTAGGAGGTTAATATCTCCTATCTAATAATAGGATAGGAGATATCAAGTTTTAATGTGAGGTTCCAGAACTTGGAAAGAAAAAACTAGTTGACTCAGTTCTACCATTGAAACAGACATACTTTCACTAACACTATTCAATATTACTTCAATAATGGAAGAAAATTAAATTTTTATTTTATTGAGGAAGACTACATTTTGAGCCTAATCTGAATCCAAAAATCACAGACCACCTGAATAATAAATACTCCCTCAGCTGTGAACAGAATTGGAGTTACAGTACCCGCATACCGTGTGGTTCCAGCAGGCACAAGGACCCCTGGAACCCTAAAGACCCATGCCTGGGAAACAAAATGTATATGTTTATTTGAAAACCCTACTGGAGTGCAACTTCTTCCTAACCCTTGTTTTTCGTCTGTGCAGCTTTTAAGAGCAATTCAGCTCAGCATGACAAAAGCAATACCAATAACTTTATTTTGAGATTCTTACAAGAAAGAAGTATGTAGAATTTGTTACGCCTACAGTGCAAGCTTTCAGCTCTTACGGGTACTTTTAGTTATCTACTTTTAGGTTTGTGAAGTGATTGAATATTTCATTTTAAAGGAAATTTATAATCCTATAGTTAGTGCTGAATTTCAATGCATGAATATATTGGGTAACATGTCCACTGACATTCCTATTAAAGTGAAAATTTCTAATTAATATATATAAAAAATCACTCTACTCATCAGAAATATTAAATCAGACAAAATATTTCTTGAATAAAAGATTAATAAAGTAGCAGGTGTTGAAGAAAAACGCAATATTTTATGGTACTTACAATAATTTAGATAAATCTACTTCCATGCAGAAACACTAACAGACAAATTTTTATTTAAGTTGCATATTGATACACTTATCTTCTGTACTGAGGGAAGAAGAACAAGAAAGTTTTGTAGCAAAATAAGTTGTTTTTATTTCTCAGCTCCAATTCAGTCCCCGCATTTCCAACATTTCTAGCAAAAAAAAAAAAAACTGCTTAATTGTCTTTCCTTACAGGTTAATGCAGTTTATTTAAAATAAGTGATGCAAACATAAATTAATGGAATTAACTGAATTAACTTTATTTTTATAGTCTAAACAATAAATTAAGTACATAAACAAAACTACTGCGTACTCAGGTGTGAGATATCCCTGACTAAAGATGTCAGAATAAAGGCATATTTGTTTATCCAAAAATTTATTTGTAACGTAAGGAATTTAGTGAAACATGCAAGTGGAAGAACAGCTGGATTTTTGCAATCACCCTCACTTTCTCTCTACAGTCCATATTTTAAGTGGTGAATGCTCCTTTTGGAAAGCAGAAGCTTGCCTTTTAGGGACAGCCAATACTATATGAGCTTAGCTCATGATGATTATTCTCGTGATGTGCTTTCTCCTGAACCTACTATGTTATCTGGCTTTGTTGAATTTCTCCTATTTTATTCACTTGCAATAATCACATAAGAGTTCACTCCTTTAGAAAGTCCTACACAACTTTTCTATTCCTTGGTCAAGGAGGTTTTCTTCCCTATTAGTATTTGGTTTAACAGCTTAAAAAATTTATATATGACAGGAGCTCAGTAAGGTTGCAAATCATATTAATCAATTTTTAAGAAAATTATAATCTAAGCAAAAATATAATATTATTAAAATAAAACGAGCATATGTAATGCTCCCTTGGCAATAAATTGCAAGTATGCTTTTCCTAGATGAGAAGGAAATATACTTCTGTGGCGTATAACAAAGTAAGGATTAAAGTCTTCCATTTCTTTCTTTTTTTTTTTTTTAAAGTAATAAAAAGGCAGTCTTTAGCAACATAAGCAAAAACATTCTGAACATTTCAAAAGGAAAAATGTAATTGTCAGCAACAGGATGAGGTCATGTAACAGAATTACTTTTATGAAAAGGATTGAAGTACCAGGACCTTCTGTAAGACTCCTTGTCAAGGCATAGGGTAAGTTCAGAGGGAAGACAGAAATACTTGCCAAAAAGGCCCAGAGAAACTAGAAATATCTACACAGTAAACAGTGTGACCAGATAGATGCAGAAGGGGGATTACATTGCTCTCCTACAAATGAGCATTTTCTCCCAAGCATAATGTTGTACAGCACACACATTTCCAGATAGCATCTGGACTTACATATAAAGTCAGTTATACTCAGTGTTGTAGGAACTAAGCCATGATGTAAAGATAAGGATCAAGTTTTTCTGAATTAGCAATATGGAAAGGAGATACTGCTAAGAGAGGTGGGAAAATGTCAATACCACTGCTGTCAGATCTGTATAGAAGAAGCCACTATGATATACTGTGATTCACAGTGTATCTGTCTGATTAACACTAGAATTGACAGGAACTTACAAAAAAAAAAAAAAAACCCAACACAAAATCATTCATGATCAAGTTTCCAGCCACTTGTATTTGAGAGTTGAAACTGTGAATACTTCTTATCCATTAGGTCATATTTTATCTACAGGTAGGTCAAGGCACCTCCCAAATAGCAAGCCTAGAGTGATACCACAATCTAACCAGCACTTGCGAAACCTTGAAACTTGCAGTTGAGACCTGCTGGTGGAGTTATACGTACTCTTGGCAAAGCTGGCATCAGATGCACTTGAGAAGCTAGACACCAGCCCCAAAGTGCTACCGGAATGAAAATACATATACTCCTGTACGTTCATTAAAACACAGCTCTCTTTTTTGTGCCTGCTGCTGAAAGACACACCCCTTGCTCGTTTTTGAGGGGAGGACAGAAGGAGAGGGGTCAGAGTTCTGGAACACTTACATAAAGTTGCACCTCTCACCCCGCCCCTCTCGGTCAGGGGCAGCCTCTCCAACAGGGAGATCAGATGTGTCTAATGATCAGAACAGATGGATGTGAAAATTGAAATAAAGTCCTGAAGCATGTTATCTTGGAATTCTCACTAGCAGATGGTTCTGAGGACTTTTGGAGGAATACTCCACAGACCAGTGTATAGTATCTATTTGGAGTTAATTTTGCTGCCAGTCAGTGCTGTAGGTAATCACCTTCTCAGACAGGTATTAGCAAAAAGTCTATGAAAGAAGTCAACAACACTATTAATCTCAGGTGCAATCTTGCTTCTCTTGCAGAGTGGCTCTGCAAGATTCCTCACAGTCTTAACTGTGAGATATGTTTCACCCAAAGGCAAGAACACCATAATTCCTTTAAGAAAAATTGGACACATCTTTATTGAGAAAAAGAACTGAAATGTCTGAAAATAACATAAATGGGTGTTTGAATTAAGCAAAACTTGTATCAGACACCTGGCACATTCTGATCCAGAGTAAAGGCCAAAGGTTCAGCTTGTCTCCAAGCATGTGAAAAAATTACTTCATCCAATCTAAGACAAACTGGAAACCATTTAAATTTTCAACTCTGCTTGAGGGCCTATCTGTCTACACTCTACACCTGAACATTTAGTAATCTGTTGGAGGCTCTAAAGATCAGTGACAACATGCTATCTTTCCTGAAGAAACCAATCAAACACTTATCAAAGACATGAAAGGACAGATGGCCTTTTGTGGTGCCAGGTCCCCACCAAGCTGCTCTGTCACTCCCCTCCTCAGCTGGACAGGGGGAGAAAAACATGACAAAGGGCTCCTGGGTCAAGATAAGGACAGGCAGGTCACTTAGCAATTACCATCATGGCAAAAGACAGTTGACTCAGGGAAATTAGTTTATTACCAGTCAGACCAGAGTAACGAGAAATAAACCCAAATCTTAAAACACCTTCCCCCACTCCTCTTTCCTTACTAGGCTTAACTTCACTCCTGTTTTTCTCTACCTCCTTACTTCTCCCCTAGGTGCAGCAGGACAGGAGTGGAGTTTGCAATTGGTTCATCACACACCATTTCTCCAATCCTTCCTCCTCAGGGAGAGGTCTCCTCACACTCTTTTCCTGCTCCAGAATGGGGTCCCTCCCACAAGAGACAGTCCTCCAAAAACTTCTCCAATGTGAGTCCTTCCCACAGGCTGCAGTTCTTCACAAACTGTTCTTCCATTGGTTCCTTCCACGGTGTGCAGTCCTTCAGGCACAGACTGGTCCCCCACAAGTCCTGCCAGCAAACCTGCTCCAGCGCCTCTTTCCACAGGTCCGTATGTCCTACCAGGAGCCTGCTCCAACACAGGCTTCCACAGGGTCACAGCTCCAACACAGGCTATCCACCCCCTCTGGCATGGGGTCCTACACAGGCTGCAGGTGGATCTCTGCTCCAACACTGACCTTCATGTGCCGCAGGGGCACAGCTGCCACACCGTGGTCTTCATCATGGACTGCAGGAGAATCTCTGCTCCATCTCTGGAGCACCTCCTCCCCCTCCTCCTTCACTGACCTGGGTGCCTGCAGCTGCCTCTCTCAGACATTTTCATTCCTCTCTCTGGCTGTCTTTTCACAGCAATTTTTTCCCCTTCTTAAAAGCGTTATCCCTTTTTTCCCCTTCTCAAATCATTGCTGATGGGTTCATCTGCCTTGGGCAGTGGCAGATCTGTTTTGGAGCTGGCTGGCATTGGCTCTTTTGGACAGGAGGAAAGTTTCTGGCATCCTCTCACAATATCCACCCCTGAACCCCCACACACTACCAAAACCTTGCTACACAAACTCAGTGTATCTTTTCAGATTTTTTCCTCTTATAATGGAACTAAATAAAACCAGTAAAAAAAGACATTCATATTTAGGTCAGTAAAGTTATATACAAATAAGAAAAGTTAAAAGTAATATCACAGGACGTTTTTAAAAAATGAACCAAGACTCCTTTCTGCATAAAACATTACATCTCTCAGGACTATTTTCATTTATTTAAAAGCAATTTCTTTTTTGTTTCAACATTCAAAATTCCGATTTATTAGTATGCGTGGATACACAGATATATATCCACAAATATCAAGCTTTGCTGTGCCTGAATACTCAAAAAATGACAGTATTTCAGCAGTTTCTGGCTCAAATAAATCAATATTGAGAGTTACAGACTCCTATGTAAATATACTGGCGTTCTGCTATTTCTGTCAGTATAAACCCACTGGCTATGGGCAATATAGCAAATATCTTGCATCACATTATTGATTTATTGAAAATTAAGGTCATCTGAAAAGTGGTTCAGATAATATTAAGAAGAAAAAGATTGCACTTTTGAGCTCTCTGTTCTGTATTTCTCTAAGTGGGATGTAAGTACTAACATCTTCCAGAAAAAACATTCATGTCACTGAGGAACAAGCGCTGATACACTGAACACAAGGAAGAGAAGATTATAGTTGATGACAGCACACAGAACATACTCTCTTAAAATATCCATAAGCTATTTTACATTCAGAATTCCAAAATAAATAAGACAGAGATTTCACATTTGATTTGTTCTGGCACAAATCTGGGTAAACTAGAGTGCAGGGTTACCAACATGAAGTTATTAAAAGAAAATTATACCCACAGTCTAATCTCTGGCAAGCACTCATGAGCAGTCAAAGCAATAGTCATGAGATGGCTTTATTTTATGGTAAATATCTGACATTTACATTAGTATACACTGGCAAGAAATACATACTGATGTTCTGGATGCCTGGGAAAGGCAAAAATGAATACACCCCCCCAAAAATAATTACAAGCAATTTAGAAATTACTTCATATTTCTTATCAATTGGAAGCTCCTGAGATTGCCAGCAAGTGCTAGTAGAAAAATATTTTGGGCAGAAAAATGGAAGGTTTTGTATGTAAGAACTCCTAAGCTGGACAAAAGATCCACCTAGCACTATACTTCAGCATAGCAAAAGGAAACGCAATGTAGGGAGAACATACACATCCAGCCAGTTTCTCCAAACGCACTCCCACAACACCTAAAAATGTTTGATTAGGGATGCTAGGAAGCACACATTTGCCTACTTCTGTTCTTACTAAGTATTTTGTTTATGACAACAATCCCTTTTTAAACCTACTTGTACTGCCTGACTCTACAATATCCAGTAAATTCCAAAAGTTCAATGCCTACTGCATAAAGCAGCGCTCTACTTGTCTGTTTTAAATTCACCTCCTACTACCTTATTGAGTGCCATCTAGTTTTAGTACTGTGAGATTTGACAAGTAACAGTTCCACATTCCTCCTTCGTGATCATAGGAACTTCTGTCATATTTCTGTTCCTTTTTTTTTTTTCCCCAAGTTGAACCTACAGCTTTGGTTACACTACTTGCTTTTCATGTAACTGCTGTAGACACATATACTTTCCGACAGATCGTGTGTGTAACTTTAATTTTTATATCTACTTTGTCATTAAATTTTTCTTTTGAATGAATCTTTTAAGCCACTTCTGAAACATGGTTTAACTTTTCAACTTTTGACAGTCGAAAAATCTCAAAATTCTCAGAGTAATTAGCACATTATTCCTCTATATGTTAATACCTATATAATATATAAAATCAGTTTCCAACTACCTTTAAGCATAAATATATGCAGTAAATAATATCTAGAAAATATTATTTCAGTAATTTGTGTACAATGTAATATTTTTCCAACCTCGAAGGAGTTTGGAATAACTGTTAACATGTTCCGGTGCAACCCAAGCTCTGGAACAAAGAGTAACCAGGAATCCAGCATGATAGCTTTCGCAAAGCCACACATCACGCACTGTCTCTTCACTGGATTGGAACAAAGTTTGGCAGCCCACCCTAAAAGGTAACTGAAAGAAAATATGCTTTCACAGGAAGTCTATTTGGGAGACATATCTGTATCTCTGCTACCATCAATTATTGCATGGAATGCATTTGGAGGAAGAAATAAAGTCCTTATCTTACTTTGAAAGTTCTCACAGGTGAACAATTATAATCCACATTGACTTCATCTGAATTTTGTGATAAACCTCTGTACCAACAGAGAGCAAGTCCAATCTGATACATTTAACAAATTTAGTTTTTCATTTCATTGCTATTCCTGCAGTGGCAGGACACACTAGCTGTTCATTTTTTACTTTATGGATTTGCTTATTATAATTTATAAGCACAGAAAATACAGAAATAAAGCTTCAAAGATCCTTCAGTCATCAAATTTCCAATTGTGATGGTCTTTGTAGCCATTCATAAGACCTTACCATGGATTTGAAGGACCTGTTGATACTAAAATCTAACAGTACTATGACACAGATATCAGCATCATGCGATTTTGCTCAGTTGGGGGATCATCCTGCCCTAAAATAAATAATGGTTGTAAAACTTCAGTGGAAAGAACTTCCACTGGAATAGCACACCACATGCATGTTTTGTATTTTCTACATTCTTAACACGGTTACAACAGCAAAATTCACAAAAGGAATTAGAAAGCCTTCCTGTTCCAAAGCAAAGGGCTATTGCATTCTGTCAATGTTACAACTGGCGAGCAAGAGCTAACCTTTGCTTCAAGTGCTGCAGCTGTTTGGAATCAATGCAAAGAGGCTTGGGAGCCATGAGGAGTGTCTGCAGCACTATGAAAAGCCATGCTGGAGGCACTGCATGAAAGACAGGAGTGCTGGGGTAAGTTCCCCAGAGAAATGGACAGAAGAACAGTTGTCTGCTAGAGAGCATCGAAGACGAGGTTTGCAGGAGTTCAACATACTAATCTGTGGTCAAGATAATGGTTTGGTTTCCAAGGGAATAAAACTACTAGAAAGTCCCGAGGAACAGGAAGCTTTGAAAAATGCAGGGGTGGGATGAGGAGGTCAGGTCAGATTTTGGTTTGTTGCAAGGATAAGATCGGCTTGCATTTTTTTCTTGTTTCTGTATATCTTGTTTCTGTATAACTAGAAAGTTAAATAGGTATCAACAGAGACAATAGAATCATAGAATCAACTGGGTTGGAAAGGACCTCTGAGATCATCAAGTCCAACCCTTGATCCACTACCACTGTGGTTACTAGACCATGGCACTCAGTGCCACATCCAGTCTCATCTTAAAAACC
>JAYRBT010000082.1:39599232-39647848 GCA_036023395.1 Myiotriccus ornatus | reverse complement strand
ACTGGGGAAGCAAAACTGCCTTATAGAAGCGTAAAATAATTTCTATATAGAGTATTTATAATTGCTGTGAGCAGTTCATCAGACAGTTCTTCTGTTTCATACATATGTTTCTCTTGAGCCAAATGCTAGACTATCAGTCAAACACTGTGGTAAACAGTCTGTTTCCTTTGTTTTCTGCTTACTTCAGTTGTGGTATTTGCTGTGCTCAGGATACAGGTGAAATACAGTGAACTTGGTTACAGTGTATTGGTGACAGTCTCTGATGTCCCTGTCCCTTACTGGATCAAGGTATTTTGTTTCTAAACAGCTCAGTGAGGTAATGACAGGATTCACCTCCCGGTCAGTCCCTGCCTTTGTGGTCAGCAGTGACCAATGATCACTCTCTCTCTGGTACTTGGCTGATACAAACTATCAACACATTTTATAGAGTTGGCCATATTGTTACCAGGTGAGTTTGTGTTCCTACAATTCTAAACCACATTTGTCAAATAAATTCAGCAGAGAAACTGAGAACTGAATGGGTCTTTAATCTTAAATCTGTCAAGGTTTGATGTGATCGTATGGTGTCTTTCTGTCCTTATTTTTAATTTGGAGTTACCAGTCTTGCCACAAGTACTGAGTTTGATTTTCTCATGAGTAAACAGTCTCATTTTCTGGAGTTGTCCATCCACAGCCATAAAGGGTGTTATTGATGGATCAGGAAATAGTGGACTTCTGCCTTTTTCTCTGTAGGCTTTTTTCAGTAATTTTTCAGAAGTATGTAAAGAGTGGACAGGTCTGTTGACCTTGTTAGTCAGCCACACTTAAGAACATGATGCAGATATTTTATAAATATGTGCTTATATTTTTAGAAAAATCTGGGCTTATGAAAAATATGGGTAGAACTGACTTAAACCTTCCCCTTCCTATACCTCTAGTTCTGGCTGTTTTAGCATCTACAAACTAGCTGTCACTTCAGAGGTGCATTAGGTCTGCAGAACACGTGTTTGTTACTCTGTGTGGGACACGAACAGTATCAGTTAACATGTGGATTCTGCTTATCCGTCACTTGTGTACGGAGGCATTTTCAACACGTGTGTGTCTGTGGGAGTTTTTTGTTGTTGATTGTTTGTGCTGTGTTTGGGGTTTTGGGTTTGTTTGGGGTTTTTTTTTGTATTTTCAATCTATTTTCAGTGGATTCCATTTTTCTTGAACTTCTAAAGGTCTGTAGGCCTCAAATTGCTCTTTACACCTGTCAGCACAAAGAGGCCAAATCCAGTGCTTTATGATGTCTTTCAGACATGGTGCCTGTGCTGTTGGAAGATGGTTTTGGTTGACATTTGTGAATTGGGTACCGCTTTTTAATTTGCAGTGACAAACAGAAGTTGTATTCTTTGACCAAGATACTGTTTCCTCTTTCTGTCTCTTAGGAACTAAAGTTAAAAATTGCAGTTTATACTCAAGATTCACATGTGTTCTAGAAAACAATGTGTAAGATGTGAGTTTCTTTAACTGCAGGAAGCATTAATCTACTCCCATTACATGTTTATGTATGTGATCACTACAAAAAAAAAAAAAAAGCTCTGGTTTTATTTGGTCATCTGTTCAGATGTGCATTGAAGATGCACTTCTTCCATTTCAGGTAGATGCTGTTCGGTTTCAGAATCCTCCCTTTCCTAGCACAGTTTAAAACTGCCTTGGAATTTCAGGTGTCTGAATATTGCAGTCTGTCACTTCACTTTTGGAAGTCAGACAATAGTGGAACACAGAGAACCTGTGAACACCCTGTGTTTCCCTCTTACTGCTTCATGGACAGTGAGAATTTGGTTTCTAGGCAGCACTTGGTGTTCTGCATCCGGTTGATTTCTCCAAGCACATGAAAATCCTGTTTCAGCATTCATTCCAGTTTCGTCAAAAAGATCCACCAGTTTACCTGTGTTCAAGTGGGAGTCAGGAGGTTTCCTTGGAGTTAGGTGTATTTTAGACATTGTGATTTCAGGTTCTCAGCTTCATCTTGCAGAGTCAGACTGGTGAGGTGAGTATGGCGTTTGTAACTTTTAAGTAGATACTGAATATGGTCTGAAAACTTGTGGCTTGAAAACACTGTGTTTAACATCCCTGCTAGAGTGTAGTACATTTGGAGTACATGAAAAATGCATTATCTAATGTAATTTTAAAATCTTTTTTTTATCTCCTTCCTTCAGCTGCCCCTACTGCACCAGTGCAATGTGCTGAATCGAACATTTCAAAGCCAAATTTGACATCTGGGGTAGTCTATAAAAACCTCTCACAAAACGATAAAGTCTTCTGCAACGCCATGTCTCCCCCTCTGCTGAGAGATGTCCACATCCCATCGGAAAGGGTGACTCTACAAGCATGGGCAGATGAGAGACCCATTCCAGTTGATGGCAAAACATTTCAGGAACACCATTCTTACGGAAAGAGCTCTCTGGAAGATAATTCCTGGGTATTCCCAAGTCCTCCAAAGCCTAATGAGAATGTGTTTTGGGAAATGAAAAATAACCCAACTTTGTTAAACTGTCCAGCAGATTACCTGGATCAGTGTAATCAAAACTGCACAAGAGTTAAACAATTTTTTGAATGATTCTGAGTAGGCACCTTAACGCTTGAACTTTTTAAGATGGAAAAGAAATTGCTTGAAATGTTCTTTATTTTTAATTCTAGTTTTGAAACAGAAGCCTAGTCTTCCTCTGCTGTTAATCAGGAGTAAGTTCCTTGATGTTAAAGCTGTGTTGGTATAATGCAAAAATAAAGAAATCTAGTATGGGGCCTAGATAGTCTTGTACTGCAGATGATATACATTTGCAAAAGGTTACACTGAAAAGTCAGTTCATGGAATAAAACAAAATAATTCAGTTCTGTATTTGTTTGCTATTTGTCTCTTACCAAGAAAATAGTCAGTATCTGGTGTTAAAACTTGTACCAGCTCTAAGGTGATTTTTTGATGGTGTCCTTTTTCAGAATAAGACATATAATGAAGAATTGGATTATCTCTCCCTTCCTCCTTTTAATTAACTTTTGGATTCCTCTGGTTTAGAAATGCATTTTTATGTAATCTTTAATCAAGAAAGGTGAGATTTTTTTTCTTTCCAAATCCTTGATTTATATTAGATAGTGGCAGGAGAAAAATCATCCCCTAGGCTATCTTTAGATTGCACCATTTACGGTTTGATTGTGAATTCTAAAGGACCATAAGTAATGCTGCTGAACACTGTGAGTCCTGGAGGCTCAGCTTGTTCCTGCTGAAGGAAACAGACTTAACTCTGTGCACACTGGTGCTGCCACAGAACCATCCTGCTCACTGTGCAGTTACCCACATCGTGCCTCCTTTGCACAGCACCAGAACCTCGACTTTGTGTGGTGGTCATGGGTACTAACTTTTCTTTTGGGAAAGAAACAAAGCCTTAATTTGATCAGACTTGGTGTTGTCACGCTGTTGATACACATAAGAAGTATTTTTGTGGTATCTTTAATATGCCACTGAGAACTAGAGAGTCATTAGAATTGCATCTGCCTGCTTTATAGACTATGGGTGTCTATTTTTTTTTTCCTCTTAAGGCCGTGAACTGTTTTAAGGCAAATACAATTTATGCCATTTTTTTTTTAACTTACCTGCTTCATATCTGGCTTAATACAACAGGGTTAAGTGACATGTCTTGACTGCTCCAAAGGTTGAAGAAAAATGCTTTGTAATTTAGATCCATGATGCCTAACTTGTAATGGGCGAGAAGATATTTAATACTGAATGGGCTATTTACACATGTGTGGGTGGGTGAAGGATTTGACTTCACAGGTCCAGCTTCAGATCAAAGTAATAAAATTTAATTTCACAGCTGTTTAGTAGCAAATTATCTTAAAACTTCTTGCAAATACATGGGGAAGCTATGACTGTAGCATAGCTATAGTTATGATGGGCTGTAAAAGTGTTACCGGGGTGCTCCGTGACCTCTGTGGTTCCAGACACTCTTCCCTGCACAGTAAGTATGAAGCCTCATCTCCTTCTCTTTCAGTTTGTCTATCAAAGTTGAAAGAATGCCTTCCAGATACTTTCTACTATAGTAGCAAACAGCATACATAAATAATGTTTCCATTCACCAGATACAGTTTTTCTTTCTATTATCTTGCTCACATATTGTTGTCTGTGATTAATGGAAATGGTGTCAGATGCCGGAATTTATTCTGACCAATGAACACAGCTGACTCAGGGGAGTACAATCTCTTGGAAAGTAATAGAACAAAACCCAATATGCATAAAACAAATCCAAGTCCCTAGGCTTTAGCTGATAAAAGCAACTACCTGTGTAATAACAAAGAAAACATTTCTCATGTGGCTGCATAAGCTATATGGCTTACTTTTGGGGTTCCCCACCTCAATATTGCAGAGGGGTTTTTTATTAAGTAATGTATTATCCAACAGACATCAATATGATTTGTGCAATGAAGGAATTCTACTGTGTAAGATTTTAAATAAATTTATTTTTGTTTGAAATTGGTTTCACTTACAAATCTCCTTTCCATATTCGGCACAAAATTTTTTACTTAAGTTTTAATTCCTTGATTGTGTATAAATGTTTCTCCAAATACAAACAATGAAATTTGAGGTTCATACTTTTTCATTTGGGGAAAAATAACCAGCCATCTGCTGTAGCCTGCTTCAGCATATTCTGGGAAAAGTGTTCTCTTGGATGTTGAACCCTGAAGGACTTAGTTACCTTAAGCTATGATGTGTTCAAAGTGGTTTGACTATTTGTGTCAAAAGGTTCCTGATCAGCCTGCCCTGTCTTCTGTGACAGGGGAACTTAAAATTAAGCTTCTCTGTGCAGAGCCTGAGAATTTCCAGGCTTGACTCTTGGTTTATATTCTGTGCTGGTTCCCGTGCTGGGAAGGGAGCAGCAATGTTTGCCAAGAGGGACTCCAGGAGAATGCTGATACTGGAGAGAAGTGGGACTGATGATGGAGAGCTTGCTGTAGGCAGCATTTCCAATCCAATCATTCATTGCCATGTCCAAGCTGTAACATTTGAAAAGGTAGTCCCTAGATCTGGAGTCACCTGGGAGCTTGCTGGCTTGTGAAGCATCTGTTGGTCTGAAGCTTAACAATCATATTTTGACTGAAGATGGAAAAGTCATTTCAATACATGCCACTAGTGGCTTACAGTGCTTTTTCCATTTTCAGAAGTGAAATCTTTTCATCACAGTGACAGCAGATTACATGCAGAAGTAGCTGCAATAACAGTGTTCTGGTGTTTGTGTGCACATGTGCCTGTGTTACACAAAACTGTAAAATTGCACATAGGAAGGACCAAAATCCTCAAAAAATTCTTAAATGACACCAAGCAAATTTTAACTTGAATGCAAATTTTGAGTATTTTAAAACCTCACCTAACCCACCAGTGTGACAGTTTTTAAGTTAAGGAAGCACTAATTCCATTTAACAGAAATGGAAACAGCTTTTGGGGCAGGAGGAGGTTGTTGCTTTGCACATTTAAGCGAGCATATGGCAAGCTGATGAATATGTATTTGGATATTTGGGGAGCTGGATGAACCTTTTAATAACTTATATGTAAACCTGCACTATTTGATTAATTTTAAATATTTTTAAAATCTGATAATTTTAAGTTTCCCTGCCAGTTTTGTGGTTTAAAACTGATCAGTTTTCCTCTTACATGAACTAGCCATATCAAAGAAAGCAAACTCCCAAATTAGCTCTGATGCAATGTCCAATTTTTATAGCTGGAAAAAGACAAGAGCAGCACTAGACATATGGTGGAGTTTCAGTAAGACAATACCCATTCCAAGTAATGAAACGCAGGCCCATGTAAGTATCATACAAACTGTACTGGTGAGATAAAGCAGATTGAACTTTATTTCAAAACCAATGTGCAGGAGACTTTGAGACGCCTATGCTGAGAGACCTGTAGCTTTAATGATGCTCTGGTCTGGTTTAAAGGAAGAGTGAAAAGCTCCAGTAGCTGACACCTGTATTGTTGTCTAATCTTCAGACAGGCCCTCTGAAGAACAGTGGTCACAGAGCAGTAAGAACCTTGTGTAGTTTGAATACAAAAGGGCAGGTGGCGTTCTGATATGTTTTTTGTGTTACTTTTTGGGTACTGACTGGTCAGGCTTCCCCCCCCTTTTTTTGGGGGGAGCAGTGTGCTACTTGCAATTGTATGAACGTAATACAGTGGGTGAAAGCTTTTCCTATGTGACACCTTTTCCCTCCTTCCTTTCATATCTTGCATTTGTAGGGAGACCCCCTCAGGAGTTTGAAGTGAGCTTTAATACACTGAGAGGGTGCAGTCTCCAGTGGAAAATGGAGGGGGGGCTTGCCAAGTGCTACAAAGAGGCACAGACAAGCCCCTGTGCCGCAGAAAAGGCAACAGATGCCGTGCTGGGCCGAGCAAGGGTGCTCAGTGACAAACCAGTCTTTGAGCTTTAAGACTTTGTTCCATCAGTGCCAGTGAATAGTGCCTTGTAGTGGTTGGTTTTAAGCAGGCTGGGCACATGGTTCCAGGAGGTAAGCATGGGGGGCAGGCTCATCGGATTGGCCACAGTGAAAGCCCTGTAACTTTTCAGAAGCTTCAGTTGCAGTGTTAAAACTGGGGCTATAAACACTTGGTAATGCCACCTTCATTTTTCAGAAGGTCACGTTAGAAAACGTCAGATGCTTTTATACAAACATTAACTATGATGGGCGAGTGGCGCTGCCACGCTTCAGACCTTGGCTGACCTCCTCGAGTTAGTCCCTGCCTCTGCACTCCTGTAACCTTTCTATACAAATAGGCTAACTTGAAAACACTGGAAGCACACCCAGATTAATTTCCCTAATTGTCTACTCCTACACAGAATGATAATGTGTAAGAATCTTGTAGAATTTATTTCATAATGAAAAAAAAAAAATATCTAATGACCATTAATGAGAGTTGCAGTCCCTGGCTTAGATGGAGAGGGCTGGATGAAGTACTGCATGTCTGCAGGATGTCAGCTCCCTGCCTCCTCACCTAGAGGTGACTGCGCTAAGTACAGGCAGTTACCATGATTTGTTTCGTTGGGAGGTGGAGGGGCTGAGGTGGGAAGACAGACAGGCTTCCAGAGTTGTATCCTCTCATCATTACTAAGTAAGCGCTTTTAAAAAAATATTCAATGTGTAGCAAAAACCCTTCCAGTTCCCTGCGCACAGCTGAAGGCTTTGCCAACAGTACTGCTGTTTTCTTACTCTGACTAGAATCTAGGGCTGCCTCCTGCTACCCTGAGTAGGAACAAGAGTTTATAGCTGAGACAGAAACAGACCCAAAAGGAATTTACTAGTATGATGAGTTTGTCACTTCACAGTACTCATTCTTTCATTTAAACCTTAAATAAAAGATGTAAATGCAATTAAAGTACAGGATATTGCACAAGACACTAAGAAAGCAAAAGGTGTGAAATCAAGAATTCAGAACTAGGGAACGTCACATTAAGGCCATGGATGTGTTACAGAGGAAGCTGATGCCAGAGCCAAGAGCAAATCCCAGCTCTGAGTGCATCCCAGGGTAAACAGAGGAGGAGCTACAATAACCCAATTCTTCCTCACACCCACAACAGTGTAGGTAACGGGAAATAATTGGCTGACAGCACCATCCAGCAGATGGGATTTCAGGCTTTAGAGCAGAGCTTAGTTATCCGTGCAGAAGTGAGTTGTGGCTGTCGTTCACATACAGCATGTCAAGGGTGGGGGAGCAATACCTGCAGGTTCCACCCTGGGCTTTGTTCCACTCCAGGCACTAATTCCTCCCCTGCAGTACCGGTCACTGCACTGGGGTTCCCCCACACTGGCTGAAGATGCCTTCTGATGAGACAGGAGACCCCCATTGCTGAAGCTGTGCCTGATCACCAGCTGCGCTGGGAACCTGAGGATGGCCCAGGTGAGCCCTCAGTGCCGGTACATACCACTGGCAGCACACCATTGTCCCTAAGGGAATGCTTGCTCCCACACAAATCCTCTTCGGAAAGGCTTTTGACAACAGTTACAAATACCCAGGCTGGGTTTCCAGAGGTTGAAAATACAGCAGATTTTCATAATGGCATACCAGAACAGTCAGTATCTTTAAAAACACATTTCACCATCTACCTTAAGTTTACTCATTTTTAAAATACAGCAAAACAACTAATTTTCCACTAACCGATTTGGATTTTTTTTTTTCCAAAATGCTTGAACTAAGGAGACAAGAGCAAGTACACATATAGGACACTGTTCCACATCCACTGTTTTAAGGTGATTAGTTTTAGAGCTGAGTGCTACTTAAGTTTGCCTGACAATGCAGAATGCTACACATCTCTTCAGTTTTTCATTCACAATGTTCCCTAGTCCTCCAGCCAATCTGCTGAAGCAACATTATTACTGATAAAAGGCACAGAATAAAGGGCAAGGACTAACTTGCAGTGTTAAGACCTTCACATAGACATGTCAAAGTCTGATTTGAATTTCCTACTTGAATAGCTTCAGAGCAATATTGTGTTTGTGGTGAAACTTAAGTATCAAATCCTGTTACTTACTCTGAAATTTTTATTTTTTTTTCAAACCAAGGCATTAAAGTTACCAAGTTTAAGTGCAGGCTTTCCCTACTTGTAAAGAATTTGTTTTTATTTCAGAATGTCTCAAAGGATACGCCAAGATAGCCTGTGAAACTTTGAATTACTATCTCTAGTGAAGTCATTTATGCACGTGAGAGTTCTACAGTTAAGCAGCTTCAAGTACCAACACATGAAAGATCTTTTGTATGCTCCTTTTTAATTAGGGACTTCCTTGCACTTAGTTCCTGCAAGAAGTGACCTGCATTTTACATGCCTAGTTTCATTGTCTACTCACCTATACCTGCAATAATTTTGCAAGTGTGGTCACTTGTTGAAGAGTGGCAGCTTATTCAGTGTTCTCAAAGAATGTCTGGATCAGATTACTTTCTCCTCTAGAGACAAAGCGGTCAGTCTGGGCCACGCACAAACACAAGGCATCCATCCCTTCTGGCAACGTAATTTAAAAATGAGTCACAGTGTAGGCACAGGTACTACCAGGCTCTCATGTGACTCAACGTTCTCCTGAAAAAGATACTTCACACTGGTCTGAGCAGCTCTTCTCTTCTGCATTTGCCACCCTTCTGTTCTAGTAAGTGCATCTCCATACACAGTGTCAGGTGATGACTAACAGACCAGCTTCAATGTGAACACAATTTGTGATCAGTTTATATAATTTAAGGGTGAATAATTTAAGTTTTTATGTAGCCTGGCTCACATAACTAGACACAAGCTCTAAATTCCAAATGGACATTCTGGATCTGCAAACTCCAGCTTGCAAACTGGTGACAAAATCTCAAGTCCAGACAGAGGAATAGACCTTCGCAATTTCTCTCACAAGCTGTGACAGCATGCTTTAGATCTTTAACTACAGACAATTTTATAATTTAATTTTAGAGATTATTTTATTCTCCATTCATCTCATCTTGTGTAGGTCAGTTAAACTCCACGCAGGGGTACAGATCATTTAAGTCTGTTTAAATCAATTCAAAATCAAAGTTGCATATAAAATGTGAGAAGTTCATTTTAAGTTTTAATTATACATTTGAAGTAACCTTCTGTCTTTTTTTCTTGATTCCAGTTGCTCTGTATTCTTCTCTTTGCTTCAAATATTCTTCTTTACATTCTTCATAGAATGATGGGTCAGAATAGCTGCAAGACAGAAAAATACATAATATTGGGTTTTGTCTTGGAATATGGAACAGATACTGCACATTAACACCCAAAGAAAACTTGTCTGCCTTCAATAATAAAATAGCTTTTTTTAAAGTACATAAGTGTTAAAGTTATCTTTGTAAACTCTAAATAGTAAGTTGGTCTGCAATTCTCTCAAGATACTGTTCTCTCTTGAGGCATAGTCCTTTTCAAGCCTCTACAGTGAAGCCACCAAGATGAAAGGTAGAAAAAGGGAAAGACATTTGGTGTTTCTTATTTGCAGTTACCTTCCTCAGTATGGGAATCTGTTGGAGTCCACTTATATTTTTTTCTGCACCCAAACAACTACTGGAAAAAGGTTAGTGTATGTCTCCAACAGTAGATATGTAGGTCCTTGAACATTACATTCCTTTTTCTTATAATTTTGTTTTAAAGTATAATAATTCAAGCACTAAACTTTTTTTTCCAGTAGCATTTTGTTTCATTTTATTGTTTAAAAGAGGCAAAGGTACTGACAAATAAAACCGAGTAACTCCAGCAAGTTCTGACTGCAGTTAGGCCTGAATTCTCACCTGGTTGGACATGTTTTTTTCATCAATTCCCAAATACTTGAGAATAACTGTTACTAGTTCAAAGGCATTTAACCTTAATCTCTGGTTTAACAGAGCAGGACGCACATTCCACCAAAAAAACAAACGAACACCCTTTTTCTCCCAGTGAAACTCAAAACATCCCCAACTCTCACCCTGGCAGATTCAAGAATCTAACACTTCAGCCTAATGGCACTGGGGATAAACTAGGACCTCCAAAAGAAACATTTCAATCCACCATGACATCAAGTTGACCTCTCTTATATCTAACAATTTCCCACTGCTGCTGCTATTGCTGTTCACAACAGCAGGACACTTTCAAGACAGACTAAATCTTAACAAACAGTTCAAGAAGCAAAATGAAAACAAACTTATCCTGTCTCACTAACGGAGTATGAAAGTGCTTCACTGCTCACCCCCATCCTCACATATGTGATGCAACAGAACAAATACAGGGCTACAGGTCACCTGGGCTGAAATCTGTCACCATGTAAATCAAGGACAGTCTTTATAGCCAAATATTTATACAGCAAATAAAATCTTGTCAGTTAGGGCCTGACCAGCACACTTCTAATAAAAAATAGATATCATCTTCAGAAAATACATCAAAGTTCCTAACCTTGCATAACTCTTAACTCTTTTGAGAATAGTAGATTAGTATAGGCAATGCACAAAAAACCCAACTAAAACTCATGAGGGACTTACTAGCCAACCAGGCAGTCTTTCAGTGCTGTGTTCTCTTGCCGACACTTCACCACCATAAGAAAACCAGTTTCTTGACAGCATTTAGTAAAAGCTGGGAAGCAAAAACAAACAACACAAACTAAATTAAAGTTACAAAAATGACAACTGGTAAAAAGAAAATCCTCCTATGTGTAGGAGGTATCAGACCAGATCTGATTTTTTATTATTAATATAACCATAGTTGGCACAGAGTCTCATACTGTTTGCAAGATCTTTGTCACTTGTTTAGCAGCAAGATTTTAATTGGGATTCTCCCCTCATCATGTAACACATTCACACACATACTGCTATTTCTAATACCAACAGATTTTTTAAATTATTCTTGCAGCAAATCCATGATTCTTGTGCCTGCTTTTCATACAGTCTACTCAGCGCTATCACAGCAAAATAAAAGGAATCACAAAAAATTAGGTAAACCAGGGTTGTTAGTGTTTCCTCTACAGTGAAAGCTTTTGAAATTGCTGAAGCACATTTGTATCTACATTAAATTAATTTAATCTAAATTAAGAGGGCAGCAATGCTGACAGCAATTACTGCCTCAAAGAAATGCCACTGGCAGTAATCTCATGTCAAGGTCTGGACTGGAGATAACAAGATGTGAGGTCATGGTTCTTTCCTGGCATTTCCAAAAATCTCTCATGGGAATGCAAGGAGAAAGCTGGAAGTGCTAGGTTGTACTCCATGGCACTACAGTGCTCCATGAAAGACTGCTGTCTTCTCTGTATCCTCTCTGCATTGTGTAGTGGTCTGTAGCTGTTCTTCAATATGGAATTTCTTCAAAGTCCAAATGCCTAGTAAAGAGCACTGTCCACAAAAATATTGATGATCTACATTTCTGGGACCATGATCTCTGGCATTTAAGAACAATTCAATTGCTCAATGAAGTGAAAGTACCTAGTCTGTTTTCAGGGTCTTAAAAACAAGTCAGTGAGATACTAAAACAGAACAGCAAAGTCATGGTTAAGGACTGGTTTTTATCTGGGAGTAACTAAAATTATGCCTCATTGTTACCAGCACCCTGTACAGATGTTTCACTGAATAATAACTCTAGATAAGAATTAGCTGTTATGTCTATCAGAAGACTTCAAACTGTTTTATTCTAAGGGGTCTGCTAAAAGGTTAACAGCATTTAGCAGATGGAAAAGAAAGAGAGAAAGAGAAAGCCAAGCGTCCAAGATCAACCAGTAGCCAGGTCAAGAACAAAGCTCCTCATTACCCCATCCTCTTCCAAAATTGCATCCATTTTTCCTCTTCCAAGCTTTTCCTGGTAATGATTTAATATCCAGCAAACTTAGGGCATAAAGAAATTATCTCCTTGCATATATTTAGCAAAATTTACAACTAATACAGTACCATCAAAAATCAACACTGCTACATCATACATATTATAAATCACATTATCTATGCTCAGTGTATAGGTACAATCAGTATCATATGTACATATGTACGTTCATGACCATTACTTGCTCTGTTTTGTTTGAAAACTTGGACAGTAAGTAAGACTTGTAAGTACTTCATGTACTTACATTAGAATCTTCCATTTCTTGTATGCAGCAATCAGACATGTAGTATTTACAGAAATAGCAATTTTTGTATCTCTTCCATTCTTTACGCTTACTTATATATTCTTACTTATTATACCTTCTGAAGTCACACTAGGCATCAAGAAGGCACTGCAAGCACTTGCAAGGTACTGACCATGTGAAAATATGGGCACAACTGTCAAACACACCAAGTGTCACACAGTCCTGTAGCCAGCCCTCTATGTGTTCAAGACATTTAGATGAAGTTTCAAATCTGCCTCCTAAGTAACTATTGATCCTGTATGATGATGTAGCTTCCATTACATCAAGACTTCAATAAACAAGAGAATAGATTTGTGCCTATAAAAGCAGCAATCCTCTCCTTTGCTCTGAGCAGATGCCCACTGAAATGGGCATCAAGCAATCGTGGACCTCTGTGGAGCAAAATTCACCTTGTAGTATCCTGGACACTACTGGCAAGACTTTAAGGAGAAAGTGAACCAACAGCTGCAAGCAATCCCTAGGTGAGACTAATCTGCTTGCCCATGGTTATATGAATTAGGCTTTAACCAAAAAAATTTACAAGTAAAGGTAGTGTTTGCTGATAGTGATGATGACAGACTTAAGTGTCCTTATACTGCCAAAAGTATGTATATATATATATATACATTCGCAAAACTTTGCAAAGAACTGACTTCTTATCTACTTTTAATGTATTATTTACTGATGAACACTTAAAACGTGCTCCAACACAGCACCTGGTGTTACATACTTGCAACTTCACCACACACTACCTAAGAAACAGATGAAGTATGCAGAAAATGGGTTTAAACTGACTGGGTAATTACCAGTTGGGAAGACCCTGTAACCTGTGCTCAAAAAAATCACACCAAATTTCTAAGATCTAGTTCAGTATGTGTTTTAGACCTAAAGTCATCCAAATACACATGCACAATTTTGAGGAAACTTCTGGACGGCTGAAGTTTACAAAGCTCAGAACAAGACACGAAAAGTGTTATTAGGTTACTGAAATGTTTCTTTGGTTTTCAAAGGTGAACTTCACACTTCTTCTGTTCTTTCCTGGACTGTTTACACTGACTGTCCCTATATCAGCAACTCAGAAAAATCATCCGTATTAGTACATTTCTAAAAATGTCCTGTTTTTTTTTCTGGGAACAAACTTCCAATGCCTTTGAAAGCTTATGGTCTGTCTAGTGACCAGTTTGATTTCTACTCTCCATGGGCACTTCTCTAAGTGCTGTACTGAGGTTTTTGGGTTGAGCTTTTTTTGTAGTAGTAATCATTTTTTCTGGAAGCTGTGAAGTAAAAAAAACACAGAAGACAACGGGAGGTCCCTCTCACTTGTTAGCTCACCAGTCTTGATTGGTTAAAGGCGTGATGTCCCAGGGAACTAAAAAACCTGACCTGCAATTGCAAGCATTCCCTGGCTTCAGAAAGCCCCGCCTGCAGTACGTGGCCAGGCGCTGCTGCAAAGTGGTAAAACTGACAGGACTCGAGAAAATGTCATGAAACTGAGTCAGAGGAGGTTTAGGTTGGTTATCAGGAAAAGATTTTTCCCCTAGAGGGTAACTGAGCACTAGAACAACCTCTGCAGGGAAGTGGTCACAGCACCAAGCCTGAGTTCAAGAAGCATTTGGACAATGCTTTGAGAAACATGGCGTGATTGTTGAGGTGTCCTGCACAGGGCCAGGAGCTGGACTCAGTGATCCCTGTGGGTGCCTTCCAACTCAGCATATTCTATGATTCCATGAACTCTTCCATGAAATGAAACGTCTCAATGTTGAGCAGCACAAAGAGTGTTAAAACTACTGGTTTGGAGAATAATCTCGCAAATAGTGTACAAAAGGTTCGGACATAATCTTAAAACAAAAATTTATCTCCATCTCTGTAATCTTGACAATCACCACTCATTCCTCACTCAAGCAGTAACTGCATTATGGACCAAAGTTTCAGGGTGCATAGCAAAAGCAGTGGATACACAGGATCTCATTACAAACCTTTTGTAGTTTAACACTTCAGTAGCTCTGTGTGGTAATCTGAACACTAGAGAATCCACCCTCAGGCTCAAACAAACCTCCTTCCTGATACACTGCACATCATACAAAGAAGAGTTGCTCTTTCAGAGCAGAATTAATCTTTTCATAATCCTGTGTATGATCCAATATTTACGACTTTAGCAAATGACTATCTGATTTTACAAGTTCATGGGCTGATTTGTTTTCTTTCTTCTCAAGTAGCAGCAAAACTAGAGATAAATTTGAGCCAGTCTGCAAATTCATTGCAAATTGTAACACAAAAGAAAGACATGCTTCAAACAAACAATAAAAGTTAACCCCAATATTTATAAATACAAGCTAAATAAACGGAGGGGCAGAGGCCAATGCAACAGAAGTGAAAATGCCTTGTTAGAGAGGGGAAAAAAGCTTGCCCTTGATAAAATCAACCCTTTGCCAAGGCTTTTCCAGGACAGCTACATATGTCCATCACTGAATGCTCTGTGCACAGACAAGGACAGATCCACTACTGCGTCAACAAGCCGCAGGTGCCCACCAGTTACCACGGAAACTGGCCACAGACCCCCCTTTCACCTGCAGCAGTTATGGTTCATGACAGCATATCTGACACAGGTTATCCCACAGGCTCCTCTCCGTGCGGTAAGCTGTGTCCAGGGGGATGCACATGGAGCAAAGATCTCTTCCCAAGGCTACAGCTCAGAGACAGTGCACTGAACAGTTCATCACTGATTTGAGGCTGGATTTCATCTTCTTCCTCTCTCGAGAGAGAAGAAAGCTTTGTCTTTCTCTTGTAAGGCAAATCCAAAATAAGCTTTAGGCACAGTTCTGAGACTTAAGTCTCATTATGTTTTGGCCATTAGTGCCACATAGAGAGATTTTAACAGCTAAATCAAGCCTGCCATTTTGTGCCTTCTCTAAATCAACCACGTATTAAGGCCAAATGGTAACTTTGCCATGACAAAGGTGTGCTCTCAACTGAACAAAAGCTGAACCACCATGTTTGAATACAGAGCAATTCAGTTTGGCGAATTGTCACCTGCTGACTACGGCATACTGGGATGTGCAGGTGATCTGCCTACAATGGGAAGACCACATAGCTCACATGATTTCCAGGGACAGACCTGAGGGCTTTTTGGCTGAGGTCAGCGATGAATGAGCCCTACCAAGGACTGACTCTTCAGCAGGGAGCATCTCAGATCCTGAGCAGTTTGGGGAAGCTGCTGAGTTTGGTCCCTGGCATCTCCAAATTTGCCCAGGATGCCAAAGCAGGATTTCACTGGGTCTCCCTTTCCCAGATTACCTGCCTGAGAACGTACAACACAGAGAACCAGCAGAAATTAGATCCTGACACGTGCCAAGTCACAGAACAGAAAAAAAGAGCTTTAAAAAGCCTACTGAAATTACCCATAAAGCTGTCCAGACATGGATTTTTAAATAAAAATCCTATTCCAAGTCTTTGTGTAATTCCATTCAAATACAGAATTATATAAATTATGTTGCAGGTATCAAGAATTAGTTTTGAGTGTCTGACTTAGTATACTTGATGGTTGATTAAAAGCTGCTTTAAGTTACAGAGCACTCTATTAAGGTTTCTTTGATAATTAGCTAGAAGGTTGACACAACAAAGAAAGATCTTTACAGTCCACACTAATCTTTGCTGAAAAAAAAGTAGCATCTAAAAAGAATGTTTTTCTTCTGTATTTTTAATTGCTTTTTCCCCAACTCTGTTTTATGACTTTATTACAAGGTAATAAGGAAAGCAGATGGAAACTGACATGAAACTGGGTAACAGTTCACTTATCACAGAATATAGACTGGACAAATTATTTCCCTGTCTGAACAAGCAGTCAGAGAAGCATATGCAATACACACTAAAGTGTTAATTTTAAAAGATCAGATACATTACCAGGAAGTTATAACAAAGTTGCTGGGGGTCCACCAACAGCTGTCCTAGTACATACACTTCCTAATTAAAAAAAAGGAAACAAAAAGCCAGGGTACTGCCCATTTTCATTCTAAAACATATTCACAGGTTCAAGAAATATTTGCTCCTGTATGACAAAAATAAAAAACTTGTAGGATTTTGACTCAAAGGGACAAACCAACATCTGGCATAAGACAGAGCCACAGCTCTGCTGAATAAAGGTGATGATTTTCTTCCACACCATTAAACTAGACAAGGTTAAATTTAACACTCTTAATCTCAGTGTCTGCAGACTTACAAACAGTGGACAACGAAAACAAGGCACTATATTTACAATGCAAGTATTCTTTCTGTAGTCCCCAACACCCCTCCACCCCCAAGCAGAATTAGGCTGATTTCTTCACCGTGTTGCATTCAAAATGAAATGGTGGAATCAGTGTGTTGGACTGCTGAAGTTTCAGTTTCTTGTATGTAAAGGAAAGACTTTATGAAACAAACTGTAATGTCCTGCCCCAAGCATTAAAAACAAATTGAAAGTTGGGGGGGTTTTTGTAATTCAATAAAGGGGAACAACCAGCATCAGATTATGCTTGTAGCAGATTTTTAAAGGACTTTTTTTTTTTTAACTTTAAATATTTTTAAATATTAGATACCTAATTATTTCTTTCTGCAAACAGTAAAGTCTTTTCATGCTCAAAGCAAGAGAAGAACAAGAATTGTTTAGGACTCATCTCTAGACAACCAGATATAACAGCACCAAGGGATCATCCCTGTTATTTTCAATGTATGAACTGTTTGTAGCATGAAGGCTATTTCAGAAAGTGCCTTTTTTGTAGATTCAGACTATAACAACATTTGACACTTTTGTATTGCCTCATACATTGCAAAGTGTTCTACAATTCATATAATATCAGAACTGCAGTTTTATCAATTATAATTGTGCATCTATTTTGCAGATGTTCTTGTACACAAAATAAATAAAATATTCCCTATTATCAAGATAAATTGATCCTCTCAGGTCTGGCTCTCATTTATTTAAAGACTTTACAATTTTACTACTTAAGAGAAAGTCCTACAGAGGTGTTATCTCACCATTTATATTTTCTCAACACTTATGATACTGCTATCACACTCTTAAAAAAAAAAAAAGCTTGAATCATGATTCAAACCATGCTTATGTTCTATTCCTGGGGTAGGTTTTTTCCTCTACACAAAAAAAGGAAACAGTTTTGATCAGTGTTTGGGTCGTTCCTTGGGGTCTACCACTGGGTGGAGAAAAGATGCCCAAGTAACAATGGAGATTTAGGGGGTGATGGTGGAAGGAAGAGGGAACAGTTCCCTTTAAAATGTAAACAAGGACAAGATTTTCAAAATCTATGTTTGTAAAATGTGTACAAAAACATTAAAATGATCCAAAACATTGTCAACAACATTTTATGGCGAAGTTGTTATGCTTTTAATTTTGTATTAAATTGTGATTTATTAGCTTGTTGCTTTGAAGATTACTCAGTATGCACAGAACAGATTACTGGTGCATTTAATGAGCCAGAGGAAGTAGAAGGATGAACACGAAGAGATTGTTTTATATTGTAGAGTACAAGCTATTTGATATTTCTAACACAGTACAAAAGAAAGCTTCTCTGTAGATTGATCATGGTTCAGTTAACATCACTGAATATCTAATACCTCCAACTCAATTAATTCTCACCTGATTAAGATCAGTCTGATATTCAAACTAAATCATCTCTCCAGTGAAGTAGAAATCAATATTTCTGATTTTACTTTTAAATTACAAATACAAATAAAATACACGCATCGTCAGTATGCCAGGAGTAGCTTTCCCATTCCAGTCTACTATGGCATGCATAACACAGCTGATTAAAGACTTATTCTAATTTGAGCAACAATATATATGACAGATTAATTTGAATAGGAGGAGATAGCATGAAATAATTAAATGCATCTTATATAGGGCAAAGAGAAAATTGACATAAAATAACCTTGATTCTTTCAAGTGAACCTCTGTTATCAGATCAAATACTTTGTCTACACAATTTTCATTTGCTATAACATAAAAATAAACATATACTTTCTATTTTCCTGCTCATCACCAGCCCCCCAAAATCTGCTGAATTTCAGCTTTTGTAGCCCCAGTGTACTGCTGGGAGCATCTGTCCTAAGGCAGATGATCTACAGTAGCACACAATTCAGGGCTGGGGAAGAAAGACAATCCCAGGAATTCAGGAATTTTAGGAAAGGGATATTCATCCTCCTGCCCAATCTTTTCCAGAGCACTCTCAGAACAGAACAGCAGCTTTATCTTGAAGTACACAGTGCAAACAGAGGATTCTCCAGTAGACCACAGCATCTCTGGCACTCCATTATGAAACATCCCTCGTCCCATGATGTAGAGGTGAACATACAGCAGGAAAGAATCATCAGGAAGGCAAACAGCACAACTGTGAACTTCAGAGAAGGAATATTTCCCCAAAAACTACAAAATGTAGTACTACAAAATAAACACAATGCCTTGGGATAAAGAACGCCTGCTACCAATATCCTAGAAACAAATCTGAAGACTTTGCTTTAGGGGACATTTAGAGATGAGAAAATAAAATACTGATTCAGACGAAGGGCCCATTTGTCCCATACACCATCTTTCTCAGAAGTCAGTAACAGCTGTTTTAGAAAAACGTGTCCGAAAGTTTACATTAAGGAAAAACATTTTCTCAAGAGAAGTTTCCTCCTCACCCCTATCAACTGTAAGCTTGGCTCGTAAGTTCTCACATGCCCTTCAAAACCCTTACACAGTGGGTCTAAAGTGACAAGCATCCAAAAGAAGATGAAGAAAGAGGGGAAAAAACATCCCAACACAGGAAAGATACATGGTAGCCTGAATTCCTTTAACCTTAATTCCTTTCTACCTGCCCTGGCTTGCTCAAGTCCAACTATTGCAATTGTAGTTATTTGTTTCATACCATGCGTATCTTTTTCATTAGCAAGTTTTCAAAATCCTGCTGTAAAAATTAATTGCCCTCAAAGTATCTCTCGGTTGGATGCAGAACAGGCCAAAGCAGTAGGGAGGAGATGAAAAATGTTCGGGCATTGGTTGTCCGTGTTTTTTTCCAGAACAATCCAGTTACGTGCCCCGTAAATGCCATCTACCTTCACTTAGGAACTACAGTCTTCCAAATTTGCATTTCTTAAATGCATTGATATTACAAGGTTCTAGGTTTGGCCAACTGCTTAAAATTAGCTTTCTAAATGAATATAGGAAATCAGTGGCTTATTTAAACTTTCTGTTTCAAAAAATACTTTAAAAAAAAATTTTTTTTTTTATTATTTTGTTGTTTGTGGGGTTTTTTTGGAAACCACAATACCACACCAGTTCTGAAAACACATGTAAGGCATGTAGGGATTCTCCAACATCAGTTAATTCAATACAGAAGTCATTGCTCAGCTGCTGATCTTCCTTTCAATACAGAAACATTAGTAGTATTTCTGTTATTTTCAAACCTAACAATCAATAAAGACAGAATTTCTGGGCAAAAAACAGGATCTTAGGAAACTAGCATCAAGGAATGACAAGTAAATTAGGAAAGCCACAAATGACAAAGACACAGTCCCATTCCAATACAATGCAGAGTCTTGTGCTGGGGGAAACTGTCTGACCAGACTCACTACAAATGCTGGGTAGTTTAAAATTTGCTCCCATTCAGACTAAGAATTGTGGATGTTTGTAAAAGGCATATCCAGAAACCTCAAGAGACAGCAGTACAGTACTTTTGTTTGTCCCAATTAACCCATATTTATCCACAGCAGATGGCTGGACCTTTTCTTTCTAAATTCATAATAAGCACCAAGAAACAGGGAATGAAACTGAAAAGCAGAGTATAAGAAAGAGAAAAATTTTTTATGTAAGAAAAAAAAAAAAACACAAATAACAAGCAGAGGAACACAACCAAACACAGTAATCCAAACCAACCCAATCAGTTCAACTAAACAAAACCCAGACTTATACTTAAAACTGTTAACAAAAATATGCCAGATTAAAGTAATTAAGAGTTTTTTTTTAAAAGAGTTCTGAAAAAATATATACATGCAATCTCATGGTATTTTCAGGAGCATTTAGTTCTGTTGCTTAGACAATGACAGGTCAGCTCTCCTCATTCTACATCCTGCACACGTGAGATCTGACCAAAATGTCTTCTGGGGGTCAAGGGGTGGAGAGATTGAAGATAGTTTTCAGTTTGATACGAATGCTGAATGTGCATATGAAACCTGACTAGGAAAAGTGTTTTTCTAAGTAATCATAGAGCCAGAGAAGATTACTTCTAAAAACATACACCTTAAAACATCAGACAGTATTTTCCTGACTATCACTAAATGCTGATGAAATGCTGTGGTAGACATAATTTATGAGTAATATGTGTTTAGTCAGTAGAATTTCAACAAAGTTGGAATTCAACAGCAAATGGAGTTTTTGCACAGACAATACAGAAAAATATCTGCTTGTTACTTTTAGTGCTGTAGACACAAGCCTGACCTGATCTGATCTCTCATCCTGGATGTACAGAGTTGTCAGCATTTTTATATGCACATCTATACACTCATATCTACACATGTATGTGGATTTTGCCCCAAACACACAGAAATCTAGTACACTGTCATATTTATTAAACTCCAGCAACCCACCTCTTTAAGAGCTAAGAGAAAAGTCCTCCTGCTTCTGACTAAGCAAGACAGCCAGAGCACAGAAGTACATAAAAGAGGGTTATGCCCTCAGCAGACAGGGGAGAAATAGCAAGGGCATAACTATTATGTATAAGGCTTTACAGTGACTGTACTTTGTCAGTCAAGGTAGATTTAAGTGCTCAAAGACGATGATCTGCTGGGTTATCTGGGCAAATTCATCAAGAAAAGCAGACCTCCTTTTCTTCCTATTGAAAATAAAAAAAATATATCCTTTTAAGTGAAGTAAGCACACTGCTGTGAAACAATTAATTTGGGTAAATCATGATTTGGGTAAATCGTGATTTGAGAATGTTTTTGTCAAGCACAAGCATCATCTTCTATTTAAGGTTTCAAGTAAAGCACACCCAACGAGTACAGCCACCTAGTTAAACTGCACTGGTTTCAAACAACTGCTTCCTTTAAGAATGACTTCATCTAATTTTCCTGCCACCCTGCAGTAAGTATCCCTGACATCAAGTGTTACCATACCAGGCGCTGGAAGAGGCAGAACTGGAACAAATGCAAGTTCCCCCATGGCTACTGTCTGTCACTGCCTGCTTTTATATAAACAAGTGCATCCAACTCGAGCTGCACAGAGCAGCCTTGCCGCTGCTTATTCTCCCGCCTCCCTCTGGAGCTGCTGAGCCACTCAGGGACAGCTGAGATGTTAGGATAACAGATGATTAAAAGAAACAACATCCCCCTCCCTCTGTCCCATAGTGACTGACTCTTTAGCTGAACTCCAAAGTTAAAAAAAATGTATCTATTTCTAAAAGACAGAGCTTCACCGAGTGGCAGAAGTAATGTCCTTCTACCACACGGTGGGGATAGAGCAGGGCATTTATATAACTCCTGAAGAGGAGCTTGCCCAGCTGTTCCACCATGACACCAACTTTCAGTTACAGCATGCTGTTTTGGGGAGTCTCCCTTTTTGACTCCTGCCTCCACCTTTTAACCATGTGACAAGAAAGCACACTACCAAAGCTTAGGAAGATCTGGAGATTTGGTAGTAACTGTGTAACATTTATCTTCCATCTTCCATAAAGTGTTTTACATAAATGCCTGCAATAACCAGGTACCTAAAAAGGACTGAATACCAGCCAGCAAATAATCCAGCCACCACACTGTTCCTGTATCTTTGAAACTCTTACACAAAAGCTTTTTGAAATGACAATGCACAATTTGGTATTTTGTTTGGGTCCTGGAAAACTTTCCATGAGCAGCAAGCACTGCATACTGCCCTGTGGTAACAGGGCAGTTAGGATGCTCCCCTGGACCAGGAACTCCCACACACCGCACATCCTTGCAGAGCTAGTAATACACATTTTCTTCACACTTTTCAGAGACATTACACCGACCAGATGAGGCCAAGGCTATCCAGAACAACGCAGGACTGGCAGCTTATTACAACCTTATTTACAGATCAGTTCTGTTGTGGACCAAAACCTGCACAACGATAGCAATCATCCCAGGGGCTTCCACTCACAGAGGGAAACTGATCATGGAAGGAAGGGGAAAAAACCCTAAAAACAACCAACACACTCTCCTTTCTAACCTACAATGTCTTTTCATCCAAAGCACAGCTTCCAGGAATCCTTTACTGCCCAGGAAGATTGGGCATGGACATAAGCATCAGAGAGTAAGAGAAAGCAGAAGTGATGCCACAGAGCTCTGCTGACAAAGTCACAGGTTTTGACAAGGAAGCACCAGGCTGAAGCCATGATGTTATGCCCAAGCATAGAGCAGATACATCCAAGCAACTGCTTCTGGGATGGTCCTGGCTGTTGAAACCAAACAGTACCAGGCCAAAGCATTGTATAAAGCATTAATCTGTATAAGGGGTTGTAATAGGAGACCTGATTTCATAGAGAAATTAAGAGATGAGGCCATTTCTTCAGAGCAAACGTTATAATTCTGAAGAGAAGTATTTGTAGACGGGGGACTGAAAAACCAGAAACTGTTCTTCATGTAAAGCTTCATGGGCAAATGGCATAAAAATCTATGTAAGACCATCAACTTTACTGGTACAAATCCAAGCGCAGCTTGGTATAATGAAGCCTCAGGGACAGTGTTCTAACTTGACAGCTGACTGCTCTGTGCTCCTCAAGCTGTATGCACACATGTACTCAAGTTTGGCGGGAGATGGTTGTTTAAATGCATCTATTCTGCCTGCTCCAAGTATATTGTTTCTGATGCAAGAACATTTTAGAGTAATACAGTCTCGCACTGTTATGAAAGAAACAGCAAAAATAATCACAGAAATGTGGTCTCTGTACTTAGAAAAACAACTGCACTTTTATGAATTTATTTAGCAATTGTTCAGTAAGTATTAACAGTGCATCTGCTACAAAACCACTGGCACAGGAAACATTAAAAGGTAAGACAAGGGGAAATATACACATAGCTTTAGTTTAGAAGCCATTAGTCACACTTCTTCCCATGGCATGAGGACACTTCCCATGAAATACCACACAAACAAACAAGAACTACTCAGGTTTGGTCAACTGCTTTCTAAAGAAGGAGACCAAGTTTGTTTCTAAGACCTTCAGCCACAGGAGCCTTAACTAGGGATCAAGATGTGACAGAAGACCCCGCACATTAGCCAGCAGCAGCTGAGGACACACAGAATTTCAAGCAGCGTTCGGTGGCTGGGACACAATCAGAAACTGACTGAGGGTCCAAATGCTGCCATTACTGTGGCCTTTTCAGCAGCACCTTTACATCCCCCAGTAAACTTTCATCATCTATGTTTACAAAGGACTGAAAGCTCTTTGGGATACATCATGAGTTCTATGTAAGGACCTTTCCTGGTTGAGACCTCTCAATTCTATGACTGGGTGACTGTGATTGCATTCTCCACTGGTACACTGAAATTAAAAGAACATAATCTGGCTAAAAATCTTTCCTCCGTTTTTTGGGGTTTGAACTAAATGAGCTTTCCTCACTGAATGCAGATGTACACATGCCTCCATCACCACAGATTTGTCAGTATGTAAGTTTTTTTCCAAAGACTTGTCTCACCTTTATTCTGAAAGAAAAAAAAACCCACCACCCAAAAGCTAGCATATGCTGTATTAATGTAAAACCCCTAGAGGGCAACTAAGCTTCAATTTCAACCTGCATAAATATTCAGCTCCTTAACTAGTTTACAGATTATGTAAACTATTTCCTTCAACCTTGGTTTTTTTCCCCTCGTTTAAAAGAAATGAATCCTTTTCATTCTCAAATCACATTATTGCTGCCTATTTAGTGTAAGTTAATCACCACTGTCCAACCAGAGACTGAGTTCTCAACCCAACAAAGGTTAAATGTGCACAAAAGAGAACAATAAAGAAAACACATGCAAAGGCCTCCTTTAAACAAAGAGAAAACAAGCATATGAAAGTCTGAAATCACTTTCTTTGCATTAAAGACCTTTAACAATACATCTTGTTTATTATTCAGCTTAGTATTAATTTATTGCATGGCATCTGTTTTCTTGTACAGCAGTCTGGTTACAAGTCTCAGATTTATAAACCAAAACTTATGCTGTTGGGATTATTTGCCTGTTTTCCCCTGCACAGTATAATTTCAGCCTTATATATTTCGTGGCCAAAAAAAAAAAAAAAAGTGATGAAACAGGAAATAAGATGCCAAATTAGTTATGAAAAATAGTTTCATTTAGTTTTTGGTCTTCAGAGTCCAGACCTGCTGCTAGTGGTGAAAGAAGAAAAAAAAAATCTAAATACTGGGAGTCATAAAATTAAAAAGCCTTCATTCAATTCCATGTGTTCTCCCCAAATTTTAAAGTAAGTAACTCCAGTGTCCAGATGAGCTTTGTTTGTAATGAACAAGCAGGCATCAATTGCCTCTCCCTAATTCCACCAAATATTAGTGGGAGCTAATCCACTCTACAGTTACTATCCTGCCAGATACTGCACAGAACTTCAGACATATTGATGTTTAACATTAGAGAAGACACTTAACAAACCAATGGGACTCCCAAGATGTGGAAGCAACCAGAAACAGGTTAAAAAACAGCTCAAAGAAATCCTTACCAAATGCCCATAAAGTCTAAGGGTTTCTATGTGGCTTTTGCAGCAGATCAAACACCACAACAAAAATTCACAGCACAGCCATCCTTGCTTTATGCATACCAGTACAGTACCCCAGATGCACTGACCATGACAGTTCTCCTTCATCTATTGTCTTATTCCCATTTATATGTGCAAACAGAGACTAAAAATTACTTACGGTGGAATTCACTTTACCTAATTTTAGCCACCTAAAATTTACATGTCTTGCCTGAAGTTAATTCTGGAAGTACCTCGCTTTCCTTCTTGTTACCTTGAGGGGGAAGGGGCTTTGGGGAGAGAAAGAGAGGTTGATACTTCTGGAATGCAGTTATGTCCTATGTAAGAGGACATAACTAACATCCAAATGTCTAGAACTAGTATGAAATGTCTCCCATCCTACACGCCTCAACAATAAAATCAAAGGAGGAGTTCAAGAAGGTGACATAAGTCTCCAAAGCTAGTGTTCCACTCACAGAGGTCTCCTCTCCAAACACTGCAGAACAGGAAAAAGTAAATTCTATCCCTCTTAGCTTTGAAAGACAGCAGAAGGGAGAAGAGGAAGGGTAGACTCCGTTCCTTATTCAGATTAACCTCCTCTGATTGCTTGAAATACAACAAGGTTTTCGTGATCATTCTGACTTTTTGCTGCAAGTTCAGCCAAGGCTTAGAGAGCTGAGCACTGGAAAACTGTTAGTCCAAAATCTGCCCAAGTAAAAAGTCATTGTTTAGTCAGTTAGGGTTTGGGCACACAGAACACTCATTACTGCCACATCTCTTTACATGGATGTACACGGCACATGGTACAACACAAACTGCAGTCATCCAAATCCAGCAGTTTTCCACAGCGGCAGTAACACTCTTCTGGATTTAAAAGTCCAACTTGGAATCTTATTTCCAACAATAGTAGTAATGAGATACTAAATTCAGGTACATAAATGAATGTGTAAGTAGTTATCTAAAAGAAAATGGAACTAGCACATTCAACTTAGAAAAAAAAATAATCACATGCCATATTTTCCTGAATTGGTATTTAAACTGCAAGAGCAGAAAAGAAAAAGATGAGATCAGAACTATTCATCTGAATAGTCTGTTAGGAGAAGGCAGCCCAAGCAAAAGTTGCCACCTCTGTTAAATATCTTCCTTCTACAGAAGTGCAAAAATTATTTTTTGGGGTTGTAATTTACTAAGTGTTCTTTGCCCAACAATGAATGTTTCTAAAAGGTTTATGCACAGTCAATAACTAGTATTTACATGAATTTGATGGCAGAGTGAAAAGACAGATTCCCCAAACAATATTTTGTTTTAAAACTGCTGAAGTTTCATAGTTACTCAACAGATGGAGCATATCAAAATGAATTTACACAACAGTCTTGCTGAAGCAAGAGCATTCTTTTCCACACCATTGTCAGTACCCACAAAGGACTCAAAACTTTCTCAAGCTGTTTTGAATGTATAAAATAATAAAAATCCATCACACATATATGCTTTTTAACTTCCTTAAACTGGGAATAACTTTCAAAAGCACGGGGACACCTGTATTACCAAGAGAAGGCTGAAGAACCATTAGTACTGTTACTCAACAGTCATGAAGCATTGTTACACACAGATAATATAAAATATTTTAAACACTTTGATAGAAGTCATTGAAGACAGCACAGAAGCTGTGAGCTCTTTTAGCGCCCCATTAAAGATCAGCTAGTTAATTACTAATTAATTAGTAATTAATTTTAATCTGGAAAGAAGCAAAAAGCACATTTCCTATGCACCCAAACTTTGTGCAAGCTGCATTGCTGGGGTAGGGAATGGGATGACGCACAAAGACAGGCATCAATCTTATCCATGTTTCTGTTCTACAGCCATACCCAAGATGGGAATCACAGACAAATTAATGCCATGCAAAACCTCTAACACACTGGTTTCCTGTATTTAGGAGCTCGATTTCTTCAGCAATATTTAGACTATACTTTTGTTACGCTTCTTAAACAATGAACAGAAGGCACGCTGTAAATTGAAGAGTTTACATGCATTAAGAAGCACTAAAAAAAAAAAACCCACTCAAAAAACACATGCAAAGAAACAAGAGGAGGAAATCAGGACAGATAAGGAATGACAGAGATTATTTACACCAGAGAAAAATAAAGAGTACTTTTCACCATTGGCCTTATGAATCATTTTGACTGGGCTGTCAGATTCACTGTAGAAAACTACCACCCCAAAGGCAGGAGAAAGAGCAATGGGCAACAAAGTTTGAAGCTGCAGACTGTGGTCACTCTTGTTTACTAGGTACCGTTTTCTTTAGCCTGAAAGCACTAGTTCTCCCTGTGAATTTTAATGTCATATCTTTACATCATAACATTAAAGTTTTTGAGGTTTTGTGTTTTAAATTCTCCATACTTCTGAAAACAAGTCTGGACTCTCAGGGTTCAGCACCTTCCCCAAGCCATTTCAGGGAGACTCTGTGGTAGAAACAGTTTTCCAGGAGGCTACTGAACAAGCCTTCAATTTTTCTTTTTTTCCTTTTTCCTGTTTAAGATAAATCAGGTCATCCTATTTCTTTTTTTTAAAGTGTTGCTTTTATTCAGAGCACTACCAGGAATCTACCCAATGTCTAAAAACATAAATCGCTTGATATATAAGGAAAAGTTAGTTTAGGCATTAAAAACTCGGAATTCCGAAAACAAAAAGCATTCTTTGAAAGGTAAAATAACACTAAGCATTGAAACAGCTTGTCTATAGAAGCTGAAACATTAATAAGGTTACAGGACAATCATAGGTATACTACATATGACCCCAAGAGAAGACGATGAACCAAAATGTCTTCTAAAAGTCCTTTCCAGCCCTGCATTCTTTTTATGCTTGAAAACTATGCCCTCCAAAGCAGCAGTCATTTTCTAGGGCACTCAGGTTTGATAATCATTTTACAGAACTGAAGTTCATGCTTGTGAAGCACAGTTAGACTGGTCTAGATTGCATCAAGAAGTCCTGCTTTCAAGTCTCTCCTATGTCTTCCAACGTTATACACTTCCTGTACATTTCCCACATATTAAACCATAGCATTCAGCAGTTCTTTTTGCCAACATAAGCCGTGTCTCCCTAAAATGACTTTTAGAAGGTCTGACAGTCTATAGCCACAAGTGGGATTACATCTCAAGCCACAACTTCACAGTGCTTTTTTACACCAACTTCATGAGCATTCCATTACAGCAAAGAGCATGGGATATTTCTGTCACCAAGAAATAAAGCAAGACCTGTATCAAGCCTGGCATGCAAGTGTAATGATAAATTTACACACATGAGCACATTGTATTTCATGCTTCAAAATGGACTATTTAAATATCCTTGAAATCTGTTATTGATCTGAAGGCCTGAAGGGCATATTTAGTTTATATTGAAGAGGGGAGAAAAGAAGAATGATAGATATCTCCTTGAAAGATTTGGGATCACAGACAAAGAAAGAAAGAAGCCTATAAAGTACAAGATTTATAGGTGATAAAAGTCATACAAGGAAATCCTGAACTTAACTATCAGAAGTCCAAAAAAAGGTCTTAGAGACTTAAAGAAACCTTTCTTTAAACCCGTTTTAGGAAAAAGATAAGAAGGCAGATCCCTTAATACCATAAATAAAGTCCCAGATTCCCTACAACTATTTCAACTTCTTCCCAATACAGTTGATAGATACCAAGAGAAGACTGTTCACTCCACCCAAGAGAAATTTTCATGCACTGGTCTTCTACACTATCTTCTTCAAAATTCTAATGTAAATGCCTTTCCTACTCATTATCCTATCAGAATGATTACCCTCCATCCCTTACATGACTCCTTTCAAATCCTTTCTAGTATCCCCCTCAAATCCAGGTTACAGCAGCTAAACTGTTTTTGTTGTTCCCTGATCATAATTTAAAGCCTCATCCATACCTCCAAAACTCTAGGAAAGTTCTAGCATTCCTTGAACATCTCCTTTCCCAGCCTCTGACCAGCTCTGCAGTTCTTGATTCCTCATCCAAAATACCTCTCGCCTTCTGTCATATGATTACATTTCCTGTAGAGGTTATCTATCCTGATCTTAGGCAGCACACATTCGAGGTGCTCTTTTCTGCAGGACTACTCAAAATTCAGACGGATGACAGTACAGCACAAGTGTTTTATGACCTTTCATTACTGTACCTCCTTAGGCATCAGACCTGTAAGTAGAACACTCCTCAGAACACAAACCTCTACCCTTTTTCTACGGAGCACCACAGAGACAATTACTGGAAAGCAATTACAATAGCAACAAAATTCAGTTTGGGGGTGGGAAAGAGGGGGATTTTTTGTTGTCATTGTTATTAAAAGGACCTGAAAAATAATGTACAATAACATGGTTTTAGTCAGCAACAAATAACATTGTTCCTACTTTAAGAAATAACTTGTGCATTGTCAGCATTGTTACCACATGACCCATTAACTTCTACATCAAAGAATAAGTGCCAGAGGGACAGCTCACTCAATTTAAGCTAAGCAATCTTCAGAACTACTGTTCCACATGGAAAAAGAAGTTTAAAATATTTTCATCCCAAAACAGGATGAAAATTTGAGATTTCATCAAACACACTCTGATTGTTTCCAGAACACCAAAAAGCATGAAGAACACTTTTAACACAACATTTTGTTTAAAGTGTATTTGCCAAACCGTATTTCAACTTTAACTTGTGTTCCCCTATTGTAAGACCTGTGATTCCTGCCTTTATTTTTTACTAGCTCTGCTAACTTGTGGTATTCCACACACAGACATGTACAACAGGTATAAGTCTCCAATCTACAGGAAAAAAATGGAGATCAAAACTACAACTCTCATAATGCACTGCCTCATAAAATCAAAGCATATTCAGTGAAACAACAACTTCTATTCTGATTCCCATTTAGCTCAACTGAAATTAATACTTCATTTCAATTTTTGTGATTTGGATAAGCAATTTTCTTTGGCAGATACACTTGTCAACTTCATGTTTTCTCTAAAGAGAGGTGGACAGAAGCTTTTCCCCTATTACCTTATGCTGAACACAAGGTCAATACACTGCTTCTGGGCTGCCTGAAAGCTCCCTATTTACTGTACTTCTGAATACACAGTAGCTACTTTTTGACCAAACTAAGTTCTGTTTTCCACTGCTGAACTTAATGGTACCTACACAACACATTCTGACTTCAACTGTTGAAAAATAACCTATTTTCTGTGTGAAAGTAACCCCAGGGTAATATTCATAATTCATATATGACATAAATATTTATACACATGCAATGGAAATATAGCATGACTTCTTTAAAGTATTAAGATTTATTTACACAAAGTGCTACCTGTGTAACTGTTGAATGTGGTATCTAAGGGGGGTTTATAATCCAAAACTGTGAAGCAACTACATAATACATCATTAAGGACACGCAGTTAAAGTAACAGTTACTGTAAGTCACACAATTAACAAGGAATTACCATGTCCACCTACGCCACAGTAACACCTCACTCCAACACAGTAACCGTAGGTTATCACCACCATCAACTGAATGAATGCAAAAAACCCCTCACAGAATACCAAGTATGCTCTCCCTTGCTGGCAGTAACAATGACTGACACAGAAGAATCAAAATGTGTCAACTGGGAAAGAAAACTATGAGATCGGCAAATACTGTATGTAACATCTGGGAAAAGATACTAGTAAGTGGCCACAACAGCAACCACACTCTCACCTTTTGCTGGGAGAAGAGCTTGAGTACCTCCATTCTGCAGATGTTAAAACACTATCAATACACAGTTTGAGAGAACAGTTTTCCTCCTAAAACTTGATCACAAACTTAAAGCCACAATATAATAACTGTATCTCATCAGAAGAGCTGCAAAAGAAGCAATCCTATTGTTCAACTTTCAGCAGTTCGCTTGGTGAGTGCTCTTGTCATGGATATTACCACCATGTACTGCAATAAGCCAAAAACACACAGTCATCCTCTATTTAAACTAGCATTTGTTAAGAATGTGCAATTAATTTGGGCTATGTTAATATATATATGATGAACAGGGAATCAATTTGAAATTCAGGATCTTAGGTGAAAACCAATAAAATCTGTAACTTGGGAAAACCAAATTGAAAGACTGGAAAAAACACAGGTAACCTCTGAAGGTTCTCATCTGTGAGTACTAAATTACCAATACCACTTTAATATCTATACATAAAAATCTCTACCAGGTAAGAGAATCAAAATCAAGACAGGGCTTGTAGGATATGGCAACCTGGCTGAAATTGATATTCATTAGAGTACTCTTTGCATGAATAGGAGCATTTGGACTCTGTGGTCTTTATCAGAGCCCCAGCTGGTAATGGTTGAAGGTTAATGCCTTACCCCATTCTGTTCAATTTTCTGTCCTAATTAGTCCTCCAAATCTATAGCTGTGAGCACCAAGTGTCTGTGCTCAAAAGAAACTAATTAATGCTAGCAAATTAGATCAAGTCCAAAGATCCAACAGCCAAACTCTTAAATGCTCCTTGTTAATAGGAAGTGTAGCTGTCAATAACTGCTGGTGGTGGCTATAATGAGGCCTCTTTCTTTCATTGAAAGTGATTTCATTTCTCTTTGTCCCCGTAAAAGCTGTTCCATTCCCTAATAAATAAAAAAACAAAAAAAATAAAAAACCCCTACACAACTAAGTTGCAGTGGTTAAACTAGAAGTCTGACCCATTTCTTGTCATCAGATGGGTTGAAATGACGGGGGAGGGGAGAAGAGGAAGGACAGAAATAATCAAATAGGGCAAGTTCTATTCCTGAACATTTTCTTCGAAGTCCTGAAAACTAGTTACGACACTTAAATTTCTATCACCAAGCAACATAATATGCCCTCATATTTCTTTTCTGCAAAATCCCCCAAATTAACCTAGGCTAGTTAATGCTTTTATCATTAAAAAGACCGTGAGATCTAGAATCTCATTTCTTCAAATTGTAATTTACATATAGCTGTTCTCTCTACCCAGTTTGCTGGGACAAAGCTCAATATACCATAATCCCTCTAGAGATTGTATTAATTCACATAGTTAAATGTGATGAGAGTAAATGTTCATTGGAAACATACAGTGCTGAATATTTTTTTCAAAATAAAAGCTATTGTGTGCAAACAAGATCATATAAAAATTCAGCATCTTACTCTTATCAGATACACTAGCCAGAAGAAAAGGACAAGGTAATTTATTACCAGTACTAAATATATCAGTAAACTACCAAAGCATCTAAAATAATTTAACTGACAACTGCATAACATGTATAACATAATGTAATATCAGCAGCTTCATACAGGGTCATAAGGTCACACACAGGATGACTATAATGTACGTCAATATTCAGATAATAAATACAGCAACAGAGGACAACAGCTTTTTTCCATTCTCCACCTGCAGTTTTGTTGCTGAATTGAAACTATGCTCTCAAATTATACTAACCTTCCCCTTAAGAAAATGAAGTTGCAGGTAATAACGCAGCACTCTTTTTTCATCCTCATAAGAGAAGGCTATTCTGGTCATAAAAACACTTCCATGTCACATCTCAGGTTTTCCACCAAACTCTGAATAATATGTACATAAGCACATGTAAACAATTTCTGGTCACAGCAGCTCAATTAAAAAAAAAAGCTCCAGGAGCTGTCGTGTTAACACACTGATTTTTATCAGTCATTTGATCTTTTTTCTTTTGTTATCACTGTGTTCCCGGACACTCCTAAAAGATGTGAATTAAAAAAAAAAAACAAAACAGTGGTAAGGCCTATATTTTCACAATGAGACAAAGCAGGTGAGCAAAGTTCAGTTACAAACGGTGATCTTAGTTTTAATTTGCTTCAAGACAATAAGACTCATCAAAATTTTTAAATGTGAGCTGTCATGTAATTTCCCACTACTATCAGTCTTAACATCTTCCAGAGTCAACCTCAGAACCACAATGTTAGGTACCAACAGGTTAATTCTCCCCTAGCATTCAGCAAGGGTTTGAATCAATTAACAGAACTTGGCCTGCAATACAAAGAAAAGTGAGCAACATCAAGCAAAATTTGCTAAGTATTTCACACATTTCATTATCTGTATTTCTGATAAGAAAGTATATATAAAAAGAGTTTTTTTAAGAAGAAGGAGTATCTAAAGGTGTGCTAGGGCATTTAAATGTGCAGCATCACATGTAGTTCAATCAGAAATTTCTTTGGTTTTATGGACCTTGATATGTCAGGTGTAAGGGTCATGGTCTAGAGCAGGTGGCCCCTACGGGGACAGAGATAATGTCAGTGACAGGACTGTTGAGTAACTGCACATTATCAAAACTCTGGTTGACACTGGTCATGCTGAACTGTAGAGAAGCCTGCAGTAGTGTTGCATCCCATCATCTTCACTAAGTATCAACATGAGCCCTGAGGAGGAGAGGGCTAATGGGAAATCTGGAGAATGGGAGGAGGGTGGTTGCTTGGAAATGTCCTTTTCCAGCCACACTTTCCAAACCATTTTGTAAAGCCTTGCCAAGTATCATGAGTTTTTTTCAGCAATGTGACTCCAGTTGCTTTAATTACACAGCTCCTACAGAAAGCGGAGCCAACATAGTTTTACTCCACTGGAGGAGATTGAAATATCTTCCTTGTGTCTCCCCATAACAATTTTTTTTTAAATTAATAATTTTTTTTTAAAGGACAGAACAACTTGTCATCTTGGTCAAATGGATGTCTCCCACAATATGCTTCAAATAATAAATGGCTACATTTACTTCACCATCTTTCTAATGGCAGAACCAAGCCAATTTGAACTCTGTATCCCTGTATTCACCCTAAAAAGCATGTAGTTCAATTTCCTACTTGAATCCTTGAACCTTACAAATGAGTCTCAGTTACAAAAGATACCTGCAACCCCTCTTGGTGATCCTGAAAGGCCCAAATCCAGACGATGTATCAGTAACAGACAACAACATTCAGAAGAAAAAAGTTCAGAACTAAAACTCCTTGTTTCTAGAGCAAGATTGTTCTTCTCCCAGCAAAAAGCATTGTGAGGTTTTGGAAGGTGGGCAGAAATGCTTTACAATGAAACAAATAGACAAAACATATACAAAAAATGTAATACAGAATTAATTTCATGACTGACTCAGTGACTCAGTAATTTCTCAATTCAGGACTTCTTCAGAGTCCGAACCCACAACATGTCAAAGTCAGTTGGCTGTTTCTGTTTTCCAAACCAAGTAACCCAAAATTAAACCAAACTAAGTTAACAGTCCTTCCAGTTTGTATATTTCTGTTCCCAACGGTTCTTCTCTACCTAAAACCATCAAGTTCAGTTTCAGAACTCGTGACTTGGAACAGCAGAGTAAGTGCTCTCAAGAAACTGGACAAACTTTTCTGTAGATGTGATCAAGATCAGCCAAAGCTCTTGCACGTTTTTTTGTGACTGTCCCTTGTTTGAGAGCAGAGAGGAGTAATGGAAAGCATAGCACAGGTAGATGAAAATACAGAAGTTTTGATAAGCTAAAGAGAACTGTTCTGATGAAAAATGCTAACTCCAGGTTCCTGAAATGTGCTATGATTTTGCTTTTACTCACATCTAAATTTTATAACTGGAAAGCAAAGCCAAAAACTTGATAATTCCACAGGAAAAAAGCTTAAGTAATTATTTTATAAAAGCAATGGACAAGGCAATAGCTAATAAATGTTCCTTTAAGTTATGTAGGTTTGAAATGCAAAGGACATGCTGATACAGAAATACATGGATATAATATTATTTCTGGGAAACTCATGCTACAGTTTGTAAAAAATACAGTGAGAAGACCATGTATGACAATGTTGTTGGGTTTTTTTGTTTGGTTGGGTTTTGTCTTTTGTAACTCATATAGCAGCCCACGATTTCACACATATACAATGCATGGATATGAATATGGATATAATAAAGCAATAATAAAGCAATTTACATAATGGTCCTTTAAAAGTGACTAATGTTTCCTAGAAAGCATTGTCTAACCAATTTAATAAAATTACCAATATATCCATTTTTACTGAAAAAGTGCTTGAAAGTCTTAAAACACAGATATTATTCTGAGACAGAAAGGTACAAAATTCTTAAGAAACATGCAGCACACACAAGAACTATACTGGAACAATCTGAAAAAACTTCTAAGTAAATTTAAATAATCTAAATAAAATTAATCTAAGTAAAATATGACCAGACACAATACTGAATTGTTCTTAAAAATAATCAGATGGACATGTTCTCATGGTTATTTCATCCTTAAACCACTCTAGTATGCTGACAACCAAGCATAGCAACGGGTCAACCGTGCACTAGGGCGGCAGGACCGCTTTTTGAGTTAACAAAACCTTTATTTATTTATTTATTTATTTTTGTAACCCTTGGGGTTTCTTTTCCCTGGACAGCTCTGGAACACGTGCTGGACAGGCTGTCATTACTTGCATTATTAGCTCTGATAAGCACACAGCTCTAGGTGGTATAGCTGCAGGCTAAGGTAACGGGCTGGATACAGATGGACCCCCACGCTCACGCAGAGCACTATTGAATGTATGGGGGCTCCCCATAGGGACACATGTGAACCCAGCGTGATCCAGCCAATTGTAAAGGCCCAGACTTGTGGAATTGCTTTATTTCCTATACTACCGACGCATTTACGACAATTTCCGAAAGGCAAAATGAAACGCGTTAATAGGAGTTTCTCAAACAAAATTAACGTAAAGCAGAAAAATCCTACACTGAGAGCAAGTTAAAGGAGTAGCTTTGCCACTTGGTGTAAACAGCTCCATTTCATGCACGTGTGTACACTCTACAGCACACAAACCAAGTCGCAGGAGCTTTGATTACTTAATTACACGACTTATAATTGTTTACAGCATAAAAAGCATAGCCTATTTACTCTGATTAATACCTATCCCTGTGTACTAACAAGACGAATTTATTCCAGGAATAATTTCGCAATAGATTTAAGAGATAATAAACCTCCAGTTCACAAAACGGCTTAACCTTCATTTCCTGTACTTTGGTCTCTCCCCTCCATCCAGACAAAAAGGTGTACAACAAAACAGCTGAACCTATGCTACCTCCTTTTTATTTTTTTAATAAGGGTATCAATGTAGGTTTTTGCTTGCCTGTTTGATCAAATTTTTTTTTCAGAAATACTCAGTTTCCACTTCTAACAGCCACACAATTTGATCAAAGCTGGCTTGCAGGTGACAGAGGAATGAGGGCAAGACAGATGCATCCACAAACCTCATTTTCCTAATGAAACACAACTGAATTCTATACAGGAGAAAGAAATCATAGTTTTGCCTAACATCACAGAAAGAGAAAAACTGTAACATTTGGCTTTAAAATTTATGGAGGCAAAAGGATGGAGAAGCTGCAAGGTAACAGTCTACAACTCTCAGCTCAAGAATCCCCAATACTGGTTGCTGCCACAGAAAACGAAGATGCTGAAACCAAAGTCCTCATCTTACACAGACAAAGTTCAGGGGAGAAAAACACACACACAATCTCCCTTTGGTTTACCCTCAAACAATATTACACAAACAGCAAGCTCTCAGAATATTTTTAACTGACATCTTCTTTCAATGACCCACATTATTGCAATTGCTTTTCATCTTCATTTCTTTCCCCCAACAGGTATAGAGTTCAAAATAAAAATTATTCAACTATTGTTCAAATGAAAAAAGGTCTATTAATTCCTTCTGGCAGCACTGAAAGGTACTTGTCATGTGATGCTACTTTCCTCTGGCAGATATTCCCAACTCTTTTCCTGCTTACTCAATGGCAAAATTACTGTAAGACTACTCTTTTTTATCTTTTGAAGAACTCCTAAAAGGGGCTTCTTAAAAATACACTCGGCTATTTTAACTAGACTTGACTTTAAAGCTAGTGATAAATGTCTAGATGCCTCCTTTGAAGCTTCTTAGGTAATAGTGAAACACAAAAAGCCACATCCCATGGGGGAAACAATTGTTCTTCCTGCCATGGTAAAAATCGCTGAAATAACACAGGGAAAAAATGGGGCAACAAACTAAAATGCACTACTTTGTCAGTAAATACTCTTGGAAGATGCATAGAAGACAATGCTGAAGATCTGAAGAAACAAGTATTAGAACAAGTTACACAGTGTGAGAGGTTTGCTACACAGCTGAGTGAAAGCATAGCACAGAAATTTCTAAGTTCTCTCAGCTTGAGGTATTTGCATGTCAATAATGAAATGCACAAGGACTTTTTTTCTGTGAGCCACTGAAGGAAAGATAAACTGGAGAAGATCTACTCTTAACTGCAAATGGTTTCTTGAATAAAAATCAATTTATTAGGGAAAAACTGTGCAAATGTATCCACTGATGGAGCGGCTGCTTTGACTGGAATCAAAAAGGGATTCCAGACTAAGGCTACAGAGACACGTGAAACTACTTTGCTATACCACTCATAGGTGAACTCCTGCAGCAAGGCAGTTGGAGCCAGCAGTGCACAAAGTGCTACAGGATGACACTGATGTGGTAACTTTATAAAAACAAGCCCTTCGAACAGTAGCATGATTACCAGACTTTGCAGCAGCTTTGCCACAGCTTACAGTGAGACGGGGAGGGGCTATGAAAATCTCTGGCACCACATAGAGGTTTGCTGGGTATCTTGTGGCAACACGTTTGAGGGAGTTGTCAAACCTGACACATTTTTCTTTTATGAAAAGACAAGTGTTCCAAATTTTCTGACCTTTTTGGTGATGACAAGAGGTGTGAGTGGTTTGCTACCTAGAAGGGATTTCCAAAAACTAAACACTCAGTGTGTCCCCTCAAGGTGATGTTTTAACAATGAGTGATAAAGTAATTCCTTTGCAAAAGAAACTTGTGCTTTGGAGTGAGCACGTTGAAAACAGGTGTTCAGGTATGTTCCTGTCATTATGCAACTTTTGGGTTGGTTTTATTGTCGAACACAATGTGAATGTGTCACCTTCAAAAACCATTTTCATCTATACACTTTAAAAGGATAGAAACAGAATTTTTCTAACGTGTCAAAAGTGCAACACCTTCCAATTAGTTTTTGAAGAACAACTGATGGACACTGGGGAGATGGTCATTTAGTAGTCCAATTTTATGCAAAACCTTTGCAAAACTTGTGGATGGGATTGAAAAAATGGCTTTAGTTTAATATGTACTTCTTCTACTAGGACCTATCCATCTTCGTGAGGTATCTTTTTCAGGTGTGACACCCATTAAAATCAAGTATTGAAATAAACTGAACTTAGAACCAGACCTTCAAATTCCTGTATCACAATGTTAAATGAAGATTATGAAGCATGTTAAGTTATATAGATCTCAATAAAAAATACTGTTATTAATAGTAAACTTTTCAGAGCAAAAATGTTTTTGTACCATTGGTAAATAGCATAAAAATTATTTTAAAGTATTGTTTATTTCATCTTTATCTCTTCCTTTTTAAATTTCTATTTTCATGTTTTATAGCTCATATTAACATACTAGTACAGTGGTTCATTTACGTAATTTATAAATAAATATACACATATAGGGACTGTGCACTCAGAAATTTTTTACTGATGGGGTGTATGATCAAATAAGTTTAGAAATCACCGATTTAGATTACTTGGGTGTCAGACGAAGCGGTGATACTACTTTAGAGAGTTATTGTCCAGTAGTCTTCAAAAGAAAATGAAAACAGAAGTAGACTGCATCACCCTATTTCGATGTTTATCTAATAACACGTGTTTATGTGCACATATCATTTAAATGCTGGGGCAGGGAAAGGATGCAGTTTGGAATATTGGAAATATTTAAACAAATTTATCATGAGAGTAGCCCTAACTGAAGGCTCACGAGGCAATTCTGTTTATGTAAGTATCAAATATTAGATATAGGAACGCAATAACCCTTGTGTGGCTCTGTCACCACATAGTGCAGACTAAAATGTGCAAAGTTTTGTATTAATCATACTGAATTCCACAGCACTGGAGAACAAGTCATTTTGGAAAACAGTCCACATCACCACACAGCCAAAGCCAACACAACAGATTTATATGCTTCAGTACTGGTTTCACAGTGAACAGATAAGATGCAGATCACACATATTAATTCTCTGACTACATGACTTCAAAAACAAGGATTATATTCACGGCACAAATATACACCTGATATCAGAATACATCTGATCTCCTAATGAATATTTGACTCTTACCTTGCACCTTATCTGAGCACAGCTCCTTGGCTCGATCCCTCATTATTTGTGGAATTAAAACATCTTTTTCTACATGTCTCAGCTTAGAATTTTCTGCAAGAGTGAAAAAAAGGTAATTTTGAAAAAAAGATCTGTAATATCTATACATTGGAGAAAGTCAATCTAAAGAAATAACACAACATTGTTTATGTAACATACACATGCTGTCATAAACAGCAGCAGAAAGTACCATGAAAGGACCACGTAGATCAAGAGGATGGAAAGTCCAAAATTTAAATTTGCTCAGATACAAATATGAGCACTATCCTGAATATTTCTATTCTGCTTAATGTACACAATAAACAAAAATAAAGGAAAAAAATTCTGACAGCACATTTTAATTTTTGCCTTGCTGAATAGAAAATCTGCATACAGACAGCACAAAGGTTAATTACTTTTATTTCAGGATACTAGTATTTTTCTATGCACATTATCTGTATATACTTTTTTACTCACTGGCACAAGGTTGAGAAACATAGCACATGCTAGAGCACAATCTAAAATTTTTATTGCTATGTGGAAGACCTCAGTTCTTGAGAACAAACGTAAGTCTTTTCAATGAAGGATCTAGGAGATTTTTCATTGAGAAATCCAGTGTAACAGAACAAATGCTGCTGCCTGAATTCTGCACTTAACAGTACAGTTGCAGTTTGCTTTCAGTTATCTCCAGAACTCAGTACTCTTGAACACAGCTAGCGATTTTGAATAAACAAGACAAATAATTTAAAAAAAATACTACATTTCCAAATCCACTTTCTTCAAAACAAAGGGATGAGAATTTATCAAGCACAGCCTTTTACTCCTCAGCTTCTGAGTTAAAAAACCTTTAAGGACATTCGTTCAGAACATTGTATAGTTCAGCACAGTTATACCAAATACCTGGTTTTCATCTTCAAACACAGTATTTATTCTTCCTTTGATTTTGATATTTACATTTCAGAATAGCATCAGCTGGGATGCTCATATTATAAAAACCATACTGTCAGATACAGTCATTTTGAGTGACAATCATTTCATTTTAAAATTGCTTATTAAAAAAAAAAAAGATAAAAAAAAAGTGCAATGTATTGAAATTAAGGAAAGAAGCAGATTTCAAACACCAATTCTCAGAGCATTTTTGGCTACTCTACATAAAAAAACAACAGATGACACTAGTCATCCTTAAGTCACCATCTTTTAAAGTCTACGACTCCTAAGAGATTACATTATGAGATTACACAGTATTGCATACATGATATTACTAGTGGAATCCGGCAACCAAACAGAGGATTATAATGAGCAATACACAGAATCTGAATGAAAGGTTTACACTTCTCAAGAAAAATATCTTTGTTAGAATTTCTACAGCAGAAAAAAAAACCAAAGTCTATTCAGTAAATACAACAAAAATACTGAAAACAAATAGCTCATGACTTAATATTTGCCTCTATGTTCTGATTTTCATGAGATAAAGCAATTACATATATCTTTCATTTTAACTTTCTGCAGAATATCAGTGCAACTGCCATGCTGAGCATTTGTTACAGACAAAGCAAAGCTGTCAGAAAACTTTAAACGTATGTTTTAAAAAGGACAAATCAGTTTAGCTGAATGACATGGCAGGAAATGGCACCACCAAGCTACGTGCCGTAGCTCCACTCACTTCGCTCAAAGCAAGCTGGCACTGCAGCCTTCCTGCCCTCTCCCCATCCCCATGATGCTCTTTTCCCACTGCCCACACAGATGGGCTCGGCAGCCCCGTGGTGAATGAAGGGGGAAGTTAATTTGGGTTAAAGGTAAGTAAATTTCTTGTCAGGGAATTTTTCAGCCAGATAAATTCCCCATTCCAGTTCACTATTTAACTCCCAAATGACCTATAAGAGGGAATTGTGTGACTCTTGGACAAGAAGAAAGACTGAACTGTCATGAGTACCACTGGTTCAAATTATAGCCTAAAGTTCCCCCCACCCTTTCTTTTTTAAACTTAACTTGGTTGTATTGGTGCTTAGAGCAGGCAGAATGACCCATGAATGGGGGTACAGTTATGCAAGTGGGTTGCTATCTGTCACCAAAAGGCAAGTTTTACCAGTCCCTCATTGCCCTCACTCACTCCCATCGCATCAGCACTACTATGCACCTCACCACACAGAGAATGACCAGGTCAAAACAGAAAACTAGCTCAAATCCATGCAAAGAAGTGCTTCTCAGCTGATTTACACCTTGGAGTAAATAGATCTACTTATCTACTTCCAACAATTAGCATCACAGAATAGACTGAGTTGGAAAGGACTCAGAAGGATCATCAAGTGCAACTCTTGGCTCTCACAGGTTCATTTTTCAGACCACATGGAAATGTAGCAAATAGCAAAGAAATGCAAATAGCCAAGAATTCTTCAAGGCCTAGGAAATGCAGCTCGGCCTCCCCAGCTGGCAAAGCTGGCTAGAAGGACCTATGATTCCCACAACGATGAAGCCCAAGGCTCCAGAGCAAGGATAAGCTACCCTCTACTGACAAAGAGGAGAAGTGGGTAGGAATACAACTGAAGGCCTTCCTAGAAAGGAAATAGGACACAAGACCATCTGGAAAAAAACAAACAAACAAGCAAGGAAGCAAGCAAAAAACAAACAAACAAGCAAAGAAGCAAGCAAACAAAAAGAAATCCAGAAAGAGAAGGCCTCCCTGTTAGCCCAGAACAGTCAAAAAGGATTTTCGGGTTTTAAATTAGCTTAACCACCCAATTTTCTGTTTGATTATTCAAAAGGAAAGGGGCATAAGACTGATAACAAGGAGTAGCTACAGTGGTGTTAACACCAGCTCAACCAGAACCATGACAGAGCTGTGCTCCAGGCAAACTCCCTCTTTTTAGTCCCATGTTGTCAAACCTGCAGAGGCTGAAAATGCAGGAAGGAGAGGGCACATCGGGACACTGGGCAGCATCCAGTAGAAAGAATGAGAGCTACAACAGTAATTCAGAGGTAATTACTCAATGGTATAAATGAAACAAGAATAGAGACGATTTACAAACTCATCTACAGCTTTTATAAGAATGTTTCTTGGGAAGTATTAGCTTTAAATATTTTCTTATTTCACAAATTTTTGTCTTTACAGGATTTTGCTTTTGTATTTTTGAAGTTGGTATCCCTAGCACTTATACAAAATAGTAAAGAAAAATAAGGCACAAATATTAACAATAACAGATACCAGCTAAAACAAATGTGTTCACATGCAAAGTAACTGCATTTCTGATACTGATGTACAAGTGCTTGCAAGATCATCAATCCAACCTAATCATCTCTTTCAAAGAAACAACACCTCAAAGCAGGACTTCATCAAAAAACAAGACATAAAACCATTAATTCCTTTTGCCTTTTTTCAACTATATTACAGTTTCTAGAATAAGTACTTTTTTCCTCCTTTGAAAGTTCACTATTCTCCACTAAGAAAGATAATTCTTATTCTAATACCAGATTTGCTGCAGAATAGTCCCCATAGAAGAATCTACATTTCAACAGTCTTGTTCCTGTTTTATTTTATCTTCAAAACATTATTCCCAGACAGGTAAGAAAAAAGTTTTCCTAAAGTTTGCCGTCTGTATTTGAAAGCTGATATCTTTGGTTCCCATCTGCATCCTCAACACACTTTTCCTGGTCTTCTGGGTAGGCTCTTTGAGATGATCATGGCCTCTGGCCACAAAGTGAACCAATAAGAATACGTTATCTCTCAGCTTCCAGAGGCCAGACAATTGTTAGCAGAAGCTTTTCCTTCTCCCCTGCCAGCCCAAAGTTGGGCGTGTTTGCTAGAATACTTTAATCCTCCGAGATTACTTTCTGATTAAATTTCCTAGTATCATCAAACTTCACAAGGGAAAAACAGATGAACCCAAACGGATTAAGTAAAGATTATAAAATGCAGTAAAAACTACATACTTTGTAAAAATATACACAGAAGTTAGTCAGAATTAAAACCAAAGGCTGCCTCGCATGTGTTACAGCATCTGAGTCAATGTGAATAAGGCTACATCCAAGGAATCTGTGTAATTAAACTACGGAACGTTTCTTAGAGACAGAGATCAGCAGATTCCAGAATGATCCTCATGGGGACAAGGAACAGAGGAGAGGATAAAGAACAGTTATAAAGGTCCTTGCAACTTGCAGTTACCAGGTTAAAAAAAAAAGAAGATAGATGGGGAGAAAGCTACAAAAAAGGGAATATCTCTGTGAAACACAAATTGTTTTCCATAAAACCTCAGCCCAGAGTGAAGAACTGAAGAAAGGAAAGAGATTACTAAACTGGGAGATATCCCTATTCAGCAAATTGCTAAGAACACATTTAAGATTTTTTTTTTTAACAAATAAAATCTGTGGGTTTTGGCAAATCTCAGTGCTTGAAATGGTTCTCTTGTTCCATACAATATGTAGCGCATGAGACTGTAATAGCTTTCTGTGGTTGATGAAAACCCTCAGCTGCAAAAGCTGTTTACTGACATGGAAGGCCAAGGCCCACAGTCATTCAGTTTAACGGGTTTCAATATTTTTGTAAAAATGACCAAAACCCAAGAAGTTCCTATTATGCATCAATAGGAACAAGAACATCCCAACCACTAGAACACATCAAAGTCACTCCATATGGAAGCTGGAAAAAAATATGATGAATACTCTCCTGGCTTCTTAGCCTCTGACCACAGGACCCCGGAAGGCCTTGAGAACAGTAGTGTAGACCTGTGCAGTCAGCAGGAGATCTTCCAGAGGACAAAGAAAGAATGAAATACAAAGCTGCTTTACAGTCCTAATAACGAAAGAGACTGTAGCAGCTTGTCATATTCATTAGAAGACTATTACAAACAGGGGACACCAAGACAAGAGTTTTCCTAGAAGAGTGTCCTGAGGAAAGTTGTATCATCTCCCCTCTTCATTCAACACAATTAGTAAATGTTTTACTCACCCTTTACTTGGTATTTCCTGCTGGTAGCTACAGCTGTGCTTTCACCTCTCTCATTACTTCAGGTAGCAGGGACACAGATTACTCAGAAAAGTTGAGAAAAAATTGCAATCTACTCTACCCAGATATTTAAAGAAACCTCACACCTTCTGCATCCAAGAGGAATCGTGTCAAGCGATTCCAGTAACAGTCTTTGAAACACTCATTTCTAGTTATACAACTTGTAATTTCAATTTTCTTGTTCAAAAAATGCTCAAGGTTGTTAACTTCTCCATGTTCAAAAAAAAATTCAAAATTGTACTTTAAATACTATAGCTATTTCAGTAAGAATCACAATATATGTGAAGAACAGAGAAAGTTTTAGTAGCTTCATAATATTTTAATTGGCAACTGTTTTACCTCATGTTTTTCTTGAAACCAGTGTTCTATCAACTTTTAAACATCAGTTACATTATTTACTAGCCAAAATGCTGTAGAAAGTCTAGTCGAGGGTCAAGAATCCAAGTTAAAATATAGTACTCCTCAAAATGTATCAATTTGAAAAACAATCACTTCCATTATTTTGGGAGCTTGGTTGAGAAATGTGGAGTTATAAAAGGGACTTTTTTTTTAATATACCTTATTATTTTTTTCTGCCAGCTGTTATCAAAAGTAAGCACTTACAAGTAGACAGATTTCTAAGATGCCTTTCTTTTTCAAGCTAAGAAATAAAACCTGCAAAAGTATTAATGAAAACTTCAGCAGTAGAAATAGGAGAGTTATTACAGTCAAAGGGAAGAAAACCAAGGAGATGATACAAGCAAAATGCCCATTCTTTAACCCACACCACATTTAAAGAAGCTGTTTTCCTGGAAGGGAAGGTCTTGTGGTAAGTCTACTGAACCAGCCATTCTCTCATTTTTCCCATATACAGACCTATGGTATACTCAATATTTGAGCTGGCTTGGAGAACAAGTTTATAGTTAACTTACAAAATTGCATTAATTTGGGGGATTCAGGTATTTTTCATTTCTCTTGATAAAAACTGTTTCTCAGTTGTAAATACTCTGTTCCATTCCAAAGTTTTAAGACACTTGCCTATGAGCTAATTATAAAAATACACTTTTTTTTTACACTTTTATTAATAACAGAAGGAATAGCACAATGTTCAGTGCATGCTTATTGGCAAACATTCCTTTCATCAATCAGACTATTGGCTCTAGAGGTTACATTAAAAAAAAAATCAGATTTATTTTAGTGTGCTTGTAACAGTGTTTTGAATAAACAATATAATTAGAGCTTACTACTCCTCCAGGAAAAGAATGCATTCAACTCAAAATTTTCATCTCCATTATTCTGCCTAGCTTATCCCCCTCATATTAAATAAAAATTACCAATCTTGTGTTAATTCAGGTGAATAATTTATGACTATGTGCATCATAAAAACTTATCCAAAAAGTCTGTATCATTGAATATATTATCAACTACTCAAAACCTCTGTTTGAAAACACTAGGTCACACAGTGGAACCAATTCATTTAGAGATAGAACCCATTAAAGTCATGGGACAAAAAAACCCCTTTTCTTTCTAAAGTCTTAGAGTCTTTTCCTACAATTCTAATTTGATCTATCAATGTAATTAAATACTTTAAGTATGCAGTCCTGTAGCTTCTGAGAGAACTTCTGTGCCTTTATTGACAGGGAATTCATGAGGTCAAAGTGACAATGACTTTCAGCATATTGCTTCGTAACCTCACAAAACCATGCAGAATCCTGTTAAAGGTAAAGGATTTTATCAGTCAAAAACATCCAGTGGAAACTGACACATGATGGACCAGGCCCAAACACCTTCATGCACACATGAAATACTACTGAGTTTGGTAACTTCACTTGCACATCGCTGTTTGCATACAAACTAGAGCCTTAAGTACTTGGTTTCTACTAAGGGTTTTAAAGTACAGAAGGACAACACGAAATGACAGAAGTGTTATAATCCAAGTGAAACTTTATCTGTGATACTGTGAAACCCTGATTTAAAAGCAAAAGAAACTGATCAGTGCAGCTTCTCTATGCACCAACCATTTTTTTCTTCTTTAAATGTATATGAATAAATTTATTTGTATTTAAAAAGTTCCAGATTTTGAGATCTTTCTAATACTGACATCATTTTAAATTAAGATGGAGTACAGGGATGACAACACCAGGGAAAATTTCCAAAGCTTTAACTTCTCACCATTCTATCATCACCTCAAAGTCAATTTTCACCTTTTTCAGTGGCTGAATTTGTTATCTTACATTTGCTTTGGGGCTCATGTTCCTGCAATATGGCAGTACTGGATTACCAGAATACTGTTTGCTAAAAGTGAACAATGGCTGTATTACAGGAAGTCTGTAATATCTAGAAAGAAAAGGAAAAGCAGACTCGGCAAAGCACACTTTTTTGTTAATTACATGCAGATTGCAAATGCTCACACATCTAGTGAGTAATAAGTAAAGCCAAGCGGACACAAGGAGATATTTTTACACTGCTGATCACACAACAAATCCAGCTACAGGGCCTGAAAATTAATTACAGATTAGGATTTAAGTATTTACTGCTGGAAATAATGCAGGTTCATAAATGTCTAGCCTGTACCATTGCTCAAGTATGACAGACCTGCCAGTTAGAAAAACTTAGGTTTAGTCCCCAACATCTGGAAAAAGAAGGGATGCAGGAAAATCTAACAACCAACAAACACCCCCCGCCCCCTCATTATTACAAGAGGAGATGTTAACAACTCAAGATTTCCCACCATGCCCAACAATGTTAATCAGTTGCTCCAGCACTACCTAGTCCTCTTTACTAACTTTCAGAAGTGTATGACAAGGCGTACTTAAAAATAAAGTAAATCACAAATAAAAGTTTCATTTAAAAACAAATCAACTCCTTGAGCACTTGAATATTTAGTTCTTTAGCCACTCCTTTCAAGATAAAATTTACACCTTTCATTCCAAAGAATGAACATACAAATGAAGAGCAAGGCTTTTGAATAACGGGACCAAACACCATTCTTTCTGCATTTTTTTTTACATTCCTTTAACTGGAAGGACTAAGAAACAATAAGAAACAATGCCAACCTTTGACTTCTGTACCTATGTAGTTAATGAATAATCAGTACATGTAATACAAATGAATTGGAATCTTGGAAATTAATTGGAATCTTGGAAACTAACACTGTTGATGTGATCAAAACACACAAGTGTTTTCATAAGTTCCAGAACATGAGATGTTCTGACATGGAGGCAAGGCTAAAAGCCTTTCAGTTACATTAAAACAGGAATTGCAGATGTTATTCTGGCAACTTATCTAAAAGAAGTTTAATTAAAAGCTGAAAAAGAACAGCTGAAAAGCCACTTTTCCTTTTACTTGTATATTTTTGTCCTTTAAATCCAACATCATTTTATCTCCCGTTATTTTATCCTTCCTATCTTTTGAAGTTATCATTTCATTCCTTTCAGTATATGCTTCTTGCTCTGGTCTTACAGCCCCGGCCACTTTGAGATAAGTTACAACCATTCTGCAAGCCCAATTCTCTCCTTCCACCGAGAAACTGATGTTGTAACTTGTTAGCAACCTAGATTTCCACATGACAGTAAGAAATAGACATTTTAAGTAGCTTAGGAAAAATATTAAATCAGTCTTCAGCCTCTCTGCTTTTAAGCCCTATATCTAGGAAAGGTACCAAAGCCTGTATTGTGTATCTCAGCCGCTGACAATGACTCCACTTTTCTTTTTACACATCTGTGAATCTTCAACTAGGGATCCAGACATCATCACCTGAAAATGACAGATATAACCAAGTGCACATTAAAAAGAAAATGTGTTTTCTCATAACCCATGGCCTCTACTACTCAAAACAGCACCCTACATAGTTTTGGAAGTGGTGCATACAAAAATCAAATTCAGTGCTGAGCTGCAGCACATTCAGTCTGGAAAAGGATAAAACAAACTAGTGTAATATTTTCCTAAACCGGGAGTTGCTGCTGACTCCCTCAAAGGCAGGGACGCCCTGCAAAGAGACCTGTTGTCGTCCGGTCGGCGGCGGGAGGACGACACGGTGATCAGGGATACCAGCCCCCCTTATTACAACAGTGCTTCTACTTATACACTTCTGGGTGTCACACATGTACATG
>JAYRBT010000082.1:39566024-39594004 GCA_036023395.1 Myiotriccus ornatus | reverse complement strand
CTCACCTAAAAAATCCAATGCACAGGCTGGAAGGTGTAAAGACCTTCCCCGGTTCTTCGTTCGCGAAGACTGGCCATCATGCCCTGCAAAATCAGAACCCTGAAGATTTCTTTTATTGATGAGGATCTTTGAATTTACATGTCAGCTCTGTGTGTTGTGTTAATTTAATCACAGGATACTAGGCTAGACCGAACTTTCTTTGATGAAGGCAGTACACACAAAAACAGAAGTCCAAAAACTTTGTAAGTTGGGGAAGCTGTCCTCTCTTCTTCCAGTAGCAAGCCTGGAAAGCAGAAACAGGATTTTTCTGCAAGTCATATTTCCAAGTCTGACCAAAAAAAAATGAGGAATGCTAAGAACTGCAAGGGAGTAAGACACACCTTGATGAAATAAGAACAAATACAAAGGAAAAAATTGTCTAGAACAACTCTGACTAGAACAAATATGGAGATTTGAGGGTCACAAATAGTTTCTGAGTGAGGGCTTAGGCAGCTGTAGGTCTGATAATAGTCTTGTGCTATTTGGGGCTATTAGAAATGATTGGAAATGAGAAGGTATTGGAGAAAGTGTTACCTTGACAGATAAGCGAGACTGACATTATGGAGAGCAGGAATGGCATAAGTAAGACGGAAACTGTCCACAAAGGGCTTTAAATTAAGATAAATAGCTCATGTCTGACTTGGGAGTCAGTGCAGCGATCCCAGGAGGTGGCCCAGTGGCCACCACAGTGACACAGGAAAACTGGTAAGAAATTTTCTTACAGCAGCTCAAATGAATACAAGCAGAACAATTTTCACAACCAGAAAAGAGGAAGTTACAGTGTTAGAGATATGAGGTGTTAAGAGCCATATCAAGAATTCTAGTAGTATAGATAAAAAAGCAAAACACTTTGTAAATACATATTCTGCGTGCTTTTATATACATTCTTGATGTTATTAAGTTCATCAACCTACATAGAGAAAATATAGTTTCTCTTTCATTAATGTGGAAGTGTCCGTGGAAGTGAACTATATCCTGTAGGATTATCCAAGGGTATAAAGGGATGGTTTTGTTAAAAAAAAAAAAAAAAAAGTGTAAAGTGGGTCTTCTTTAAACATGAGGTCTGACTTGTATCTTATCCCAGGAGAGAGTTCTGAAATGACATCTGGAGTATGCAGTTTGTGTTTAGTCAAATCTTTTTTAATATGAATCTTGCACAAGTTGGGCAGCCCTGTGAAGTTGTGCTGAAAAGTGTGGGGCTTTTGCCATGTAGCACTTTGATACAAGTTAGTGCTGTATGCTTCATTTAACTGACATACTTATCCAGTAAACTTGCTTAATTGGGACATCTCCTGGGGCACTGCTGTGAGACCAGTATTACTTAATACACACAACTGCTATTTAACAGGGCCTTAACGGGACAGTGGCTGCTGCTTACTGCCCCTGATTATTCAGTGCTGCTTATGTCATCTCTCTGTTACAGTTTCCTGGAACTTGTCTATACAAGGAAAATGTTCCCTGTAATTAATTCCCCGAGGACAAAATAGTAGGTACACTAGGGAAAGTAGACTGGTGATGGTGGTCACAATTTATGCACCGATTGTTACAGTGGGGAAGATATGGTAACTTCCCTGATAATCTTGAAGGATGCCTGAGACAATGCTTTTCTTACAAAATTTTTAAAAAAATACATAGTCAGAAGTAGTGTTGGGTAACAGTAATTTCTGTGTTCTAAAGATTCATATTGTCATTTGATTAGTTAATCGCCCATTTTCAAAAGTGCGAACATATTTTCACACTTCAACCAAGATGCTGTTAACAATGAAACTATAGATAGCAATAGAGATTAATTATCTGTCCCACGTGTCTCCACACCTAGTTCTTACCAGATAAAGAGAGCCTATCTGTCTACACACAGGTGTGATTTTTTTTTTTTAAACAATAGCCTTGGTCAAATGCATTCAAAGGCATATTTTCAAATGGCACCTCTTCGACGTTTTCACTGTTGACATTTTTGATCTTGTTTCATGAAATATAACTTCCAGTAAAAGGCTGTGATTCTTTTCTAAGCTTACCCGTGTGAAATATATTCACTCATAAGTGCGAGATGTGGGGGAGCTTTAAATGAGAATATTTAGAATCAAAGAAACATTTCCTTTTCTTAAGGGAGCATAATCTTAAAGAAGCCGCTGCAAAGTTGTTCAGGGCCTTATTTGCAATTGCCATCTGAAATTGCCACTGACTAGAGACCTGTCTTCCAGAAGAGGGAAAAACATGAAGAAGGAGTTTGTAGTGTCTCTTGGTTGTGCAAGTTGAAGCATTTTGTGTTTACTCCCACATAAAATTAAACCAATCCATATGTCTGTTTAAGGATAGGAGGTCTTTACATCAGAATCTGTTACTGTAGGAAGAAGCACTAGGCATGTTGAACTACTTCCATCCTAAGTAATCTCTGACTCTTCTTGTTCTGGATATTAGTATCTTGCAGACCTCTGAACGTGCAGCTGTCAAGTCTCACATAACTGACGTGAGACTAGCGCAGTATGTTCACAGTGCGGGCACCAGCACTGTGTGGCCTTGGCCTCTCTCTTTCTCTAGAAGAACCACAACTGGCATGTTGCTGAGTGGGAAGCTCTCTGGTGGAAGGGCCTATCTCAGGTCTTGGTGAAGTCTCTTACCATTTCACCAAGAATGACACCTTTCCCTTCATGGGCCTGGCCTGGCCCCTGATGTTTCAGGGGAGTTGGAACCATCTGATCAGGGTGACTACCAAAATTTGTCAACTTTCTAGCAAGATGTCATTGAAGTAGTATGTAGGGAGCTGGCCATCTGCTCAAGTGGAAAAATTACATAAAATAATAATTATGTTTGCCAGTCACCCCTAGATCTGATTGGCAGAGTGCAAAACTCTTCAGTTCCTTTTCTGAAGTCTGCACACAACAGCACGATCTTTCATTGACCTTTGTTCTCCTCAAAATTTCCTCATTTTATCTCAACAGACTCAGATGTACCCCAAAGTTATAAACTATATGATGTACCAGATGTAGAACACTTGACTGGCACCAAGATTTTCAAATAGTAGTAGTTCGGTAGTGTAAAAGCAAGGGAAGGCTCAACACCAAAACAAAGCAAACTGTGAACTTTCATTGTTTGATTTACCTTGCTTAAAAGAACAATTACTTTTCAGGCTATGATCAGAGTGCTTTGCTGTCTGAATACATTCACAACGGTTAGAGGTTTACTGTCATTTGCATTGGAGGTTTTATTTAGAAACTTATTTCAGCCACTACCAAAGCTTAGGCTTTTTGTTTTCCCTCCTTGCAGCTCTGCATACAGTAACAAATTTTCCATCTGTTCGTGATTTTCTTTGAAAAGTTACTTAGCCATTCTTTTGCTTCATCCTTTCCCATTTTTCTACCTGCCACACAGAGAAGGGGTAGTCCTTGATGACAAATGTTTAAAAGGGACTGGTTCATTGTTCAATGTGGCTTCTAGGCCACTGTAACCACTGTGTGGTTCAGTCCTCTAAATACATGAGCTGGCACAAGAGCCCTCCTAGTGTCTCATCATTAGTAGTAGCCTGGACCTTTCCTAATTACTCCTTAGTCTGGTTTTTATTTGTTGGGGGGAGAGTTGTGCCAGAGCAGAGAATGTCTCTATTGATGGCAAGCCCTGAAGTTCTAAGGTACTTTCAAATCCGTTCCATCACATGGAGAGGGGTTACAGCTCCATCCTGGGTGTCAGGAGTTGTATTACAAGTAAAGAAAAAGAGTAAGCCTTTAATAACTGAAACACGCTACGTAGTCGGTCCTGTTTGAGTGCTAGTCTTGTTTGTACATACTCATTTTGTGTAGTAAATCCCTGCTTAGAGACATAAATCCTCTTAACTGCTGCTTGATCCTCTTAAGAATCGTTGTCTGTTTCTTTAGTTCTGGAAATGTTCGCTTCTCGTTGGGCACACGATGTAGGATCATCATTCTGCCTTGAAGTTCAACCACAGTAGTTGCTTCTTTCATCTCTAAACCACAAAAAGCTGCAGAGATAAGGAAACAACAGCACAAAGAGCTTAAGCAGTTTGCCAGGCATTGTGCAGGAATGCTAGTGGTAAACTAGAGATCTGAAGATCAAGCTCCTCAATTAATAGTCCACTGAGATTACTTGAGATTGTAACACTACTCATAGTTCAGAAAATTAGGCCTAAGTACAATCCATACTTCTGCATTTGGATTGCCATCATGGAAAATTTTAAGATCTGAGTCATCAGGGCAGAAGACAAAGCTGCTTATTAACGTATCTAGAGAAGGATGCAGAATTGAAAGAGAAAAAAAATATCATTGCTGAATGTGATCCTGATGCTGTCTAAAAAAATCTTTCTGTCAGCAGATAGCTGCTTTTTCATGCATCAAGTTCTAAGTATTTAACTTATTGTACATCCTCATAGCTCTCCCTACCCAAATTTACAGTAGGATGGTTTTATATAATTATCTACAATTTTATGTTTGCATACCTCCTTAGTTTACATTGTTGAGAAGTCTGTGGTCATTTGTCTCCTCCATAAAATATGAAAAACTATCTGAGGTACAGGGACTTACTTTCCTTAAAATTTACAGTAGTTGAATATATTCACTGCACTTGTTTCTAATTCAGACTTGACACTTAAAGACTGATAAACAGAATGTGAGTAGAGGAAGATGCTTTTCTTCCATGACAGATATGTTCAAAACACGGTTTTTTTGGTCAAAACTTTTCCCTTCACTTTAGTTTTTAGGTGCACAGGAGTGATGCAACAATAATAATGGTGAGCACTTAGCTTCTTCATATTCACCAGTCTGGAAAATTCAATCTGACTTTAAATTTAACACTACTCTTCTAAGGAGCCTCCACTGACCAGCACTGATTCTGTGGTTTTACTAACTGAGATATGGATGTTGTCAAGAGCAAATATTGGCAGTCATAAAAGTCTATAACCTGAACTTCAGTAAGGGGAAAAAAGTTTTTTTGCTTTTTGTGTTCATCCATTGCTTTGAAAATCAACTTCTTGGTTCCTAGTACCTTATCTATGTTTTGCAGTTAAGCATTTCTTTGTAAGTACAGGAGGCTTATTGGGGAAGTCAGTGGAATTATCATGTTGCGTATTTTTGAGTTGAGAAATAAATTCTCATTGAAGCTGCAAAGAAATGTTATTTCTATCTTCATCTCCTTTTCTGATCTTTTTTTATGTTGCTGAATGCGGTTTTACAGCTGCTGTACTTTCATCTACTGACATTCATTTCAGTGTTAAGGGAGCACTGAATGCAGGGAAGGGAGATCTGATTTGAAAATTCAGCTCTTGACGTGTGTTTCCCTGCAGTATGATTCTGGTGTGTTCCTAATTATTTATCTTACATGGATATTTACATCTATCAGTAATACAGGCTTTGTGCAACTCCAGTTCCGATGGCTGGTTGGCTGGGGCTGCAGCAAGAGTTAGTTGCTGTTGATGTGGCAGACCATAGTATTGTCTGTAGAGTCATGAGATTTTATTTTTTTTTTACTATTAATGTGAGCTGTTGTAATACATAGAATCAAAATGAAAACTCAAAGGCTTTATCCCATTGATTCCAGTTGTGTTTAGAAGGCCTCAAGAGCCTGACAGCTTCTACATTCAAATTCTTTGCTGCAAAGCGTTTAATTAACTGTCTTCTTTGCTTTACAACCAATGTTCAACCTTTATTCACAACTGAAAAGTAGATGAGGATATGTAATGTAATGAAGCTGGCTACAGAAATGGATACTCAATGGAAACCCTTGGCAAAGTTAGTAAAACAAATCTTGTAGGATCTTGGAAGTGCTAGACAGTTCTGAAACTTCAGTGATGATGGTAACAGTTTTCATTTAGGGCAAACTGAAACTGGGAGTTGAATACAGATACTACAACTCAGAATTTCATATCTCATCTCTTTGGTCTCCAACTAAATAAGTATTTAAGGTGTATCCTATATTTCTCAATTTTTCCTGGTAAGTTGAAATTTGTGATTGTAGATTTTATTATTTTTATGATTTACCTATCTCCAGCATTAGTTTAGTCATTGTGAATTATTAACATCAGTATCAGGGATTTGGGTCTGTTTTTTTCAGGCATTGTCTGCATATCTGTTCCAAAGATCTCACAGTATAAACAATTGAAAGGAGTAACAGGCAGAACTGAATAAGGGCAGAGAACAAGAAGACATTAGAAATGTCATATTTGGTATGAAGACCTCTACTGAATGTCTTATTATTATACATATGTAATATATGTAAAGTGTAATATAACTATTATATATGTATATGTACTTAATTCTCTTTTCTACTTATCCTGTGGAATTAGGAAGGAACATAGGATCAAGGAAGACATGATTGAACAGTGATGTGTCAAAGTGTAACTAAGGTTTAACTAAAGTTTGACTTTCTGTCATGTTTTTTGCATAACTGGGGCAAAGTGTTATTCAACTCAGAAAAGGAGGGATTTTTTGATGGGTTATTTCAAAGTCATTGTTTCTTGGAGGTTTTTTTTTTAACCCCACTTTTTATAACACCTTTTATTTAATTTCAGTGACTAATTCACATTTTAGAGAAAAGAATATTTGGTGCTCTAAACTTTCAGTAAGGTTCATAACATCTCTGAGATTTCCCAGAACTTCTACAATGAAATTATGGGAGAGCAAATTTGATATTTCTGGTAAGTCAAAGGCTTGGAACAAACAGAAAATGATCCTTTTGAAAATTAACAGTTACATAAATTAGCATAGAGAAGTAGAAAAGCAGAGAAAACAATTAAAATGCCCATACTCCAAGTTTTTTTGTGTTTTACTTTGTGTGGGTATTTGGAAATGTAACAGAATCCACTGCTGTAGATAAATCAACTTTTTTTTCATGAGCATTGTGCTCTACAACAGAAACATGTAAATCTTCCTCAGTATCATAATTTGTATTCAGTTAAGTACCAAAAAGTTGACTGCAGTGTGTGATGAATCAATTCCCATGCTAGGATAAGCTGTAGAAAGGAGAAGCTGAAGTTTGAATTTCATCATTTTCTGATATGGAACAGCAGATTAGGAGTAACAGCAAGATTTTAACCCCTGCATTCCAAAGAAACATTGCATTTGGAATATAAGAATAACTCTTTTTCACTTGGCTGTGCTATACGCTGTGCTATACACTGTGCTGGCACCTGCAGACATAAAAGTTCTGTTTGTTCTGAGGGTCCTTTCTCCCTGTTTAGCAAAGACATGGACATTTACATAGGTTGGTATTTATTTCCTCAGCTAGGAAATCTGAGCAAAAAGGGCACAGCCAAGTTAGCTGGAGGAATCGTAGCACCTTTAGAGAATCAAATTTTCTTTTTTTAGTATGTTTTTATTGGGTCCTTAACAAATGCTTCTTACACCTTCTTGTTATGCTTCTTGATTTTCAGTCCAGAAATATATACTGTAAGCATAATGTCTTCCATAGCTCTTTCAGGCATAGAAAAACATTTGTTACTCTTTTGCTCTCTATTACAATGTGACAGGTTTGTCCTTTATAATGCGTAAGGATCACTTTTGCTCAATTTTAGCAGGAGAAGAAGCAGTATGTTGCAAAACTTTATCTACCATCTCTGGCAAATGCTATTCTTGTTAGGGTTCCAATTTCAAACCCATTGGTATGCCAGTTATGCTGTCACCCAGTATCCTCCAGTTCATTAATATAATTTAGTTTTCATCACAGTTCATCTCCAAATCTGTCATATTAATTGTCTTCCTTGCCATCCTTTGTTGTCCATGAAAGCTTTTGATTACTTTTTTTAAATATAAAGTTTTGGTTGGTGAGTGGCACTTGATCTTGTACAAGCATGAACAGATGTACCAATATTAATCAGGTGTGCGGCTGAACTGCATTTTCTGCCGATGCAACTTTTACAGTTCCTTCATATTCATTGCTTCTTGTTTAACCATTTACATGTTAACTTACCATAAAAAGGAATTCATAACCTGGAATGTCACTAAAAATATTGTATACAGATTGATGCTATCATTTTAAAGTATTTTAAGTGCATTTGCACTTTGACAAAAAGGATGGCAGCTATTAATAATGTAACCGAGAGCAAATAAGTAGCGTTGTAATTCACTTTTTAAATTCTTTGACTTGACTCAAAATTTTGTTCGTCAAAAAATCAGGAGAAATTATGAATTTAATTATTTTAAGCTCTGTGTGGTTTACACAAGCAGAAATATATGTTAATTTAAAAAAAAAAAAAAACAACAATTTGCTTTACATTTAGACATCTAGAATATCATCGTGTTTAAGAATGTCTCATGTAGATTTCAGTTCTACATTTCATTGTGGAAGACAGAGCTACTCACATGTAAGAGACATAGAATACAATCCTAATTAGGACATCTGGCATGAATGCAGGCAGAATACCTCTAGGAAGGTTTAACCAGTTGTGGTGGCAATTTAAGCTCCATTCATGTTCTACTTGCCTCTTCAACAAAGATTGAAATTTAAAGCATTGTTCCAAAGAAAATATTATGTTACCTAGCTTTCTATAATTAAAATACCATTTTGAACTGTTTAGCATTAACCTAAAGTGGCTGTCCAGATGATGATTAGGACAAGAGGGCACAGGCTTAAGCTCTGCCTGGGGAGGTTTAGGTTGGATATTAGAAAGAAGTTCTTTACAGAGAGAGTGATCAGGCATTGGAATGGCCTGCCCAGAGAGGTGGTGGATTCACCATCCCTGGAGGTTTTTAAGATGAGGCTGGATGTGGCACTGAGTGCCATGATCTAGTCATCACAGTGGGGTTGGATCAAGGGTTGGACTTGATGATCTCGGAGGTCTCTTCCAACACAATTAATTCTATGATTCTGTGATTCTATGATTCTATGACATCCAGCTATTAAATGCAATTTGCATTTAATTTGGCCTTATGTAGCCCAAGTTCTCCTTGAGCTAACACTCGGCTAGAACATGGCAACTGCACAAACATGACTCTTTTGATATTAATTATCTATGTTGTAGATTTGATTGTCCTTTTATTCATTGTGCCATGTTCTGCTTTGAATGTAAACAGTTCAAAATGTTCACTTCAGCGTATTTTTTCCCTCATTATTTCATTCCATTGGTACAGCAAAAATCCCCACAGTATAAGGCCATCTGCAAATTGTGAGTACCAACCAGGTTAGGGCGCTGCTGGCTTCCAGCTGAGGAGCTCTGGTTCCTGGACCAGGGTGACACTCAGTCTCCAGGGTCTGCTCCAGAAGACACCTTGGGGAGGAGATCTGCTGTGGTGAACCAGCACTAGGAGGGTGAGAAACAGCTGCAGCCAGAGCTGCTGGCCAGCCTGCCTGCTGGAGCTGCAGGGCTAGGGCAGCACAGAGCCAGGGTGGGGAAAAGCTGCAGAATCTCAGCGGCGTGGTTCTTGCCAGGTTAGGGAATGTGTAACGGAGCAGCTGTTGGATGTGCAGTGACAGTTACCACGACCACCATGGCTTCGCTGGCTGACAGCATGTCTCCCAAAGGGGGGTAAAGCATGGGCTACTCTAATCAGATGTTCATTCGGAGAAAAATGAACTTTCTGTCATTCAAGTCCTTGCGGGTACTGCAAAGAGAACAAAAGAATAGTCACAAAAAAAAAAAGTCACTGGCTACTGACCTGCCTGTCAATGAGCATTAAAGAAATGTGATGCTACTGCTGGGAAACTATCAAATTTGCTATAAAGAGCAATGCTAATGTCAAAATTGGTGTTGATTTGTAACAATCATGCTGGAAACCAGGGATGGTTTTGTTTTATTGTAAAGGAAAAATACTCCACAACAGATACTTGCATTAGCAAGGGAGAAAATCTGCTGATGAAATAGGGAGGTAACAGAGCAGGGAAAAAGGTAGTTTTTCACTGCAGTTAGAGTTTGGCTATAGTATATTCCTCACAGGTCACTACATCAATTAGGCTGTTGAAATTGGCAATAAACCCTGAGAAAGGATGAACATATTGTCAGAATAGTTGTTTTTTTAAAGAAGTGTACTCACTCTGACTCAGGGAGGAGCTGGAGTCTGCAGTAAGGGGAGAGCAGCAAGCACTAACATACTTAAAACTCATTGGAGTTAGAAGCTGCGCTCCTGTAAGTCGACAATTTTTCTAAGAAGGATTTGCAAGACCCTCAGAAAAAGAAGAAATGCACACACCAGTTCCATTTCTGCGTAATTAAATTCATATCCTGTTTCAGAAAAGAGAAAGAGCTTTGAGGTCTCACTTCAGCTTTTACTGTGTTTGATGTACAGCAGAAATACCCTCCTAGCTTTTCACACACTACTAGTCAGAAGACTACTGCAACTCTGTAAGTGCTGTGCTATTCTGGCTAGGTGGTTTTGCCATAGACTCTTAGCATCTTTTCATTCAGTTTCTCTCTTCTCTGTCATTTACTTCAGACCACTTCTGACTTCTGCAGTATAAAAAACTCCAACAAGTAGTGTATGTAAGCCTGAATCATACAAAAAAGTGGGCTTTTTACTTCTGTCCATTCCATAGTCATGTTTGAAGCTTCCACGCTTTTCCTGTATATTGGTGGTTAGTCAGAAGGCCATACAGACATTAGGGCCTTTGGGAGAGATCCTTCCTGCTTTTCATGTGAAAGCAGGTCACTGCTCTTATTGATTTCTGGACTACCAGATATTATGTGTGTCAATGTCAAGTTTTAGGTCTCCTCTTGTGTTGGTAGTGGTGATGAAGAATTCAATATTTAGGTTGTATGGGAGCACACCTAGGTCATTTTGCCATTAAAATTACTAGAGAACCAGAAATGCTTCCTTGTTTTCGACTAACAAATCTCAAGATTGTTCAAATCCATTTAGAAAGGTAATTTGTATAATTGTTTATTGTTTTGTGTGTTGGTGGGGTTTTTTTTCTTTTGTTATTTCCAGGAAAAAAAACAACAAAGGACTTTTTTTCCTTTTACTGTTTCACAACAACTAGGCTTCTTCTGGAATGTTAATACTGATGTTGCTCCTCTTAGGAAAAAAAAAATTGAGAGTAGAGTGAGTTCTTTTCTTACAAAATTGATGATGAATGGTGACAAAAATGTCCATGTGAAATATGTAAAACTCTTAAGGTATGTAGGAATTAAATGGTGTTTTATTTAAGATTCATATAATCTGTATGAAATACAGAAAACTTTAAAGAATGTTGCTAAACTTTTAGCTAGAAATGTATAAATTTCTGTCCAGCTCGTGTTATAAATGTTAAAAGTAATTTTGACACACATCTGGAAGGAAAGTTCTTGTATTTTTCATACTAATTTTCTTATTTTTCATATTTGACATTTTAATATTACCTGGAAAATTCATTGGTAAAGCTCATAAAACTGAATGCCATTTTGCCCGGAAAAAAATATCTTCTCCCTTTCAAGCAGCACTGGATATTTTGCAACATCCAGAAGTGCCGACCAACAGCAGTCTCTTTGAGAAGAGATTCTCAGAAGATTCAGATCCCTTAAACATGCTCAAACCTAGAATGTAGAAATATGAACCACAGAATAAAGTGTGTATGTTTATTAATGACAATTGTTGCTTTTTATCTGCCCTCCTCAATTCCACTGTCTTGAGACTGCAGCGGAAACCATGTCACCAGATAAATGCCTTTCAAATAACTTCTTTAATTAACCTCCTGTTCTTGAAAAATATGCAAAATTAGGAATACCTTAAGCAACCCCGAATATTTCCAAATGTGCGAACACATTTGGTGGGATAGGCACATGCTATTTCATCTGAGCATAAATTACTATATTGCGAAAGGAAAAAATAAACATAATACTTGTATTTATAAATCAAAATAGAAATACGTGTAAGCAGTCTAGGAAATGGTCATTCGGTTGTCAAGGCTGAATGAAGTTTGCACATGAGGAGCAGTGTGTTGAATTTCTAGTCTGAAGTTTATGCAGAAGAAAAACTTCAACAATTACATTTTCGTATAGAGATGGAAATGGACTTTTTTACTTACTGAGCTTGGCTTTGAATCAGCTGGGTTTATACTATAGGAGTGAACTTCCTTCACTTGTGCTATATCAGTTTACCTTGGCCCAGAGTTCACTTTTTCCAGTATAAGTGGGATAAAGTTGCCATTCAGGTACTCTGTAAGCCAACTTTATGTGGTTGAATTGATTCTTTCATCGTGTTAAGGCATCTTTCTGGATTGTTTGGGAAGGAGCTCTGACAACGTTGTTTTAGAAAGTCCAACAGCAGGGTAAACTCTGCACACATTTAGCAGCTGTCTTTAGATTGTTTAATTCCCTCTTAAGCAGGGTCAGACTTTATTTGCCTCCTGCCTGTGACTGACAGTACCCAGTGGTCTACTCTTCACAGTCACAGGCTTTGAAGTGTCCCTGCACACTCCCTGTGCTCGATGTTTGCAGCTGTCCTCAGACAAGTGGCTTAAGGGCAGATATAATTATTTTAGAGTTTTATGAAAATCTGAATTTAAACATTCCAGACAGTTTTTGACACGGTTGGCTTTTATCCTGTATTATATTTTAACAATGGCTGCCTTTTTTTTTTTGTATGTCTTATTTCTGATGCAACTGTTCCGTGTTTGCCAAGGGATTGTCCTTCTTCAGCAGAAAATAAGAATGGCCTTATGAAGATGGGTTCTCTAATCTTAAAATTGTGTGTCTAGAGGACAAGAAAGAAATGAACAGAGGAGGCAGGTTCAGCAAGAAATGAAGAAGAGCAATAGATGACTTCACCAGAATATCACAGAGCTCTTAACATAACTACTACCAATCACTTTGAAGAAATCATGTAGAACCTATGCCCTAGCAGTAATTACTATGGCCAGACCACTCTGGTTTTAGGTGTGAGAGCACAGGTTCTTACATCAATCCCATTCCCATGTGTTTTGCAACCCTGTGAAACACAAAATCTAGTCTCCCCAAATCTGTAAAGTTTACCAGCAGTAAATCCAAACTCTAGAATATGCCAAGGCATATGGTATTGATGAAGGTGCAAAAATTAGTATTAAGTGATGCGTTGCTTGACCATGGCATGTTGTCAGCACTTTGAAGACCTTCCCTTCACAGTTCAGCACCTCAGTGTGCTCTGCCAAAATGACCAGGCAACCGCTTCATTTTTCCTGACAGCGTGTTCCCCTCTGCTTCTGTAGCTTCGTAGATGCTTTAAACCCAACAAGACTATTTGTTCTAACTTCTTTGTCAGTCCACCAAACAAATAAGCAATATGAAGTTACAGAATGGAGAGAAGGGATTTTTAGCACTTTCTACTTCCCTGAGAGGGGAGCTAGTACCACATGGTGCTTTGGGAAAACATTCTAGCATATAGTGGACTGTCCTGAGAAGTAAGGGACACTTGAGCTAAGTCCCCCGATAAAGGTTATGGTTTTTGCGTTCAAACCTCTAATGTAAATAAGGACATGCTGTGTTGGTAAGAGAAGTGAACATTTCATGCACCCTAGTGAGTTTAGACCATGGCTTTCTGTCAGCATAAATGCACGGATGATGTTTTCTCATTTAACCCTATTTTGGTGATAGTTCAGTTCGACTCATTATTACTCACAGAAAGACTTAAAGTAACGGAAAGCTTCATAGCTATGAGAGAGGTTATGTAATCTCACTAGTCATTTTGTGTTTGCATTTAACTTTATTGTTTAGTAATTTGAATTCTTTATAGATAAATTGCCAAAGTACCTGGGCTTCCATCAAAGTTTAATTATAAATCATTACAAAAAAAGGATAAGTTGCATGAAGCTGGTTAGCAAAGCTTATGGAAAAACCTTTTGGCAAGAGGGTACCTTAGGACAATATTTTATGGGTTTGTCCAGGGGTGGCATGTTTTTGGAAAAAAGATAATTAAAGTAATCAGGAAAATTTTAAGACAGGCTATTTGTTTCGAGTAGCAGCTCAGGGAAAAAACATGTCTGATGGAAGGTGGTTCAATTTTTCTGCTTACTACATTTTCCTTTTAATTGTATGAAACCTTTTGACATTGTGTTTCCTCCACATAAAGGTGTAGGAGGCTGAGAGGTTTTTCTTTGATACAGGAAGAGAGAAGCAGAGAAAGAGGAAGGAAAGAATAGTGAGACATTGGCAGAAAATATTTGGCATCATAAAATCAGTAATGTATGAACCTTCTAGTTTGAATAAGCACACAATATTTTCATAGATTTACCATTTCAAATATTTTCATTGAAATGAGGGTGACTTTTTATATTTATCTCATTATGTCTGGTTTTATTTTTTGGCATTAAATATTTGTGTTATATATAATAACAGAAAGTAAAGTGTACCCAAAATAGAGTGACAATGGTCGTTCTGTGAGTCTTGCTTAAATTACCTGGGTTCTGCGCCCTTTGGATAAGATCATTCCCTGTCTCATTTTTTTTTTTAATGTTTTCAACATCCAGGGTTTTTTCCTAAAACACTAAATAGCCTTTGTCAAATTCTGGTCTTTAATAGAACAACAGCACCCTGCTTTGGGACAACCAATTAGTTATGCAGTAGGGAGCAGAATTTATTGCTGTGCATTTGTTCTTCTGTTGCTGTTCCTTCATATTTTCCATGGAAGCACATTAAGTAGAAGTCTTATTTAGTGACCTATTTAAAAGAATAATATACTTGAGTTTGTTGAGGAAATAACTTCTGCTTCTAATGTGAAGATCCTGACTGTCCCAAGATGAGTTCCCAACAGTTGGTTGCCTTACACACTAATGCCCAGTGGAAGAAGAATCTGTGCTACAGATAGTTGCCACATCAGAAATAATTCAAAACTGCAAGAGAGGCAAAAATAAAAAATAACTGAAGCTCCAGACAAATTGGCAGGCTGGGTTGTGTAAATAAAATGGCCAGCTAATTGTATTCCCTGGTGAATCCAGTCCAAATGGACCAGACGGGTTGAGTGCATAATAGAACACATGGACCACAGTTTGAAAATCTCTGGGAATACTGAGCTGTCTTGTGCCACCCCTGATGGAGCTGAAATTGTAGTGAACAGAATGCTGGAACCATGTTGTATTATCAGAGGACGTGGAACCACTTATTTGAACTAAACACTTAGTGCTGTCATGCTGGTGTGACAGAAAATGGCACTAAAGCACAGCTGAGTGGCTATTTTTGTCTAGATAAATACTCCAGTTTGTCAAGCTCTGTCTTCAGGTCTGCTAAAGCACAAAGGTAGAGTTCAAAATTAGACATTAACAACTTTACGTTATGTTTGCTCAGGAAGAAGTATCACCTCCTTTTTTTTTTTTTCTGTGTGCAATTCAAGAATGTCTGATAAAGAATTGGGTCTCAGGTTATTCAAAGAGGATACCTAAGAGTTTGTTTTGTATTGTATTCCATAGAAGCAAATTCTGTGTAAATTTTCCTCTTTCTTTATCTTAGTTCAGCAGGTTTTGGCAGTGCTGGTGGTGGATGTAGTCTCCAGTTTAAAAAGCATCTCTTGTAAGTGTTGGGCTTTACTATGTAAGCATGCCTGTAGCTTCTGCTGATACAATTACCCATAGTGTGCTGGAACACTTCAAATATTAGCTTTTGTACCCCAAAACTACTGGTCAATCATAAAAAAGATAGAGTTTACAGATATAAAGATTAGAGTCTTACTGGCTGAGCAATCAGGCTTAGGGTATAAGTGGGAGTTCAGGGTTTCCATTATTGAACTAAAAGTCTAAATTTAATAATTTCTTAATAATTCCAGGGGAGATTATTGGTTATTAAACTTGGCCAAAATTTGGCTTCAGGTAGACCAGGGGAAATTATAACTTAAGGGTTCATTATTTCTCTGAAGCGTTTTCTGCAAATGTGTGAAAATGGACCAGTATCCCAAAATATGTTCATGGTACCTTGGGGCTGGGGAATGCTCTGTGGCAAGCTGAAGAGGATCAGTCTGTTGTGTAATGTGGGGATGAAGAGCCAATAAAGATCAGGGAGACAGTAGAGAAGAACTTCAGGAATGTTCCAAAGCACCCCCACAGACAGAAGTGTCAGGATGTGCAGCTGAACAGGCAGCCTCAGTATATGGGCTACCCATATAGAAAGATTGCTCTGCTATGCTGCTTTCTGGCGCTACTGCTTGAGTGACAATTTTTTATTTGATCAATAGTCAGAACTGTGATTTTATAGTACATAGAACTTGGAGAAAAGGCTCAATAATACTGTCTTGAGTATGGCTAACAGGTGTTCTTGCTAGGCTTGCAGATGAATACTGTTAATGTTGTCTTGAAGTCAGGAGTGCTATGCCCTGGGAGAACAATGGGAAAAGGAGTAAACAATGTTTTGCCTCTTTGGTCCTCTAAAGGCAGAGCTCTCAATCTTTCTCTACCCTCTTCCTGCAAATTAAGAGAAAGTTGTTTGGTCAGTGCGTGTCTAGAGAACAAGAAATAGAAGAAAAAAGGAGGTAGGTTCAGCAAGAAATGAAGAGCAATAAAAGACTTACAAGTTCACCAGGATGTCTCACAGGTCTTGAGATAACTCAAAGGGCTACTGCCAGCCACGTTGGTCAGTGAGGAGTACTTCTCTCTTGCTCTTCTTTTCTTTCTTTTAATCTGAATTTTCCTTTCCTGAAACTGATACGTCAGGTAAATAGTGGTATCTAAGATACCAAACTTCAGAGTTGAGTAGTGCTTTAAAATTGCAACTTATTCAAAACCTTTTAACCATTACAATTTCAAAGTATGTGTATAAATACATTAAACTAGTGGAATAAGTATATGATCTGTAATAGATTCATTACTCGTATAAATCAAGAGACCTTGACAACAGTGGGGGAAGTAGTAGTGTATCTGCAAGAATGCTTAACTCTTGAAAATATCTAATCTTGCTCTTATCTCAAATTTGTAATTTTTTACTTTTCTACATTGTCTTTAGACACAGTGTTCTTTCTTCGATCTTTAACATTTATCTAGGTGAATATGAAAGTTATTTATATTATAGTCATAGCAGAAGTTCCATTGTACTGTGTGCAACATTCTTGTCACAGTGTGAACATTCCCGTAGCTTTGAGTTGTAGGAGGCCATGCAGTTTGAAATTTTTCATGGTTTGAATTTGCTTTGAGTCTAACTTGTTTTTCAAAAAAGCAGAAAAACAAAGTCTGTTTTCTGGGGAAAGAAAAATAAACCAATGTAAAAATACAAACAAAACCTACACCAAAATAACAACAAAAACAACCAACCCAAACAAACAGAAAGAAAAATCAAAAAATCCCTCCAAAAATCCTAGGTGAAAAAAAATGTTGTTTTCACTGTCTGTTTGTTTGCTTAACTGCTGCTTTGCTGAGAAATTTTGTTGCCCTAATGTTTTCAAGCAGCACTTTTCAATTTTCAGAGATTTTTTGGTGTATAAATCTGCTCAAGTTTGATGGCATTTTAGTTGATGCATGTACTTTAATTAAATATGCCTTACCATTTTACTTTTCCCTGCATGTTCTATTTCCAAAAATCAGAAAGGTACTGAAATAAACTGTAATCTTTCTGCTGGTGGGATATATTCCCCCTGATTATACATGCAGCTCCCTTTGGTGCATATCAGAAAACAAAATGCAATTGTTAGAGCAAATCAGAGTACAAGACCCTGATCAATTTAACTGCGATTCGTTCTTATGATCAGGTCAAAAGGGAGTGGTCTGAGACTATAGTGTATGAAAAGCTAAAAATACAGATTGAAAAGCACTGACTTCATTGTGGATTTTTTTGTTCTGACTCATAGTTTGAACATCTAAATAATAGCATTCTTTTCCACTAATTCTTATAAAGCAGTTACTTATTTATTTTTAAGGAGAACCAACTGATAATATTTTGAGACAATTAACCTGTAAATGTTTATTTAAGTTCTTGTTTTCCCCTTTGAACAGGAAATACATTCCTGTGCTACTGGGCTGCATGTTGTTTCTAGTAACACTGACAGATACTATGTCAGAATTGCTGTACATTCCTCAGGACAAACCCAAAGCAAGTGTAAACTTCATTGCATATTGTTCTCTGTACACAGTTTTACATTGCTTTTCCACAGGCTAGACAGACATTTCCAGATGAATTTGTTGAGATGATTCACTCTTGAATTACATGATGCCAACCTAGAAAATTGACAGGAAGCAATTATTCAGATTCTTCTAAATTTTTAATTTTTAAAGCACATTGTTATGTATTTCTCTACTAGGTAGGGTAAAGCATCTTCCTGGCAATACTGGAATGCCCTGAGGATCCCCAAAAGCCTTTTAAAGAATATTTTATTTACTGTGAGGAGGACTTGAGATAACCCTTTTAGGTGTCTACAAGATTTGTAAAGTCTGGTGAGAACAGATTGGCAGTGGATGCGTTCAGCTCAGACTGTACTGCAAAAGGTTTGCTGTGTATGGTTTCAGGCTACTGGCAACATTTGGAGCATTAAGAGTGCCATTGTAGCATTAGTGTTGATGATATGGGAGCTAGTATGCATGGCTGAGGCTGAGGCCGAGTCCTGTAGGTGCTGATCCACCCAGAACGCAGAAGTAGGTTTATTTCTTTCTTTCCTGCTGCTCTGTGGTTCCCAACAGCCTTGTTTTACATGCTAAATCCAAAGAAAAAGAGGTGCTGGGCAAAGCACAAAGAATTTGGTTTCGACTTTTTGAACTTGTGGCAAAGCACTTCTTGTTTATTTCCAGGTAAAAGGAAATTTGCCTTCATTTTATATCAAGAAACAAATTTTCTTACCAGTGTTTAATCCCTGGTGGCTGGTAGATCTATGTGAGGAAGAGTGTGGCAAAAGATCTCTGAGCTGGCACAAGAAATGGGGTTGCATCTGGGCATGCATATCAATGAAAATGAAAAGGTTTTTAGCTTTAAGAAGAGTGAGTAGTGGAGAGAGCACACTGGGTTGATTGAAAGAGGACATTTCATCAGTTTGTGAACAGGATTACAGGTCCCAAGTACCTTTAGCAGCAGGAGTCTGACACGAGCCATGACTAGCATAGGAAGACACATTTGAGATCTGTTTGTTACCACTCATTATACTTTTGATTCTGCCTCATCAGTTTTCTTCCGAATGTTTTGGTTTGGGGATACCAGTCTAGCTGAGCTAACAAAGTCCTAAGCTCACAACATTTGAGATTTTTATATAAATGCATTTTCACAAAGGAACAAGTTCTGCACAGCAGGATCAGAGCAATTCTACAGTCTGTCAGCACAGAGATTTCTTTCTCTGCTTAGTATGAAAACATGTAATCAAGGGTGTAGGCTGCACCTTAAGAATATTTGGCCATGAAACAAAAGATAGTCCTTCTGTTTAAATGACATTCAGAACCATCAGAGATGTTTCCGCTTCTGTATTTGAAGAAAGATTTTATGAAAAATAAGGGGATAAATATCATCTCTCTTTTGTGAATGAGTAATGAAATCAAAAGTTGACTGTGCCTAATCAAAGTATGGATTCATTCAATTTAATTATAGGATGATAGAAATGTTGTTTGGAAGGAACCTATGGAGGTCACCTGGCCCAGCCTCCCGCTCAAAGTGGGATGCATTTGACAAGCATTTGACACTTTCCTGCATGACATCCTTGCCACTAATCTGGAGAGATGTGGATTTGATAGATGGATCACTCAGTGCATAAGGACATGGCTGGATGGTCACTTTTAAAGTGTTGCTTGAATCAAGTCAGTGGCTTGAAGTTGGAGACCAGCAACAAGTAGTGTTCTTCTGGGGTCCGTACTGGAACCAGTGCTGCCTGAGCTCTTTTTCAGCAACATTGTCAGTGGCATTGAGTGCACCCTCAACCAATTTGCCAACAACACCAAGCTGTTTAGTGCAGTTGACACACTGGAGGGAAGAGATGCCATCCAGGACTTTGACAAGCTTGAGTGGTGGGCCTGTGCAAACCTCACGAATTTCAACAAGGCCAGGTCCAAGGTCCTGTACCTAGGACAATCCCAAGCACAAATATAGGCTGGGCAGAGAATAGACTGAGAGCATAGGTACAAGTTTAAATTGAGAAAACTGTCTCTCAGGCTTTTTGTTTCTCTCTGATTTCTTTAAAATGTACAGAGGTGTAATTTCCTGTGTGAAGTGTTCACTTACCCTTAAAATACCTACTGCCAGACAAACTATGTTACCACTAATAGGTTGGTAAGTTACCTACAAATGTAAAGGAAAAAAAAAAATTAAAATTCTTTGTATTCAACACATTTAATCTATGCAACATCCTGCTAAATGAAATTTAACTGTGCAAAGTAACTGAAAAGATTTTGAAGAGATTTGTTACATCCAATTATGCTTATTCTGTTAGGATGCAGTTAAGATAATTTCATTAATTCTGTGTTCTCCTCAGCATGTTAGATTGAGATTATTAAGTAAAGAAGGAAATGTAATTCCCTTCTATAAATCTTTTCACTTGCTCTTAGCCTGAGCAAAAGTCAGTTTCTGATTTTCCCCCAGATGTTTTCTATGCCAAACTTCATGCAGGCAAAGCACCACAAGTGTTTGCTTGCATATATTTTGGAAAGTCTGTGATGCTTGTCTGCCTTTCCTGCACATATCAAGGCCATAGCTGGGTTCAGCTACAGGATCAATGGAAAATGTCAACTCTCAACTCAAAATATAAATGGAAGCATGCAAAATATGAAATCGAAAGTAGAAGTACACTTTCCTTTCCAAGCAAAGGAAGTCCTTTACTTGATAAAATACAGTGCATCTAAATGTCTTAAGCATGCAGTGTGGTAAATTACTAACAGAAACAGATGTAATGCTTTAAACAATGCAGGGCACAGACTAAATCTGATACGAGCATGGATTGCATAATGTATTTGCATTATCTGAGACAATTTTGTAAATGAGCGGAGACCACAGAAAGATATTTGAGCAGTTACAGAGATAAAATCGTGAGAGATTTAACCACTTCCGACTTGCAGTATGCAATCTGATGAATTGTCCCCCATTTTGCAAGTGTGAACCTACACATATGGATATACAGAATGTCAGTAGGTTGACTGGGTTCATGATATGCAAAATGAGGGAGAGTGATCCCATTTAGATAACAAAGGCCGGAACTCTTTGTCCAAAATTCAGACTAAACTTAAATAATTATTAAGGTTGAATAACTTATGGTGATCATTCTCCAGTGATACCTAGTGCTTTATTTTTACTAGAATTCTGTCTAGAACTAAAAGAATGAGTGGCAAAAAAGGTGGTTGTTCTGACATAAGCAGCAGAACAAATGGTCAATCATCTTTCCATTCAGTTTTGCAGATTAAAAAAGATCTTGTATTGTGAGCAAAATTCACAGAAGTAGAAATGTTGAACTGAACTGTGTACATGTCAAAATTAGTTTAACATGGATAATTCTAAAGTTATTCAAAGTTGGACATATAAACAAAAATTAGATAATCAAGGCTTTACACATGTTGCTTCTTTTATAGTAAATATTAGATAATCTTACAGTGTGTGTGGAAATTACTGTTAGCTTAGGCAAACTTATTTTACACTGAACATAAGGTCAAGACAATCAACATAAGACACAAATTTAGTCATCTTCAAGTGTATAAAAGTTAGCTAATCTATTCATTTGGTGGCAAAGTAAATTTCATGTATGTATTGAGAGTGATATTATGTAATTCAAAAATATTTTAAAAAAAAAGTAATAGTTGTAGATTTCCAATAGTAGAAGATGTTCTATACATGTTCTTAATTGAAATGCTTGAAAGTATTTTGGGGGAAGAGTTCTATTTTTTAAGGTTCCAAATATGCTTTTGTTCCAGGTGGTAAATGTTCATCCATTTAGATTTCTAGTCTTGCAGGAAGTGTATAACGAGAAGGAAATAAGACCAAAAAAGCAAACAAAACTTAGGAAGTCAAGACCTGATATTCAAAGTACAAGTGTTCTTTGGTTTTCAAAGAAAAGTTCCAACAAATTTGGAATACAAATCCTTTTAGTTTAGTATTAAAGAGACCCTTTTTTTCCTTGTTTTTGGCTCTTCTGAACCACTCACAAGTGAGTTTTGGAACCACTAAAAATTCAGATTTCTGTATTTCCACCAGTGTTGTGTATGCTGAAATACCTTCTAGAGTTTTGAGATTTATGAGGATTGCCAGTATGTATTGGGTATCTTTTTCATTTAAAAGAGAATACAAAAGAAATTCATCTTCCTGGCTATTTGAATAAAGCCTGACACAAGGTTTAGCTATGATATGAGTAGTTCTAGACTTTATTCTACAGTAATTCATATGTAGGTTCTATTTTAGTTCAGGTATATAATTTCAGTGCTTATTTTTCAAATATTCATACAATTTGCTAATTAACATATATTCTTTCTTATTCACACACTTGTGTATTAACACTATGAATATATTCCTTCTCAGCAGATGATGGCAAACATATCTTTCATTTTCAAAATACTGTCTGCGAAAGATTCCTTTAATTATAACTTAAATAAGCTCTTAATAATAACAATAACTAGGTGAATAAAACATTCCTATTCTTTAGCTTCAGAATCTTCTCTCAGCTGTCTTGCACGTACCATATGAGTCAGATTTAAAAAAAAAAAAAAAAAGATGTGCAAGTTCTTTGACTCAGGCTATACAGCATATGATTGAAGTAAAGAACATCATCTGCTTTGTTCACCAGGTTTTTTTATTATTATTATTTCTCCCTGGTCTTCTACTTTTCTGGCCCTCAAATAAGGCTAATTACAAAGGAAAAAAAGTTGAAACTGGTGGAGAGAGATCCTTTAAAGCCATTCCTTTTGCAGAATGGAACAAAAGAAAGTACCAAGGGCATAGATAGGCCTTGAAAAAAGAAAAGAGAAAAACCATCTAATGAGGATGCTGAGATAAGTGCTTGTGAAGAAAACTGGCAAAAAAGGGCTTTTAGTCTAAAATCCATAAATAAGTGGGCATTAGATGGGTACTAGAACATTTTTAACAAGAGAGGCCACCAAACTGTATCATCCTATGCAAGAGCTACTACCCTAAAAACTCTTCTTCTTAACAAGATAAGGGTTGTTCTCTTTGAAATATTAATTTGAAAAAGAAATACTTGAAAATTAAGGAGTATTATTCATGTCTGTGAATCCATTATAGAGGAAGACACCATCAAAGCTGCTTTAGATATAATTATGAATGCTGTAGACTTTCTAAAGGTCAAAGATCCTGAGCAGTATGAAGAAATTGTTCACAGTATATGATGGCTCAGAGAAGGTTTGACCTCCAATCTCTCTTTGGGTCTTCTAGGCTGTGCTAAAGAAGAAGCATGCACAGCGTCAGCTAAAGAGGAGTTTAAGAATCAAATCATTTGCCCATCCTCCAAGCCTATTTCGTAATACTCTTGGGTAATTGGGCACTCAGACGTGCTTGATATCCATAGATGTGCAGGTCAGGTGTTTGAGACTGGGTCTAATTACCAGAGAATGACTGCCAGCTAAGCATTGTCCATTGCAGCTCTCAGTACTGCTCTTGTAACACATAAAGGAGAAAAACAAATCTGAAAGGGAGAGAAGATAAAAGGACAGAATAAAATAAACTACAGGACCTGATCCAAAGACTGTAGAAGTTAATGGAAAGTCCCATTAGCTTCAGTGAGGTTTAGATTAATCTCCGTTTTTAATAAGACTGGCAGCTCTTTATCCCATCGTCCATTAGATCTCCTCTCATCCCTGTGTATCAGGAAGTTTTCCTTTAGTACAAGTGGTCTGATTTTTGAATATGTTCTGACAGACTAATGAAATCAGTCAGGCAATCATTTGATTTAACTTTGTTTTTTTCATAAGCTTCTATTAGTAGGAAACTTTAGGGGCTTTGAGAAAAGGTTACAGTACAAAACAGTAGTCCCCACAATGTAACAATAATAATAATAATATCTTGTAAATCCTGTAGCTAAAAATCTGATGTTTACCTTTCTTTGGGGCATTTTGATTGTGAATAAAAAAGCATTAAAATAGTTAGTGTGGATTTATTAAAAAAGTGTTTCCTAAACATGTGATACCCTACACTGCTCCTTTCTTACTCACTTTTAGTCACACTTCTGGCACATGTTCTGTGCCGCAGATGGACCAATAAAATACACATGTATGCAGTGATCAGGTGTTTGAACTTGATTGCCAACTAGCAGCTTTTGGTGCGATAGAGGTTTCACCCACAGGTGTCCTACACGCATGAGAGTAATTTTTTGGCACTAACTTTTCACAGCAGGTTACCTGTGTGGCTGGTAGCCATTGGCCATTTTTTGTCACTTGATGCAGCATTTCCCACATTTTGTGTCAATGATGAACAAATACAGCAGATTACTACCAAATGATTTGGTAGATGTCCTGCCATAATTCAGTTTTATTTTTTATAATTTACAAATCGTTTTACTGAATAGTGAGGCTGAACTAATATGTTGGGTCGTTTTCTTTATATCAGTGATTTTCCTTGTATCAGGGTTTTTCCAGAACCACCACTCATAAAACTTATGTTTTATGAGTTTTTGATAGCACAGATATTATGATAGAAAATATCTTCTGCATAAAGATTAATAAACCAGCAACAACTGAAGAAGAGATGGTAAGAGTATTTTTGTGCTAGATTCAAGCTGGAGAAATAATAAGGTTCTTTACTTGTGAGACAGTCCTTTATTTTGCTTTACATGACACACTCAGTATGAGTGAAGCATCAGAAGTAATTCCATAATTAAATTGTGTTGATACTTGCTTTTAAAGCAAAATTATAATCCTTCTGTTTCACACATTAAAGATTGAGTTCAGTCTCTGAATAACGCTGTAACTCTTCAGAGGACACTTGAATTTTCTTCATCATCTTTTAGGAAAAATTATTATGGATTGTAGCAGAGAAAATTTGTATAAATACTCTCTTCTTGACATTTTGCACATTTTTCTCACATGTTTGAATTCAGTAAGCTAAATAACCACAATTCCCACAAACTGCGACTTCATAGACTCAAATAGTGTCTTTCATACATTGAGGGGCTTGAAAGAAGTGTCTTCCTAGATGTGATAATAAATGTACAGGTGGAACATGGTGTCAGTGATCAGTGTATTTGTATACTTCTCACCCAGAGAAATTTCAGACTTGTGATACAACCCTCCCTTCTCCCCTGTATCGAAATGTCAGCTTGAGTTGGTATAGAATGGTAGTACCCAGCACAAGCAGCCTTTTGGTTTGGTTTCTACCAGGAGGAAAAGTGAGAGCTATAAAAGCTTCTGTGCAGTAAAAGAGCCCAGTTACTTAAGCCTTGTTGTCACACTTGCCCATGTCAGTAGCGGTGGAACCTCTCTGACATCTTCCTCTGCTTAAAGTAAACCCGAGGCAGCTGGTTCAGGAGTCACTGATAGATGTTCCTTACTACAGAGATAATTTCCTACTATATGCTGATTATGGGGCACAAAGTGGCAATTCACACATAAGATAAACTATTAGAGAGTAAACATTTTATTTTAAGAAGGGAAAAAAATTAATTTAATTACCCATTCATATAAGCAAGCTGGACTATAAATTGTCATCTTTAGCCAGGTCAAAAACAGAGCAAGTTTATCTAGTTCAACACAGAAAGATGGCTTTTTCATAAAAAAAAAAAAAAAAAGACAAGGAATTGGTTCTGTAACTGGAAATGAACTTCTAAAAATATAATAGAGCACGTCAGGTGTGTATATGCAATGAAAAAATTAGTCACAGAAAATGAATACTTTCCCAAAATAGTTACCATCTGGAAACAAGTGTGGAAATTGTGCTGGATGTATGATATTAAAATGTATGCTGAAGGTGTTGTTTAAACCAGGATGCCTAATTATTTCTTGGATGTGTTCACAAGGAAAAATGATGATGTTCAATGAATGAGTGACAGAAGTGGCCTTGCTGGAAGCTTGATTTGATTGTAGCTGTAAACTGGTTAATAGAACACAGTTGGGGAAATAAATAGAAGTTCTCTGGAGTAAGGACTAGACTGCAGTCAGTACTGCACTTTGTGCCCTCACTGTAACTCTGATAGCAAGCTCACATATTGGATTCCAGATCCTGTAAGTACCCACTGTTGGCTCACATTTCATCTCTTCAGTGCAAAACCATTGGCTCCCAGAAAAGAAAGCTTCGACTGGAAATGCAGAAGAGTATGTGTGATAGCTGTTCAGACTTCTGTGGTTCACTTAAAGAGACAGCTCAGTAAATCTGTCATAGGCCCTCTGAGGCCAATCATGCAAGTCCCAGGAGTCTGTCTAGATCTAGACAAATGTAAAAGTGTCCAAGTGAGTTGAATGCAATGGGCATCAGTTCTGAGTGAACGTGGGATGACAGTGGGGACACAGTTGGCTTTAGCTGTTTGTGGGAGCTTAAACCTGGCAACCAGGAGCACATAGACATGCCCATAAAATGCTCCAAAAAGATGAAAGATTATTACTCACCTCTTTCTTGGTGGAGCAACAGATTTACAGTGGTTTGCTGGAACAGATTCATTGTGTCCAGGCATAAAGAAAATCTAAGTATACTGTGTGTTTCAATTATAAAATTGCATTTAGAGATGAGTGTGCTTTATTCTAGTTTTTCCTACTGAAATTGTATAGCCTATATAATACTATTAATGTCTCTCTGGTAAGACACTTGCAAGTTTGACGCCCATCCTAATCTAATGTAAACAAAATGTTTAGATCTAAGTTTCACATTTTAGTTGGTGTTAAAAGACTGCCATAAATACTTCTTAATCTGCATTCAGACTGACAGCTAAAATAGAAATAGGAAAGCAATAACAAGGGGACAAGGCTAAGACTGAGTGGCAGAGCAAAAGAGAGGGAAGCTGTGCAGCTCTCTGTGGGCACTGCAAGGCTTTAGTCATCATTGTGATTGAGTCTCTGCATCTGAAAGAAGCTGTTTGTGATTAGGATTTCAGACCGAGGACTGCTTTACTTCTTTTAACTGACTGTGCTGCTAAATCTGCAAATAGTTATGTGAGTAAACATAACTTGTGGAAGCAAACTGTATTCATGTACACATGCTGTTGGACCTGAGGTATCATGTGGATAGCTACACAGCTTCTGTAATAAGCGAAAACAGGAACAAGGGGAACAGAAACTTGTTTTCTGAATGACTTTTGGCTCCAAGACTCCAGGAGGTACAGATCTTACATACAGCACTAGATAATGAAAATGTATCTTCCAAGTATATAGTGCAGAATTTGTCTACAGATACTAAAAATATTTACAAAATGTATAGGCTAGATTTTTTTAAGTGTTTATGTGCAAGTTTACAAACATTATAGGCCCAAAATCATATGTGTATTTATACATTATGTAAGCTGCACTTACAGTCAGTGAATCACCATGTCAGTTAAGGTAAAATATTTAGCTGAGATTTTATGCTTATGTTTATACAACCAAAGGTTTGAGAATATCACCTTGGCATGGGAAATTTTCACTGACCATCCAAATATGGCTACTTTGAAAATAGAATGATTTGCGTCAATGTTACACAATACTGCGGGACAGAAAGTGAAGGAAATTGCCTGTTCAATGGGTCTGAAGAAGTTTCTCTTTTAAAATTTACCATGTATTAATTATGTATGACATTTCAGGGAGTGCGAGTTGTTTGTAGCCCATGGCAATGAGTTACTGAAATGAGACTTCACTGAGACAGAAAAAAAGGTGTCAGCATATCAAATTACACAGATATTGGTAGCCTAGATGTATTTGCTAGTTTGGAAAGCTATGTTTGATATTGTAAAATTAAAGTGCTGCACACTGGGTTTAGATGGTAGAACGCATTTCTTTTAAAATAACAATACTGAAGTAGTTCAGTGAAAAGAAATGGAATTTTTATCTTGTGGCAACGCTTCAAAGAGAAACAATAAATAAAATATCTTCTCATAACTTATTGTGGAGCTAATAAAAATGATGATAGAACTACTGAAATGTATTTCAACACTCCTGCCCCCCCCCAAAAAAAAGAGACTTAGCAACCTCTTCTCATTCAACAAAATAAGGGAAAAACTTATTGAGGATTTATGTGCTGTGCATAAATATTTTACTACTTTTCCCCTTTCTTTGGAAGG
>JAYRBT010000082.1:39519310-39565924 GCA_036023395.1 Myiotriccus ornatus | reverse complement strand
AAAATAAGGGAAAAACTTATTGAGGATTTATGTGCTGTGCATAAATATTTTACTACTTTTCCCCTTTCTTTGGAAGGATATCTTTCTCTAGTAGTGCCCCTAGCTATAAAATTCAAAAGGAACTTCTTCACGTAGGAAAAGGAAGGTTCCCCAACCTTCTGGGGATCAGTTATTTTTTTAATTTAACAATGCTTTATTTTACAGTGTGTTGGTTGTTACATACTTTATTAGCTGTATTTTTACAGTATGTTTGGTTGTTCTTTTTCTATCTTTTGATCCCATGGAAAGAGAAGCTGTTTTCCTCATAGGCAAAGACAAGCTGTTGAAATGGCTGCCAGCAGAACTCTGGTGTTAAAAAAAAAAAAAAAAAAAAAAAAAGGAAAAAAACCCACCAAAAATAATCTTGCAAACTGAAAATGGTTGAACTAGTGAGAAGTCCTTTGACATTCCACCCTACTCAGTTGGGTGCCTGTCTCCTGAAATGTGAGATTCGTGAGTACTAAAACAGCTGATTTACCAATAGACTCTGAAGATTTCCTCCTAGCACCCTTGATATTTTAAGGACATAATGTTTCCCCTCCTCTTTTATGTTGCTGCCATCTCCGTTGTACATTGTAGGGGAATCTGGATGGGAATTCCACGAAGTGTCAGGACCCACTGCTTCAGTGTAAGATGATCCAGCCTGAGTAAACATTCTCATCTGTGCTCATCCATGTTGTAGTTAAGCATTTGCAGTCCTGCAGCCCACCTCAAGGTTAAATCAGTTAGGTGATTTATGATGCTCATTGGACTTAACATTCCAGTTTATCAAAAAGTAAAAGTAACAGTATTTATATCAGCAAGCAAAAAATTAAGGTGAAAATAGCTGTTCCTACAATATATGCAAACTGTGTCTGTCAGCTAGAACATCAATGTCCATCTGTGTGCCTTAGTGTTTTCTAGTCAGTGCTGCCTCTGTTTGGAGTTTTTTGGTTTGTGCTGTCCATATGCACTATTATTATAGGAGGCTTTGGAATTTGTAGGAAAACACTAATACATTTCATCCTCACTGACTTATTTTTTAGGTTTTGTAGCCACTTCTAGTTCATAATTCTCATTTGGTTTTAAATGTAAATTAAAATAAAAAAGGGGGTTTATTATTTTAACAGTTTCCAAAGTACTTCACCTTTGTTTTGTGAAAGTAGTGTGTATTGTATTGGTTCAACATTGAGACGACATACTTTATCTGAACTCTGAGTGCTTTGGATTCCAATGAACTGATAGTACTTTACACTCAGGTAGCCTTAACAGAAGTTATTCTCCTCTTATATTCTGCAATGCTAATGCACTTCTAGTCAATTATATCTGTACTGAAGTATTCTATTCTCTTCTCCTTAGTTTTTACCATTGTATCCATGTGCCTTCCATCAGTGTGGTAAGCGGTCTGCAGCTGACTAATGTCTGTCATGTTTGTTCTTTGACCCCAGAGAGGCAAGCAGTGTGTTCAGTAAAGCGGCTTTATTTTGAAAGGGTTGTATTAGGAAGCTCAGAAGTATATACTCTAATTTGAGTAGGCAATAGGGGGGGTTTGTGATGGTCTGTAGTTCCTCAAAAAGTGGTGAAATGAATAGGCACTTGAAAATCTGCATCTTCTGTGCAGATAAGATAGTCCTGATTGTTTAAAGCTGTACTGAGCCAAGCAGAAAATTTTTGTCAATCATGATCTTCATCTGTGGGCATTGGGTCATCTTTTGTATTGATAATCCTTGTGTCAGCAAATGAATGCCCTAGCTTTTGATATTCAGTCACAAACCAGAAGCTGGTATACGGTTGCTGGGAAGACATGCTGCAGTATTTTGTGCTGTTTATGCCATGCATGGCTTATAATATTGCTGTATTATAGCAGTAGTCTAACAGCCACATGACTGATGCAATTTTGGAGAGCAGATCCTGGTTTAGCAGGATGGAGAAGCTGAAGATGCTGTTCGAAGAACTTGTAGGCAAAAGTTAGTATTATTTTGCTAAACCATATACCAAGCTTGCAAATTGTGGAATGCAAGTCATGAATTATGTGGTTGTACAAACAGTCATTACTTTATGATACAAATGTCAATAAAATGCTTCTCATTTCTTAGTATATTAACTACGGAAGGATTGCACTTCATCCAGAACTGAGTGGCCCAGAAGAATGAGAGGAACTGTGGTAATGGAAGAAAGTTGCAGTAAGAGCAGCAAACTAGGCAATAGCTACAAAATCTTAACAAAGGGGTATTTTTGAGAGACTTTGGGCACATGCTAAAAATTAATGACGGCAAATGGAATTTAGTAAAGTTATTGCTGTTAAAATTAAAAATGATGCTAAAATGTGCTATTGGTTCTTTAAAACAACACCAAAAATCTCTCTTCCATCTTTAGCCAATCTGAAACAAAAGAAAATTTGAATGCAACATGAAAGGAAGAGTAACTACCCTTTAGGTATTTATACTGCATTCATCTCTTTCATATGAACTATTACTGTGTTCCTTTTTACATGCAATAAATAAAAAAATAGAGCCTGCTTTTGGCAAAAGTTAGCAAAATATCCATGAGAATTGTTTCTTGATAGTGAAAAAGGAAAAATGGCTCTTGCTTACTTAATCTTCCTAGTCATTTATGTCTACAAGGACATGCATTACTTCACTCTTGTTACCATGTCATCTTCCTCCTCAGTTCCTGTTAATGTCTTCTTCTGGTCTTATCCTGCTGTGACTGAGCATTACAAAGTTTTTCACGCCTCCATGCGTAAGTCCATCAACCAATTAGTTTTCAGAGCACATGATACATATAGATGGCACGGCAGTGGGTTCAGACCTAGGTCAGCATACTCCAAGCTTTCAGTCAATATGCAGAAAGTATAGGTCTACATTATCAGTTGTATCGATTTAGAGAGTGGATTGTTCATTGTTGCTTCTTTCTCAAACTTACTTCCAGCTGTGATCGCTGCTGTTATTCTGATTTTTGTCTCAACATTCACCACAGAATTTCTCACCATGACAAACACTGATTTTAAACAGGCACCTGAAATGTATCAAAGTATGTGTCTCATGTTGACTCTTTATGGAACTTTGTTGCATACTCATCTTTTAGAACATTACAATAAGGTATCTAGTTTTTGTATCTAATCACCTTCTGGGTTTTTTTGAAAAAGTATGGAGGACAAGTTGAGGACTTCTGTGGTAAGTTTGCCTCAAAAATCCGTCTTTCTTATGAACTAATGTAGAACGTAATGAGTAATGTATTTTAATTGAAGTAAAGAGTCAAGTTTTCAAAGACTAAATTGAAATAATCAGGCATCAATTATTATCACTTTTGTTTAATGTAGATTGAAACAAATGTGAGTAAAACAGTGAGACATCCTGGATTAGAATGAACCCATCTTGGCATTTTGATGGAGGCAATGAATTATTGTATAAATATACTGAGGATGTGGAACAAGTGTATCTCTGCAAAAAAAAGAGAAATGCTTTTCTGAAAAGTATGGTCTCTGTTTTTTTCCTCCATTGCTGTCTGTAACTTTGGAGTTGGGAAATAGCTTTTCTGATGGTTGCTTTGTCTTTTATTTTATAGTAAAGAAGGACATTATACCTGCACAACCTCTTTAATTTTATTTAGCATGATAAAGCTTAAATCTGTTTGACTGTGATCTATCTCTGTCTCGCATTAACTTCATTTTTTTGTATGATTTCTGTTTTGTCATTATAACTGAGAAGTAGGCTTAATAATTTTAAAAAATACATCTTTATATTATTGTAAAGTTTAGATACTAAAAATTTAATGGTACTAACTGTAGTTTGAGCAACATGACACTAGGAGCAGTTCCATTCAGCTGCAGTCTGATTGGAGATGAAGAGGGGTGTCTGCAATTAGAAGGTAGTGCTTAGATGGGAAGTCCTGCCACTCTGTTCTCTTTCCTCTCATTTCTACTGTCTCTATTCTTTTTCTGCTCTGAGATAAATGAGATTACAAGCTCCCTTGCAATCAATAAAATTGTAATGATTTGTAATAATTCTGAAAAAAACCCCAGTAACTGGAATACGCTAATATCAAAGCTACCTAGTGCGGGTAAAAATATGATATTTATTATATTTTTATTTATTATATTTTTGCTCTATTTTTATCCATATAATAATTGAGCTTTAATGATTACAGTGTCCCACGATCATTTATTTCAGTGGCAACAGAAGTTTACATAGATTTAGAGATCTTTTGGAAATCTGATTTTTGGTCTCAATTACACGTGTTTTTATGCAATTAGTCTGTAAAAACCTGTACTGTAAATATTCTTGTGCTGAGACACAGCTCCTCTGAATTTAAATTAAAGACTACGAGATTCTTCTTGCAGGTATTAGGTAATTTAATGGAAAATGAAATCATGAGTACCTTTCCATATCCAGACAATGTCAGAATACCTTTCTAGTCCATACACAGAATTTATCTGACTAGAAAGGTGAAGATGCTGTTACACCTCATGAGACTCTCTTGATAAATCAGAATTTTAAAAAAAAAAATCAGAATTTTAAAAAAACAAAACATAATTAGGCTCCTACCCAACATTTCAGAATATCCTCAAGCCTCTGACGTATCCATATCTGCCCAGCAGCCAGTGGTAAAGATGTCTTTAGAGGAAAGAGCAAAACAAACCGCACAACCTCTCCACCTCCAAATCCGGACACTAACATGTCATAACAAAGACTGGATCAGAGGACTGCCTGCCTACACAAAACTAGAAATGAGCATCCACAGTCAGATACACAGTTAACAAACTCACTTTTGGAAAGCCTTTTCAACTTCAGTCACATTGCTTTTGCTACATACTTTGCTGCTACTGTATTAGAAGCTTCCGTTCAAAGAGACGGTATCTGGAAAAAATACAATTTCCAAATAAGTCATCGGCCCTCAGTCAAAAGAGGAGATTTGCAAATTTTCACACTCTAAAATGTGTCAAAATTAACAGATTTCCATATTTTCTAGACAAATAGTCTCTGCTGCTTCTACTCTCTTTGAGAGAGGTGGAGCTATTTTAATTCCATATAATACACTAAGTGTACCATAGTATAACACACATGTAAAAAAAGTTCTGATACTATGAAAGAAATACGTTTTCCATATCTTTTTCTACAGGAATGTTGATTATCAGTGACTGTGATAGAATGAGGTTGATAAAATATATTTTTTCTGCAAGTTTTAAAAAATGGCTACGCAAGATAAGAATCTCAATCCATATTTAGGTATTCCAAAATTTTTTGGTATTTTAAAAGTAATGATTGTTGTGGACAAAGTAAATGGAAGCTCCTGGGTAACCAGCATTGCTGATTATGAGTCTGCCAGACTGAGTTGTTCAGTATAAAATACAGGTGTTTAGCTTCAGACAGCAATCAAAACTAAAAATAAAAGGTTTCTTGTTTTCTCCTTTCTTCCAGCTGTGTCCTGTTTTGCCTTAATTCCCAAATACACTGAACGGAATAGTTGTTACCAGTCATGTCTACTCTGTGTGAACATAGGCAATTTGTTCTTTTTGACAAAAAGAGGTGAATTTTGCCCAAAAGAGGTGAATTTTGCCCAAAGATCTACAAAAAAAGATACTGAATTGTGAGCTAGATAGGGTATCGTTGTGGGAAAGACAGTCTAGGGACAGGTCACTAAAGCCTTTTTTCTTTTGCTTTTTGCTTCATTTGAACTCTTGACCTTGTGAAAACATTCAGGTTTCTGTGAGATTTTTTTTCTTTGGGAAGGCTTTTTGTGCCTGAGCTTTGAAACATGTATGATCAGACCCAGCTTATCTCTGAGGCTGCTGGGTTTTCTAACTCGCCGCACTGGAAAACACACCGATCTTGGGAAATCAAGATAATGTCTCTCAGCTGTGCAGAGAAAGTGTGAACAGCTCTGTCAAATGAGCTACCCCCATCTCCTTTTTTTCAGGCAGCATCTTATACTGGAGCAGTCACTTCACATTTGCCATTTGAGCAGTTGTGATATAACTGCTGTTTTATTGCCTATAGGAGAGTTTCTGTGAGGAATCAGAAGCTGGTCTTTCAGCTACCCTGGCCAAAAAAGGTTTTAGTCACAGGACTCTCTTACTGGTGAATGCGTAAGAAGTCCTGACAGGATTACAAGAGAATATGAACACACAGCTCTGGCCTAAAGGTTGCTAATTGACCAAATGGTAATACGAGGGGAAGTATTTTCCAGCCTTGAACCTCTTTACCCCCAGATAAGTATATTAAATGCCGTCAGTTAACCCCTTGAGTGCAATGACCCAATGCTGCCAGGGACATTCCTGGTATGATAGACCCTTAGGCATCCTAATCAGTGGTGATGTTTAAATTACAGTCCGATGTCCAGAGGAGTCCTAGGTCTGTTTCTTTGTTGGGTAGAAAGACATCTCTAGACATGTAAAAGGTTAAACACAAAATTTAAAGTGCACAGCTACAGTGGCTTAAAAACACATGACAATTGTAAAGCAAAAGAGCAGTTAGGCATGAAAACAGGGCAATGTAAAGTGAAAAAAAATCTCAGTAATTTTACTGGGGAATTGAGGTGGGAGTTTTTTCTATTTTGTTTTATTGCATTATTTCTGTTTTCTCTAGGTAGTTTCTGAAGAGTGATTATGCTGAGTTATCTCCAGCTTAGTTCCTTCTCTCACTTATTCTCACATCATGGACATTACTAAATTTCACCAAAAAATATCAAAGCTATTATGTCAGGTGAATTTATTAATAGTAAGTTAGACTTCATAAAAAAAATCCAGTCCTACAAGATATGTTTGTTTGGGTTTTTTTTCCTGTGGCATCTTTCCTTTCCATTTCCAGCCAGAATATTTCTGTGGTCGAGATGTCTTCTGTTTTTCCTGTGGTAAAAAGATGTAATGATCTGTATCAGTTTATGTGTGTGGAAAAAGACAGTTCAGACTTCACTTTTGTTGCCTTAAAAGATGTTTAAAGTAAAAATTGTCCATTTTGGGAGCCCTCCTAGTTTAGTAAAGACTAGAATCTTCTTTGTACTTACATCATGCAGTACTTCACCTCTTGTGTAATTTCACTGAAATTAGTGGGGTTACTCGTGTAATATGGTACCAATCAGAAGATATATCTGTGGCAAACTCAGCCATGTGGAAGTTGTGGTTATTTAACCACAAAGGTTTTGTCTTTACTGGCACAGAGGTATTTATCTATATTTTACAGTGTGATGACCAATTCTGTTGTTTATGATGGATACCCTACACATAATGTATATTTGGCCACCAGAAACTATCTCAGTTGCCTTGAGGCACCTCACATAGTTGCATTACTGGATGAAAAATTACGTTTGCCATTTCATAATTTGTGTCCTTTTTTTTTTTCATGGTTTAGCATCAACTCTGATAAACTTAGAAATCAATAACTCATAAGCTATGTTGTTAACTCTTGGATGTGAAATGTGTTGCACAGACTTAATCAAATGCCACGCTTCCCATCGGAACTATTGAAAGAGCCAATTGCTGATTCTTCAGACCAGAGTGCAGAGCTAGAAGGCAAAAGTCCTCCTGAGATTTGCAGTCATGAGACATTGTAGGTTTTGAGTGTTGCCTTTGACTGTGGGCCGGTACAGTAATGGATATGGCACTGCCTTTTGAAGAAGAACACTGAAAATTGTGGTGAGGAGAGAGAAATACTCGTGATGTACATTACACAGCAGTGCACATCATCAGCTCTGTAGCATAGAAGGATTTTTAACTTTTCATTTAAAAAAATCCTTCTTTCAAAACATCAGTCGTTCCGCCTTTGATCACATGGCACTGTATTAACTAAGGCTGGAACAGGCTGTTCCTCAGCCTGACTCTATGCACCCGCATTGTTTCCAGCATCCACGCTGTATGACTGCAACCTGAGCTGAGGGTCCCTACAAACACTAGTTGCCAGTCTGGCAGGTGATGTTCTAGGAGAGGTTCCTTTGTCATCTGCCACCTGCATTAGACGTGCTTGGACACAAACTGAAAGGCAGCATGAACCTGAAGTTTTCTCCCGTATGGACAGTTGACAACTTTGGACTCTGAGTGTTTGGAGGAACTATAATGCCCAGTTTTCTGTCTGTGATCTTTTTGATGTGTTATAACTTCACATATACATTCATAAGAAGTTTTGTCCTGACTGGGGACAGATGAGGAGCAAGGCAGCTGGGAATCCACACCTGAGTTCTCACCAGCTGCAGGTCAGTTACCACACTCTGTAGATGTGTGCCCATCCCCTACAAAATGCCATGCTGATACCAAATAAAAACTGGGCATCCCACCCCAAAGGAATAATTGTGCTTATGTTTCACCATCTGTTTTGCTTACAAGAGCCTACTTTGCAGGTGCAGGTTGATGAGATAAGTGATTCCCTGCCATACAGCTTCTTTTAGTGGTTGGCTTGGAGACATGCTAATAACGCAAATGAATGATATCATAACATTATTATCCACGTGTGAGATCCCTGTAACCTCTTAAAAAGTGCATCTTGTCTTTAAAGTGCTAATAATATGCATATTAGTCCTGTCTTTAAAGTGTATTGTTAGTGATTAGAAAGGAATGACCACTTCAAATGTAACTGGTGCAACCGGTGGGTATTTTCTAGCAGGTAGGTATTTTCTAGGAGGAATAAAATTATTTTCTTTTTGAGATGTCAAGCTTTAAATGAAACCAATTCTAGGTTTGTCTTCCCTGAGCTCCAGAGCTGCACAAGAGTTGCCTTCCCCAGCGTACATGTACTACCAACATCCTTTTCATGTGGCATCAGAGCAGACCAGTCGGAAGTCATACTTTTTATATTTGTTTTAATTGGTTTTGGTTTCTAAATTATAATAAATTTAATTAGATTGTAGTCACTTGACCCTCAGGGGCTCAGCTCTAATTTGCTCTTACTGCCTGATCACTGGTTAACTCGGTCTAGACATGAACCACTCCTGGCAGGGTTCTCTACACATTAGTTTAAGAAGCCATCATTTTTTGTATCCATCACCCTTGCCTTCATTCAGTCACACCTCTAAGGTTTCCCCAATTATACAAGAGGTAGAAATTCCCCATATCAAATTGCCCTTTGCCATGTATGCCATCTTTATCCCATCACCCATCGTTCTGGACTCCCTCGTTTCTCCTGGGGGTAGTGCGGTTGATGCCATTCCATGGGCCTGCAGGATTTATGTGTGTGTACTGTGCCTTGCACTAACTGCAGAGCTCTTTGTCCATCACTCCTTTGCAATTTGTTGTCAGAAAGTCACGTCAAGAAATGGGGTAGATAATCTATAAATTCAGCAAGTTGCCTGAAAAAAGGCATATGTGCGGTGTGATAGACCATGATCTGCAAGACAAAGACTGCAGTGTAAATTCATCTGGGATTAGATCCCAGAGAATCCACACAGAGGATGTTATTTGATAAGACCTGTCAAAGAAAAAAAAATCTTTAATTACTGCTAAAACACAAAACAAAGACGTATCTGATGTATATGTGTAACATATCATACTGTTACAAATAAAGATGTGTGGGCAATCAGTAAAGAGTGTTATCCCGAGGTTTACTGCAGATTTCATTACATATAAAGTTGCTTAAGAGATGACCTAAAATGTGGAAGAGTATTTTGTCTGCTTTTTTATCCTTGCTGTTAAGAACGTTGGACTAGAAGGAAATATTTGACTACTGGGTCCAGCCTCTGCTAACCATGGAGATCCCACTGTTTAATCCTTTTAAGTAACTGGCCAAGCTCCACGTTCAGAATAACAGTGTTTCTTGCCATTCATCTGGCTCTGAACCGGGCACACTTGATGCATTACAAAGTGTAGCTGATACAATGACAAAACCCACCGTTTAGTAAGGTGTAAAACTGTTTGGTTCACATTTGCTGCTAATGCGTATTTAACCCAAGCAATTAAGAGGGAAGTTTGCTGTGGAATTCTTTTGATGTCTCATCTCTTCATTTCAGAGTAAAAGCTTAGTAATGAGAAATTACAAGAAAAGCTGGAGTAACAGGTATAGTTCCAAAGGCCGAAACAAACACTAAAAAAATTAAGAACTCTATACATAATGTGGAAAAAAAATGGAAAATACAGAGGAGATTGCAAGAATAAGGGAGAAGAAAAGGATTCCCAATCACTTAAGACATAATATGATGGAACTATCATAGTTTATTTCTTTCTTTGGTTGTTCATACATCCCTATAACCATAAGAAGAGATGTTCAAAGTATTAAAACTGTTTCTTACTTCCATCATTTCTGTTTTATGCTTTTATGTCACACAAGATGAGTTTAATTTTTCTGATGTATTTTATTGCTTCCTATACCAAGCATAATTAGCGAGCAAGAAGTGCTTTGTTCTTTTGTTTTCTATTCTCATTGAGTGAACAGTAAAAAAAAAAAGCATTCCTGTTTCTCCCGGAATAGTCTGATTTCATTGCCTTAATTAGTGTTATTCCTAATTTAAGAGAGTGTCAATGTATTTATTTTCTGATAGACTTTATAATAGATCTTATCACAGTCACTGCCATTCACTGTAATTAATATGTCTGATTATGTAGTAAGAAGATAACTTTGCTGTTCTACCACTTCAGTCACTGGGAAACCTTTCTTACTCTTCCTTTCTCTTTTCAGATGTCTCCCCTCACTAATTATAAATCTGCTAGACTCTTAGATTTCATTACCTCTATCATCCGGCTGTTCCCCATTTCTCTCATGAATTTGCCCAATTTGTTCCTGATTTTCCAGGTTTCAGTAAACACACTTCCAGGCATACACAACTGAAAACAGTGTGAAACATCACATAATGGTTAGTTTGTATAATCGTGAGATTATGTGTCCCTCGAACACATAAAATGAATCAAATTCTCTCAGAAAAAATCAAGTGATTCTGGAATCATTTTTTGTAGCTGTAAGTAAGAAATAGGCCACAAGAGGAAATATAAAATAGATTCAAACACTAAAATCTTGCCCAGAAACTTTCAGAAGCCTTGTTAATGGGTCTCACAATGTATAATAGAAGCCAAAAGGCTCCTGGGCTTTTTTTAACTCCTCCCGTACAAAATGCAAAAGGTATTTCAAAGCAATAAGATCCCTGAAGATTGGACACTTTCAAACATGAAACATGATTTTTGTAAATACCATGCCCCTCTACATTATGAGTCTAAAATCCAGAACTCAAGAAGATGAGAATAGGTTTCAAAGACACCTCAGTCCTGTCACTTGAACCTTAGAAGATACCAATATCCTACCACCCGTGAGGAACTCCATAGTTACTTTGGGCTGCTGTTGAAGAATATCTAAAAATGTTATGAATACTACTCCAAAACTCTACTTTAACCTTTAATTTTCAGGTAAAAACTACTAATTTGTGCAGAGAAATCAGTCTTAGCTCTACAGAGACGTAGACTGTCATCTAACACTCTTAGTGCTGCTCATTCATTCATTCACTGCTCCCTTCAAAGACAAAAACAAAAAATAAAGAGACTCCAGGGAAAATCTTGAGGAAATGAGGAACTACTGGCATCACAAGGCCCAATCTCATAACTCCTTGCATATATTTTGATTTTTAAAAGTGCAGGTAGACCTACAGGATTATCATTTGCAGGATTCACCAAAGAACAGCATTTGTCAAATACGTCTTTTCTGTGACCCTCAATTCTTTGAGAAATGAATGGAGTACATAGTCTGCATTAGCAATGTATTTCTTTCTCTTCCTTGAGCTTTATCAAGCGTTGTCACGCATTATAGTTTGGTGACAGTGCTAGAAAAAAAGTGAAGACAGAACTGACCTCTCATAGCATTTTTGTGACCATGGGGCTCACACGAGCAGCTTGGCATCTGCCGGCACATCTTTAGCAAGTTGGCAGCCCCAGCGCCCTTTGCAGGTTGCAATCAAACCTGCCTTCTACAGCAGCCTCTTTCTGGCTGATTAAGTTTAATGTAATTTTAATTAAAAACCACAGTGTCAAAGGGTTTAGCTGCTCGAGAAATGAGCACAGATTGTGGCACAGTGGCAGCAGTCACTTGGAAAATGGAAATGCATCCTGACAATATTGTGTAGGGGCCAGATAAACAAAGCTGCAGCTACTGTACCTTGCAAAAAGCTGGGAGAGACCATCATTGCAAGGAACCTTATTCAAAAATAAAGTATAGAGCAGTTCTGGTTCTTGTCTTTTCATCGTTTTAAGGTGCATCTCAGCAACTGAGTAGAGTAATAATTGCCAAGAATTAATTTAAGTTTTCCTCATTATTTTTATTTTTTTTTTTCCATTGGGGTGTTTAAGTGTTATTTTCAGATTTCAGTTCTTATTTATTTTGAAAGCAAAATATTTGCTTCACACAATAGAGTAATACAACTTTTCTCCTTAAACTATAAAGAAAAAAATCACCACAGATTTTACCAGTGCTGGAAGCAGATTCCATTTCATGAAGTTTTTTGCTTTTATCTGTTTCCAGCTTTTTTTGTCCCTTGAAGCAGATTACAAGGAGATTTTAATACTTTACATACTGCAGATGTTGAACAACATTTGGAAAATGACCAAAGAAATCACTTCACTGACAAAAGGTTTCATCATATCCACAAGATTTAATTTCAGTAAGTCCCAGTATACATAAAAATATTGTTAATAATGGTTTCCAAAAGAAGCATCTCTGTAATATTTGATTTTCTTAGTTGCCATAGTTTTTTTAGTAAAGAGAATTGAGTTACTGGAGTTATTAAACACCCTGGTCTTAGCAGAAGTTGCTATTTTTTAAACCTGTCCTTTGAACACATGTATTTCTGAAACCAAGGCTTGATCCAAAGTCCACTGAGATCAGTGGAAAATCCCCAGTGACTTAGACTTTGGATCGGGTCCGGAGAAGTATACGTGCAAATAGGTAGGTATTGTGGTAACGTTGTTCGGAGGAATTCCTTTCAGCAAGAAGCCTTTTTATTGTTCGTAAATGCTACTGATGCTCCGGGGCCAGAACCCCAGGAGAATTCCACCTAGTGACGTCAATTCTGTAGAGGAGAACTTCCTCTGTCCCCTTTTAGGTTTGTGGGACATTTTCGAACAGATGGAGCCTATATAGGTGGGACGGGTTCCATCTGAACAGAAGGGTCACAAATGCACCAACTGAGAGGATAGACAGAGCTATGGGGGAGAGTTTAAAGGAGTGGACAGGGGGATGGGAAGTCTGTACAGAATCCAGCAGAGAGGAAGAAGCAGCTAAAATAAGCAGATGGGTAGACAAGGGGAAATAATGTTAAGGATTGAAATATGTAACACACCTAAAGAAAAGGTTAAGAGAGAAAATCAGAAGGCAGAAGTTCTGTTGCAGTACAGCTAGGAGGCATAGAAAAAGCGTTATTCAACAACACACAGAAGAGGTCTGACAAAGAAAGTCTTTTTTTAAAAGTAGCAATATTCCAAAACGGGTTGTCCTGAGCATCACGTGGCAGACACAGGTACTAGAATGTAGTAGGCATTGAAATTGCTTTGCTGCGTAGGGGACAACATGATAGAAAGCTCAAAGAGGACTTGAATTAGGCCTCTAAACTAGAATTCACTGACAAGTAAAGCACCTTACATGATATACAGGAAGGTATGATGGACCCTCTGTCTCTGAAGAGAATAGCAGTGAGGGAGAAAAAGGAAGCAGAAGGAAACCAAGGTAAAATCCTATCACAAAATCTGAAATGCAGACCACCCTGGAAGTAACTAACCAGGTCAAGGACACAGAAAGATGACTGTGTATAACCAAATTATATAGGAGAGAGGCACGGCATAATTTTTTAAAAAAATAAATAATTGAACTTCAGCAACACAAATAAAGAAATGTTTCATTTCCAGTTTTACTGACCCTAGATCTGGATAGAAAAAGTTATTTGAATGCAGTTCCATTTACCGATGGTTTTGGATACTGGTTTACAAGGGTCTTCCTCCCACTCTTAGACTACCATCACTATTACTTAAATTAAAGTTTATATGACCATAACCAGCTTTTATTTAGTAGTGGTTATGATGTGATGATAAGATTAACTTGTTAGTATAATTTTGCCAAGTGCAGCCTCTCTCCCATCAAGCAGCTACAAATATGCCGTATTTTGTTTCTAAATAAATGCTTTAGTCCAGAGCATTTATAACTTGCAATTACAGGTGATTCTCAATTATGGAAACATCTATTAAGTCCAAAATTAATATCTAGCTTTATAGCAGACCTTCATAAAGACCCAGAGCAGAGCACTGACAAGCATTTAAGAATAGAAAGATATCTTCCATTATTTGTAGCACATTGCTATCTACCCAAAAACCTTCTCCTCATAGTTACTATGTCAGAAATCCTTAGGGTACCAGAACCACTCAGCTTTGCTTCTTAGTTCTCCCTGTGTTTGTGAACAAGGTTCAAAGGATATTCCATATGGAAATATGCAAGTGGTGCTTTTATGATCACCAAAGGAAGATGTTTCCCTGCAGCCTTTATATGTTTTCATGAAAAATCTGAGCATCTGCCTGGAGCCCATTTGAATCATATATGCAGTTCACTTATATAGTAAAATCTGACTGTGAATGTAAAGGAAAATGCCCCAAGTGTTACATGACACAATAGCAGGTTACATACAGCACTTCACTGGCATATATATAATTGTTTTATCTATGAACAGAGGATTAGATGTTTATGTATAATTTTACAAATAGCTAGTTATATTTAATGAAGCAATGAACTAATTATTACCTTTGTAATAATAGGTAATTTAAAAATTCTGATGTGTCAGAATATTTGACTTTCAAAGCATGCTGAAGAGAAGTGTTACTATTACTTTGTTAAGAATCCTAGGAAGAGAGAGTAATCAATATCCTTTTGTATCTGGTTATGATGGTGAAACAAATATAGGATGTAAATATTTATATAGATACCAAAGGATTGACTGAATACTCTGGTAAATCTGTGTATTCTATGAAGCCCCTCAAATTCTGTTATTAGAATGCACATAATTTTGTGTATTTCCAAACTACTGTAGATCTTATATTATGCAATATCATTTTGGGTTTGTACAGTTCCGTTGCATGAGTAAAGCAAATGCAGGTTAAGTGGGTGACCAGCCCTTATTTACTGAATGCATTTAGCAGCGTATCAGTTACATAGAATAAACCTCATTGAAACCAAGAATTCCCGGTGTTGCAGTCCAGATATTGAGACTGGCTGTAGACATGCATGGCAGAATGCAAAAGGGCACAACTCTGAGGGGAGCTGCACTTTTTCAATATTCCCAACAAAGTACTTGATCTGCCTCCTGTGTTCGTACAAGCACAACATTTTATATTTGTAGAAGATGTAATTGTATGAACAACAGTCTACAGAGTATAAACGAGGTATGTTTTTTAAAATGCTGACTATTGCAGAAAGTATTTGCTGAATTCTTTCTAATTTTCTATAGACTGTGATTTTTTTTTTAAATACTCCACTTACGTGAAGATAACATTACGACACTGGAACGAGTTTAAGTACTAGACTATTAAAAATCACAAACTTTGACCAAAACACATGACTTCAGAAAAGCTTTTTCATGGAGGGGTCATAGTTTTTTGTTTTGGTTGGATTATTTGTGTGTTTGTTTTGGGGCTGAGTTTTTTCATTTCCAATATAGCAAAGTATTTAAAATTTGTTTATAATGTTAAATAAAAAGTTAATATTTGTTTCACAGGTACCTCCATAAGAGCAGGCTTGATGATAACAATTTTCTCTCTTGTGTACATAAAAATATTTCTACAAGTGAATTCCCTTCTATTGTCAGTGTAGCAGCTTTCTTTGCTGTGGTGTTTGCAAGGTGGACACTGTATTACTGTGCTCCCACTTAAATTACTTTAGAGGTTTTTCCCATTAGTTGTGCAACTTTCTTTATGCTTTTCTAGAACAAAAACAAAAACTTGGTAGATTGGAAAAGTGTGTACCGTATACTATTTTTTCAGCCCTTCCAAATTAAATTAAATCCACTCAACATAGCAAAAGAACCCTCAGGCATAATTCTACATACTACTTATTTGCAGTATTAAATATTCAGTATTTTTTCTTTTAAAAGCATATTTTTTACAATTGTCATAAACTTCCATGCTAAACCATATTCAGGCTCTCATCTAACCTGTTTTTTTTCCAGGTTACCAAAACTGAGATTTTCATACTCATCAGTCTTTCTGATATATAAAAAAATGAGTCAATATGGAAAGGAATTTTTAGGTAGCATCTTTTTTTCTGAGCTTACATCCAAGTGTTCTTTTTACATAATGTGGAAGAGTGAATAAATGGGTAAAATAGTTCAAGGAGTTGCATTAGTCCAACATACTCGAGAACATTCATGATTCTAAGTCATTGACTATTTGGATCAAACAAATTTGAGACAAACAAACAATTTGAGCCAAACAAATATTATGTTGACTGATAGTCACTCCAGTATTCATATTGGAATGAAATACAGGCATTTAGAATGGTAAAAATCCTCAATTATAAAATTAAGTCAAGATAGTGGCAACATAATATTTATGCTAAGTTTGAGACATACCTGATCTTTATTATGTATACTTGACCTCTTATTATCTCTCATATATCAAACTAGTGGGACTTTTAGGAGCAGTCAGAATGTGCAAATTATCATCTTTAAAACAAATGACTACTAAACAAGGATATGGCTCAGATACATTTCCATCTACAGTGATTGCAGAACTTGTGTACACTCTACAGTTAGCATGAGCAACTCTGCTATCTTTTGCAAGGATGTTAGTAATGAATTTTGAAGGCTTAATGTATATGAGTAGTTCAATAGTACACCATAAAGTACCTGGTGAACTCACAAATTGCCTCATTGATGAATTTCATTTCCCAGATTCAAAGTGTGTGAATAGAAGCCATCTTCAATAAAACTTTTTTAACACTCATATGGCTACTGTTTTCACCTCTTAGAATTTATTAAGAAACCCTACCACTGGTCTACTGAATCAGAAATCAAGTTTTCTCATTAGCTAATTATTCTTTAAATTGATTGTGGATTTAAAACTTTAATAACACCACCTTCTAGCTGCCAGAGCACAGAGCAAGGGACCTTGTCAGGCAGAGCCCGTCCTACTGCCCCCAGGAGTGGAGCAGGGCAGGCACAGAGGTGGTGGCTGGATCCCACCATGAGTTGAGATTGCCCCACAAGTTCATGGTGAGAAAGCAGGTCTGAGGCCAAGCTCTGGCAGTGAGCGAAGGCCCTGAGCTGAAGGAAGTCAGCACCAATAGGTCCTACTAGTGCCCTGAGGTCCCCAACATGTTGAAGTGCACCCATACAGAAGTAACTCTGAAGTTCATGGTTTCAGATGAGCTGTAATTTAGCAGGTCCCCCTAGGTCCCTGGCATCCATATGTTCCTCTTGAACAAAGATGCATTTGCTGCTCAGGCCTCTCACCTGTTTCTCGTGGTGCATTACCCCATCAGGGTAGAGACCTGCCTCATTTGCTGTTGCTATTACAAAGCTGGAGATGTATCAGGCAGCAGTAGCCATAGAAGGCCATAGGGAGTTGAGGACAGTTGTAGAGCAACACTGGAGGCTTGTAATGAGCATGGCTTGTGTGATGCATCGTGGAGTCTGGAATCTGTAAAGGACAGGCATGACACACAATGAACAGAGAAGTTTCAGGATACAGTAAAGGAATAGAAGTTTTTGATCAAACATGAGCCTGAGCAAGAAATTAATAGTTGTTGCAAGGGATTAAAGTATTCTAAGGGCAGGGAATCACCTATAAACCATGACAAGAAATGAGAAAGCAGTGCTGTTTAGTAAAACAGTGGCATACAGGTGCAATCCTGAATAGTGCTTTAATGGCTTAGATATTAATAACTTGTAATGATAATCACCTTACACTTCTGATGAGTACAGAATTAATGTATTTTCATATGTAGATATATTGATATATTAATATGTAACTATTGATTGGCTTGCAAAATGAACTTTGAATTCTCCTGAAGAGCACGTTTACCTTTTTTTCAGAAAAGACAAGACTCTGGCATATCATCTGCAAAAGACTCTTGACCTGTGGCCTTCCATCCACCTGCAGCAAGGAGTAGAAAATAGTAAGTGTGATCCCGCTAGAAAATTAATATGGTGATTTGAATCTTTCTTAGTATTGTCTTACTTTGAAATTAAGATAAATTTGTTTTCATAATGTAATGTTGTAAATAAAAACAGAGATATTAACACCTTTATAAATACATAAAGCTGAGCTCTCACTTGCAAGTTCTTACCCATTTCAATTTCCTGACCACAGAGAAAGTTGTCGAAAGAATAAGTTTGTTTTATTTGGTGAACGTCTTTTTGTCAGATTTTCCCTTTAGAGTAAAATAGCAACACTTGAAATTGAAATCTTCTTTATATGTGTAATATAAAGGTGAACCTCTCTCCGAGGATCTTATATCAGAATTTCAGTCTGCAGTGTTGGTTCTTACACTATCCAGTTCAATTCATCCATCTCCTGCCGTGATCTTGATGTGCTCTGAAATTGCACCAAAGTATAGCTGGTCACAAATTTCACACTTACCACTTTAGACAAGTGAAAGGTCAAGGGCTTACAACAGTTGAGCAGCTCCTTATCGGTACCACAAAGCACAGACAGGCATGAAAGTGACTGCAAATCAGATCAACTGTAATTTATACTAACTGTGTAAGTCCATACAGATGCATCCCACTACCCCAGATAGCAGAATATGTATGTTTGAGCATTGCTCGCTTGTCTCACTTCTCATCTGGTCAGTGCAACATTGAAATCAAATATACAAGCACACTTTCATTTAGTGTCACTGTTACCTTCAGAATAAACAAACATTAAGTAGTTCTTTCAATAAAAAGCCTTTCCTTATTTGGAGGGACCAGTTTAACTTCTAAGACAGAGTTCAGACTTTAAAGCAGCCAGCTAACCAGAGGAAAATGAGGAGATGGAACTAGAATGGTCTAATATCTTGTTGAGAATGCTGATAGAGGGAAAATATAAAATGACATATTCAGTACATTCTAAAATCTGAAATATAGCCATTGCATCTGGTCTACAATGAGAAATTATACTCACTGTTGGTTTGAATAGTGGGATACGGGATGAAGAAAACCTAAAACATTCTAATTGAACTCCTTGAATCGTATTATTATCCGATCTCATTTCAGTGAGCAACACTGGATTTATGGATTTTTCTTTGTAGGAATCTAACAGTATAGGACTTCTATTGATTATTTTAATGTTCAGGAGTCAAGGTGAGTTGTGGATGTCTCCCAGATAGAGAGAAAAGGCAAACATATCACTGATGACTTACATTTCATTCCTGAATAAACTTAAAACAGGGAATGAAAATTGGAAAAAAAAAAAGAAAAAAAGACTTCTAGGTGGGTTTGTCCTACAAAGGCTTTGGTTACAGCTGCACAATTATTACTGACCAAGAAGAAAATGAAGAACCTTTTGTCCTGAAAAAAAAAATCCAATTTTTTAATAATTATTATTATTATTTAGAACTGGGGTTGTTAATGTTCCAATTATTAAGTAATTTCTTTCCTGAATTAATTGTTGTGTTCTAAAAGGAATTTAAATATATGATGTCCACAGAATAATAATTTTTAAAAATAATTTCTTTTTGGATATACTGACATTCAAGTCAAACAACTGGTTTTCTTTCTCACATTGTTTACCCAACAGTGCAGTTCAGCACATCAGTTTATTCCTGATTAACAGAATCTGTTTTGTGGATATAAAATATTTAGCTTTGACTATCCTGTTTTCACTATCAGTGGCCTACTAAAATTGTATTATAATCTATTATTCCAGCAAGCAGTTCAGTAGTTACTATTATCAGACACTATAAAATGTAAGAAAAAGTTTTAGAAGTAGTTTTAAATGGTATGATGTACCAGCAAGTGAGTTTTTATATTAGCCAGGCAAAAGGCATTTCAATTATTTTTTAAATATTGATGGATTAGTCTTCCATATCCAAATTAGCTCTGAGTACAGATAACAGTGATAACTTAAACCTTCGATGCCAAAGTCTGGTAAAAAAAGGGGTTTGGAGTTAGTTGGAATTATTGGCTTAATATGCACCACATCAAGTCTGTCCACCGCATGATAATTCAAAATTCTGTTCAAGTGGAATATATTTATTTTGTCTTGGACAAGAAAATTATATTGAGATTTCTTCAAACATGATGTTGGCATAGACTATGCCATAATGTCTGTGGACTATTGCAATACAAATCGATAATGATGAATTTTGGCCTTTTATGCTATTGGGCATAGTTAAAGGAATGTGGAAGATTAGTTACAATGTACTGCACTGTACAGCCTAACTGGAATCATTGCTGAAAATAGATATCAACAGAAAAAAAAGTGGAAGCCATCACCAAAAGCAAATCACAATCAGCTACTCATCTGACACTGATCTTTGGAACTCAAGGAGAACTGGATTTTTTAAACATGACTGCCCATCTTTCACATCAAGATGGTGGCATAAGTACATGTAGGAAAATATTTCCTAAGAGAAAATGGCAATGATTTGCTCAGGTTGTTGCTTCACTTAAGGTGAACTTAACTAAAATTCAAACTGTGAAATAATAAATCTGACATAAATTAAAAGTTTATTCTTTGCCCTCCCAGTGCGTGCAGTAACTTAAAGCCAAACACCAACAAACAAATTGGCAGCTGGTGTTTTAGTCTGTGAGGTGTTACCCGTCTGGTCAAATAAATAATTTATTTGATTTGTCTCAAGTATCTAAGTTAAGAGATTTCCAAGATGCAAAGACATTAAGGTTTTGCTTTCAGAATGTTGGAACATCTTTTCCATGGAATTTCATCAAGACTATACATACTCATTACTATGTATCTGTCTCTGCTAAATCGGATGAGGAACTTCAGAATAAAAGTTGTCTTCAGAAATTCCCATATGGTTTTGAATAACAGCTGCTATAACACGAGCCAAGTGGCACACTCAGCTTTATATAACACTACCTACATGGTGCTTTCTGTTCCAGGGCTCCTTTCACTTGTTCCCTTCTCTGCGACAAGTACACTGGTCCCATCAGTTAGAATATCCAAAGGAATTTCTTCTTTCATGAGACTGCATTGCTGATGGTTTTTGCAGTACTCTGGATGTCTCATAATATTAAAAGCTTATTTGAAAAGCTTACTGTCAGTAATTTTGGCTTCAGCCACAAAATAATTTGAAGATACTATCTATCCTTCATATGACATTGAAATGGTTGAGTAGCAACCTAATATTGACAAGGTATCCAAAACCTACTAAGAGCATTTAATGCTGCCCAGATCACACCATTTTCCTGGGAATATTTCGTCACTAGATGATAGGTGATAAAACTAAAACCGATCACCCAACCCGAGAATTAAAATACCAAAAGATTCTTCTTTGGTGAGATTTGTCAGTGCTCTTTTTCTGTGCATCTTGTTCAGGGTGTTGGATATGCACAGGAGGACATCGATGGTACGCTTGCCTTCTAACACCAGAGGCTTTCCCACACAGAGCAAAGCAAGGGCTTCTTCCCGTGCCCTTTCACCAAGGTTCTGTTGAAGTTAAAGGCTTAGTTCTTTGATTCATGAGAGTCATGCCCACAGGCCCTGAAAAATGTTCTGGTACACCATTGTTCTCTAAGGCTCTTCTCCTTATTTGCATGAAGTCATCTAATCCTAGACAGGAATGTTTTTGCTGATGTGGATTATCAGTCAAGAAAAGACCTCTCATGGATTTTACGTATTAAGAAGAACACAGTAGTTTAAGCTCTCTTACTAGTGAGAGCAGAAGTGTGTATATTTCAAAATGTCAATGGAAAAAAATAAGAGTAAATCCCAAATCCAGCATCTTTACAAATCAATTCAATGGAATTTACAACTACAGATATCAAAAGAATTTCATTTAGTGGTTATCCCAACACATATTGCGAGGCAGAGTTAAGATTGCTGGTTTCATAAGATGTATGTATTTTTTTTAACCTGATGCTAAACCTGGAATCCTTTCAGATGAACTGCAGGTATGGAAGGAGTATGCACCATTGTTGGTCTTTATACTGTGCAGGAGTTAGAAGACACCATGCATGTCCTCAGTTCCCCATCGTGTGTACCAGGGAAAAAGGATGCAGAACAAAACAAACCACTTTCTGTTCTGTTACCAGTGCAGAAGTGTCACTAAATTGAGAAGTGATGATGGCCTGTAATTTGCTATACAGAATCTCTTCTCCAGGTTAAGTGAACCATTAACATTTTCCACAAAAGCCACAAGGTGTCTCTTTCCAAGGGGGAAACCATCAAGTCTGACAATACTAAATTAAAGTTCTTTAGTTAGGGGACAATCACTTATCACAATACTATAGCAGAATATAACAAGGCACTGCAGAGAGGGTTTGAGACAAGAAAATTAGTACTTAAATAGAGGCTTTCAAAGGTAATAGAGAGGTCAATACATATTAAGGTTAGCCAGAAGTCTAGAACCGCAGGGAAAAGCTTGAAAGGGAAACAGGTGATGTTTTTGAAAGCTTCTCTTTTGCTGTAAAATTCCAAGTGCTGCCTCTGCTGTATTCACAGTAATGCTTTGACTGCATGCTGAGCTCCCAGCACCATGCACTTTCATCAGAGAGCTGCAAGGGCCAGAGGGCCCCTGAGGAGCACAGAACCAGGGGTCAGCAGGGCAGAATTCTTATTATCCAGGGGGTCACCCCACAGTAACTGAGCATGGCAGGCCCAGAGGTAGTAGCCGGGCCCAGCCAAGAGCTGAATTCACCAGCCAAGTTCATGACGAGGTCTGAGGTCAAGCGAGGAAGTCAGTCTGCAGGTCAGAGTCAGGTCCAGCAGTTGCCAGGCAGACCCCAGGTCAAGCTGGGAAGTCAGTCTATAGGTGGCAGGATCAGCTGGACACATTGACAGGAAGAGGCATAGCTACAGGTGAGCTGAAAACCAGCACTCCTCCAGAGAAGCCTCGGAAGGAAACAAAGGCTCAGGGCCTGAAGAGGTGCTGGAACTGTGGGTATGGGTAAAGGCTCTAACTGAGGTAGGCCAGGGCCATTTTGCCTATTAGTGCACTCAGGCACCTTGACTAAGTGCTGTGTGCTACATGCTGTATTTATTACATCTGTCAAATATTGTTGACCCTTGTACAAAACCTCAGCTGGTTTTGCTGTATTTGTGATGCAGCTTGAGCACTTAGCTAGATTCTGTTGGATGATACTTAAGAGGAAGTAAATTTCTTCCACACAGGAAGGCTTTTCCTCACAAACAACCCTAAAATCTGCAGCTAAAATATTCTTCCTGTGCATTTATAAAGAACACCTAGGAATATAATGCTCTGTTCCTCTGTCTGAATGGTCGTTACAGTGGTACAGACTGGAAGGACAAGATGAGAAATAGACATGACCAGACAGAAGCAGTTGTGAGTCTTGGACTCAGACACTAAAGGCAGGATTTAACTGTCTAAACGCAAGTATTTTCTATTTGAGGTGCCCTAGAGTATCCAAAATATCCACACATATGATCTTTGCCAACAGGCTTTAAACCAGGTACGTCAGGGGATGGTGATGACAGCTTGCAGATAAGTGAAGGAAGAGAAGTCGAGGCAGTAAATACATGGGACAGGGTGACAGGAGCAAGAGTGCCCTCAGGAAGGATAAGACAGGTTAAAACAAGGTTTGCCTCTAGTGTTTGTGCACAAATGCACACGGTCTGAGAAGCAAACAGGAGAAGCTAGAACACTGTGCAGTTGCAGAGCTAAGGCATCATAAGAATAACTGAGATGTGGCAGGAGCTCTGCATTGTAAGGAGCATACAGACTCGTTAGGAATAACAGGCAGTGAAGACAAGGAAGAGGATGGGTAACTATGTGAGGGATCAGGATGGATGGATTGAGCTCTTTTGTGGAACAGTAGACAGGGTGACCGAGGATTTGTGGGTCACGGTCAGAGGAGAGGCTGGTAAGAACAACATTGTAGTGTGATTATGTTACAAATCATGTGGTCGTTCTTAGGAAATGGATGAAATCTTCTTTAAGCAACTCAAGGAAGTCACCAGATCACCTGCTCTGGTTCTTATGGATTGCCACCTTAGAGCTGCAAGATTCTGTTGAAAAGAACCTGAGAGTTCCTGGAGGGCAGCAGCCTAAGGGCACTGGGAGGTTTCAGCAGCAGTGTAGTCAGTAGGTCTGGCAGTAGACTGGCACATACTGAGAGGTATCAGCAGGAGCATAGACAGTAGAAAAAGCCTCTGCCACTTTGTGAGGCTTCATCTGGAATACTACCAGTTTTGGGCTCCCCAGTACAAGAAAGATGCTGGTAAACTTGAGCAATTTTAGCAGAGAGCTACCAAGATGTTCAGGAGGCTAGAGCACATGCCTTGTCAGAAGAACCTGAAGGAACTGAGCTTCTTTAGAGAGCAGGATTGTTTAGGGAAGGTGTGGGGCAGCAGCTTTCTGATACCTAAGAGAAGGTTTTTAAGAAGGCAGACACAATTTCTATGCTAAGGATCACAGTGGGTGAATGAGAGCTGTAAATTGAAACAGGGAAGGTTGTAGCTTATAAGAAATAAGGAAAAAAGTTCCACTGTGAGGATAATTAAGCATTGAAACAGGTGCCCAAAGAAACTATGGAATCTCCATCCTTGAAGATTTTCAAGACCTTAGCGGGACAAAGCCCAGACAACATCATCTGAATGCCATGTTGACCCTCCTTTGAGCAGGGTGTTGGACTGGAAACCTCTCGAGGTTTCTTTCAACTGGCAGGGCATACAGTTTAATACAGTTTAACTTTTGCACATACATAGTGCAGAAACCCCAGGAGACACTAGCCTTTCTGGAATGGTGAGTACAGACTATATGGAAAACCTAAGGGCATGTCACGTGGCTTTAAGAGCTTGTGTTTAGGCAAATGAAAGCCTGCTTGACTTTGAAAAGTGGCCAGGTGACACACTTGTCTTCACATTGTCAGTGACATTTACGCTAAGAAGTGTACAACTACTTCTTTTTACACCTCTTTTTAATGTTTTAGCATTTTAGAATTCATTTCAGGAGCATTTATCATTACAGTCTTTTGATCAGGTGGAAAGACTTTTCTGGCAATTCCTAACAAGTAAAATTCTCTTTCCAAAATGCTATTCAAGTTAAGGAATATGTTTCAAGGTTGGATCAGCATCTTCTTGATTAATTTCAAATCTATGCCATAATAGACACCACTGAAGCTAAAAGTAGGGAGAACAGTAAAATAGACTTTAAAATGTTTAACCAAATTAGTAGTAGTCCAATGAAAAATGATTGAGGCTTCATGTTTACATACCAGTATATAAACCAGTGAGATGGGTTATTACTTCCAACTGATTTTTGTTATTTATGAAAATATAAGGGAAATAAAATGCAGAGCAGGGATTTTCTGACTTCAACAACCTAATGCAGGTCAGAGCAGATTCAATTTTTGTTTTCACTATCTATATATTGTGCTCTAGTGTTGCCTATTAAATTCAAGCCAAGCAGAAGAAAAGAATGAATTTGCATATCCATTTCCATTCAGGTTATGGACTTTTAAATCCATGTTGCTTGTGCCTATAGACTAATGAGTGCACCCTTACAGAGGAGGCTTAGTATGTCACTGCATTTGGAATGTCCAGGTTTTTCCTCGGCATATAATATTTTGAGAGCCATTTTTTTCAAGCATAGTGTAATAGGCTTTAACTTTGCTAAGCTTTTCTGCCAGGCCTCCAGTGCCCTGCTGTTCTATTATATTGAACTTGTAAGCAGGACGCTCTGCCAGGCTCACCCAGATTACTGCTGCAATAAGGGCCCTGCTGAGTGACTAGTGTCATGATAAGTGCTAGGGAGGGAGTTCACCATCTTGGCATACTGTTCTCATCTTATTAAATTCAGCTTTGTGGAAGCAGGGAGTCTGCCTCTCGTCCTCACTGGCTCTGGCTCAGTCCAACTGCTACTGTCAGACAATATGAAAATAGGAACCACCACAGCTAATGGCAGGTGCTGCACCACCACAGCTGAGGAAAAAAAGAGAGCTTTTCCTTTTGTGATTTTTTCTTTTTTTTTTTTTTAATAATAGGCACTTGATTTGAAAACATTTAACTTTTTAATATTATAGCCTTCATACCCACAGATACTTGCTGAGCCACTGTTCTTTTTGGACATTTTTATTCTGTCCACTTTTATACAGACTCCTTTGTTCTTGCTTACTTACATTCAGGAAAGATAATGTAGCAAACAAGCTCTCAGAACTGGTCTAATGAGATTCAGATTTGGTAAAGGATGTTATTGCAAAGATACAGTCCTGACAAAACTGCCTACTGCATGTTGCCTAAGAAAGATTTCCCAAATTCCAGTCTTGAGTTACTACCGGAGGTGACATGAGTTAACTGTTCAAGCCCCACGGAACTCAGTGACACCTGCTTACCTAATTCTCACCTTTCTTTGAAAAATTTAACCTTTAGTTTTGGGTGGAGGATTCAGAATCTTCCCAGTGCTCTAAAATGAGCAGCTGTGATTTGAGTAAGCTATGCTGATTACTGCAGCAGGAAAAGTGCAGCATTCATAGAAAGGAGAGAGAGAACAAGGGAATATGTGTTTGCAAGCCAGACCTATGGAGAGGAAGAAAATGAAAATCACTCACTTTGTAGTATGAATAGTAGTAAAGCACAGCTTAGTTCTGAATATCAGTTTCTGAGTGTATTTGACCACTTCTTTTTGAGCCTAAGGCTCTTTTGAGCTAAGAATGAAAAAACCCTTCCCAAGGGCTTGTGGAAGGATAGATAAATTACTTCTGCACTTGCTGGTGTCTAGGCATGTATGGAGTCTTCCTTGACATCAGCAAATACATTGTTTCTCACTGTTCAACAATAAATGTTCAAATAACCCCATTATTGTCACTTTGATGTTTTGTAAATTGGACGTGAGCAACACATGCAGTGTAACCTTTCTGACAGAAATATCGATGTTATCCAGCTACAGAAATCATCTTATAGCAAAACCAAGTCAGAATCAATAGAAAATCCAGGTTTTCGAGTGCGTTTATGGTAGGAGTTGCTGAGCCTGCCAAGTTGCAGTTCAGCAGCACACTTGTTGGCCGTGTCAGTCTTCGTAAGAGTGACAGGTTTGATTAGACTCTGGGAGAGGTTGATTTAAAAATTCAAACAAAGTAAGATCTTTCTGCCAATTTGCAATATCACATTCACCATCCATTCCAGAGTCATCAAAGGTAAGGAATAAAGGATTTAACATTTTAATCCTCTCTGAGGAAGCAAGTAAGAAAATGATGTCTCTGAAAAGTGTGATTTTTTTTTCTTGAAAAACAAGAGTGGAGAACTATTAGTGACACTGACGACTATGAATATTGTGTGTCAGACCTTTTAAATCCCAGGCAATTACCATGCAAGGGAATTCTTGTCAAAATTTGAGGGCAAATGAAAGCATAAAACATATCTATTTGGTCAAGTTCATGTGTAATACAAGTCCAATATGGTTATACCTGTTTTTCATTTCTATATCACATTCACAATGTAATTTTAAAGGTTTTTAAATGTTCCTTCTAAGTCAAATTTTTCTTTCTCTTTTATTCCTTAGTCTTTCTCATTATTCTGATTCACTATGATGTTACTGGGGGAGGGGAGAAGGAAATGTTGTTCTGCTCCAGTCACTGTGTGATCCACACAGAGTCAATTGCCAAGAAAAGCATGATAAGTTTAGAAGAAATTTTAACTTTTTTTCTTTTTTTTCCACCTCTTTCATTATGGACTTAATAAGTTACCTTGAACACTGCAGCTACTCACTGGATAACGGTGGAATGGTTGGTGGAAGTTATCCAGGAGAAATGTAAAAAAGAGGTAAATAAGGAATGCTAACAATCTGAAGTTTTGCATTATATGAAATTTGGTTTATTTTGTTTTACTTTGAGAATAAACAAAAATCTCAGGCTTAGATCTTTGCCACTGAATCCAGGCTTGGAATCAATAAATGTGGGATGATTGTGGCATGATGCAGAAAATACTGTATGAGGAATTCATGGAATGTACTCCAGCTTAGAGATGACACTGATTTCTAGCAACTGTGCCCAAGAACATGCAACATCCCAGTGTTTGTTGATGCTAATAGAACAGATTTATTTTTGTTTTTCATGCTACAATTTAAGTGATTCAATGGGGAGTTGCTCCTCTGTCAGATACTGAGGGACTAAATGACCTTGGGATGTGACCTCTCTCTGTGAGGGGAAACATCAAGTCAGGATTCAGTTGTTTCGGGTTTTTCATCATTTTATTATGGAAGAAGAATGTCTCTGAGATACTCCAACTGAGCAGCAAAATTGTAACAGGACAGCAGAGCTGGAATCACTCTTCTCTGTGGTAAATCTGGATTTTGAAACTTGTTTTCATCTTCAGTCATTTTGCAGCTGAAGGGTCTAGTGTTTTTAAATAACAACAATCAGGTGGGCAAGACATTCTGCATGAAGGTGGGCCTATAAGAAAAGTATTCACACTTGTCTTCCATTCATCACATAAAAGTAGCATAGACTGTGTTACCAAAGACAAGTGCACCTTGGCATCACACTTTAGGCATCCTTTTGTCCTGGTTAGCCAACAACCTTTTGGCAAAAGACAGATAGTACCACAGATAGATACACACTCATTGTGCAAGCTCTGATTTGCCTGTACTATGTTGGGAAAAGTTATATACATAAAAATCTGAAACAATGGGCCAATCCTGTAATTGTTTTAATAAAATCAAATTATTTGTGTTTGGGTTTATGTTTAATTATGTGCTTATCTATTTATTTATTTCTAACTATATGAAAACAGCATTTTTGGATATGGCAGTTTGGAGATAAATATACCCTTGCAGTGTTTTCAGCAGAAACAGTCAATCATTATGCTAGTGCACAAGAGTGAAAGAGAATAACAAACTAATTTATTTTCACTGCCCAAGTTGAATGAAATGTGAAAAATAAACAAACAGCACAGATGGTGAAGCAGTTTATATTTTTAATACGCTTCCAGTGTTAATAATTTCCAATGTTTATAACAGCGTGATAGCAACATATATTAAAATATGTTATTTTATTTAAATAAAAAATATTAAGCAGATGAGCAATTCACAATTTTTATCAAAGTCATATTTTAAAAACTATTTTTGGATCATAATTGGTTTAAATTTTCCTGCATGAATAATAAACAATATGTTCAAATGCTGGATCTTTGGCAGGATCTTATTTATCATGTCTAAAAACTTCCATATGGTCATTTCTTTTTTTTTATTAGTTTGCTAAGTCCAGAAATGTAAGTGTAGACAAGGAGAACTAGAATTCTCAGTAACTATCTTCACTGTTTTTCAGTATTCTCACAAACAGAACACAAATTTTGGAGAGAATCCCAAATGGCAGGTGCTGACACTAAGTAGAGACAGGAACAGCCTTCTTGTTAACATATTATCTACTCCTCACCTACCACTGCTCTGTTACAAAACTCATTGACAATGAAAGCTAAATGAAGTAACTGAAAACTAATTCAGTACTGTTACAAATATTTCAGATAGCTGCATAAACCTTTTTGCAGTTTAAAAGCAAGCCAAGCAAAGAGCCTCTGAAATCCTGTCTCTGCCTAGCCTTGCTGGAAAACATCCAAGCTACTATGTTTTCTTTCCAGAGCAAATTTAAAGCATTCTTTGCAAAAGGTGGTGTCCTGGAGTGCTGAACTGGGGAAACAGAAAGACAGATGGAGGAAATCAAATGAATCAGGTACTGCTGTTTGCACAAGGAATTGAATGAGGTGGACAAGTAGTTGATTTGACCTTACTAGATCCATTTTCGCTGTGTAACAGACCCATTAATAAATTTTATAATATTAGAGTATTCTATAAATTAAAGTTGATCTAAATAGTCTCATCCCAAGCCACAAGAGACTCTTTCTCCTTAGCCATCATCCCTAATTTCTTTCTTTCTGAAGATTAGAAGGAATTATATTAGTTTATACAGTGTTGCAAGTAGTTTAAGTAATAATATTTATACACAAACCTTTTCAGTGTTCATCCCTTTATTCTGTCAAATCCCAGAGTGTGCCCATTGTTCCAGTCTGAAGAGCCAAAGAGCTCTTTTGCATAATATCAGAGTCAGGTAGTGGGTAGTGCCTATGAAGGCTATCTTTTTATTTTAGAGGTCCCCATGAAGGATAATTCTATTAAAGTCACTGACTGTCCTGTCAGTTCATAGAGCTTCCTTTTTTATTTTCTCCTTTAATTTCAAGATTAAATTTCTGCATTAGTCTAAGGGAGCTAACATCCTAGTTTTCCATTACCCCTTTTGAGGACTGTAACCCTGTGGTAGATACTGTCAGCCTTGTAAGTTTTGCTGGGTAAATATGAAACTGTCATCTTAGATTGGTTTTAGACAACTTATAAAGAGAGGGAAGGATGCTCAGCCTGCACCCCCTTAGTGGGCTAGTACGTATGGCACTAATGAGATTTTCCAAAATTATTAGTGGGTGAAGGTGTTTTGGCTGGTGGGTGCTGCAGCTGAGATACCTTATAATGATCCTGATGTTTGGAAAACAGCCTTTGAAACTAGGCCTTGAACAACAAGCACTACTCACCCTCAAATGTTTGGCTATATGCTGCCTTTTCCTCCTTGATTTTTGTAGCCCTCACTGTGGACCATCTCTGGTGACTATCACAAAGGCCATCCATATTAAATGACAATTTAACTGGAACCCATGATATACTCACATCCTTTACATATCAGCCACAAGAGGGGGATATGGAACACTCACTGAATATTAGGGTTTAGTCCACTGACAGTTGTCAGTGTTATTGATAGCTTCTATAATTTTTACCATCCGGCCACTTTTAGCACCAGGTGTATTTTTCTGGAGATCACAGCTTGCAACAGTTTATTTTTAGTTAGGAGCAAGCTTTACAAGAGATTCAGATGGAAATATTCTGTCACCTAAATTTGACCCCCTTTTGCTCTTTAATGGAACAGTTATAGCTGTTTAACAGTTTCAGAGAACTATGCAGCTTTCTTAACACAGAAAAAAGGATTAATGGAACAACACGGGTTTTTTCCAATAAGCAAATTCTAATTCATACATAGATTCTAATCACAGGAACTTTTTTTTGCAGCAACTGGGCTGTGATGGGCTATTTTAGGGGCAGAGTGGTACATACTGTAGAAAATTTGTACATGAGGGCAAAAGGAATAGACAATTGCTTTTGGGGACTGTGTAGATTAGTACATCATTGCATACTAACAAAGTGCTAATTGCTCCTTTTGACCACGGGCCCAGTTTACAGAGCTTTAGCACAAATGTGCCCTGTGCACTAAATTACAAAACTAACACTGCATTATTTCTCGGTACAGCTTGCAAATTCTTGTAGGGCAGTACGCACTAGCCTTAATTAGATGCAAAGAAAAAGGATGGCATGAAGATACTCCCTTGCAATTTAGAAAAAACAGCCCTGGTGCTAATCACTCAGGTTGCAAATGCTGCATTTGTTTTGTGGCAATAACAGGAAAAGAAAACAGTATTCATATATTTATATAATTTTTTAATTGTTTTAGTATTGTATATAATAACTATACAAGCAGTTTGTCTCTACTTGCTGTGTTAGCTAAAAAAAAAACAGGTGTGAATTATTTTGAACAGGTTGTTGGTACTGATTTTAGAGAACTTTTAAAATAGCAGCTGTTTATAATGTTTTCCAATTAATTAATGATAATTTCACAATAACTGGGAAGATATGACAGAACCACATAGAATAATCACTTTCCTTTAGCTTCACTGGAATCACACTCAAAATGGTAGGTGTTTTTGTTCAGAAAAATAGCATCTCATCTTTCTGCGCCTTTTCTAAAAGTCCAGAATTATTTGCTCACAGACTTTTTCCACCCCTCAAACTGGATAGAAAAAAGTATCACAAATGGACACATGGAGAGTCAATAGGACCTCACTTGTTTGGAAAGACATAAATCTACAAGTGTCATTCCTATTCTGCTGCACATCACTTAAACCGTTCATGCACCAGCTCTTGATTTTGTTGTTCTGCTAGCAGGAAAATTTGAAGATCAGGCTTCTTTCACATATCGTTTTTGGTCCCATTTTTCTTTTCATACAGGAGTTCTTATAGGTCTGACATTTTCTTTACATAAGCAGCCTGGCACTAAATGAATTTAATTTAATTTCTACTATAATTTAATTCTATCTCTGCAGTTTCTTCATGTGGGTTTTTAAGAATCTGGTACTAGAGACCCAACCTGAGACTTCAGGCATGCATTATAGTATTTGAGGGTAGGGCATGTATCAAAGTATTTTAGTAAGGAAAAGGTATTTGATAAGGGAAAAGAAAAGATGCTCCAGGGAATAATACAGTGTTGTGGAAAGAATAGACTAAAATATTTCCTAGGTCTTCCTTTCCCACATTATTAAAAGAATATAAATACCAAATCATAGAAATTCCATTCTCTAGTCTGTCTTGTATAATAAACAAGTTGATTTAAAAAAAAAAAAAAAGGTATAAAAATTAACTGAAAAGGACAGGTATGTGTCACCATAAGGGCACTCTGTGTCACAAAGCAAGTATGCCTTAGCGCCAGCCAAAACAACCACCCACTCAGAATACTGAAGGGTAGGCATGCTGTTATGACCCAGATTCAAGTGGCGAGAGTAGGAGTGAGAAAATGAAAGTGTTAATAATACTTAAAGCACAGAGCTAATGGGAGGGGAATTTCTGGGATTCCCCTTTCATTCCTATTCTCTCTCAAAAGAAAACTACAGAGTTCCCTCTGAGGGAAAAAAAAATCTCTTTGGCTTATCACCAAATGTTGAATATTTCAGCTGAATGATGTGCAGCAGAACTGTGTATCTATCCTGACTGGAAATACGTGTGTGAGTACTGAAGAGGGATACAGAGGAATTGAAAGATATAAAAAATCTGAGGACTTGAACTTTTAACTAGTGCTGAAACACTTTTTTTAAATGGAAAAATATTTGTAATTTAACATACTGACATACTTCTTTGTTTTGCTGCAGCTGACATAAGTTTGAAAGACAATAAATCTGTTGCAGCAATCAACACCAAACCCAGCAGCCTGCCCCTCCGAATAGTTTGCACAATGGCATTTTGGAAAGCATGGAGCATATGCTTACCATATTGCTGCAAAAACTCATTTTTCTTACTCCTTGTTGTTCCTAATTCAATTCATTCTTATTAGAACAAGCACTGTTATGTTTCTGAAGTGTTTAATATTTTAAATTTTGCAGAAATATTAGGAAGCCTTCCAACTCGGATAGGCTTGGTATCACATTAACACTGAATGTGGTTAAAGAAGAGTTAATATGAGAAAACTCAATTGTTTTACAGTGCACTTTTTTTCAGTTTTTAATTAAGCTTAATAATTAGGAAATAAAGCTTGATCAGACTCTAGTAGCTCCTATGTTGAACAACGCTCATAGATACAAATTACTTGATTCATTGCAGGTAGTTAGATTCTCTATAACAGATGTAAGGATTGCAGCATCAAGCTCTCTGCAAACTCTGTGCCTCAGGAAGTCCTGTATTCAATACATTTTCACATAATAAGTATAGGACAGTAAAGAAAATCTTGTGATAGTTCTTCCTTTAACTTGTTCAAACTTAAGTAGGTTACAGCGCCACCGCTATTTTTTTTTCTGTTAATGTTTTCTTCTTTTGATGTAGGCAGCTTTTCAGTCAGAAAGAACGAGAATCATAGAGTCGTAGAATTGTTTAGCTGGAAAAGACCTTTGAGATCATGAACTACAACCATCAACCCATCACTGCCAAGTCCACTGCTAAACTAGGTCCCCAAGTGCTACATCTGCATATTTTTTAAATACTCCCAAGGTTGGCAAATCCACCACTTCCTGAGCAGCCTGTCCCAATGCTTGGCAACCCTTAACTGAAGAAATTTTTCCAAATATCCAGTGTAAACCTCCCCTGGCACAATATGAGGCCATTGACTCTTGCCCTATCACTTGTTACCTGGAGAAGAGACTGAATCCCACCTGGCTGCAACCTCCTTTCAGGTAGCTGTAGAGAGCAAAAAGGTCCCCCCGAGCTCCCTTTTCTCCAGGCTAATCTATCCCAGCTCCCTCAGCTGCTCCTCATAAGACTTGTGCTCCAGACCCTTCACCAGCTCCATTGCCCTTCTCTGGACACGCTCCAGCACCTCAATGTCTTCCCTTGCAGTGAGGGGCCCAAAACTGGACACAGGATTTGAGGTGTGGCCTCACCAGTGCACAGTACAAGAGGACAATCACTGCCCTGCTCCTGATGGTCACACCATTTCTGATCCAGGCCAGGATGCCATTGGCCTTCTTGGCCACCTGGGCACACTGCTGGCTCATGTTGAGGTGGCTGTCAACCAGCACCCCCAGGTCCTTTTCCCCCAGGCAGCTTTCCAGCCACTCTTCCCCAAGCCTGTAGCACTGCATGGGGCTGCTGTGATCCAAGTGCAGGACCTGGCACTTCACCTTGTTGAACATCATACAGTTGGCCTTGGCCCATTGATCCAGCCTGTCCACATACCTCTGCAGAGTCTTCCTAATCTCCAACAGTTCAACACTCCCACCCAGCTCGGTGTCATCTGCAAACTGGCTGAGGGTGCACTTGATCCCCTCGTGCAGATCATCAGTAAAGATATTGAACAGGACTGACCCCAGTGCTGATTCCTGAGGAACACCACTTTGGCCGGCCACCAACTGGATGTAACTCCGTTCATCACCACTCTCTGGGCTTGGCCATCCAACCAGTTTTTTACCCAGCCAACAGTGCACCTGTCCAAGCCATGAGTAAACAGTTTCTTCCAGAGAATGCTGCGGGAAGTGGTGTCAAAGGCATTACTAAAATCCAGGTAGGCAACATCCACAGCCTTTCCCTCATTCACTAGATCTTGTCACAGAAAGAGATCAGGTTGGTCAAGCAGGACCTGCCTTCCATAAACCCATCCTGACAGGGTCTGATCCCCTGGTTGTCCTGCACATGCTGTCTGATGGCACACAAGATGATCTGCCCAATGACCTTCCCCATCACCGAGGTGAGGCTCACAGGCCTGTAGTTCTCCAAATCCTTCTTCCAGACCATCTTCAAGATGGGCACTACATTCGCTAACTTCCAGTCAGCCAGGATCTCCTTGGTTAGCCAGGACTGCTGGGAAATGATTCCAAGTGGCTCGATGAGCACTTCCAGCAGCTCCCTCAGTATCCTTGTGTGGATCCCATCCAGCTGCATGGACGTGTATATGTCTGAATAGGATAACTAAACATTTCCCCTTGGATTATGGGGGCTTCATTTGGCTCTCTGTCCCTGTCTTCCAGCAAAGGGAGCTGGGTACCCAGAGAATAACTAATTTTGTTATTAAAAATTGAGACAAATAAGGCATTAAGTACTCCAGCCTTTTCCTCATCCTTTGTCATTATGTTTCCCCCCCCATCCAGTAAAGGATGGAGATTCTCCTTAGCCTTCCTTTTTTTGCTGATGTAAAATAAAACATTTTTTATTGTCTTTTATGGCAGTAGCCAGATTAAGTTCTAGTTGGGCTTTAGCCCTTTTGGTTTTCTCCCTGCATAACCTCACAGCATCTTTATAGTCATCCTGAGTTGTCTGCACCTCTTTCCAAAGGCACCGTCTCCTGCACCCTTAGAATTTCCTCTTCCAACTAGGTTCCTAAACAGGTCAAAGTCTGCTTTATGGAAGTCCAAGTTAGCCATTCTACTGACCCCCCTCCTAACTTCTCAGAGAATCGAAAATTACCATTTCGTGATCACTATGCCTCCAACCATGACATCACCTACAAATCCTTCCTTCTCTGTTCACAGAACAGGAAATGTCAGTATGTGGTTGCTTGCTTGCAATATTTAGGATTACTTCAATAAATATGAATTTTGTGCAAAATAGAGATGATTTATTTAAATTATCAGTTGTGCTTGTAGAGAGACTCCGCTCAGGTAGAGCATAAATGGATTAAAAGTGGGGCTCAGGGGTGACTCATTAGCCTGCCTTCCTCTGAAGCTTTTCAGGAGGGGGTGATGGAAGGTTGAAGAGGAGGAAGAGCAGATTATCTCCTTTTGTGATGCCTCTTGTGAAGGCTTTTTCTCCCACTGACTGAGCGCAGATATTGAAAGTCTGTTCTATCTCCCAAATGTCTGATGTCAACATCAGATGTCATCCACAGCAGCAGCAGCAGCAGCCGCTGTGACAGTAAAAGGCAAACAGTGGAAGACATAGCCAAAATGTTGAAGTCCCTGCTTCCCTCCTCAGGGCTAACAAGGCACACAGAGACCTATATTCTGAACGTGGGACGCAGCTGTTAAAAGCACTTTAGTTTCCCAACCTGTGCGTCTGGAAAACTTCGTGATTGCAAGTGGTTTGGACAAGTCTGGCTTTTGAAGCAAAGAAAAATCTGGATTCTAAAAGTTTGAAAGTGTAACAACTGAGTTAGAATGGCAGAATTTCACACCTCTTACTTCAGATTTTCAAAAGAGGCAAGGTAATGTGCCTGGTATTTTAACTCATGTTTGTTTTTAATAAAATAAAATATATGACCATATAAAATTATATGGATGGGATTAAATGAGCCTTACAACATATCCTAGAAACCATAAAAAATTGAATCTGCATTGAAATTTTCATTTTAAGAGGAAGTTTGAGAAGTGTTCTGTTCGCATAAAGGCTGTTTATTAGTCTCGTCACATTTCCTGGTACAATGGAACTGTTAGTAATATATAGCAATATTGGAAAACACTTTGAAATGACCCTTATCCAAGGACTGGACTGAGTTGCCTTACAGTAGGTTGTCATGCTGTTTCTTTTTCTTCTTTTTTTTTCAACTGCCATCTGTGCTCCAGAACTTAGGTTTTCATTAAAGCAAAAATCAGCTGTAAGCATTTCAGTCTCATTCACATTAAAACCCCTTGGAATAACTGAGATCTTGATTGTGTAGTTACAAAGAAAAACTCTGAAATTCCGTTCCCTTCTTTTTCCAGTTTATATGTGTCCCTCATCTGTATAAAGTGTGGGCAGTGCTAGAACTGTTTGGAGTCTTCAGGAAGCAAAAGCAGAAACCAAATAGCATTGGTTTGTAAAAGCATTAAAGCATTGTAATGAAACTCTTTTACCCTTCTGCAAGTTGCAATTACATCTCTGAGAAGTCAGAAATATCCCATTAATCTCAATGCAGTATCAACTTGGAGATCTAATGCCATTAACTTAACTTTCAACTTCATTAACCATTTCATTGTTTACGGGAGTGTATGACTTTAGCTGTACAGAAAATGGCAGAGGTTGCTCTAAGCAGTAAACATGAATAACTGGATAGAAAAATTACCATCAATCTGAACTGTTAGTTAAGATAAAATCTAAAAATTCCAGTGATGACTCTAAAAATATTTTTATCTTAAATCCATTGAGTTGGGTTTGTGGGTGGGTTTTTAAGAACAGCATGGCACTTCTTCCATCCTTGTGTTTGTATAATTTTAAATTGTAGAAGAACTCAGGTGAAAAAAAGACCCTTACTAGTAATTAATATAAATTCTATTTCCATTTATACCATTATCCAAAATGTTAAGGGAACTCATTAGTGGTTCAGATGTTGGTTTTGTGCTTCACATGAAAGAGGCCACCTGGCTGTGCTGGTATCAGTGTATCTTCAACTTGTCAGTGGTGCTCAGGAAGTGATGCCATCATGAATTGTTACAAGAAAAAATGTAGATTGAAAACCAAAATAATAAGTGAAGTAAATTGCCGTCCCTCCTCCCTGTGTTGATATTTTTTTTTGTGGGCTGGAGGTTCTTTTTTACACGTGTTAATCTAAACTGTTTGTATTTTGTTTGTTAATATTGATTTACGATAGGAAAACACAGTTTTCTTACTGTCCCAAGAAGCTTTTTAAGAAGGGCATTGAAAAAAGCAGGCTTAGTATAATTCCATGAAAATGACAGCCTTTTTAATATTCAACAAGTTTGCATTCTGAAATTGTTTCCTCTCTTTCTGGATACCACTATCCATTGGATTTCTCAGATAATTTCCCTCTGAATTCTGGGATTTGGGGAGGCAAGAGGGAAGGGCTCTATTCAAAATACTAACCAGGTATGACCTGATTTAAATTGTAAAAACTGACATTCATGAAGCCAGATTAACATTCTCACAGCCCTTTAAAGGTATATGGTGCTATGTAATTGCCATGTGCAACATAATTGTTAATTATTTGGCTTCAGGCAAGATAAAAACAGCAGTGTGCTCACACTCTTCATCTGCAGGAGACACCAGAAATCACAAGACTAAAAAAATACTGTGTTGTGTAGGCCAGTTAACCGGGGAAAAAAACAATGTGGGGGAGAAATCCTGACATTCTGAAACACGACTCTTCTAAAACAGTGTTTCATGGGGGATTTGTGTGATACTTTAAGGCAAAATGCAAATCAGTAAACTTCATATTGCCTTACAAATGGGCAATACTACTTCTGCTGGCATTAGTTAAAGTGAAAGGATGCAAGGCAGGTTAATGCTTTGAAAACTGTTCATAAGATTGTTTTTCTTTTACTAATGTAACACAGAATGATGTGGCATTGGTAAAAGGGAAAAGAGAGCTTTGTGAGCAAAGGAATCAGTGACTTGAGCAAGTGGTGGTGCAGTTCATGCATTTTACAAGTAAATTCCTTAGAAACTGGTGAAATTGGTCAGTAATATTTTACTGAGTTAGTCTCTTCAGAGTTATCAGTGGAACAGAGTGAGAAATCAAGGTGCCAGCTGCATCCTGCAGCTGCAGTTCTTCACGAGCCTGGGTCTAACCTTGCCCAGTGAAGACGAGAGATGAGAGAGGCCTAAAGCTCCTGATCTTCCTTGCTAACCTGTGACAGAGATGTCATAGGGTGAAATGCTGATTCTGCTGTCAGTGCCAAAGCTCCACCTGACTTCAACGGGAGCTGGCTTTCATCCTTTTTTTTTTTTTTTACCCTTAGTAAAGTAGACATCATGAGCTCATCGAGGCATCTCTGTGAGAATCACACTTTGTTGTGGCCATGGCTGGGCAACATTGAGTCAAGGTGGAACTGTACTTTTTACCTGGAATCAACACCCATCTCCTATCATCTCCATGTGTTGTCTCTCAGTTTACCTGCTACGCAGCTGGGACAGAGCTCATGTGCTCTGAGAAAGTCAGAGCTTGCTCCCCCGGGGGTGTCCTGTGTGGATTCTGATCCATGGAAATGGAAGGAGATTGCAGACCATGCTAACCATTGTGCCATAGGAAGGTATTGCAGGCTCTGGGCAGACATGGAGTTTTGCTACCACAGCTGCTTTTGGTCTCCAAAACTTTTGCTCTCCAAAAGTTTTTTTTAGGTTTCAGCTCATAAGCATGTGTAGGGCAGAAAGAGGTGAAATGAAATGATTCTCAGAAAAAAATGGGTTCCTCATCTACACATGCCATTGCAAAATCGATTAGTAAAGCAAAGCTATTTTCATATACCTGTTATAACTGAGAAATGGTATCATTTCACAGTGCAGAATCCTTAGGGAATTGACAGGTCTTATATGCATTTGATTTATGTCACACAGAATAGTGTGCACCATTAAAAATTTAACATCTCGGTGTTTTGAAAGGAATGATAGATATTACTTATTTGTGGGTTTCATGTTGGAGACGCTTTTTTCCTGATACTGCAGGTAGTTTCACATACAAAACTTCACCCACAACAAATGACTCAGACCTAATAAAGCAACCCCAGCGAGAAAGCTGCTTGGTAAATGATGAGCTGGCAGGTACATACTGATTTTACAGAGAAAGCAGTTTGAATACATTTCATGTGACTCATGATATCGTTCACAGACTGTCTACTGTAGAGACTAGCATGTGTGCAATACAAACATATATTATTTTGCAGAGCCTTTATTTATCTGAGAGATATTTGGCAGCACACTTACAAATCTGGTGGAAATGTCTTCAGCTAAGTTACCTTTGCTGTCTTGTAGCTTGTACCACTTCAGAGATTTACACGAACGCAACACAGCAGTGCAAGGATACATGTTTTCAGCTGTTAATATGTAAGTTTACATTAGATCCTTGTACCATTTTTGGAAGCTGCCTTAGCTGTGGTAATTCTGGCTACTCGCAACTGGTTTGTGTCCTGGAGATATGCTTGCAGATTACTGTATTTATCAGAGGAACCAAGGGGGAAACTAGCTAGAACACTGCATTTCTGATGGGTTTAGCAAAATGTGATACTCAGGGGAGTTTTAGATCATTTTGTCTGGGTTTTTTTGTATATAGCAGGGCTTAGAATATTTAACTGTTACTATAGGGGTATTTTATGGTTTAAAAAAAAAAAACCTCTCAAGTACAGATTTTATATGTAAAATACTTAAATGTAGGTGGATTCACAGATTAATCAGATCAAATAGCTACAGAGCTTTAAATAGTGCTGAAGTAAAATATTGCCTATATGCCACCTAATAGTCAAGATAAACCAAAAGTCATGAAACAAAAATGACCAACTTGCCAATCCCATGTTAAAGAAATTAGAATTTAAGTGATTATTTAATAAGGAAACAAAAATAAACTGAGCTTTAATTATGTTGATACAGAAAGGCTATGGAGAATTATTTGAGAGGAAGAAAATTAAGAGCTACAAGAACAGACATTATTTGAAATTCATTTGAAAAATATAAAAAAGCGGAGATAATCAAACTCATGTCACAGAACTGGAACATACATGTCAGTTCCAGAAGATATTCTGCATTTCAGAGACAGGGGTTTCTAATGTGGTGATTAGAAAAATGTTCAAGTTCATTCTAGGTTTAAGTGGATGGTATTATTTCTACTTTACATGACATTTCCTCAGACATTTTAGAAATGTGATGAAAATAACTAATTCCCCAAGTGGATAAATACACCCGTCACATCAATACAGCAATCACAATGTCTCCTTTAAATGCTGATACAAAAAAAAATCTGCCTATTTGTATGAAAGACAAATGTGTTACAATAACTAAAAATAGTAGAATAGTTAAAAAGTCTTACTTAAACCATGAAATATAAGCACTTTTCTGTATAATTAAGTATATAGCTATAGAACTAGACTCCAGTGGGTACATCGGTTCCGTTATTGCTTGGCACATGAAGTTTAAGTTATTGTGGAAGAAACAGAAGTCCTACTTCCATCTTGACTCACTGTGGATCTTTCCTACTGAATTCCCTTGGGACGTGATTGATATAACTTCAGTGACAGGTAAGCAATACCAGCAATAGCACAGTTCTAAGACAATTGAGTTATAAGCCAAGAAAAAAAGAAATGCCAGTTGGCCAAACATAGAAAATACAATTCTGTCAGTTTTTTAGTCTTTATGTCTCTTGTCACAAATGAAAGTAATATAAAGAAAGTCTGTTGTTTCTAGCTCCTGACTATATTAAAATATGCTCCAATACGGTAATGTTGAAATGGCTCTCTATGTTGATGGTGGCATTTTCATTTGATTTTGTTCATATGTCACATGCAGATTCATCATTTTAAGTTCCAGCTTTGATCACAAAGAACAGACATCTAAGCATGCCCATCTAGCAGTTAGTTGTCCAGGCCACGTTGATTTACAGGAGTGTCACAGAGGCAGATTACAAGTGACATTTAATTATAACAAAGGTACTGAGAGGTTACTAAGAGGTCCATTATTTGTCATAGATGGAAATTGGGTTGGTCTTACCTGATTTAATCTGAACAAATGTATCATAGCTGTTGCTTTTCTCTTTATTAAATCCTGGGCTTATGAATATTGGACGTGATCATTAGTTGCGCTGAGGTAGGCTGGCCAGCAGTATGATTTTGTGGTTATGTTACCAAAATAAGCTTGGGCTGGCCTGTTTTCCTCCTTGCACATCATTTGCATGCTCCTGTTTCTTGGATTTGTTGGATTTGTTCCAACAGAACTAATGCAGTTTTAAGGAGAGGAATAGAGAGGGAGCTAGAAAGAGTTTTCAGACAAGTAAGTTCCTTGATCTGGTTTACCACACGACAGCAAAAATACCAGTGTTAACACTAGGGAGATGGACAGATGTGTGGGACAAAGTATAACTGCCCTGCTCATTGGCTGCGTACACATGTGTTGGGTTAAAGTGATTATCAGCTCCTCTTTCTCCCCATGCAAGCCAGCATTGTGGTTACTTATTTCCAGTCTTTTAGAACCTCTTATATAGTTGAGGTTCCAAAAAAATAATTGCTAATGGCTTTAAATTACTTTATCAGGTTCCCTATAAGCTCTAGGCAATAGAAAATGTATCAGGTATTTATAATTTAATAACCTCTAACCTAGCAAGGTTAGATCGTATTAAATTAACTTCTAACTTGTTCTCTTCCTTTCCTAGCCTGAGTTCTTGCTTTACATCCTCTGATCATTGCTAACCTCCTGAGACTGCAGTTTCATGTTTGTTGACCAAATAGTTTTCCTGTCCCAGCTGCTCTGGTATTTGTCATGGGACATCACCCTCCAAGTTGTACTGGTACAAGTGGCTGGGAGTCAGTTTTGTGGATTAAATTGAGGAGTTGATCCAAGTTGAAAAAGTCATGTTTTATTAATTGTTTTATTTTAACCCAAATCCCTGAGGGGAGAGCATGCCAATGAAAACAAGCTGGGGATTGGGAATACCTTAAGCCACTGACCACTTTCTATTGTGTAAACAAGCCCCTGCAAAGACTTCAGCAAAACAGCTTCAGACTTACACGACTGCAACTGAGATTAAAATCTGGCCTTGATGTATCAACCATCTGTTTCCATCACAAGAAAAGAGACTCAGCAGGAATATTTGTAGTTCTGAGGACAGCATTCTGGTTTCATTCCTGTAGTTATTTATCACAAATAACTCTACTGTTGGCATTTATTCCAGTGTATATTGCTTAGGAACTTAGACTCAAGAAAATTACAGAATGAAAGGCATGCTTTTGGACAGTCCTGAATTTTAGTCTCCAGGTTTACACCAGTGTGACTCCAGTGGACAGCTCTGAATTCATACCAGTCTATCTCAGAATACAGCCCTTTTTTAAGTAACATAAAATGTATATAGTTTCATCTCAACAGCTTTGGAGGAGTGTACTTCCCCACTGCTATCTTCATAGTTCTAATTAAATGTGACATTTTTTCACTCCATGACTTTTGCCCATCTCCGAAGTGACCTGCACAGGGAGTATATTAAATCTGTGAAGGAAAAAACACATAGATGCCTATACTTTTATTTTCTGCAAATCCATTTAAAACCATATAAAATAGAAATGAAAATACATACAGTGAAATTAATTTCAACCAAAATTATCAACCCTTGGAGATATCATTTTGCTGACCATTGTGTTTGTTAGCAGTTACAGAAAAAGTTTTACTCTTAAAAATATGATAACCATTTGGACTGAATTGCTGAATTTTCTGCTATTTTTTTTTTACTTGTTTCTATTAGTTATGTCTGATGCACAGTGTCACCCACTGATTAATGTCAAAAGATCAGAGCAAAAGATCAGAGAGATGAAATTCCCTATTCATTTTTATACATCTGTGGGCTCATGTTTACACTAAAGATGACGCACAATTTGAAATGCCTTGAAAAAAGTTTTGTCTTCTTGCCTGATTTGCATACCTCTTCAAACTTGCACATAGCATAGGATATATTTATTCAGTATACATTTGTTTTGATAGTGTCTTCTTTTTTGTGACACCATTCCTCCTCACATTGGATCACAGTCCTGATTTTGACTTCATTTTCATCGTGTACCTTCCTTCTGCTGCGCAGTAGATTTGCATCTAAAGTCAATTAATAAATACATAAGACAAACAACATCAGTTTTTTGGCAGTGTCTGCTCTGGAACCCAAATATTTGGGATATTTACAGATGTTCCTCTCTTTAAAACCTCTCCTCCTGCAGCATCAATAATTCTTGCCCCCTTCTCCATGACCACACAGGAAACATCTGTCTTCCTTGCAGGCTTCCTTCAGTCTCTCTGCTTCTGCAACTTCAGCAAGCATATCCTTTTCAAGGTTTCAAATTTACAGGCCTGATTCTACACTCAATTTCCTAAAAGACACCATGAGCAGAGCTGGCTTCTTCCTTCTTTGTAGACCAAGGCAGTTCTACGCTAAATCCTTGTATGTCATTCAAGCAGTGATACTGCCTGGATCTCATTCTGAAGGAAGAAACTTCACATGGAAGCACATGTAACATCACACAGTGCTGAAAGAAGATACCACTGGTTAGTCCATTAATCCACAGACAATTTGTTGAGTTTTTGGTTTGATTTGGTTTGACTGTTTTGTTTGGTTGGCTTTTGCTGTTTGTTTTTTTTTCTCAGATACATCCTAGTACATACAAAACTACTGTTTTCAGGGTCTTTTTTCAGAATTTGTTGTGAGTCATGACTGGCATTTTCGCAGGCCATCACTGCAATACAAAGAACTTAAAAACTAAAGTATTATATTTGTTATTCCTGAGCATGTGTAATGTGTATGTATTTTGCCTATGTGCTGTAGTTCTTTCCAACAATTCCAGGGTATTTTTCAGTAAATGAGTGTGGGCTAATGGGAAGATTTCAGTGTTCACACCATGTTGTGACTGTCTAAGGGGTCATATGTGTATGTATGACATTCAGGTCCTTAAACATGAGCCAACAACGTGCTGGTGAAGGCTAGCCCCATACCACATCAATAGAACAGTGGACAGCTGATTGAGGAAAATGATTGTCCCCCGCTACTTGGTACCTGTGAGATCACTTCTGGAAGGCACTGCAGTACAAGAAACTTTGTTACAGTGCACATCTTACTGGTGTATATGGGGCATCTTCACAGTGTATACAAAAACCTCATGGGAAGGTGGAAGAACAGAGACAGCCTCTTTCCAGTGGTACCCAGTAACAGGACAAGAGGTGATGGGCACACATGGAAATATGTAAAGGTCCCTCTGGATATAAAAAATAATTTTTTCACTGAGAGGGTGACTGAGCACTGACATAGGGTGCTCAGAGAGGTTGTGGTGTCTCCATTCTTGAAGATATTCAAAGGCTGTCTGGACACAGCCCTGAGCAACTAACTCTAGGTGGCTTGCTGGAGCATTGGACCAAATGACTTTCAGAGATCACTTCCAAACTCAACTATGCTGTGATTCTGTGACACACAGGAGAAAATCCAGTGAAGACTCAGAAGGATAATTAGAGAAGCCTATGCTGTAGAAGGCTATTGAGAAGAACACAGTAGAGGTGGGCAAACACTGGAACAGGGGCTCAGACCAATAGTGGTATTTCTATCCTTGATGATATTCAGAACGTGGCTGGTCAAAGCCCTGAACAACTTGGTCTAACTTAAAAGTCAGGTCTTAGTATTGATCTTTCAGGCTGGCCCTTCAGCAACCTAAATTATTCCATGATTTTGTTTAAAATTTAAGCAAGACTTCCTGTTCTTTGCAAGTCTTAATGAATGTAGTGATATTTAAATCAGGACACTACACAAAACCCAAGCTGTTGGCAAAGATTACTAGTATGAGTATATTTTGACATCTCTGTTATTATTTTTACTTTGCACAGCATTTTTGGAGCAAGGACCACAGCTGTTGAATGTGATCCATGAGCATATGTGATATGACCAATATCCATTTATAAGTTGTTTCACAGAAGAGCGCCCTGAAGATGTAACTACAAGAAGCTGATATAGGATATGCTGTACAACAGGCTGTTTTGGCTAAGTGTTCGTAGCACAGATTTTAAAGATATGACATGAACACAACATTCCAGAAAAAAATTAGACACTTCTGCAAAAAAAGATTATGATCCACCTCCTCCTGCCATTTCAGCTGGTCATTTTCTACTCAGGCTTACATCCACACTTCAGTAGTGCATGTGGAGACAGCAAATTCCCCTGCACAGGAATAAGATTTGCTGGACAGGAGTGTCTTTGCACTGCTTCTACTCACAAGCCTTGGCACAGAATTCAAGGCAGGATTGATTGAATTAATACCACCTTATAAATCTGTGTTAGCTCTGTATGCTGACTATCTATAAGCCAAGGAGGGGGAAAGTAGGTGCTGAGAAAGCAGTTAGTGGAAGTTTGGTTAGGATAAGATCTGGAGACAAGTAGTCATGTTGAATTTGCAAGAACTAGTAAACTCAGGGCACCTTAAGTCTGCTGGATTGATACAAGGATACTTGAACACGCTGGCATTATGGTGGGTTGTATGACTTGGACCACATCCTGGAGGCAGTGGCTTTGTATGAAAAGACTACAGGATTATATGATCACTCACCTCATAAAACAGAAGGATTCTCTGAAGGACTTTCTGAACAACTACATAGAAGCCATTGATGTTTCAGCACAATCCTTAACTTCCAAGCACCAGTGGAGTTGTTGTCCCTACAATTGCTCTGACTAGTAACTAGGAGTGAGTGTGTGAGTAAGTTAATGTGTTTTAGTTGTTGCTAGGTGATATTTACCCTAATTCAAGGGCTTTTCAGCTTTCCATGCTCTGCCAGCGAGGAGCTGCACAATCAGCTGGGAAGGAGCACAGTCAGGACAGCTGATCTGAACTGGCTAAAGGGATATTCCATACCGTAGAACGCCATACCCAGTATATAAACTGCGAGGAGGAGA
>JAYRBT010000082.1:39502868-39514787 GCA_036023395.1 Myiotriccus ornatus | reverse complement strand
TCTTTCTTTCTTTCTTTCTTTCTTTCTTTCTTTCTTTCTTTCTTTCTTTCTTTCTTTCTTTCTTTCTTTCTTTCTTTAAATGCATGTTAGATCTAAGTTCTGTACAACCTGGAAATTCTTCTTTTTCTAATGTGCAAAAGCAACTGTTTGAAACTCATCACTACATGGCCTTAGTTTTGGTAGTGTTCCTGAAGAAGACACAAAAATAATATGGAGCACTCTTCTAACCACGAGATCTTCAAAAATGGCCAAAAGCCTCTCAAACTATGAAGGAGAACTGCTCATCCACAAATGAAACTTCAGGGTACACAGAAGGGTAATCCTAATTCTCTTGATTATATGTTTGAATGTGCTCTGCACAAGTCTCTTTCTTCAACTGTGTGTAGAAATAAAAAAATTTTTAGCTACAAAAATCTCAAAACAAACAAACAAACAAAACCACTTTCCAGAAATTCCCATCTTTTGCAGAGATTATTTCCAGTTTATTTCCAATTCAGCATATCCTTAATCCAAGTGTGGAAGGCAACTTCTCTGCTTGTAAGCAAGCAAGGATGTTGGTGTGTACTAGATATTTTGGTGGGGAGAGAGGAGGGTTGATACTATGGAGAAGGGATACTACGTGAAACTGATGTCCTGCATCATTACTGTGAAAATTTACTTCCAGCAAGCTATGCAAGAAATTCAATAAAGTTACAGGTTTACACTGAAAATCTGTGGAATAAAGACATAATTTATTCTTCTGTCAATCAAGTTCTTCCCAGTAAATGCTCCTCTTGACTGACTGAAAGAAAAAAAGGGAACATGTTACCATGGCCTTCAAATCCCTGTTGCTTAGTTAAAGCATAGCACTGAGTGGAGAGGACAGTGTTTGTGTGCTGTAAGATTATGTGTACAGTGGAAGGCTGGATGTTAACTGGATGAGTGAGTAGGCTCTGAACAATAAAGCGTTGGTGTATGACAGTAGAACACAGCACTGGAGGGGTATCATATCACATGGGCTTCTCTAGACCGGAAAGGCATTGTTGCTTAGATAAAGTCAAACAATGTTCTTTGTTTATTGTAGCCTCAGAGGGAAGTTGCTGTTTGAAGAGATTTTTCTGAAATACTCACAAGCTGAGTTATTGATTAATGCTAGATATTCACCTCTTCAGATAAAAGCCCAATTTGTTTTGCCTAATAGTAAGGAGAAATTAAATAAAAAGCCTTTTTACTCAAATCTAGATAAATAAAAAATTTTTTAAAACTAAATCAATAATGTTCCTATGCCAAAATCTTCCTTGTTCTTTTGCGCATTATGGCCAGCCAAGGATCACCGTCAATAAGACGACTATCCCTATTTAGATCAACTGGCAAACATAAAACCCATCTGTGTGTTGTTTAACAGGTGCCATTTTAGATCCATGGGGAGCAAAGCAAGCTTTGTACAGATGGACAGTTATTCATTGGACCCTTGCTAGCAGTAGAATATTTATTCAGCCACTGCCTGCCTACAAGCTCAATATGTGAAAGAGCCAGTAAAAAATGTTTCTGGTGGAATATATTTTGAGAGGCAAATAGGAAGATAAAGAAGAGGAAATTCCACCAAAAATTGTTGTCTTACATTCACTGAAAGTCCCATTTTGATCAAGAAATGCAAGTTCTGGCGAGTGTTCTGGGAGTCACCTGCTGCTACCCAAAGGTTTTATTTAACACTAGAAATACTATTAAACAGTATACTTTTCATGTAAAGGAAAGGAGTTCCTTCTCCTGACAGCAGCTGTATAAATTGGAATGGAAACTGGCAACTCCCATCCACTGTGCCATGTAGTGAAGGATCCTTTTCTCCACTTAAGTTATCACTTTTTTTTTTTTTTTTTAATTTTACAGATGACTTACAGAACTGAGAAAAAGGTATATGAAACTTTACATTTATATAAATAATAAAAAATATATATGAAAGAAATCTCCAAAATGTATTCTGCTAGGTCTAGTGAAAAACAGTTTGCCAGGCTGACTTGTAGCGAAGAGGAATGCCTTTTGCTGCAGAAATCCTGAGAGTTGCTGTGGGTATTCTGTGCAGGCACTGAAGCGATCCTCTTGTCTGCAGACTTACAGAAATTACTGAGTGACCAACAGCAGTGTGCTATTTATGTATTTTTATGGCCATATATACATTTTATGCTGCTTAAGCTTAATAAAGGCATCTCCATGTAAATGACCTTAAGTCTCCAGTATGGCAAGGCAAACAGTAAGATCTTGGAGTAAGACAGCTCAACCTGAAGCTGTTATTAGCATTACCTGCAGTTTGGTGAATAATAGTTCAACCAGTAAGAAACAGTCACTGTGGTTTGGACATTAAATATAACACCCTTGATGTTAAACTGTGTATAGACTCCCAAAACCAAACATCATTTGTTGCAATACACACTTGCAGACCTGCAGGGCTGCCCAGGGAGGTGGTGGATTCTCCATACCTGGAGGTATTTAAGATGAGACTGGATGTGGCACTTAGTGCCATAGTCTAGTAACCATGGTGGTAGTGGATCAAGAGTTGGACTTGATTATCTCAGAGGTCCTTTCCAACCCATCTGATGCTATGATTCTACGATTCTAACTCTCAAGCACTGTGTTGAGCTTTCTGACCATGGCCACTACCTTTACTTCCACCACAGCTTCTAACTGGAAAAAAGGAGTGCAAGTGCCTTATATGTTTGATGTTAAAAACTGGCTTATGAGATCTTGGCAACAGGGGACACATAACAAGGTATTTATGTTATCGCACATAAGAAGGTATTTATGTTATCTCACATAAGAAGGTATTTATGTTATCTATTATTGCTTTCAAGGGTGTCATAATTACTTCAGGTTGACTAAATTTTAATATGTGGTGAAAAAAAACACAATGACAGCAATTAAACTTTAACAAAAAGCCAATTGCACTGGACAAAAATATTATTTCTGTTACTACTATCACTGAAGTCTAAATATTACCAAAGAAAAAAAATCAGGTTCTTAGATAAAACAAAAGGACCAACATTGTCCAATTTTATAGTATTTCTCTAGAACTATAGAATGGTTGAGTTGGAAGAAACCTTTAAAGATCACCTAATCCAACTCCCTGCCATGGGCAGGGACATCTTTCACTAGGTCAAATTCCTTAAAGCCCTGTTCAACCTGACCTTGAACACTTGGAAGCATGGAGCGTCCACAGCTTCTATGGTCAGCCTGTTCCAGCATCTCACCACCCTCGTCAGAAAATATTTCTTCCTTATGTCCAATCTAAACCTTACCTCTTTAAACTGTTGCCCCTTGTCCTATCACTACATGCCTTGGTAAAAGTTCTGTCTCCATCTTTCTTATAAACCCCCTTCATATATTGATATATTGAAAGACCACAATAAGGTCTCCCCAGAGCCATCTCTTCTCCAGGTGGGGCAAACTCAGCTCTCTCCGCCTTTCTTCACAGCCCTTCCACGGCCCTTCTCTGGACCTTCTCCAGAAGGCTGATGCCGTTCCTGTGCTGAGGACCTTGTAGCTGGACACAGGTGAGGTCTCACTATAGCAGAGCAGAGTGGGAGAATCACCTCCCTAGACATGTTTGCCACCTTCTGATGCAGCTTAGGATGCAATTGGCTTTCTGAGCTGTAAGTGCACATTGTCAGCTCACGTCCAATTTTTCTCAGAATTTTTTTTTGTGCAAAAATAGCATCCTGGTGATTTGGAAAAGAAATAGTCTGTATCTACATCAAGCTGGACACAGTTTATAGGGATAGATAAAGGAAGAGTAAAAAAAAAAAAACAAACCCAAAACCCCACTTTCTGGCTGTTTAAAAAAAACCAACCAAACAAAAAAACGAACAAAATCAAAAACCAACCAACCAACCAAAAAAGTGCAGTATAGTTTCTCATTTAACTTAAAAGAGGTGTTTAGGAAGAGCAAAATATTCACTCCTAGAAGAAAATTTTCAGGGTTGAGTTTTGAAAGTGTTCAAGAAAACACAGTTCTCATTATATCATGAAGAGTTGCCTATACTAAAGTCATCGTCCGGTCCCTGGTTGCATGGAGGGGGTAGACTCTTAGCAGAGATGAGCAAATTTTGCCTTTATGCTTTATTCCAGAGCTTTGTAGAAGACCTTGATAAGAATTATAGCTGCTTATATAGGTGGAGATGTTAAGAAAAGAATGTGAATCAGGTTTTCTTATAGGCCAGCAACTCAGAGCAAGAAGTGGAAAATGAGGGGCAACGAGAAGCATTCATATTACATTTTAGAAAATTTCTCAAAGTGTCTGTAAAGGCCTGGACTGTTGCTATCATGCTTCTAAAATGAGCCTAGTGGGCTTTTTTAAAACATATGCATTCATTGGTCAGAGATGGGAAAGTTTAATAGCACTAAATCAACATTGTAGCTACAACAGTTGAGTTTCGATGGTGTTAGTCATTATTTTTACTTTCATGCTTCTCTATGTCATTCTAATCTGCCAAGGATCATGCCCACAATGCAGATAAAAGATAAAGATGAATATACACAAAAGTATATTTTCTGGTAGTTCTGTCTTCCTTAATAGAAGGAAGATTGTTGCTTCAGATCACCAACAGCATCAACACCAGATAGTTTGGCTCCGCTCTTCGCTCCTGCTTTTAGTGGCTGCCTCCCCTGCTCAGAGGTCTCCTCTTGTGTCCTCGTGAATATCATCCATACAATCCTTTTTCTTTGACAGTCAGACATATCTCTCTGTGCCTGTGTTGAGTGAGATCCTTCTCCTGTTCCCCTTCCTGGAAAGTGTGAGAGAGCTCTGATCTGCTAAATGCTGCTTTTAACTTCTTTTTTACAGGGCCTACTCTGCTTGCTTTGCCTTTGGAGACTGTATGGAGTCTTTCTCAATATGTTCTATTGTATTTTATATCTAAGTTCACTTCTTATTTTGTATTATGAATTCATTTGTTTTCTTTGGGTTTGCTAAGTGCAGCTAGTCTATGCATGGCTCATTAAATTACTTCTAAACAGCCACAGCCAAATCTCAGCCAGAAGCCGCTGCTGAAGAAGTGGCATTTTTCTTGCTTGCTCTCTCTGCTCAAGGAAAGTAATTGAGTTTGTATAATTTACATTTTAAGTTCATCCAATAAAAAAGAGATTCTTCAACGGGTTTTTTTTTTTATCCCCCAAGTGTGAAAATTAGATTTATCAGTTATTAACTTGTTTATTTTTTTAAGGTATCTAGCTTTGTGTCACTGTTGATTTCACTATTTGCAAACTGGCTTTGTCATTTTATTGATAGCACTTGAGTGAAGAACTCTCTGATAATATATGCAAACTCACAGCTCTCAACAAGCTTTACAGCTCCGTTAATGAGGGGATTAACAAGAGCACTGCAATGTATTTAACCTGCGGCACTAGCTCTGTTTCAATAAGACTTCAACAGCCTATTAAATGGAGTGGGGGCTCAATTAACCCAGACAAAGGCCACTCTACAGAACATGGCAGGGAGGACCACAGTTAGCATCTGCCTAAGCAGCTTGTTCCGAGCTGGAAATAAAGAGGGTGACATGTTCTCGCCCCGAGCTATGATATAACTGAAATGGTGATTCTAGTTCATCTGCGCTGACTGAATAGGTGGCGGCATTGAAACCCACCACTATCTCGCCATATGACAGTCTGTAAAATCCGAGTGCACTCAACGGTCACCAGGAGCCTCCTGCCTGGTAGGACCAAGGTATTGTTCTGGGAGAGGTCGGTGGGAGCTTCCACTGGCACAAGGATGCAGTGCCGGCATGGTGTTACGTTTGGACAGTCAGGGAACATCACGTCAGTAGATCTTTCAGGGAATGTTTTAACAATCCTCTGCTGGAGGAGGATTCGGCATAGAGGTGTTACTGGTCTTTCTGTAATCTGATATTTCATTGGAGGTTAAAACAGAGAAATGACACATAAGCGGCGTGGGAGAGAAGCATAATTTTTTAAAAATTCAAATTGTACAACAGCAGCATGCCTACATTTCTTACTCAGTTATTTTTTAAATTTTGAGCGTTTTAAAAGGTGCTACTCATGGTTAAACTTGTGTTGAAAATGCTTTAGTGGTTAAAGATCTAATTCTGCCCTTGTTTTTGGGATGAGAAGAAACGATTTTGCTATTCCCAAGGAAAGACTATCTGCAGAAATTAGCTAGTTTGTGAATACTGGCTATTATTTTATTTGGTAAGTCTAGGTTTAGGTTTCTCAGTAGATATTGTTACAGACCACATGTCTGTATCAAGAAATGGTTGCTGATGAAAGAATAACATTAAGGTAGTGTTATATGCCCTGGTGTAAGAATCTAGAGGCTGTGTCACAATCATTTGTGAGATAATTGAAAATAATAGAAAACAGCTTATATTTTTTTCTATTGGAAAAAATAGAAAATAAAAATTTCTAGCTAACAAGCAATCAAAAATGCAGGAATAATAATATCTACTGCAGAATATGTTAGAAAGATAAAAAAACAGATAGGGAATATTCATTTATAACTGGATTAATTGTAAATTCTTTCAGAAAACACTTTTTTAACAGGTAATGATCTATAGCACAACTCTGCTCAAAAGGGTGAGATGGTTTTCTGTTAGTTTCCTCTTTTCCTTGAAGAATGCTACGTGTTCATTAGAAAAACATGTGCTCATGAACGTATACCAAGCAGCAAGCCTTTTAATGGCACATGCCATAATCTGGTGACATGGGCCAATAAATAAACTTGCATTTTTAGCAGAACAGGTGAAGGAGCAAGGTCTACCAAAATAATTCGGAAAAACTGTACAGGTTATGTAGAGTGCGTAAATGAGTGTCAGCCCATGGCTTACCTGAGAATAAATGTATATAAACCATTTATCTACCTTGTCTATAGTGTTAAGCATTCATACTGCTTTTTCTCATGACCCTTTATTCTAGTGCTCTGTACATTTGTTTTCATGTGAGACTCAGGGCCAAAGAAACATAAGTATCCTTCACTTTTATGAAAGTTGCTTCTAGGTTTATGACTCTTGGTGAAGTCTTAGATCTCAAGTCTTCCAAAGCAGAAAACATCTGCATTTCTAATGCAGAAAACAAACCAAAGACAACGTTTTGTATCCTCTCCAGAGATAATTAGGAGACACAAAAGGGCAGAAACCAAATTACTTCTGCTTTGAGGTCAACTTTAAGTATTTCTGATTATCATAGTACGGACACGTGCTGCTAATTTTACGCTTTTATATAGAGGGTAATCTTTCCTTGGATCTGTATGTTATTATGGTTTGAGGATAATATACATGAATTACCATAGCAAAGTACTGATTTCCAGCAGAGAAAAATAAAAGGAAGTTATTAATAGAAGGCTGGTGTTCTGTTGGGATGTATTTGCTTTACCTTTTTAAGTTTAACCTGAGGTTAATAGGGCATTATTGCCTCTAATCACATCTAACTAGACATGCCTCATTGGTAGAATACATACATTATTGAAAGTTCTAGATGCAAAGTTGCCATATTTAAAAGAGAGGAGAAAATTGGAACAAATTATGCTGTTAAATAATTAGGAACTGCATTATGCCTTCAGCAAGTATGTTATGATGTTTCTGTAGACTTGTTTGTACCTTCCTAAAGTTTATTTTGATCCCATGAGTCTTTGGCACAGGGAGATCCCTGGTGTGCTGGGAATGTTACAAGCGTATAGAAATTAGGATACAAGATGAGCAGAGAGGATGTGATGATGGTGTGAAAGGTGGTCTAAGCCAACAGGGTGATTTTTGATCTCCTTTTCCTATCCAGTGTATTGTCTCCCACAGTGACAGTAGCAGTTGCTATTTGGGAATAGCATGCAACACTAGCTACTCTTTGCAGTCATTTCCTCAGTATTTCCCCACTATCCACAACTGCTGCATTAAGGATGTTAGAGAATGCATCCCTGCGTATTTATTTTAGTGCCTGCTCATGGATCTGTTGTCCATGAATTGTCTAGACCTCTTCGAACCTGTTGATATCTTCTGTCTATACTTTCCTGTGGCAATAGAGTCCAGAGGTTCATTCCTGTTGTTTAAAACCAAACTAATTACTTAGAAAATAATTTCTAGGTGGGTCTCCTGTTTGTTGCGTGCCCCCTTGTTCAAAAAGTTTGGGACTTGCTGAATAACCACTCACCTCATCTATTGCCATCATAAGCTTCTAAACCTGTCCTCTAGTCCTCACCCATCTGCTTTCCAACTTGAGGAATTCCATCCTGTTTAGTCTCACACAAAGGAGCAGCTCCCTGTACTTAATTATTTTATTTGCTGTTCTCCATATTTCCTTAACTTTGCTCTGTCTTTTTTTGGGTGTGTAACTGAAAATAGTACTTAGAGAAGCTCCACAGCTACAACAAATTCTTGCCTATCATGTGCATCATTTTCTACCCATTCTTCCCTTTAAATCATGGTCATTGAATTATAATAATTATTTAATCGTAAGACAATAATGCATTAGGCAAAATGATATAATAGGAGACAAAAATGGCTTAGCGCACAGAGCTATTGATCCTCTTCCAAAACACTTTTTGTCATTAGGAAAAACATATGCAGTATATAAGTAGTGCACAGATCTTTGCTCCCTGTCAGTGCCTTACTAGATATGCTGGCTTCCAGCCAGGCCAAGTTAACTGAAACTCAATTAGCATCTTTAACACTTTTAAGCAGTTATTTTTTCTACTTTTACTGGCAACTGATTTCCTGTGAGTTTCGCTGCACAAGAATGAAAATGTCTGTTAATTTTTTCAGCTTAATGCATGGCTTTCAGGAGAGGAGAAAAATCAGTGTGGTATTGGACATTGATGTGTGAACTGACGATAGATGAGTTTGTATATAACAAATAGCAATATTTCAAAATGTCAATAATATACAATTTTTAAAAAATCTTAAATCATAGGAGTAGCCATTAGGAAATCCATCAGATTCACTGCTAAGGAAAATTATCAACAGTGTTTGTCTTAAATTCTTACCAGTTTGTCTTGAATTCATACCCTGCCGTAGAACAGTGACACACTGGAGTGTGGGCATTCGAATGAGGCAAAAAAAGGAAAGAGGTGAAAGCATAATGGAGAACGGTAGTTGAAAGGAAGTACACAAAAAAAAACCATAGTCCATGAACATTTATCTTACAGACAATTTATCTATACAATTAAGAATTAATGTTTTGTGGAATCAAAACCACATTCCCTTATTTGTGTACCTTAAGCTGAAAATTGTTTCCTAACAAATGACCAAAACTGTTGAGAGGTTAGATTGTGAAGCTTTCGACTGTCACAATAAACCAGGAGTTCAGGAAGAGACTGGGAAGCATCTGAGCAAAGAAAATGAACATCTTTCTGGGATACTTGGATAGCTGCCAGCTCACACATTAAGCTCTGTTTTCCAAACCAATTGTTCTGTTGTTTCAAGTGAAAATAGTCTTCATCCTCTGCCTGGACTTCTTGCTTTTCGCAAGTGAATTTGGCAGCCTAATCATGTGGGGTTTTTTCCTATAGCTTTCTGATATATAAGCATTTACCATGGTCTATACATTCATACAATTTATATAAATAGGAGAGAAATATGATAGGTAAGCATTACAGACCTACTGAAAGATACTCAGGAAATGCTCTCTGATCATGTTTTCTGCTTTGTTGTTGTTGTTTATTAAACACTACTTTGCAATGAACAAAACAACTATTAATTATTAGCTAATACTTATAACACTTCAGTCTGTTTCAAGGCTAAATACTGCTAAATCTACAATACAAATGTCTGCCCAGAATTAAAGCTATTAGCCAACATGAAAGCTGTAATTATATCATTAATTGTTCATATCCTGAAAAATATTTGCAACAGATGCCAAAGGTGGGATTAGGTACGTGTCAGTAAAGCCTCACTTATGTATGGTTTTCAAATGCTGTAAATTGCTTTATGATTATCAAAAGGATACACATATGAGAAAATGTGTGAATGAGCTTGAGTTTTTCAGCCAAATAAGAAATACAGAAATTGCCTTACTAGATCAGACCTACAGTTAGATCACAACATACAGTATCTGACAGTGAATGACACTAAGGTGTATCTTATCCTCTAACAATTAAGTTCTGGTGAACCAGGTTTATAACAGGTTATGATATATATGGATTCTCTTGATATCAGTATAATAAAGCCCAATCCACTATTGCATCTTCTCGTGATCTTGCTTCCTGTGACAGTTTTACAGTCCAGCCAAAACATGTGTGGAAAAAAAATTGCTCCATTTTTTTTAACTTTTAATATCTTTCAACATAAATGAATGTTCAACTTGTCTTTGTAGAGTGGAACTTTCCCATAATGTGCATTTTTTAAATAGACTTCCACTTTTATTCTATCTTTTCCTGGTTTCTTCAGTAACAAGGACCTGGATGTCAAATAGATTGCCTCTCTGCTGGTAAGGAGGATATAAGGATTGGGTGAGTGTCTTACGCTTGTTTCTGTGGTTCTAATCACAGACTTTACTTAGGATTTTATCAATTACTCTTGAAGCTATAGAGAGTTTATGTCAACAGGAGCTAGAATGATAATCATTGACCTTTGCTTTTGTGCTTTTATTTGAGCTGAAAAAACTGAGATGGAAGAGAACCAAGAAATATGTTTTTCCTCCTAGCTTCATCGAACTACTTATGATCTTTTGTCCTCATTGAACCTCTATCCAGTTTCTGTTCAGAAAGTTTTTTGAGTATTTCAAAATGTGCCAGTTCTGAATGATTGTGAAAAGAGGCATGAGGTCTGTTGTACTTATGATCACATAAATGATTTTAATTCTTTTAGCCACTTATCTATTGAATGTGAGAATAGATGGTAGCCTATGTATGTTCAAATTAATACCTTAATTAAGCTTGAGAGCATTGGACATAGTAACAATAAAAATTAATAGCTCGCAACTAGCAATTATCTCAGGTAGTCTGATGGAGCAGTGGTAAAATGATCCTCTGGTTTTTCATGTTTTCTATACGTTTCATAAATCTGTAGGTGGTGATGTTCATTCTGCAACAGTTATCATGTAAAACAGCACAATAGGCCCAAGTCTTTTGGTTCCTTCTTCTCTTGTGAGTGCCATGTCATGGCCCGGTTACAGATAAGTATGACTTGCTGGAACCAAATTAGGCTAAATTGAAGTCCTCCACTGTTTTTAGGTTCACACACTCAACCGCAGTTTGAGATTTGGGTAAAAAGGAGCTGAGACAAGCAACTGCAGGAGGGGAGAGAAGGAAACATTCTGTGATGAAACTGCTAGGCTCAGACTGTTTGTAGAGAGGAATTTGTTCGGATCTGGTGCATTTTACTTTGTTTTGGCTCAACTGATTTGCACTAAGTATATTGCTGCATTCTCTGCCTTTCTGTGTTGTATGCAGCACTGGTGAGAAGTGGAATCTTGTTTTTTTCAAAAGGCTGTCCTGTGGGTCGTATCTGTGCATGGGCTTTTAGAAGCAAAATCTTAGCACTTGGATTTGAACTGAGAAAATACAGCTGCTACTTCTTTCATTTGAGACAGATTTTCTTGACTCCTGCAGCAAGATTTTGTGGTAACAGCTTTAAAGGTAGTTGCATATATAATGCTACCTCCAGTTATTTCTTTCTGGGGAAGATGGATTTGTCCATCCATACTGACCCAGAGGCCCTGCTCAGCCCATCTGAAGCTGCTCCCTGACAGTGTAATTTTAAGTGAAATATCAGGAAGTTAGTTTGCAAGTTCTTGATCTCAGGCCTAGGGGTTTTTTGGTGGTGTGGCGTTGTTATTTGGGGTTTTTTTTGTTTGTTTGGGCTTTTGGGGTTATTTTGGTCGTTTGTGTTTGTTTGGGATTTTGTGTGTACAAGTTTTTGTCTGTGTATATATATATATATATATATATTCACTCATTTTTTGCCAAGGATCATCTGTCCCTATAAACATCTCAGCAAGTCAGGTGTATCA
>JAYRBT010000082.1:39451464-39490851 GCA_036023395.1 Myiotriccus ornatus | reverse complement strand
ACCTTTCTCTTCCTATCTGTCTGCTAGAGATTATGACCCAGAGCAGGAATGGCAACAGAGCAGGAATGGCAAAATAGCCTGATTCACAGCCTGGCTGTTACCCTAAAGCAAAACCAAGGGCGCATTACATAGTAGCTGATCCACCAGAGATGGAGACAAAACCCTTTGGGCTTCTGCCCTGTGGTTGGAATGCTCACTCTACCCCTACACTCTGCAAAAACAGATCACTCAACACATCCATAACAAGGAAAGATGGTGCTGTTGCTGGCAAACTCCATACATCTATGGATTTGTATATTCAAACAGTCCTATGTGTGACACCCACACAGACAAGTTCAAGCTGATCTGAGTCACAGATATGACTATGTAACATTGTGAACATAGAACACATAAACCAGCTTCTTTGCTAGTATCAACGCTCCACTGTCTGTGTGTTGACACTTCCCACACTCCAGGATCAATGGTTTATTACTGTGATTTCTTCTCAGAAAGAGAAGAATTCTGTTCTGTAATTACCCTTTTAAAACCTGACTGGTGTTGCATAAAACAGTATTGAAGGTATCATGGATTTGAAATGCACACACATGCATTCTTATGTGTGTCTGATAGGTAAATTCAGGATAAGAAAGACCTTCTTGAAATATCTTAAAGTGCACATGTGAAAACTATGTCCAGAACATGTGTTTAGGTCCTACAGTGTTTCCTAGGTATTTGATACCATGTATTAATATTCTGAAGGCAGCACATAAATGGGTGGGATGTGACTGTAAAGAAAGATGCAATTTTCGTGGAGATTTACTGTATGTACTGTAGGTAAAGTGATGAGTGAAACAATGAAAAACCCCTAAATGTCAGAGCACCTGTCTGGAGTTTCTGAAGCTGTATCTGACATTTAAACCAGAATTGGTGTTGGAGTTCCATTTTTAAGAACCAGAGAATGTTAGGAGTTTGTGTAGGTGGTTCATTGGAAGTTCATGTTAAGATCAACTTCACATCTTTATATTGAAAGGTGAATTGTGTGGTTTTGCAATACCAAGAATTATGGATGATGTCTTAGTTTGGAGGACATTACAGGGGATATCAGCAGAAAAAATAATAATTACATTTGTCATTCTTATTTTGATTATAATAATAAAATTTATTCCATGTTATGATGGATTGACACATAGTATTTGCCAATAATTGCTTCTCTTTCGCCATTTTTCAGCTTGGCTGCTGTAGTTGCTTTAAGTTTTCTCCCATACAAATCAGTCTGTAGGTCCAGTCATTGCAATGGTGCAGAGAAGCTTATGGTTCCCACTCCCACCAAGCACACACACAGATCCAGTTAAATTCAGTGATGGTCAGGGATGTTTTCCCTCTGTCTGTTCTGCTCAGGTGCAAAATAGTGAACGATGCCAGCCCCATTTCAATATGCAGCCACACAGTCCAGCTTGGCAGTGTGCATCCCGCTGCGGCTGGCCCTGAGCAGGCAGCGCTGTCACTGCTGCCACATCAGCTCTGATCTAGTCTGATTCAGCCTGCTGCTACAGAGTCACTTGAGGGGATCCTTGTGGGGATACCAAAGCAAAAGCACTTTTTGCTTCTAGGATGAATATTTTTATTTTGGACATAACGATCTCTCCTTTGCTCTTGTGGGATTTGGAGCAAAGACCACTGGCAGTTGTACCACCTGCTGGATGGAGCTGCTGGAGGGTGTCACCTCCCCAAATCCCCTTTTGTGCAGTTCTACTTACAGTCTTACATAGACACCAGATGTGTTCTCACAAAACAACAAAACACTAGCTATAATTGTGGGAAAGCAACATTTTACTTCATGCAAAGAAGGTTGGCCAGGTTGTTCCCTCATTGAGGAAGCACTCTTTTTAACCCAGGTGTGGCACATGAATAAATTTTGCTCAAATGCCAGACACATGATGCCTCCTGCATTCTTCCAAGATATCCTGCATTTCTTCCCAGTGTCCTGGAATGCTGAGCCACAGCAGAAACACGAAGCTACCAAGGCAAAAATGACCCAACAAAGCTGAAGCAAACACGTTGCAGCTGCTTCCCAATATTGAAACTTAGGTATTTATAGATTAAATAGCTTAATCTATAGATTAAGTTGCTTAAATTTCCTAATTTTTGATGCGGACTTCACTCCTGGGGCTACATCAATTTTTGTGCATTTTACAATGGCAGAAAAAAATGTGGGGACATGCCACTTCAAAAATTAGTAATTTGTAAGGTTAAACTTCAGGCACTCTCCTTTAACTTGTGATCCTCTTAAAATATCAGGGCAAAGGAATTGGGTTTTTTTGGTGGTAAACAAGTTGACATTTGTGATGCTTGACTGCTCAAAGTTTGTTTTTCCCAGATGGATATGCCTCCAAGGATGGACATCACCTTTGAGTTAGATTTCGCAATTGTCATTTCTTGATTACTGAAATTAAGAACGGTTCAGACTCTTATCTAAGAAGTACAGGGCGGAGAGCTAGGTAAATGTTTCTTCTCTTGGCCTATCTCCATGACGGGACAGGGAGGGGTTTGTTTGCCTAATCAGCCTGTGATCTGAGGGTTTGTTTTGTAAAGGAGCATGTGAAGCTAGTTTTTTTGGGTTCTGAGCCTGAGGCAGTAGTGCTGGGAAAAATGTAATTGGGGCCCATTCTTAATATTCACAAAGGACATAGACTCTTCTTTTTATAAGCAAAGCCAGTCATGCAGAAAAGCAAAAGTATGTCAGAAATTATGATTTACATTTTATTTGTAATTTAATGCATTAAAAATCAACCAAACAACGCTAAATATAGTCCAGTTTTACCGTTGTTTTATGTCACCATGTTGTACTTGCTCTTCCTCTTCTCAGAATGACAGTTCTGGGATCTTGATGTCGACCTGTGGAAGAGTGATTCCCAGACAGAGCATCTGGCTTCTTGCATGAGTCCTGAGGCAGTCGGTTGTGTTGGGGGCCATGGAGTTGCCTCTGGCTCTGGCATGTGGTTGTGTGAGTTGCTTGGTGGGGCTCTGTGGAGCCTCTGCCCTACTGAATGCTGCCTTGTTTTGACTTTGCCATCTGAGTCAGTTTGCACTTCTTAATTATTTTTGTAGTGACCATTCCCTTTAGGAGGTACTGCCCTTCCCTCCCAGCCTTTTCTATTCCTATGGCTGGGTGCAGTAAGAGCAATGCTGTAAACAGCAGACACAGCCTGCTGAGGGGCACAGCCTTTCCCAGTGCTGTGTTCCTGAGCTCGTCTGATAGACAAAATTACTTTGTTTTACCTTCACTTTGTAACTTAAAGCACAAAACTTAATGGTACGTTCTTGTATGACAAACTTTGAGAAACTACACACAGCAGTAAGGATGTGGATGTTGAAGGCATGAGGTTGGGGGGTTTTGTGCAAGGAGGATTTAAGGATTAGGCTCCTGAAGAGGCTTTAATTACTAGCAAGGCCTGAAGAAGAAAACAGTCATTAGATGCTTTGTGCCCTGACTTCTGCTGACCTGGTGTGGGAGTGGTACACAGCACTGTACAGAATGGAACCCCTCTGGTGTCAGGGCTGGGTACGGCAGATAAATCCACACTGGCACAGAATTAAACACAGGCCTTCCCTTTGGTAACTGACATAAAGCAGTTTTACTTACTAATTAGATTCATTGCAACAATTTTATCTTTCCTTTATAGATGGGTTCTAGACCAACATGAACAACATGAATTTTAATCTCCTTCCCCGTCCAGCCTTAGCCATTTTTATAAATCAAAGCCATTAAAGCTGCAAGTGCACAAGGAGGGAATGTAACTCAGTTACAGGTGAGAAGACTATACACAGCTGCAACTGATGTGGAAATTGGGTATGGCTACTGCAAATCACTGTGGAATTACACAAGCTGGCGTTAAACAAGCAGCAGGGTAAACCAGCCCTGCACTGAGCTGCATGCTGCTGTGCTTACACAGCTGCTGAGTTAACATGTTTAAATGCAGCACAGCTATCTCTACATATCGCTGCATTTTGCTTGTAGCTATATCCAGTGGGGGCCAAAGACTAGGAGTTGCTTAAAATAAGTGGTCTGCATTTCTGCAAGTTTCGCATCTTCTCTCGTCTCAAAGCCCAAGAGCTTATTCTGAAGCAGGGGAATATCCTCTTTGCTATTAACCAGCCCTGGCTTGTCTCCCCAGAGCCACTCTCCTGCAGACTGCTTCCCTGGAGCTAGAGCCAAACAGTGCTGCATTTGTGCTTTCAGATAGGGCACACTGTGGTTGCAAAGCCTGTATTTTTATTTGCTAGAGGCCATGCAGCACTTCCCCAGGAGTAGTTGCGTGGGACTCAGGAAGAGGAAAGGATTTCTTGGCTGGTACACGCAGAACAAGCACAAGAGATATGCAAGAGGTAGCTGGAGAAAGTCTAGTTAGGGATGCAGAAGAGAAAAAGGGTTTACAGGCAAAAGCACCTTTATAAAAATAAGCAAAATACAGTGTAAAACTTTTAGCAAGAAGTACACAGACTAACAGAGCACCCATTTTCTTCAAGTGAGTACTTCCTTTTGCACAATGCATAGACTTGATGTCTCTTTTTGGCAGTGCAACAGAGATGTACTGAACATTTTTTTGGAATTATATGCAAAACATCGAGAGTTGGATCTTCCAGTTAGGTGTAGACCAGCACAGCCTGTTTGGTAGAAGTTACAACTAATTATTAATAGTTAGTAGCAATGCTTCTTGCCCTATTGTAATAGCACCGTGTGGTTTTCCCTTTTGCTCCTTTCTCAAAAATCAGTTATTTCAGAAATAGTTTAAAAGGCAAATAATAAAAGAAGATCTAATGGCCTTTCTGTATGATAATTGCTGGCAAGTTACTTGAAGCTTAGACACACAAAGACTTTGTCAGGCAGCTACTCTGGGTTGGGCTTGAAAAATGTATTTTGCAAAAGCTCCCAAATTCTTTGTCAAATGCTTCATTTTCATACCATTTTTGACTGAGCAGAGAAAGACCATCTTTAAAGGGCTGGATTGCCCACCTGGGGTCAGTGCAAAAGAATGGAACAGATTTTTTTTATAATTATTTATAAGATGTCTGTTTTCATAACGCTGATCCTTTGAGTGTCAGACAACCTCGGGGGCCCTTGGCCACCCCCCTCCATGTGTTGGTCATCAGTAATGATTCATTCCTTGAAAAGCATGGAGCAACTCTTAAATCCATGTAGGTTCCCCTCCCTCCCCAAGGACATGGAATTTAAGGCTCGAGGGTATCAGAAGCACAGCATTTCTTCAAGTCTCCCTAGGACTTGGATGTTGTTTTTAATGGAAACATCATTTGCAATGTATTTGTATTGTTTCTTTTGATCCTACAGCCTCACCCTGACAAAAAGCTCCTCAGAGGTGCACTCTGGGCACTGATCCTACCTCACACACAGTCTTGTGACTGCTCCCTTCTGCTATAACTCTTATTCATAGTTTGATAACTCTAGTGGCCCCAATCATTGCGCAAGGTGCTGCACAAATCTTTAGGGTTTATCTAGAAAAGATTTTATGTTCCTAGTTTAAATGGCTTGGCTGATTGACTGATAATGTAACAACATCCTGGGCTGGATAGACCATTGATCCTCATTCCAGGATTCAAATGTTATTGGCTCACTTTACATTTACTGTAAGTGCTCCAGAAATGTGCCTGCCTCTTTCAAATATATTGGGAACAACAACCTTGGCTGAAAATGTAATCTGAACTGCCAACCTAGCTGTATCTTTGAAGAACTGATAAGGTTTATAGTCTAAGATCATAGTTAAGAGTCCTCTTGCAAGGCTACCTGAAGTAGTATAAGGCATCACCACCCCATCTCTTTGTTAAAACCCTGTGAATTTGAATAAGCAACTGCACTAACTCTCCTGTTTCACAGTGCCAGCTGAGTCAGGTTCATTTGAAGTGCCTCCATCCTCAGTAATTTGTTGAACTGCTACAGTTATACTTGCAAGAGAACTTCTCACTATGGTTGGGATAGACAAGAGAGGATCAGAAACAGCCACCGAATGACTGGTGGTTTTGTCCATGGTTCCTAAAATTAGTAATTAAAATGTTTCAAGACTCTAAAGCAGCTCCCCTTACAGGGAGGGAAAAGTTGCTTCCTGAACATGTCTTGGTGAATGGAACCTGCCTATAGTAGGTGGAGGAGTGTGGGATTTTTGGCATTTTATCCATTATCACGAAGTGGTAACAAGTTAAATAATGCATCAGATTGGTCTATATAAGCCATTGTGGCTAGAACTGTAAATACATTAAACTACAGTCTGCTCTCTGTTGCTTGGAGTGGATAAATACATTGCTTTGGTTATACTGTTTTCCAGATAGGAAAACGGGGACAGACAATAATCCCACCCAGGGGCTGGCCTGTAACAAAGGCCTGTCGAAAATTTTCCATCAAGTTCCCATCTCTTCTATTAATGCTGTTTTGGCTGGTTGGCATTGTCTGAAGATCTCCTGAGACCTGTCTTTTTCACAAGGCAGAATGGCTTGTTCCCAATTCTTGGCAAAGTCAGCACACTCTGGCAGCTAATTGTTGGAGAGATGCTTCTTCTCATGGAGAACTTGTCTGAGGATGGAGGTCAATACTGAGAGGGAACAGATAGGTGAATGCTTGTCCAGAAAGACTGAGATTGACAGGAAAATGCATCCCTTTCTGAGACCTGGCGATGATGTCACATTTGGTGAAGTTGGAGACACTTTTTATATCAGGAGGCCTATTGATCTGAAAGGTCGGGAAGTCTGGAACAGGGCTGTCTGATTCAGTGTCATGCCACAACCTGGGTTTACACAGAATTGAGGTTATACATGCTGTCTTTCTTTTCCAGCTGCGCTGTGATTAGGCTTCCTTACACAGAGCACTGCAAAGGAGGGCACATGGTGCCCCTTTAGGGTGCAGCAGCAGAAATTTAAAATAAATACACCACTAGAGGGCATCTCCACGTTCTCACAGCTGTAATGTAATCCTGTTCACAACTGCAAAATGTCAGCGAAGCATTTACAGCTAAAGCTGTAAGGTCCTGGAGCTCAGAGCCTGCTGTATACAATTTTTTTTTTTTTAATTAATACATCCTTGTGTTTTGTGTCCTCAAAAGAAGAATGCAATGAGAAGCGTCAATCAGCAAAGCTTAACACAGTATATCAAGCTCTGAAGGTGACCAAGGTATAAGGTTTGACAAAAATTATCCTGAATGGAAAAAAAAAAGGATGTTTGCTTATTTTCACGGTGGGTTGAGAGAGAGAAAATGGCCTTTGACAGAGAGAGAGAGGGAGGAACTAGGCTTGCCCAGGTCCCCTATGACTAAACCTAGAATTCATCTATATAGAGATGCTGAGGGAAGTCGGGAGAATGTTCTCACCTCTAATACAGTGGCTTTTTTTTTGCTATGCATTAATTCTTCTTGAGAACTAAAAAGTTACATCATTTACAAATGTTAATTTAGGTGCCCTCACTTCACAGGTTTTGTTGATTTGCCTTTGCTTTTCCAAGCAGTGCATGTAGCTGTGGCTTTGCCATGGTATGATAGGTTTTAAGAGCTCTGGGGAGCTCATCTGGTAGCTGCAGGGCAGTCTCTGAGCCACAGTGCAGCAGGAAGACCTGCACACAGCTGGCCAGAGCTTAGTCGGACACAGCCCACAACACATCAGTTGTGGCTATTGATTCATCCCCTTTGAGTTGTTTTCCCCTGTGTGTAGACCTTCTTTCCTCCTCTCTGAAAGAGGTCTCAGCACAGGGCACCTCAGTCCTTCTTTTCAACACTACCATCTCCAAAGAGGAGGGAAAGGATTTTATTTCAACCGTAAAATAAAAGTCCAGTGGTCTCCACTTGTCAGATCTGATTCCAGGTTAAAGCTGATACAGACTTTCCTGTCCAGACCTCCCCAGGCTTGCTTTTTGCAGCTAAGAGATGATAGAGTCCCGCACCAACGCAGGCTAAGCCTCCTCCTGTCCTTCCACCCTTTCTGAGCAGAATCCTCAGACGTGCCATACTGTGCCAAATCCTTTACAGTGGTTTTGTGATGTGAGCTAGTATTTGCTGGAGATGCTGAGCTGAGACGTGAACTCCTTTCACAGAGGGCTTGACCTGAATTCCCTGAAGTGAGAGTCTAGTCCTTTTACTCACTGAGCTCCCTCTTTTTGTACTTAATCAAATCCTAAATCCTCTGAAGTGAAAAAATGCACATTTTGTTTTCAATGACTTGCTGAAGCTGAATGCTTCTCACAACCAGCAAGGCCTATGAAACTAGTATTTATTAAGGATGACTGATTTCTCACACTTATTCTGTTTCTATCCAAGACTGCCGACTTGGTCCACCTGGGTTTCAGAACTGAGATATCACATTTCCCACGTCTCATGCCTTCTCTCTACTTGCCCTGCATTATTTATTAAGGCACTGAGTGCTCCTGGGGTTCACTGTCAGGCAGGGTCAGACTCCTTTGGGCTCACCTCTGCTGTGTAGAAAGACTGCAGTGCAGGAAGACTGCTGCACCAGGCAGTTTATTGAGCAGGCTGATCCTGCAGCTGGTGCTGCAAATGGGAACTTAAAAACTACTCAGTGGAGAAACTCAGAGGAAACCGGGAATCAAAGCAGCAGTGAGGACTTGAAGTTTCTGACTCGGTAGGAAGATAAGTGGGAGATTAATTGGTGTCTCCCTCAGAGCTGTTTTGGCTATTGATTCTTTCAGGGCAGGCAAGGGTGCAACATCCCTGCTTGCAGTAACACCCTTAATGAGTTGATCAAATCAGTGTCATCCATTTGGACCTTCCTCTTCAGGTTGGGAATGCCACTTGTAAAAGACTTTGAGCAACTTTTCACTTGAGGGGCTTCCCAGACTGGCTTGGAGAAGGAAAAAATGCCATTTAATACTAAAGATTTGTTGTAATTTCTAAACTGCTAATTGGATGCCTCCTCTGAACTACTCCAAATCAAACATGTATGTGGTTAGTTAAAGCTCTAATTTGGAAATTTATTGTACCATCTTTTGTCCCAGTGAAACAACATTTGTGACGGCAGGGCCTGCATGGACACTTTTTTTCCCTACATCTGTGATACTCTGTAACTTGGAAGGAATAATGGCTGATTACAATAGAAGGAAAAGGTAAACTAAAAGCTCTAGAAAAGATTACAGAGCTGTTAATTTTCATAGTATTTATTTCAGAATTGTTCTAAGAAACAAGCAGTGTAGCCCAAATCTAGCTGAGATGATGAGGAGTGTGATTTGCTCCATTAAAGTTGGTGTTTGGATAAGACCTAAAACTATTGCTAGCAGCAAAAGAAGATAGGTAGATGTGGTTCATCCTTGGACTGCAGAAGAGGGACAGACACTTACCAGATCTTGCAAGGCAAGTTTCATATTTTAAAATTCTGGGTCACTTCTCTAGTTATGCTTTTCAAATTGTTTCTAGTCAAATGCACTGTGGCACTGGGAGTGGCAGTGGATTTTTTTTTGTCTGAAGCCTGTATGATCTATGAAAACGTGCTTCATGAAAACAGCTGGATCTTGTGTTTGAGTTTTCATGACTGAACTGAATGTTTAGACTGTCTTTTTCCATCAAGTGTGTGATTTAACAGTGCAGCAGTGGATAAATCTAGGACAGTTTCTGAGTTGGAGATTTCTGTACTAGCTGTCTCCAAAGCAGGAAGAAAAAGAAATGACAGGCTGCTGGCAGAAAAGTACAATGCTACTACAATAAGCATACACCACATTTCATTTGATGGACAGCAGTGCCTATTCCCATAGAAAAGGACTGGGATTCATGTGGATTAGTACATAGAAAATCCAAATATTCTCTTCTCAAACATGTTGGTTGCCATTCTGTTTTCTTCTGGTCACTTAACGAATATTAGAAGCGACACACTGTGAAACCAAAGTTGCAGGAAAGGCATTGTATGTCTGCAAAAAAAAAAAAAAAAATTATGCCCATGTGGGCCCATCCTGTAGTCTTTCCTCCTGCAAAGCTTCCCATAGCCCTGTGTGTCCCTGCGTGCATGCCCACGCACGTGGGTTCTCGTTTGCGACAAATGGCTCTGTCCCTTTTCTTCAGGGTCTGTCAGAATGAGCGTCTGTACAATGTTCGGCTCTGCGCTTGACTGAAAGCTCGAGAAGTTAAAAGCTTTTAGAAGAGTCTTAAAAAAAAAAAAAAAATCAACAACATGCACACATAACTGAAAACACATGAGAGATGAGAAAAAGGGAAATAATGCAGCGTGCAATAACATTTGGAACCTTTCTGTCTTTTTAGCAGTATCAGAGAGGCTGAGCAAGAAAGGGACCCCTGTAATCCACAGGGCGTCTCTCAGAAACACAGCAACAGCTGAACAGTGCATGAGAGCTGAGGCTTCAGGGACAACCTCCATGAAAAATAAAAGGAATGGAAAGAAAAAGAAAAAAAAAACAGGCTTTTTTTTTTTTTTTGAAACTCTGTACAGATGTGATGACAATTTGATGAGTCCTGATTTTTTTGCTTTCATGCAAATTGAAAGCCTGCTCTTGGGAAAGGTCTACAGCGGTTGTGAACATCTTATTGTTTGCTTGAAGTTACAAGCTGACTGAATAAGCTAAGAAAAGCAGCATTGTGGACAAGGGAAAAGGTGTTTGGCAGTGTCAGGAATTATATGTTGCTGGTGTCACATTCACTCAAAGTAAGGCTCATAGGCAAGTTCACAGTGTTAAGCAAAACTGCAGTGGAACCAATGTAGTGCCAATGCCAAGCACCCAAAAGACAGTAAGTTTTGCTTCCCAAGGTCGTAAGACTATTACAATACTTCATGGCTTTTTCAGGCAACGATATGCTGTTGTGATTTGCTTTCTGGTTTTTTAAATGCTGTGGGTTGTGTTCTCACGGTTTGCCCTGCGACCACAGGGATACTTTTTTTATTCTTTAGATGAAAACTGTTCCTTCAGCTTCTTCAAGAAGAAAATTGAGAGTGTGGCCTTTAAGAAAATGATCAAATGTGACAAGTGTTACATGTAAAGTCACAAACAGTGAAACCATTTTTATTATGATGATTTGGATTCTTATGGATAAGAAGACTGTTGCACTTTTGTTTTGCTTGCTCTCTAAGGCCTTGTGCATATAAACCTTTCCTTCCTCTGTCTTTTCAGCTCTTCTCTGACCCCAAAGAGGATAGCTAAGCTAGTCAGGCATGATGTAGCTAGTGTTGCCTCTGTTGCCTTACTGCCTGTCAATTTGGGAATAGATTCACTGCAGCATTAATGTGGATGAACATCTGAGCTTAAGCTGTCGTAGGGGGTGAGCAGTCACAGTGCAAAACCAGTCACAGGCACTGCGTGCATTGCAAGGGCGTATGAGGATTTGTCCCCTGAAATTTATGAGTGTGGTAAGCTGAAGTGCTCTGTGATCCTTTCCTAGTCCGTTGTGAAAGGATTTATCTTTCCTTCCTATCTCATCACAGAATGCTGCAGAAGATGTCAGAGGACTACTGGCCACCCTAACGTAGATCAGGGAGGCTGAATTGAGTTACCTCAGGTAGTAACTTTCTTGGCAAGGGAACATGCAAAATTAGAGAGCGTGAGTTAATTCTGCAGCTAACCAGTGTGCCTGAGAAAAGTGGTGGTGACCATGTTTTATTCTTTATTTATGTGGCTTCTTTGTTGGGGAATAACTGTATTAGTAGCAGAATGGCGGGAAATTTATATAGAAGAACTTTGGTTGGTTGGACTTGAGTACTTTGAACCTGGCTGTACCATCAACAAAGCCATCACCTGTGTGTTTTGGTCCAGGGCATGTTGGATCTGAACCCCTACTGTCCTGAAACAAACACAGTTTTTTTACACCTATGACAAGAAAATAAAAGAGGGTATAAGATGGGACTGCTCTAATGTGGTAGCATTTCACACCCACAGGTGTAACAGGTGTAAGTGAATGTACAAGGTGCAGGACCAGGGAAAACCATGCTGGTTGTTATTAGGTTGAAGCCATGACTTTTGTCAAGACTCTGAGCTTGTCTCCCCTTCATTGCTGGAAGTGTACAATAAAGCCTCAGTGGAAACTCAGCTGATATTAGCAAAAGAGTTCCTTTACAAAACAGACTCTTTGTAAGAGTTCAGTTTTACAGATAAAAAAGTAAGAATGTGTTTGGTTTGGGGACCTGAATGATGGCCCATCCTCATGAAATAAAATCATTTGAGTCCATCAGTTAATCTGCTACTAGGTTTCTCCTATAAGCACTCTAAAGGCTGGGAGTATGGAATATGACTGGTGGTTTTCTAGCACAGAAGATAGACGAAGTATAGATAATGTTTGCAAGAGAGTTCCTTCAGGTTTGTAGATGCCCACATTAAATTAAATAATCTATGATGGCAAAAGGTGGGGAGTTCTGCTCTTCTACTTTCTAGCTTTTTACCAGCATGGTTTTTTCAACTCTGAGCCAGCACAGCTATGCCAGGAAAGCCATTCAGAGGAACCCAAACACGTTTCCTTAGCCTCTGTAGATAAGACATCAGATTAAGTCTTGCAATCTTTTGATCAGCAGTACAGCAATCTGAAATTTCACAAAGTGAGGAGCAGTTCTCACTAAGAACATACACTGCAAACTGTATTTAGAAATAACATTTTTAATTAAAAACAGCATTTCTGATCCTGTTGGCAGTAGCTATGGGGCATAAGTGAGGATATGTATTCTGACAGGAGATGTTTGGAATCTTGATGCAAGAGACTGCAAACCAGTCTCAAGCCTGCTTGAATAATCAAATTAAGAACTTCCCTTCTTAGGCATACATTTCTAAAGTGGCACATGCAGGTCTGGCACAAAACACTCATTATTGCCAATAAAAGCTCACATCAAGGGCCTTCCTATGTTACGGAAATTTGCAAAGATGCAAATACAGACCCTTTGTGTAGATCCTGGCTGTAGTTTCACAATATGCTATTTTTGGTGGCACAACCAGCTTTGAAAGTTCTGATTCCTTCTGGTTCTCAGAGCTTGTTCCTGTCCTCGCGCTGCAGTTATCCCTCTGCTGTGCTGCCACACTGCTTTAGAATTCAGGCAAAGAACAAACCAAACACTGTTATTTTCAGTTGGGATGATTTTACTGATCTACTTTGCAGTGCAGCCCCCTAAACAGTGATAAGGCATATGTGATAGTTGGTGAACTAAAGCATGAAGGTGGCATTATGTGGGGAGTGGGGTAGGATGCAGGCGGGATCAGTTTTCACCAGTTTTGTGACAGAGGCAGGGTCTTGTGAGACTGCACATTATTGGGGAAGGCCTGTCATTGCAAAACCCACCATGATCTCCTTGGCCCTGGGACTTGCAATCCCAGCCCTGAATAGGAGTGCCTTACTTGGCCATCCCCAACTGCAAGCCCATTTTATCCAGTCTGAGAAACTGGACCTTGGATCCATTGCTTCTCTATGCTCTTTCTGTGAATTCAAGGACCCATGGGCTGCCAGGCCCAGCCAGTGCAGAGGAGCAGGGAGGCAGCAGCAGGATAAGGCTGCTCCATCCGTGGGCAAACACACGTGCTACAGCATCAGCCCTTGCTCCCTTGCTACCCCCCCCCAGACCCTGTTTGATGAGGGGACCTTTGTTTACTCACCCTCCCAACATTTGGAGGCCCACTTGGTGTCTTCACTGCCCTGGTACCCAAGTACCTGGAATCAGGCACATGCCTTCTGGCCTGCACCCCAAGAAAGGGCCATCCAGACCTCCCTGTACATCAAGTAGGCAGCTCTGGAAGGAAAAGGCATTATACATCCTTCCAGCATGACTGCAGCTCATTTTTACGCTGCTGTTTTGTCTTGTCACTTGTCACTCACCGCATAACACAGTGAAAACTAGAAAGTAGGCTGAGTGGACTAAGGCAGTAAAGCAGGATCTTGCACATTGAACTTGCTTCCTCATTGATCTTAGTGCATCTTGCCTTGCCAAAACTAAAGCAAAGCACAATGCAGCGTGGCTCTGAACAAGCTACCAGCATTTTGCCTGTACAGGGATTTTAATCTCTAATGGGACATGGAGCATTAGGAAGGGGTAATGGAAATGGACCCCAGTTTAAAGGCATTTTTGATTCTTTTTCATCTTTTTTCATCTCTTACTCCAGCATAGCCACCAACTGGGTCTGCTGCACTCATTCAGTGTCACCATTTTTATTGAGAATTCATCTCACTTCTGTCACTGTAAATTAGAGACGGGTTTATTCTATTCAGCTTCCTATGCCTGATTCAGAAAAGCTACAAGAGTCACAGAGAAACCTGAAGCTCTCTTTGCTCCTTTGGAGTGTGTCACCATAAATCATCCCAGCTAAAAGGCCATATGCCACTTTGTACTACACTCTCTCAGTTAATAAAATGCGTTAGATCTTAATGCCTTGGGGCAAAAAGATGAGTCTAATGGATCGTGCTTTATCTATTTCAAGATACCAGGTAAATGGATAGTTCTGCATTAATGATGATTCCTTTAACTTAGTTCACGCTGAAGAGCCACTGAAGAAACAGGATATTTTTGATTGCTGTTCAGTGCCTTCAGCCACTGGCTCAAAAATTTACAGCAGAGGAGGATATTCAGTTAAAAATCATGATGTTTTGCAAATGCATAAACAGACATGTTCCACACAGACACATATCTACAAACCTCAGAGAGTCTTTCCTTTGTGTTTTTTTAAGCCTTTCACATTCACCTTTTCTAGTTACCCTTGGAAAAGGTAGAAAAGTTATTTAATTGAAAAGATCAAAAGAGGACCAAAATCTTCATTTAATCACAAGACTTGAAAAATCAGTACTAACAAATAACTTAAAAATCATCCAATAATACTAAAACTATGATAAAAATTGCAAGGTTTGGAAAAGCTGATATTACAAATAATTTTTACATTTTCCTTTTGAAAGGCAGTCAGGGCAGACCTCATTTGTGCTGGACGCTATAGAAATATAGAAGAGGGCTGTTGACAATTTTGAAGATTCTCCTAAAAGAGATAGAGAATGTTATTTTGGCATGATTTAAGGAAAAACAGAAGTTCTCTCTTAGCTCAAGAAAGGCAGTCCAGAGTACAGGAGTGTTCACAGATAAGACTTCTCTTTCAGTTATACACTAGCACGTAAGGCAAAGTGAAAATTAATGTAGGTTCTCCTGACAGGTTTAAACAATTATCTTTCTTATAGCAATAGGCTTCCTGAACTGTCAACCAAAATAAGTGACAGAGAACAATTAAGCCATTCATCTCAATTTAGGATCCTAATGCACATCCATGTTTAGAAGAACCTCAGTTCTTCATTTTCATCAGCACTCATTTTCAAATAGTTTAATGCTGCATCTGACTGTCAAGTGCTAAAATATGAATCTTCACACTTGTGAGTCACTGATGTAACTAAACTGTGACTTCGGCATCAGAGAGTTTCCTGGGAGTAATGCAAGCTGGGGCTATGAAAACATCTGAGTCACGATTTCCAGGGTAATTAAGCCCACCTTTGTCAAAACTGAACAAACTCCCACGTTCTCCCTCTTTGCCTCACCAGTAACCCCCAGCACCTCCCTTTGGTGGTGGCTGGGTGGTTGACAACTTGATTCTGGGCTTTTTGTGAGCCTGAAAATTACTCACTGCTCCTGCCTCTTCTGACAGCATCAACACTGGCTTCCACAGAGGCGTTAAAATACATGTATTCCTTAGATAAGCAAATGCCTCTTGACAGAACATCCTCAAACAGTGGATGTACAGGTGAGTGAGTGGTAATAGGAGCAGTTATGGTTTTGCTTCAGGTCTTGGGCCTGATAGCTGTGAACACCTTGTGTCTCACACTCCTCCAGCTAGATGTGTGATGCAAAGGGCTGTAGCTACATCCTCAACTAGACATTTTTAGAAGTAAGAGTCTGCAAATAAGAGAAGATGGAAGCTCTAAATCAGCAGACCAAAAATATTGTCTCTAGTGTCAGTGTAATGAGCTAACTACTCCCAGTAATAGGGAGGAAAATGAGGGGATATTTTGTCACATTGAAACAAACAATAAAAGTATCCTTCATCTTTCTTCCATGCTCTGCAAATGTAGCAAAAAAAAACCCAAAAAACAACAAAAAAAAAATAAACCAAAACTGTAAAGTTGAAGGAAACAGCTTTCCTTTCTTTTGTTTTGATTTTCTCAGCTTCTGGAGTCTTCTCAGATTACCTGGGTTAGACAGATGACTGTCTAGTTGACTTGTGATAGGTTTTTCTTTGCGTTGGAAGTCTAGAAAACCGTAAGGAGGAATAAGATAGGAAGTGAAGGTGCAAGAAGTGGATGTTGTCCTCCCAAGGGCTGGTGGAACCTCACAGTTGGGATGCAACACATCCTTAGCTCTGCACACTTTCTCCAGCAAACCGTTTTTCTGGTACAGCTGCTGTTAGCAGCGACTGGGACTGGAGCCCTGATGTCCTGCCTGGCAGCAGAGCAAACTGTGATCCACAGCTTCCTTGGGAGGCACAGCACTTCTGACCCAGGAGGCATTACCAAGGGTAGACAACAGCACCCCGTTTTCCTGCTCTTTCCAGCAAATCATAAGTTCCTTTGGGGGGTGAGGGTGGGGGTGGTGCTCCTCACCAAGGTGCCTTCACTAGCTCTCACTGGAAGTTTTCCTTAGAAAAGGCAGATTTGAAATGTTAGCTCTCTAACCAGCATTCTTGTGTTCAGACTCTGTTTCATGGCAGATCTGTGGCTTCAGCCTGGCAAATTAACATTCCTATCAAGTATGAAAACTGGGGAGGAAAATACTTTTGAAAAACCTTCTCCCCTCAACCAAAGATAAGTAATTGTCATTAGCAGTTATAGAACTATTCACTGTCTATATTACATGAGTTATTTCTTCCATTTTTTTCACACCTTAGCTATATCTGCTTACAGAAAGATAATGAGCCTAATCACTCCCACTTTGTGTCCAGCAAGTCAGGCACAGTACGATTATATTAGTACCAAATCTATGCAAATAACTGTGCTGTTCTTGTTATTAGTATTAGTATTTTGACCAAAGCCTGAAAATTAATTGGGCTGCTTGCAGAAATTAACCTGGACTTCAACTCTGCTGGGAGACCTTTCTGAGGGACTTGGCCCCCCGTACTACTGTTTTTGTTTGGGTTTTGCAAAATGGATGGCTAAGGTGAAAAATCTAAAATTAGGGTCAGATGAGAAAGTTCATCATGAAAATAGTCCACATAGTCATCTATATCTGATGAAGAGTTCTGTACAGTCTTGATGTCTGCTGTTGCACCATGTGTGGGTACAGATATCCAGTTTTGTAATATTAAGTATAAGATAAGGACCAAAGGGTTCAACAAAACTTGCACCAGGAGTAATTTCCAAAGGACACAATTTCTTGCTTGCACTGAGGTCTTCAGTGGTCAAAATAAATCCTCTTCTTCCTTTCTAAGGATAGCACTTAATTTTTTTTTTTGATTCAGCTGCTTGCATTCGGTCAGTCAATTAATTAAAAAAAAAAATCAAACAAATCACACAAACAACAGCACACCAAAAGGGAACAATTACTCTGTGAGACACCCTTAATATTTTCCATGGTCTGACATCTACCCACTGGCAAAGGACACAAATATTTTTTTTTACTAATGCTGAATGAAATTGATGTCTAACATCAAAGCATTTATTTCTCTGCGAGGGTTAGCCGTACACCAGAATTGTCCTTTGTGTTTTGATTGATGGCAAATTGTAGAGTTAAAAGTCTTTCGGTGGATATGTCGGCCTTCGGCTACAATTAAAAGTGGTGCAGGAGAACACCGGGAGACCAGTGGCATCACCTTTGCATTACATGGGGTTGGGCATTTGCCTTTCAGACTAGGATGAGGTGATCTCATAGAAAAAAAATAATTATTTATTCCTCTGGACCTTTCCTCGTGTTTAGCACTGTGGAACTGCATGAGAAGATAGGCCTGCTTCCAGTGCTGCTGGTGAAAAAACACTTTATGCACGGTGTCTTGGTTCATGTGACTGTACCATTGCTCCCTGCTCAGCCTCCCTTGAGAGTTACTTGCATTTAAATGGTCCTAACTTGGCTTTGAAGTTAATATTTCTTTGAGGGGAATTAAGTGATGTACTTACGTGTTCAATTGTTTGTTTGCTGGCAGTTGTTTGCAAGACTAGCTTAGTAAGGAAATGGAATTCGGAGAGTTTTACTTGGGCAGTAGTAACCCGCAGGACTTCTACAGCCTCCTCTGTCTTCATAGTCCTGTGCAAATACAGGCTGATTAATCACACTGATGAGTGCCTGATAGGCCATCGTGTTGGAAAGAAAGCGTTTTGTTCTGTACAAAAAAAAAAGAAAAAAAAAGAAAAGGTAGTGAGGAGCCATTAGAAACACAATATCCATTTACTCCCCCAATGTCTAAATAGACTAAAGCTTCAAATAAGTTTTAGGCACACCCAAAGTTGCCTACATTGGTGATTTAATGAGTGTTGTTCCCTCTCCCGGTACCTTCAACGTCAAACTCTTCTTCGCATTGTCCTTTCTTTTCCTAGCATATGAAAACTTAAAGGGTGTAGAGGTCAAAACCAGCCCAGGAATTCAACTTCTTTTCCACCTGGCTGTTAAGGTAATCCCCGCGCTGTTGTTTCGAGAGGAGAGCCAGACGTGCTAGAACAATAGCAGCGTGTATAAACTTTCCCCATTCACCTCAAAGGGCTTCGGTGCTAACACCTCATTAAGATGGTTTAAATGCTAAAGCTGGCGTTTTGTTTTTGATTATCATATCAGAAACCTTCACCTAACGTATTTAATTAGTACAACTGCAAGCCTTGGCATGTCTTCGTGGAGCAGTAGGTTTCAAGTTTAAGCTATCTAAACACTGGAATAGCAAGTCAAGTGCTCCTTAGAGCTGGTGGTCCACAGCTGGCTGTGTCAATGCGTGTAGCCTTTCTCTCTTTACTACCTTTTTTTTTTCATTCTTGTTCCATAGACCTACTTTTGTTTTAGCCCATGTTGAACTTGTACCCACATAACACTTATCAGGATCACAGCTGTATCCCTGCAAGAAGTAGCAGTTAACGTTTTTATGCAATTAGGTGTGATGTACGATTTTGAAGAGTGAATTTCTGCCTCTCTCTCTTTCCGAAGACTCACTGTAATAGGTACTGCTAACTTCTTCCTCTGCATTTTGTTAGGGCGATTTGAGCTCAGATAAAATGAGACTTTAATGGCACGACAAACTACACAAGTGTCACCAAAGTGTTAGGGAGAAAAGAATCATGCTACTAGCTGAGCATGAACCGATGGCAGGCAGTTCATAATGCAATAATAAAAATAATAAAACCATATGAAAATAATACAACCGTCAATAAGAAAATGGAGCGGTGACAAAGCAAAGGTCCAGGAGCTGAACCCAAGTCGGTCCCGGTTCTGTGGAGTTGCTGGAGACCAACCTGAGGCAGCTTCTCGTGAGTACTGAGCTGTGCCCAGCAGTATTGGGATGTAAGGTGGAATGGGAGGAGATGTGTCTGAGCTAGGAAAATGCCAGACCCAAAACACCTGCACCCTAGCTTGTGAATTCCCTAAATTGCAGTCAAATGGCATCAACGTCAGTGTGTTACAAATACCTAGCTAAGAGAGTTTAGGAGGTTAAAATTCATTTGTTGCCTTTAAATAACCAGATGGACAGATAAGATCTCTATGGCACTCAATTTGCCTGTCCCATAAGTGCTTTCTTTCTGGATAGTCTGACCATGTGCATTTCTACAAAATAACACATCTAAACTAGCATCAGGATGGTGTCTGAGAGAAACTATATGTGATAATTTCAGATTTTTACCACAATGGCTTGCCCTTTTCGCCCCTTGCATCCCCAAATTGTTTAGTTTGCATTTAAATAAGGGTAGTACATTACCTCTACCTGCAAATGGTACTTCACTGAAATTCAAACACACTCCCTCTGGCTCAGAGAGTCCCTGCACCGCTCATTGTCACAGAAAGGATGGATGTTTTGTGACGCTTATACATTGCCTTAGATAAACACCGCTGCCACTGTTGAAGCGGGGGACAGTGGGATCGGTGGACTTAGGTCTGAGCTGGTGAGACCATTCCTACATTTTGTGTCAAGGTGACTAGCACAGGTGAACAGTCATATCCTGCTGTGGCTGAGGTTAGTCACGTTTGCCTAATCCCAGTCTGACCGTGCCAGCTCCTGCTCAGGGTGCATGTTTGAAACAATGGGTTTAGCTCAGCTTCTTGGGGTTGTGCTCCAGCATGAGCTTTTCCCCATCTACAGGTACTGCGGCCACCTGTTGTTAGCAGTGGCTAGTTTATCTAGCGTAAACAGAAAGTAATTCTATTCAATCTAATTGTCAGCTTGTCTGTTGACTCTGCTAACAGAGAAACAAAATAGTGTCAGTTACCAAGAATATTTTTAGGGGAGAGATGTGGAAGGGGGAGGACTGAAGCAGATTACGAGGTTCTGTACAGGGATCAGTAATCCCTCTGACACTGTACACAACCCAAGCTTCAAATACAAATGATCTTGTATATAGCTGGTTTCTTACAGTGTAAGATTGCCTCTTGGCTGGGTTATCTCATCTTACTCTTTCCACAGGGACCACGTCAACCAAGCCCAAAAGAAAACTGGCTAATAGGCTAGCTGTTATCATGGTCTTATAGTCATCTCTTCCATTTTTCCAGTTCACAGTGACTGACTGTGAGCTGGAGTTTAAGCAATCAAGCACACATGCTTAATTTCACATGGCTGTGAATGCTTGTAGCATGTGCCACAGACATGACTCTCCTTTGAACTGAGTAATGTGATAGCTGCAGTGCTGAAACAAACTGTTAGAATTCTGAGTTCAGAGCTCTGCTGAAGTGAAGTCTTTTATTTTCCTACTTGGAAACATTCCTTCAAGCTCACCCTTATCTACAGTCTACTTTTCTCTGCACTGTTAGATATGTTTTTACCTATTGGACTTGAGAAGTAAAACAGTTTGGTGAGAGAAACTTACTACAGGTATAAAGCCAATTCAAAAAAAGGCCCAGACAAGCCAAGAAGCTTTGTTTGTTCAGTCATCTGCTGTCATACAGTTTGCAGTTCATATATGGCAGCAGTTGTTGAGGAATAACCCAGGAGGATTTTTTCTTTCTACTGTGTATGTATTTACTGAATCCCCACAGACCTCAAAAGAAAGCAAATTTAAAAGGAATGAGCACTATGAAGTAAGAGTTTCATCATGAGTTTTTTAGGATGGACCCAAAGTATGGTAAAACCATGTTTAGGATAGTTCCTGGTCGCTAACACATAAGGTACAAATTTCCAGTCTTTACTCATGTCGGGGAGCATCTGTGTGAGTAATACCTTGTTTGACTAGAAGGGGTCCTTGGGTAACTCAGTATTTATCAGTTTGACTAAGAGTTACAGTCAGATCCCCAAACTCTGACAAAAGAATCTAGTATTCTTTATATTTCAGTTGTGTGCACAACCTTCATTGAGTTAAAGATGACCAATTGCCATTCCCCATATGCTAACATATGGTTTTCTTAGACTAATTTGAGAAGAAAACCTGCTCCAGGATGATTCAGACTATCATCACCTTAGTTTATAACCTAAAAACAAAGTAGGAAGTATAGAAAAGTGAAAATCAGAGAAAAGGGATTTAAGGTACATATTTTATGGTACAGACTATAATTAAGAAGTAGTTAACTATATAGTTTGGTTTGCTGAGGAAAGGAGTACAGTCAGGGAAGAATAAACATCTTTACATATCACCTTTTTTAAATAATGATTTCTTGTAAAAGAGAGGGAAGGACTAAATTTACAAAGAAACAAAAGAGAAACTAGAGCGAGCAACAAGATGGGGAGGAAGGAGACCTTTGTGGTTATAACACTCAACAAGGACCAGCTCAGAAGATCTGGGTTCACTTTCTTGATTTCCCAGAGGTTTCTTGTCTTTGAGCGAGTCATATCTTTGTACTTCAGTTCTCTCTTTATGTGAAAGAGTGGAACATTTCATTGGGACTGAAATCTCTTCTAGGCTGGGCTCCTTCTTCACCTATGTGTACATGTTACATATAGCCCGGTTATTTTACAAATAATACATTCTAAAGTCCTTAGAGAGTTTTGATGAACTTGCATGTGCTTTTGTAGGATTCTGGCTCTAGATTGGCTTTTGATCATCCAGTAACAGTCTGATGGTGTCATTTTTCCAAAGACCTCAGTACAATGTCTCTTAAGAAAATGGAGAACTTTCACAGAAACAGATGAGGAAACACCGGAGGAAGTGTAATTACAAACAGACCAGCAAATATATCCAGTTTTTGCAATGTAAGGATTATTTATGCTTCTTCTGCACTTCCTGGACTAGTTTTTCTAGGTACCAATCAAGCCTTATCATTGTAATAGCTGCAGCTTAGCCTTACAACACTTGTCAAGGTGTAGAAAGGGAAAGCAACACCCTCTGTTAATGAACAGGTGGAATTGGAGCACAGGCTACATTTAAACTTAAATTACATGGGAACTTGCCATAAAACCAGGAACAGAGCCTAACTCTTTTCAGTCTGTGCATTACTTTACTCCCTATGAGTTTCCTTCAGCTCACCTAAATTTAGACAAAAGAACTTAGATGCAGTAGGAACTTCCTGTGATGGAAGGAGTAATTCACCCTAACATCTAAATCACCATCACTGGAAGTGTATGTAATTCTCCACTGAGTATACAAAGAACCCCACTGAGATGTTTGAAATTATATCAGTAATTTGTTATACTATTTAATTTTTCATGGGATAATTCTTTTTTCCAGAAACATTTTTTGCCACAGAGCAGTGGTGTTAAATGCCACAATTTTGACTTAGACATTGATGGTATTATTTCTATTATGATAGTTTAAATCACTGTTATAATTAGATAATATATCAAATCCCAGCCAAGAGATAGTCTGAATTTAGGATGATAGGCAAAAATTAAGGAAAGGACCCTGAAATATTTGATTCTTTTTTCCCCTGTGAATCCTAAAATATTTTGTTATGTGGGTTGGAAATTATAAAGAAAATGTTGATTGTGTGAAGCTGTTTTAAAATTCATTAATCCTTAACAAAAATAGGAAAAACACAACAGTGTGAGAGAGAGGATTTGACCTGGTGTTAAAAATATGAGGGGGGGAAAAAAAACCAGAAATTAACCTGTGTGGCATGCACTGTCTCATATGTCCACTGTGTCCTGTAGAGCTCTCTTAGTTTTAAGATAGACAAGTGTTGGTAACTCCCATTTTCTGTTTGTTTATTTGTTTTTCTTACAATTATATTATTTAAACTACAGTCCACTTGCTATCAAAAGCATTTAATTTCATTTTCACTTTGTGGCATTTGAACTAGGTGTTAAAAATGTCTCTGAATCACTGTGGGTACATGCGAATTGCTTTCAGTAGAGTGTAGCTGCTCCATTAAAAAGGAGGGGGGGGGAAGGTATTGCAATATTATGTCTTCGTGTAGCCATTGATGTAGTTTTCATCTTCCACCAGGCTGGTTTTATTGCTGTGTGAGGTCCCTATGCAAAATATAAGAAGAAATTAGCTCACAGTGGAAATAACAGCATTAATTAGGAAAACTTCTTGTACTTGGAGAAAATTCATGATGAGGGAGACCTAAAATATATGAAGACTGTTTCTTGGAAAGACAAACTGATCATACACAAAAATGTAAGAAAAAGAAGCAAGCAAATAAACAGAGGGAGGAAGAACAGTGAAAACTGGGCAGCACTCAGTATACTTGCATTTTTAATGTATTTTCAGTCACAGCAACTTTAGGTGTTGTTAAGACAAGAGTTAGTAAAATAGTACAACTCCATTTTATGTTTAATACATAGAATTTAATGTTTTATTATACAGAGATTTTTCTAACAAATGCTGATGACCAGAACAATAGCCAATAAGACGGCAAACCCATCTCTATATTGCGTCTCTAACAGGGGTAATTTACTGCTCTTTCTAACTGAAAACCCTTCTCCAGATTCTATATAATATTTATAAACAACACGTTTTTCATTCATTTATGAACAATCTCCCAGTTTTCCCAAGTGTAGCTTCACAGTGGAACTAACCATGGGCAGCTGTGACCCTGTCCTGGACACTGGGCTCAACATTGCTCACATATGAGCAGTGGCACTAAAATACCCAGACGAACAAGTCGCTCCTCCTTGGTATTGCAGTGGACCTGTATGGTCCTGTGGGGCTCACCTCATGCTTCCTGGCCCTGCAGGAACCTAGTCTGCTCTGGGAGACTTTGCTAAGAAACTGGTGTAAAACATGCCTGGCGTTGACACATGGGGAAAGTTGTGGGAAGCTGCTGGGGGACTTCTGGCATTCCAGTGGGTTAGCAGGCAGCTATACTGCAAAGTGAGCAGGTTGCTAACTCGAGTGAGAAAAATAAAAGCAAGTTTTTGAGTGGCATTGTTAGCTGGAAACACCAAAAACATAGCTATGCTCAGCTCAGAGGTTTCTGTGTGTTCACGAGACTGCATGAGGGACAACTATGGAGCACTAGACTTGTTTAGTTCTGCAACCAAAACATGTAAATAATGGCCAGCAAAACCCTTGCATTGTTCTTAATGATCTAAAGCATCTTCTGACCCCCCTGAACAATAGAACAGAAACCTCAAATCCAAATGGTTATACGAAAGACATGAGAAATGTAAAAGGTGAAACAAAATTACTCTACAAACACTGCCACGTGATTCGCCTACTGAAAATAGTGTGTCCTGTCAGTGCTTTCCTTAATTTAAGAGATAAAAGATCCAGAGGAAAACCTTTGGACTCTGAATCATGTGATCCAACTCTTGTGGTCTTCTGTTGGTGAGGCTGACTTATCTTGGTTTACATCTAAACATGCTTCTGATATGGTTTCTCTGACAAACATGAACATGATTTCAGAGTTTTTGAGAACCGTGTTAATCAAAGGCTATTAATGAGTCTGATTCCAAAGGACAGTAAATCCAGTCACACGGTTCCTAGTACAAGTGTTGTGGTCACTCTGTAAGGTTTAGTTTATTCAAAAAAAGCGGTGAAGGTAACTTTGTCCTGGTAGGCATTACGCAAGATCAGATATTGTCTGTCCTGTCCTGGCTGGTGAGGAATCACAGAGAGTGCTTACATCAGCATGCCACCTATCCCAGCTTCCTTTGTATTTACCGTGGGGTAAGGGTATGGAAATACATAGCTGCTGGGGACTAGCTGGTGAGTTTTAAGTCCACACTATTTCATTTGTCCGTGTCCTGTATATTACAACATGTTATTTACGTGTCGGTACGTCCAAGGTTTGTATTCAGTGGGAACTATTCTGTTCTAAATCAGGACGTGAATTTTAACAGATGTAGTTAAAAAGATGAGAACAACTGTACAGATCCTGCCTTAAGGAAGGGATATTTTAGGTTGGTAGAAGTTGACAAGAAGCAACTTTACCTCCAAATACAGTGTAAGCATACCCCCCATTATAATTCTGTACATCATTCTGCTGCCTCTATGGGGACAATGCAAAGGAGACTGGAGAAAGCACCTTGCAGTGAAACAGCTTTAAATCAATATTTTAAGAAAACAAAGATCAAGAGCTGCTTTGCTGTAGTGTGTGTAAGTCTTCAACCTAACAGTCAAATAAATAAAAAAATTCAGTGACTGAAAAGGAAAGCCATGTACATTCATGCTAGAAATAAGATGCATTACTTGGCTGATTAAATTGTGAAGAGAATAAATGATTGCTGGAAACCACCAGCAGCAGGTGTGGACTTTCAACTTCTTGGTGTCTTCATACCAAGGTGAAATGTCTCTTTAGAAGATTTGTTTAGTCAAGTGAGCGTTCCTGAGGCCATTTTAGGTGTAACTCTGTGACACTCTGAGTAATATGTATAAAAATATATAGCAAATTTTCATCTGGATGAATAGCCTCATACTAACTTCTGTGTAGTGTAGGACTGTGTGCAGATGGGTGTTAAGCCAGTTTGGTTGCATCTCTGTGAAAAGATCTCATGACACTTACTTCAGGGTGGGATTTGACCCATGCCTCTCTGCCGTTCTGCTGCAACTGAATCTAAATTCTTATCTACAGCACGGAAACTTCAACTGCTGGATCAACTCTGGATGGCAAAGGACAGATGTTTAGTGTAGTTCTGTTTGTGCAGCTGTGACTGTTGGAAGACCCTAGGAATATTAGGGTAAAAGTGGGAATCAACATTTATCTATTTGATTGACATGTGTATCACAATTTACTCTGACAGTGTACAGACCTATTCCTGGTCATTTTGGTCACAGTGATGCCTCAGAATTGCGTTCTTCTCTGACAGGAATGTGCCATTATGACCTGGGGCATCACAGTGTACACAGCTCTATGTAGGTCTGCATCTGTATAGGCACTGTGTTGGTCAGGATGCTGACTGTGTATTAAATGCCTGACCTGTGCCATCACTGTAGGCAGAGTAGGAACTGTAGTTTGTGACAGAAATTTTAGTGATCGAAATACTTTGTCTTCAATTGCACCAAGGTCTTATCCACTGCTGTTGGGGTATTGATCACCTCAAAAAGTGTATAACGAGGAATAAGGGTCAGGTGTTTGAGCTGGACAGTGAGAAGGGGGTAAAAAAAAGTGAGAGTATGCTGCTCATCTTGGCTGTGTCACTGCCCACTGCTGTGTCTTGAGCAGCTGAAGGTACAGGCCCTTAATGCAAGATAAAGACATATTCACAGCTTTTCAATCATCTTATTCTTTCTGTTCTGTACAAGACAAAGTGAGCATTGTTCTTATTTTATGATCCTTCTTGTGCCTTGAGAAAGCAAACTCGTGGCAAAGGCCATGGAGATGGAAAATTACAATAATCGTGCCCGGAGAACACAAAAGTGCGAATAAGACTTTCAGCAGAAGTGTGACTGAGACAGTGTTGAATATAGGGCAATATAGTGAAAGTGTTAATAAGCAGGTTTACAAAGACAGGAAATGTGAGAAACAAAGGTAAGCTCAGGATCAAAAATTGCTGATGGATTTCTTTCTTCAGACACAAAATGGTATCAAAGACTTAAAATTGCCAACACACAAGTTAATGGCTTTTCTACAGTGGCCACCACTAAGGTGAAATGAAAGAGAGAAGTTAGAATGATAATGAGATTGATCCTTGCAACAAGGCAAGCAGAACTGCTTAAAATAATATACAGCTGATGGTTATACACCTGCTTGTAATAGATATTGACAAAGACTTCTGAGAAATGAGAGAGTAGAAAGTTTCACTAACCCAGCAGATCTCCATGAAAAGTTTAGTGTCCACAAATTGTCATCCTGCAATGAGGCATTTTCTAAAAAAATTGGCTCTGTTTTCTGGATTTTAAAATGTCATTGTGCTTTCTGATCTCTTTTCACTGCCTCAGGTCACAGTGAAGCTGTTGCAGTGTCTAGCAGTGTTGCAAAGGCCAGCCTGCACCTTCAGCAACAGGGACTTCGAATCCCTGTGCTTGGGACTACACTGGTATGTATGGCTTTGTGTGCAGGAATGCAGTTGCCTGCAGGAGGTCCTAGTACAACCAGTACAGCATTTTATTTCTGTGGGATCAGTTTCCCAGTCTGGTTCATCATCTTGCTTTATAAACAGTATGTCAGCTCAGGAGTTCGAGTAGAGTTATGGAGCAGTGTTTCTGAGTTTCTAGCCTTTGCTAAAGCAATTGCTTCTCCCAGCTTCCTACCTTACATTTCCAGTGGACATTTCTTGTAAGGCCTTTGATGTGGTCCCCCAAAACATCCTTCTGTCTAAACTGGAGAAAGATTTGATGGGTGGACTGTTTTGTGCATGAGGAATTGGTTGGATGGTCTTATCCAGAGGGCAGTCGTCCAGGTGGAGATAGGTGACAGGTGGTGTCTGTCAGAGATCTGTATCGGAACCAGTGCTGTTTAATATCTTAATTAATGACACAGACAGTGGGATCACGTGCTCCCTCAACAAGTTTGCCAGCATCACCAAGATGAGGGTATGTTTGACATGTCTGAGTGCCATCCAGAGGGACCTGGAAAAGCATGAGAAGCATGAACCTTACAAGGTTCAACAAGACCAAGTGTGGGGTCCTGCACCTGGGTCAGGGTAGCCTCCAGCATCAACACAGGCTGGAGAATGAACGGATTGAGAGCAGCTCTGCTGAGAAGGACTTGAGAGGTACTGGTAGATGAAAACCTGGACACGATCCAGCAATGTGTGCTCGCAGCCCAGAAGGCTAACCATATCCTGGGCTGCATCACAAGCAGTTTGGCCAGCTGGTCAGGACAAATGATTCTTCCCCCCTACTTCACTTTGGTGAGATCCCACCTAGAGTACTTCATTCAGGTCTGGGGCCCCCAGTGTAAGGGCATGGACCTGCTGAAGACAGTCCAGAAGAGAGCCACAGAAATGATCACAGGGCTGGAACACCTCTCCTATGAAGACAAGCTGAGAGAGCTGGGGCTGTTTAGCCTGGAGAAGAGAAGGCTCCATGCAGACCTTATTCCAGAATTCCAGTACTTAAAGGGGACTTTCAAGAAAGATGGGGACAAACTTCTTAGTTGGGTCTATTGTAATAGGACAAGGGGCAATGGTTTTACACTACAAGAGTGTCAATTTAGACTAAATATAAGGAAGAAGTTTTTTACAGTGAGGGTGGTGTACCTCTGGAACAGCTTACCTGAGGAGGTGGTGGATGCCCCATCCCTGGAAGTGTTCAAGGCCACGTTGGACAGTGCTCTGAGAAACCTGATCTAGTTGAAGATGTCCCTGCTCATTGCAGGGTGGTTGAAATAGGTGACCTTTAAAGGTCCCCCTCAACCTAAACTATTCTATTTTTCTGTATCTAACCAGGAATATCTGACTTTTTTCATCTGGCAGCAGTGCTACCCAGTATATTCAGGCCAACCAAAAGTAATGTGTAGCTACTTTAACAGGCCAAAATGGTGCTTTAGGATCTGGCTCATAAGTGGATCAGGTGGCTCAACAAACAGTAACGTGGAGTGGACTACTGCAAACAAAACCAGCCTGACTACCTAAGCTAAATTTGCTGCCCAAAGTCTGTCATCATTCTCAGAGAGGGATCTGTTCCCTGGGGGTCCTTTTAACTGTGGTCATGATGTGGCTATTAAATTGCACTAATTGGTTAGGACATGAAACACTCCTGGGATGCCCCAGGTTTTCTTGAACAGAGGGACTGAATGTGAAAAAAGGAGATTTAGAAGACAGTAATTGCGAAATTGAGTTATATATGGTATTGGAGTTTTCTTTTACCCTCTGAGTTTCACCTGTCAAGAATAAGAGTTTGACAGTCACATTTTCCTATTTTTAATACATTTTTGTCTCCCCTGTTGCTGTGTGAAGCCACATGAATGGTGGGCAAAGTTGATGGAGCGGTCAGGGGGGGAGAACTTGAAATTGTCGGTACACAAGGTGCTGCCAGATGCACACACAAATGGAAACCTTGCTTCTAACAGTCCCCCCTGCCAAGGCTCACATTCAGCATTGCCTTTTATTGCCACGAATACAGACTTGCCTGATAGAAAGTGAGCTTCAAGTTTTCACAGCACTTTTTTTTCAAGTGGCTTGGGTGGAGATCACAGAGGAAGTATGTGACCCTGGCAAGACCTTCAACCTTATCACCACAAGGCAACAACCCAGATAAAACCTAAAAAGGGCTGCGCCAAGCTTCCCCAAGATTCTCATTCAGAACAAGACTTCCAAATTCAGGAAAGGCACTTTCAGCTCAGAAAGGGATGAAGGAGGAGCACTACTCCACCACAGCCCTTTGCATCCCCATACCTATCCGAGCAAGGAGGGACAGGCAGTTCATGAGGTCCCAGAACTGTAGTATATCAGAGGAAGAGTGAGTGAATTGTGGTTGAACAGAGTAAGAATGAGATAAACCTCCAAGGGTGTTGTGCAAATAATATTTGTCATTGAGTTTAATTATGATTCTAGAACCTGTAGAGAGCAAACTCTGAGAAGCATTTTCTTTTAAGAGGTAAGGCGAGGCCAGTACCTTGCTGGGGTCAGTGCAAGGAGGGGCAATACCATTTCTCACAGATTCCCCTCAAAATATTGTCGTTTGAGACCCATCTCCATACCCACCCAAACCATAGCTTTTTTTTAGTATCCCTGCTGCAGACTCCTAATCTCGGGGACAGGAAGGACCTGTGATGCTACCTGGAGTTTTCTGTCCTTTCCAACTTCCCAGCTGCAGCTGTGCCACAAGTGTTTGTACCAAACCTTGCTGTGTGTGGACATGTGAGTTTTCCCAGAAAACAAACAAATGTATAAATACTTATTTTCTGACTTCCTGGATTGGATTCTTCTACCCATGGATTTCTGGCACCTATATCTTAGAATGACTATGACAAAAAAAAGTAGTAGCTGTGACAGCCATTAAGAAGAAAAAAATTAAAGCGAGGACAAGCTCTAAGCTTGTTCATGGAGGTCTCCCTTTTGAAGCCTCCTTCCCTTCTTGAGCATAAAGACAAGAGCAGTTTGGTAACCCAGGTTTTGTAGCTGGTCCTGACTTCATACAAATCTCTGAATGCAAAGCAGCAGAGTATTTTACTGATATGTTTATATCTGTACCGCTAGCATAGCACCTCCCAATTCCTTCTGTCTAAATTGGCCTTCATCAGTTTGCCATCACTTTATCAGTTATTTCTGCACTATAGATGTGGGATATGCACCCTGAGCCAATGGGCAAATAGGCTCAGGCTGTTTCCTGTTGAGTTTAGCTCAACTATGATAAGTATGACCACAAAAATGGCTGCATTCTACACCGAAATAGTAACATTGAGTTTCCTATCTAACCCACAGAAGTCAGGAAATTCATAACCTATTCTAGCTTAGAGCATAAAAATATAAAAAGGAGACTGTAAAAAAATATTGGGGAAAAAATGAAGAAGAAGAAAGGAAAATAAACAGACACTGCAAATACGAGTCTCTGAATGTCAGGACAGAATTTTAGTCAAATTGTATTAACAATAATTAAGGGGGTGTGGGGGGGGAGAAAGGATTCCAAATAGCCATCCCTGAAAGCTGCAAGAAAGTCCCAGGGCTGGACTGGGGCACCCCAGGGAAAGGCTGGGACTTCTTTGCTCACTAAAGTCTTAACGAGGCACAGTCAACACTTAGCTCCCACTTCTGTCTGTAACTTGTTTGGTTTTGACATTTTGTTGTTACAAGGGCTTAAAGAATTTTTTTCTGTCTTTCCAATTTTTTCTGTGGGACTGTTGACAGCCTTTGGTGCATACACATTTCCATTGTTTTCTCTGCTTAACCACTTAGTCAGATTTGCCTATTTGTTTGCGGGTTGTTCAACTGGCAGCAAAAAAGATACTTTTAATATTTTACTTTTTCTTAACGTAGGAAAATGTGATGCAAAACCACAAACATTGTTAGGAAGGATTCAGGGTCAGGTGTAGTGACTAAGGTTGCCGTTAAGTTTTTGAAATGGTCTAGATGTCAGCTGTTTCTCTGTTCTTTAATGTCTCTTTAGAGGATGAACAACGGGGAAGACAGTAGTTGCTTTCCACTTTCTAATTACAAATAATGAATAAAGTTCACTAGTGCTGAGCAGGAGAAGTATGAGACAGGGGAGAAGAGGAGAAGACAGCCATTGTCCCTGTCTTTCCAGCAGAGGTGGAGATTTCCATGAGGGTGGCCCTTCCAGCTCAGTCCTCCCACAGGTTTCTCTAGGAGTGCTGAGCCACCCCTGGATTGATCCTGTGTAGGCTCATTTTGTGGTTTGGGGTGGGACAGTGCCTGGAGACCTGCCAGTGCTGGTTGGAGACAGTGCTGGGTGAATATATCAGATGATCCTAGAATAAAACTTACACAAGCTGTTTGAGCCTGCTGTGAGAGACAGCCTTGACCTGCATCTCCCTTGGCTCGTGCAGCTGCAGCCATCATCTGATCTGCCTGACACAGGGGAGCAGCATCTGCCTGACACAGGGGAGCAGCATCCCCCTCACACGCATCCCCTTCATGCAGAGGTGCTGAAGAAAGTACTGAATTCAGATCGTGGTTTCCTCAGTGACAGCTGGAATATCTTCAGTGGGTGACACTGAGGTCATAGGAGGTCAAAGAGTATCTGGCCCAGAGATTTTCATCAAAAGCGAAACCAGGGCTTTGGGGCAGTGACAGAGGCACGCAGCAAATTGAGAACAGTGACCACGTTATTGTACGAAGATGAGTGAACTGGCAGGATGACTGAGCATGCCTTGAATTGCCTTCCTTTTGTTTCCTGGTTCTCAGACTGTGCACAGCTCAGACAGGCCAGGGCATTAAGTCTCTGGTGCTTGTGATTTCTCAGCTGTGCAGAGCTCTCCACACTGATAATATTCAGGGGAGAACATGGGGGCAAGTCCATCCCTTTAATACAGATATATGCAGGTGGGTTTGCCTTTGTGGATGTATATTAGGCATAAATGAACTCAACACAAATTTAGGGAAAATTCTAGTGACACACATCACATTTTATAACTGAGCATGTTAGATAAATAACATGGGGAAATACAGATACATACCAAAATTAGTGTTGTATTGGACTTGTGCATTCTGAAATAAAACCACATACACTACCACGTGCATTAACTAAAAAGTGCAGAAGAAATTACTACCGAAGCAAGTGCTGGCTGTGTGCCTGCCAGCACAAGATGCAAAGCAAACAGGGAATAAGCAGCAGGGGTACCAGGGGCATACACAGTCATACGTTCCTCTTTTTAACCTCAGTAACCTCTTTTCTCCCACTCATAGCTGACATACCTCCACCCTCACCCTCAACACCTAATGAGTATATGAAGTAAAAACCGTGTTTGTTAGTTATATGGTTCATGATGACTAATGGAGACTTGGTTGAATAAACTGGTGGGCTTTTTTTTTTTTTTTTTTAATTTGTGGTAAAAGTACATTAAAAATTGCTCACAAGCTGCAATTGGGGACTGTTTGAATTTAATACTGGAGAATTTATATTTATGTGAATGAGTGAGCCAAAATTAAAATGATAACTTGGAGTCAGTTTTAATAAGTAAATTTATAAGAGTAATATTAAGAGTAAATTTATAAAGAGTAATATTAAATTTAATAAGTAAATTTATAAATTTAATAAGATTAAATTTATAAAGAAATTTAAGTCTGAATGGCTGTAAGATATGTTGTATTACATTAGAGATCAGGTGTAATGTGGGAGACTTGTTCTCAGAATGAGAGTAGGCAGGGAGAAATGGACAAATAGGGGAAAATAATTCAACAAAAAGAATTTATTTTTAAAAATCAATATAAAACGTGCACACAAACATGCAGAGCTTTTAGATGAGTTAGTCCTTTATGTTCATGTAAAGGCACCATGCCTTTTCTTTATACATATTGCCATAATTTTCTCATTTAAATAATAGCCAATATTCCTTAGAAAGAAGTTTAAAATTATATATATAAAAGGAAATGGGAAAGGCTGTTGAAGATCTTTGAAACTAAACATTTTCATATTTTTTGCTTTGCCTTTCCTCTTTCCCCAATGAATCTCAATTATTTTTCCAGTTAGTTTTGCCTTTTTGCTATTGATAAATTTTGCAAAATAAGTCACAGAAACTAAGGTTCAAGCCCTACCTTGACTGCGTTATAAAAATATGGGTGGGCTGTTTAATTACCATGAGTGAATGCATATCTGCTTGATTTGCTTTTCACCCTCAGAGAAAAAAAAGGCAGCAGAGAGAACCTGAGCTTGTCATCAAGGGACATGGTTTTAGGATACAGTCCTTTAGGAAAGGTGTCACATTCATGATACTTATGGTAATCTGTACAGGCTGGCAACACTTAAAGTCAGCAGGCCTTGATTGTGATATGTAGACTCGTATGATCCAAAATGCTAATTTCCAAATTTAGGTTCTTTATAAAAGTATTTATGTTTGCATTTGTCTCTAAACCAGTGCTTAGATTCATGGGAAATCATAGAAATATGAACATTTGCTTCTAGCACTTCATAATCAAGTGAAAATGGGCTTCCTCGTCTGAAGCCCATACCACAGGGCCCTTTAGCTGTCTGCCCTGAAGTCCTAAAAATGTTGATGAACTTGTGTACTGATTGAGCATTTCAATTTAAAGCTTTTCTGTGGAGGACTTCCTCCTGGTCTGGACGTGGAAACATTGATGTGTATTGAGAAAAACAGTTCTCACAGTGTTTCCTGCCTCTCTCACAGCAACAGCTCTCAGAGATCAGGTTCTCTGGTCTTTATGTGTTGCTTAGAAGCTGTGAGAGACTCGGGTAAGCCCTTGAGCAAGTGCCTCAGCACTCAACCAGACCTACCTTAACCTCCTAATCCTATCAGCCCTGACCATCACATCTTTATAGTTAGGTGAGAGAAGAGCAAATGTTTTTCTATTGAATGAAAAACTTAGTGTCCTTGGGCTTCTTTTTTAAAAAAGAGATGCTGGCAGGAAAGGGAGGTAGAGTGGGGACTTAAAGCCTTAGAAACAAGTGCAACCAGTGGGGTTTGCACTGCACTTTTCAGTATTGCAGTGGTGAAGGAGTGACATTAATTGCACGGACCCAATGGCACCCAGCTGAAGAGCTTTGTTTGTCAAGTTGGCGTTGGATAGAAAGTGATCTTAGGCTCCATCATACCACTCCAAGGTGTTGGCCTGGGGAGTGCAGTGCTCACTTTTAGCTGTGTTCTCTTCCACTTTTGAGGCTTGGAGTCATGCTTTTGATGTATTCATCAGATGTTGGGCTGATCTGGAAATGGTCAGCATTTCTGGAAACCAGGCAGTGACTGCGGGGGCAAAGGCCTTGCTGACTCATTTCTGGGTAACACATGTTAACCCTTGTGTCACAACCAGCTCAGGCAGGCATTGCTGCTCCCCGGGAAGAGGAGTAGGAGGAGGAGGAGGTGGTGGTGCAGGAGCTGACACTGGAAGGTTGAGATTGCAGCAGGGAGAGGTACTGAACTCTTGGCAGGGAGGCCGGTGGTAGATGCAGCTTTGGCATAGCCAGAGTGGTCTGCAAGCAAGGATGGGCTCCATACGTGCTAGACAAAAGGGCTGGCGGGTGGCCAGGGGCTCTGCGAGGCAGCAGCCTGTGCTTGTCGTTGGGGGTGAGTGTCCTTGGCACAGGGCCGAAGGGGCCCTGCCATTGTCATCCTCCTCTTGATTGCTCTGCGGGCCTGGAGGGGAATCTGTTGTGTGTTTTGTTTGTCATCTTTTGTTTGCAACTTGAAGCAATCCGGCAGAGGGTAATTGTGCTGTTTGTTTCTGACAGCCCTAGCAAAGCATCCCCTGTTGTTTGTCAGGCCTCGCTAGGGCGGGTGGGAACCTGCGGAGGGAGGACAAGACCAACACGTGGGGTCACTTTGCCCACTGCATTCGCAAGCCCGGCTCTGTGCCTGCACCAAGGGCTGTTGTGGCAATGGCTGGCCCTGGCTGTGCCGTCTGCCAAAGCACCGCTCTGCAGCCGGAGCTGGCTTTGTCCCCTGAAACCACCTTGCTGAGTGGTGGCCAGGGAATGGCAGGGGAGGATCCTGTCAGCCGGGTGCATGTGAGCCTGAGCTGCTGCGGGAGGTGTGAGGGCACCAGAGGAGCAGCAGCCCAGGGAGGATACAACTCACCACCCCAGCACTGCCACCAAACATATCATACCATGAAATCACAGCTGCGGGAAAGCTGAGACCAGCTCTGGGTCACCTCTCAGGGCTGAGCCTTTGTGGTGGCTCTGCCCATCCCTGGCTTTATACCCAGACAATGGACACATTCCTGCTGGGAGTAACTTTTAGGGACAGAAAGGGGCATCATGGGAAAAGCCAACGCTTCCATATAGCCCAAATCGCATGCACTGGCACCCTGGGTCTGCTGTGGGGCTACATCATCCTGCTCCATGACCCTGGGCTGCTACAGCCCTGCCTGAAATGGAAGGGGTGCTGAGGTCACCATCCACTGGCAAAAAAAATCCATCTCCTGAACATCTCCTCCATGCTGGCAAGGAGGAGAGCCACCATGCTGCTGGGCACTGCATGGCTGAACGTTCGCACTGGATTTGTGCGTGTCACTGCAGACCCCGCTGCAGTCAGGCCGCAGGGGCTGGTCCTGGCTGCGTCAATTGGCAGAGACCTCTGTCTCAGGCTCACATAGGAAGTGTGCTGACCCACAAGAGGGTCGAAATCAGTCATGCCCTGAGAAGCACAAGCCGCTTTCCAGTTTGCAAACAGCAGGGTCCCCTTGGTGGTTTGCACCTCTCTGATTATTTTTAAAAGCGTTTTGATGCACTGCCAGTTTTAAAGAGAAGTGGTTTCCGTCAGCCGCCTGCTCTTTTTAACAACGGGATGTTTAACATATTGATGTATAAATGGTTTGCATTTTGATTTAATTTTCTTTTTCTAACCCCCACCCCCCGCCCTTGATTTTGCCTTGCCTGTTTGGCACAGAAGAGAGCAGTTTTCTGTCACACACCCAGCCCTTGTGGCTTTTACTCTGCATGGAAGGCATGAGGGGCATTGCTGACTTGCCAGTTGAAGAGGTTCTCGGGTGCTTAGTTCATGCAGGGACTGTGCGGGCCTGGTCCTGTTCACATCACCTTGTCACAAAGACCAAATCTAATTTAGAGGGATCAGGGAGTAACAGGTTTGATATCCATCATCTGGAGCTTGGAAATCCCTTTTGAACTTAATTTTTTCCTGCCACAGGGTTCACTACTTCTTTCTGTCTGTCTTTTTTTTTCTTTTTTTTTATTTTCCCCCGGTGTGCTAATCTCCATCCCGTAAAAATCAACTGTGAGGATCTGAGTTATGTGGTCTTTCTGTGCCACTGCTGTGTGATTGCAGTGTTGCATTTTTCTCTACTTACCTGTTGCCTTTTTCTCTGTAGAAAGACTGAGGATGCTCTGATTTTACTTTAAAACATGTTTTACTGCCATCTCTCTCACCTTAAAGTGTTAAAACTGGTGTATTTCTAAGAACAATATCCGTTCTCTGAAGTGCTAATCTAGCATTAAAGCTACACTAGTATAAAAATAAAAACATGCTAGACTGTAGACTTTATAATTAAGGTCCTGTCCACAGGAGTCAGGTGTCTCCTTTCTCCTGTGTCTCCTGTATGAATGCTAGCAATTTTCTAGAATCAGGGGTTAGAAAAATGTATTTTGAATGCAAAAAACAATGAGAAGCTTTACTGCCTGCCTTTATGTGTATATTTTTTAAATTTAAAACCCCTCCAGGCACTCTCTGTGAATAAAGACAAGCTCCATCTTTCATAGAGTATATTAAGAAATTGCCTGATCATGACTCACATGAGGTTTATAATTTAACTGTTTAGTTTTAGCGAACTAGGACAGAAAATTAAAAGGTAAAGGAAGAATAATAGGAAATGTTGTGAATACATGAAACTATATGGTTTTAAAACAATTACATTATATGTGAGATATTAACTATCAGATCAAACTATGTTTCAAGATGTATAAGTGGCGATAAAACTGAACATATTTGAGAAAAAAAAAGTGATACTATTACTGACAAACTTATATTCTAACTGATACTTCAGAATCTAATTACTTTAAACTTACTTTAAACATCTATGGAGGTTTTTATGTTCCTAATTTTTTTGTGGGAAAAGTCACACTTTTGGCATGGTCTGTATTTAAACTGGGCAGAGAAAAAATGAGAACCACTGCTCTGAAATTCTTCAGATTTCGAAGCATTGCCTCTATGAGAAAGTGTCAAACTGGTTTTGAAACTTTCAAAGAGTTTTGGAATATTAAGAATCTACTTTGGTTTAGAATCCTTTAGACTTACAATGGGGTTTTTTACTGGTTTAATTCTGGTTTCCACATCTGGTCATGTTTTGAAGTTTCTGTGAGCTGAAAACATTGTAAAATAATTTTTTTTCACTGTGGTTTGATTCTGTTTAAAAGTAGACCCAAAAAAATTTAAAAAAAAAAAAAAGAAAGAAAACCAAACAAATCCCAAAACAAACATTTTGCAGATTTTCCTTGAGATACAGTCTTCTTGACTGAAATTAGATTCATCTTCACTGAAATTGTTTGGATGTTGCATTTTTGTTTTCCAAGGCAACTACTTTACTGGTTTCACTGTCTTTTGAGTCTGAGAACTTGTGGGAACAGCTGATTTTCCTAGACTCAAGCTTGTGGGTTCAATCCCCATGTGGGCCATTCACTTAAGATTTGGACTCAATGATCCTTGTAGGTCCCTTCCAACTCAGAGTATTCTGTGATAACTGTCCGTGATAACTGATTTTTTGAATACAGATTCTAATTTAATGCTAGTCCTGCTATCCTTACAGCCTGTCCTCATGTTTCATTTTGCCTGGATGTGCTTTCTGAGCATTCTTGAGGAGGGGCTGATGATTGAAGATATACATCGCTCTGAAGAGCTTTTGTAATGCCATTAAAGCTTTGTTTTCTTTTGATAAAAACTTCACTTTGGTGCAAAAGCAATCTTTTCAGACTTAATCGAGGAAACGGCCACTAAGCAGCTCAATGAGGAGAAATCGTGGGGCCTGGAAAGATGGCTTTTGAAACAAATAAATGCTTGCTATTGTACAAACCCATCACTGTGCTTGATGGCATCAGAAAGGGCTTATTTTGTAAGGGAGCTCAGAGTTTGCAAGGGCAAGGTGAGGAGCAAAGAAGAATGCCGGGGACTTACCCAGAGAAGTGAGCAAAGCCCAATGCAAATTATCTCAAAGAGAAAGGAGGGCTCAAATCAGTCCTTTTGTTTCACCTCCGCTTCATTGCTGGTCTTTTTGCGTTACTACTCTTTTACAGCTGCAAAATTCTTACAAGTTTCAGAATCTTCTATAAAGCATTATATTCCTACTGGTTATTGATAGCCTGAATAACAAAAGAAAAGAGAAAAAACACAAATTTTACTTAAGCCTAAATTCTACACCCACTCTCAACCTTTTGACTGAAACTGATAACATAACCTCTGAAAAACCCTGCTGTATGCAAGTTTCTCCATGCCACCCCACACAAATTGCCGGGGTGGTTCAACTTCTGATCACTCTGCAGGTAATTTTGTCCAGTCTTCAAACACTTCAGCTTTGTGCTGAGCTCTGCATTAGAAACCAAGCTCAGAAATTAGTCTGGAGGGGCTGAGTGGGAAAAGTTGCACATCAGCTGTCCAGTTTCTTCTGAAGGGGCAAGTTAGAACAGCATTATGCTCACAGCACTTCACATTTTCTGCCAGGGACGTAGGGTGGACCTCCTCAGTCATCACCTGCAAATTCTCAGTTGCTTTTCTCAAGAGTTCCTCAACAAATGCATTTTCAATGTTGCAGTAACTGGCCTAGCACAGGAGCAGTGATTTCCCCATACCTGCCAGTTACCTTTAGATTAATGAATCAGAAGGACATTACTTTGAGGAGATTTCTAATATTTGTTTGAACTAGAGCATATTTTTCAGGTGTGTTCTTGATTCAAAGCTTTGAGGAGGAAAACTGAGCACATTTTCAGTTCATCACCTTTCCTA
>JAYRBT010000082.1:39435909-39451364 GCA_036023395.1 Myiotriccus ornatus | reverse complement strand
ATATTTTTCAGGTGTGTTCTTGATTCAAAGCTTTGAGGAGGAAAACTGAGCACATTTTCAGTTCATCACCTTTCCTATTGCAAGGTGCAATAATGTAATTAAGGACAGACTAAACTGAAGTGAATAATTTTGTCTATTACCTGCGGGAAAAAAAAAGGAGGCAAAACCATAACTTGACTTAAGTGCCACTTCTTCTCCCAGCCTTTCACAAGTGGCCCGGCAGTGGAACCTGCCTCCACCAGACCAGCTGGGGCTGGAGTAAGAAAACTCCTCCACGGGCAGCAGATCTGATGAAATCCCCACACTCCGCCCCCAGTTCTAAATGAGGGAGCACGTGGCCAGAGGACTTTTAAAACTATGATATATTAGCAAATTAAGCATATATTGGTAAACAGACCTTGTAATCCAGGCTTGTTTAGTGGGTGTTATCCAAAAGCACCTTCTCTCAGTTGTTGGCCATAGCATGGTGTCATGCCTTTGCAAACTAAAGAGCCCTCTGCTGCTAAAAATCTAATTGACAAGGTGCTTAAGCTGCTGAAGTGTCTTGAGGATAATAAGGTCAATTTGTTTTGCTAAACTAGTACTCCTCCCCTCCGAGGCTCAGGTCAGATTAAAAGCTGTAGTAATTTTGTAGCAACTCCAGTTGAGGAGGGAAAAAAACATGGACATCATAATGTGTGTTTATACTGCTCTACCTGCATTTGCATATTATATCTTCTGATATATCTGTCTGTGAAAAGACAAGGCTCCTGTCCAGCATGGTTACCACTTCCAGGTTTAGAACAGGCTTCACAGGAACTGAGAGGAGACGGCTGCACGTGTGGGAACCAGCTGCTGTTCTACATGTCACAGGGAAGGACATCAACCTGTTGGAGCGAGCCTAGAGGAGGGCCACCAAGTCGATTAGAGGGATGGAGCACCTCTCCTATGAGGAAAGGCTGAGAGAACTGGGTTTGTTCAGGCTGAAGAAGAAAAGGCTTTGAGGTGACTTCATTGTAGCCTTCCAGCACCTGAAGGGAGCCTACACGAAAGAGAGAGACTATTTACAAGGGCAGGGCATGTAGTGACAGGACAAGGAGTGATGGCTTTAAAGTGAAATAGGATAGGTTTAGATTAGATGTTAGAAAATATTCTTTACTGTGAGGAGGGTGAGGCACTGGCAGAGGTTGTCCAGGGAAGTTGTGGATGCCCAGTCCCTGGAATTATTCAAAGCCGGGATGGAGTTCTGAGCGACCTGGTCTAGTGAAGGGGTTTGGAACGAGATGATGCTATGGTTCTATGCCATCATCTGTCTCTAGACCCTGGTCTTTTTTTCTATTGTGTTTTGCTCTCTTTTTCCCTAGATTTTGCATACTTGTAACAAAATGGCTTCAAACAACTGTGAAATACCTTTTACTAAAACTATGTGAGAGCACAGCACAGAGTCAGTTTCAGGATGCTTTTCTTGTAAGTGCAAAGCCACAGTTGTGACAAAATAGCCTAAATCAGAGCTGTTGAGGTGACTCACATCACCAGTCTGCTGCCTCTGAAACCTAGTGGTTGGTAACCTCACCTGAGGCAAAATAAAGGAAACCTGTTTCCTGCCACCATGGGCACATAAGACAAAGCATTTATCCTGAGGCAGGAATAAAAGCAAAAACTGTTCCTAATTATGTCTCCCAGGAGAAGTCGTGTCTGTACTTATCGAGGCTCAAGGGCTGCTGCTGTCAGGTGGAGACCAAGGAAAGCAGCTGAGAGCACCCAGGCTGCCTCATGTCTGCTAGGGCCTGTCAGACTGCTTTAGCTGTGTTAGTAACACATTATAGCTTAAAACTTCTCACTTGTGCCTTTTAAATGTTGTATCTGAAATCCTCTGCCCACTCACTGGAAGCAGTCTCTGTAGTTTCGATAGACAATAGTTATGCCAAATTTCAAGATGACCATATGTTATACTCTGTATCTGCACTTCTGTCTTTGCTGCTGTTCATCAGTGCATCAGGGTTTGTACACAGAATAGATGGTGGAGGGGAGCATCTGGCCACAGTATTTCACCAGCACACATGAAAACAGTTAAATACATCTCAATAAATACTTTTCCTTTAATCCAAGAGGATGTGAGAGTTGCAGACAAAGGTAAATCCATGGAAATGCAGGTTAATACCCAATTCCTAAAAATATGACTAGCATCAGTCAAAATGAGATGAGAATGACAGAGCTGTATGCAGGTTATATCTGGTGGATGTGAACCACACTGCGCAGGGCAGGAGGAAGGCATGGGAGGGAATCCAAAGGAAGTTTCTTAATGTTGCTCACAAGCCCAGTATGGTAATGTCCTGAATTATGTCCACCTTGACATTCCTCTTCCATCTCTTTTTCATGAGTGGATGAATTGTTTAGAACGGTACAAAACCACTGTGGTTCTGTGGTGGATTTTAAGAGACAGCCCAAGGAGGGTTGTCTTCAGGTGTGCCATCCCAGTGGTGAGTTCTCTGAAATGCATGAAATGAGTGATGATGCAGTCTGCCTCATCCACTCAATATTAATAAATGGTGAAGGAGCATTGCAAACAGGAAAACAAATAAAAGGCAGAAGGAGCGCCAAGAATACCTTAAATTTGGTTCAGGTTTTTTTCCTGTTATTAGGTTGAACCATTGTTTTAAAACTCACTTAAATATCTGTGTTTGCGACCATGGGTTTCCTAGAACACAGAAAAACGTCTTGTATTGTGCAGTTAACTTTTAAAACAATGGAAGAGTAGCAGCTACCCCCCCCCTTCAAAAGAGAAGTCTTAGCTTCAACATGGCCTAATTCCTCTGCTCCCTGAAAGAAATCTGTAAAAAGCAATGATAGTTAGGAAGCTGATTGGATCTGATATGCCTTCAGGGTAAACCTGAGGTCACTGATGACTGGACTGAATGGGTCCATCGCTGTACTTCAGTGGTGTTTGGAGAATTTATTTTGCTTTTGTCTTTTAAGTGACAGCTAAGTTGTTTCTGTGATGCCCTCTGCAGACACTGAGGAGCCTGAGGAACTTCAGAAAGCTTTCCAGTTCTGTCCTTTATTCCATTTCTCTGCATGTGCATCTAATAGCCATGTCCCCTGGTAAAACAGTAGTTTGTGGATGAACCTTAAAGTTATTCCCTGTTTAACTCTGGAAAAAACTTTTGGTGAATGAGGAGATAAGGAAAGCACAAGAGTTGAAGCTATTACTTGTGTATATGTACTAAATAAAAAATTTTAGCTGTATAAGAATTTAAGGCAAATTCCCTTGAGAAAGTTCAGTGTTCCTACTTCCCCTAATGAGAAGTGTCCAGTTTGCCATTTCCCTCAGCTCTTCATAGAATTCTCCCATGCAAAAACAGAAAGAGTGGCATTTCCCCTCATATGTACAGAGAGGAGTGAGAGCCTCCAGGCCTGCTGAGAACTGAAGGTGTCTGGACTTGAGCCCTTATTTCAACAGAAAAAAATGAGAGCAAGAGGAGGCTGAGGAACCCTGTCAGTGAGTAAGAACTCATCACTTAGTCTGCACAATGCTAAACATAGGGGAAGTTTCCTGTAGTTCATTGGTGCATCCAGAGTTTTAGGATATGCAAAAGTTTGGTCTAACAAAAGAACAGAAAGTATAGCAGTTATTTTGAGTTGAGAACATTACATTGCTGTTGGTTTTGTACAGTGCAATCATATTCGGAGAGAGCAATCACTGTGTTCAGAAGGTATTAATTTTTTACTGTGAGAATCTTTAAACATGCAGTGTTTATTTATCCTTTAAACAGCAAGTGCATCTCTCCTTCCCAGCTAAAAATTGTCCACGTGACATTATCATTTAGCACTTCCAACAGTGTTGGTAATACAGTACATCTGTCATGAACAGAATTACAATTTGGTTTTACACCTCAGTCACCTCTTAAATCTTTAGCATTAACAAAATCACAAATTGTGTACAGAATGCAAATGTATTTATAATTTCTAACCATTCAGGATATTTCATGGCTTCCTAAAATCTCAGCATGAGAGCAAGAACCCTTTCAAGAGAAAAGGCACCCATCCTGAAGTAATTCTGATCTAATCAAATCTGATTTGATCTGATATAATGTAATCTCATGTCCATCCAAGGAGTAGGACTTTATCTGTAGACATGATGCTCACACAATGGATTGGGAAGTTACTCCTTGCTTTGGCTGTGGGTCTTTTGATGGCTGGGTTGGTTAGTCCTCAAGGCCTGGTTTCATGGGATTGTTCCCTGGAAAGGGAAGCAGGTTGATCTGGCAATGGAATGAAGTGGTTGCATCATGCCTAGAAGCAGCAGGTGTGGCTCTTTTGGGTGACCCACTCCTCTGCAGAAAGCCAGAGTGATTTTAACAGCAGCTCTGGTCCAAGGAAAATAGCAGGGGGAGGGAATACCTGTTACCAGATCAAGTGGTAGTCAGAAAAAGGGACAACCTTTTGGAAACATCTTTTTTTTTTTTAAAAAAAAAAAAAAAGTCTGTTATTGCCATCTGTCTTAATTAGTCTAGTAAAATTAATTATTTGCCCCTGCAAAGCTTTCCTTGTTTACAGTAGCTTTGGCTTTTGCATTCATCTGTGGTTTCTCCATTTCCTCATCTCTAAAGAGTTGTCACTGAGAGATATTTCAAGTCACTGGAGGAATAAGATAGACCTGCAGGGACACTATCCTCATGGTCAAAGTGGGGCAGGTTCTGGTTAAATGCTGTGTGGACATTGTGATGTGTACCACACACATGCTGTAAGGCTGCTGAAGGCATCCAGAGGACCTGCATTTCCTACTGGTCTTTCACGTTGCTATGGAAAAGCACAGAAATGGGACTTATTTATCCCACATTTAAGCTGATTTGTAGCTAAGCATACGTGTAAATGCTTTGCTGAACTGTTCTCTGTGAAGATTGTTTTCTGACCCCGGCCTACAGAGTCCTAATCTTTCCGTGCAATAACCTAAGTGAAGATCTTCAGCACAAGCTGCAGTCTGTGCAGACACCTTATCTGCATCCATCTGAGTCAAAAAACAGAGGCAGGGAAAATCCCTGGGACGGGAACTCAGTCATCTGTGCTGGTACCTGGTCCAAGCAGGCAGCAGCCCTCCCAGCGGGTTGCAGGCAGTGCTTGGGAGCCAGCATGGGCCATTCCCAGTGACCAGACCGGAGGCAGGTTTTGGAAGAGAAGACTAGCTGGTAGCATAGACGCAGGCTGTACTGTGCTGGCTGGCCTCAGTGGCCAAAAGCAATCCCCAGCAGGTTCAGTTTAAAGCTGTATGGGTGCAAGTTTAATTTAAACCTGTACAAGTACAGCTTTAAAGCTGAAATGTCTTTGGGTGACAGTGGGATGGCAAATAGTTTCCTCATGCCAAATATTGATGGGCATTTAATATACACTTTGGGCACATGCTGTGACCAGGGAAGATTCCCTACTGATGTTATGTGAGTGCTCCTGATTCCTGCAGTGCTGCGGCGTGGGATGAGCACAACAGAGGAGAATCACAAGTGTAAAGTGCTTTAAAGATCACACTCTAGCAACTCTTACCAGAAAAATACTCTCGATTTGAAGTGTGATTTTTTTTAACAGCAGTTCTACCAAAAGACCTTTGTGGATGCAGTTACACTAAGGGAAAAGTGAAAGCTTTGACCAGTACAGCTGGTGTACTGAGCTGCACTGTCAGAAGCCTGGTGTTGCGGGCAGAAGCAGTTCCTCATGTGAAGGGCACAGCCGATGTTGCCTGGTGTTCTTCTAGTGCAGATTTATCCACCCTTTGAAGCACTACTTAATTTTAAAATGGTTATTAGCTATTTTTGCGTCAATTTCCGTGGGTAGTTGTGAAGAGTTGTCTGTTCCCAAACCGGTGTCAGCTCCGGTGACCCTGCCTGGCTGTGGCAGCGATGGGTGTGGTCTGAGCACAGGGAGGAGCTCAGGACTGCCGCCTGCCTCTCCATACCTCAGCTCGTGACCACTGACACTTGGACGCCTGATGAAATCCCTCTTCTGTGGGTGGACAGGATCAAAACCCTCACTAAGCCTGCCCCAAGGGGTCAGTTACTACAAGTTTGCATTGCAGCGAAATTGCATTGCTTGATTTTTCGCTCTAAACTCAGGTATTATAGTTACTCTGCGATCAGGCTGGAGTGAAGACAAAAGTAAACCAAATAAGGAGTACTTCATAAGGAGAACTTAGGGCAGGCAGCTTAGAAGCCTCAGTAAGATGCCTGACATCGAGTAGGCAAATCCTGCTCCTTCTCCAAGGAAATCCTGTGTGCAGTGGAAGAACTTCTGGAAATGCAGTATATATAGTATAAAAAAGGAAAAAGACAAATCCAAAGAGACACAATGACTGACTGGTACCATATTCAGTTATGGATTACACAGTGTTTACTATGCAAGCATCATCCATCTATACACATGTACACTTCCTTGTGCTGCCATTAGCAGCAGAAACTCAAGTGCTTGTACATATCTAGTACGAGCACATGGGGCTTAAGAGGAAAACTTGCCTGTAAGCAAATTTGTAAGTGTTTGGATTGGGCATTAACAATCCTGTAGGGCTATCAGTAGGCAGGGTGTCCCAGGAAGAAAAATAACATGGCCAGTATATTTCCTGTTTCTGAAAGGAGGAATTGATACCCCAGTGCCAATACACCACTGCCCCTAAGCAGGCAGATGTCTGTGCACATGGAGGAGATAGGACACAGCAGGGAACTGCGATGCTGGCACTTAGTGGATTGCATATCAGCCTCCTCTCAGTGGGCTTTGCAAGCCCATCAAGGATACAGGTAGAAGAGAGGGGGTTTTGCCGCCTATTGAGAGGATGTGAGAGCAAAATGCAGCTACACTAATGCTTTTCTCCCCTGCAGTAGACATGTTGCATGCAAACAGAGTCTCAAGAGCAAAGGATAATGGGAACAGTCACCTGCCAGCAGACTGACAGATTTCCCACAGAAAGGCACTCCTCACCTTGGAGAACTTATGATCTGACAATCAGATAAGAAGCTCTGAACAGACACACAGAAACTACTCAGAAACAGTGGGATGTTTCTCCTCAGTGCTCTGGCTGCATACTCACCTAATGAAGTAGTGTGGGTTGGAAATGAAATTGTTGCTCTTCGATGTATTTTTGTGAAAATGCAGCTCAGCAAAGCACAGAGTTAAGAATGATAAGGGTGAGTGTTGGGGAATTAATTAACCTGATCACACTGTGTGGGATGTAAGGCACAAATCTCAGTGGTGAGAGGGTTACAAGCCCCAGGGCAGATGATGACAATCTGTTGTGTAGTGGTCTCAAAGCTGGGCTGGAGGTGTCTCTAGCATTTAATGTGGCTTAAATGTACCCTTATTTGGGTGGTGTGGTGAAGGAAGATGACACTTGAATAGACGGCATCACCTTTGACATAAAGTTCTGTCCACAAAACCTATCAATGTAATAGCTAATTGGAGAAGGTGTAGCTACATCCCTAGTCTAAAGAAGGCTGCTTGTCTGCATGGCTACAAGCAGGACATGTAGAGCACTGAAGGAGCTGCACAAGCCTCTGCATGGCAAGGCTGCAGTGCAAGTACAGTGAGCTGCACTTGCTCTCACTTTTGCTGGCTATAAACACCTAAGGCCTGATTCTTCTTGCTTTGCACTCTGCATCATTAACATCACTTTCAAGAGTTGGGTTAGTGGGTGTAAAATACTACCATTTAGTAAGGCATCATTTTACCACCACTTTGCAGCATTGTGAAATGAGAATGTAGGCTATGAAGCAGCAAAGACCTGAGCCCCAAATATTCACCTCATTAGAGATCCACTGCCATATTAATGGGAAATAACGAGGTCAAATCCATCTGTCCTCGAATTACAAAGGCTGCCTGAGCTTGGGCTGGAGATTTTAATGGAAGAACAGAGATGCGTGCCAATGGATTTGGAGCAGGGAGTGAATTTTACTTCCCATTTTCCTGCTTTTATGTGAAACGTCAAGCAACACCCTGCTCTAATATTTTTAAAATAATTTGTATAACTATATAATAGATGCACATATAAACACATGAGTGTATGTAAGCAGCATAAATATATATTTGGAGATTACACTGTTCTCAATAGGTTTTCCAGGTAATTCTGTTTGAAAGAAAAATTATTTTTCCTTTTCATGTGGATTCTCACACTCTTTGCATATGTCTTGCCTGTGGAAGATAGGTACTTTTTTTTTTTTTCTTTCCTAGTTTAGTTTGGGTGATCTTTTTTTTTTAGGTCTGCTTTGCCGTAGGCCCTGAAAACAATAATAAAAAAATACTGTGGCAGTTGCTTCCATGTGGCTTGCCAAAGGGGTGTTAAGAAATTTTCCTGGTTGTTCTGTATGTGTGAGCTGCAAAGAGGTGATAAATTGCTGAAGGAAATTAAAGCTGGGGGTTGAAGCTCAAGTTTTGTACTCTTCTGGTTTGGGCAGTCTTGGATTACAAGACTGCTGGTTGTGTTGGAAATCAAAAGGTTAGTTTCTCTCTCTGACTCACCCAGGAGTGCTGCAAAGACAGATTAGTAGGTAAAAACATCACTCAGCCTCTGGTGCTCTCTGTGCTTGCTTTGCTCAGGTGCTGGAAAAAGAAACCACAGTCTGTCAGAGTGGAGAAGCTAAAGTGGTGACTGCAGTACTTTGGACAAGCAGCCACTGCCCTTCATGGAGATCCCCCCAGAGCAGGTTCTGCGCTGCCCTGCCCTCCCTGCAGTGCGGAGGCCCCCAGCCCCTGCACCCACCGGATGCTGCCTCCTCCCAGGGCACTGCCTGGTTAGTAGCAAGGGTGGTTGGGTATCAGCTCAGCAATTGTTTCTTGGATTCTTTCAAGACTGTTTTACATCTGGTGTCTCTCAATGAGCAATGCTTTGCTGTGAGTGGGGAAGTTGTAGCTCCCAGTTGCAGCTGCCAGCTGGTCACAGCTCGGCTTTTTTGCTTTGCCTTACGATGGCATGAGTGTGCCTACCCTTTCCAAAATGAAGGGTTTTTTAATGTGTTCATCCATGGTGCTGTGTCATAAATCCACATGAAGAGGTTTTCTTTCCCTTTCTCCTTCCCCCAAGTTCCAGGTTGTTGCAGTTTTGCCTTCAGCATCATCAGCTGAACAGCAGTAACGTTGGCTCTTAGCTAGAGCTTTAGATTGAAACATTTTGCAATGTTTCATGAAGGAAGGGAAGTTTTGTGGGCCCTGGGTTGTAGATGGGAACACCAAGGTGTAGGGCTGTGGTGGGAGTAACCCTGCATTACTCAGCAACAAGCAAGGAAGCCTGTGGGTTCTGACTCGGAGCAGCACGTGGTTGTACTGCTAGCCAGGACCTTCAGTCATTGCTACACCATCTTACTTTAAACCTTCCTACAACTTGCTTCAACCCCAGCTCTGACACTGCCTGAGAGCTGCCCACAGCTCTGTGTGGGGTTGCACAGGCTGCTCCTGCCCTGCTGTGCTGCTCAGACTGGCTCCTTGGCCACAGCAGCACTATGCTGAGACCAGTATCTGCAGCCACAGTCCACACCCTGTCCCCTTTCTGCAAGCTGGTTTTCTCTGTCCTCAGTGGCTGTAACTTGGCAGCTGGTGAGCTGTGAGCCAGCATCTCCTGCCTGCTTTTGCGGTGAGGGCAGAAAGGCAGGGGCAGTAACACCACCAACACCCACCGTGCCTCAGATGTCCATAATTCCCAGCAGTCCAGTTTATACTTATGTTTTCCTGGCCTTGCTGCACCTGTCAGGACCCAAGAGGAGAACAGGATGTGCCTGTTGAGATCAACTGCATGTAGTGACATTCAGGATGTGCCCAGGCTGATAGAGTGGAGCTGCAGTGCTGATGTCCCAAGTCTACCACTTCCTTGTGAGAGATTGTCACTGCTCAAAAGAACCATAGTTTTTGTTTGTAAGGCTGTGAAAGTATGTATGTGCACAAACACATATCTGGGATGAGGCTGAAATCATTGCTCACCTTCCTACAGACTTCTGCGAGGCTTAGGAAACAGGAGTTAAAAATAGGGGAATCTCCCTTTACCCTATTTGCCCCTAACCACTTTGTTAAAATAAGGATTGTTATTTGACAAAGAGAAGCACTCTATTAAGGCACGTTTGCAAAGCCCGCCAAAGCAGCAATACAAAATATTAAAACTGAAAGTAACAGCATATTGCCCTCAAATCTTATCCAATTCTGAACCATGGGACCCTCTGAAACACCAGCTGGGTGGGGAGAACCTGGTGGGACAGGGTGGGAATTTCTGTGAGTACAGATGCACTCTGCTGCATCTGCTGCACTAGCACTGGACACAGTCATGGACCGTCTTGAAGGGTCTCGGAAGGCATGTCCAGCTGTGGGATATGATAAAAAGAGAGTTGAAAAAACATGATAATGTTCAATTGGACGGTGTCAGGTCAGCCACCATGAGTCCTGAGTACATGTGGTAACCTGTCCACTGACAGGCCAGAGCTCACATTTTGCTCACAACGTGATTTATCCAACAGTTGCAAGTAGCCAACTAATATAGCTGAAATTAAGTTGTTCCTTCACAGAAAGAAGGAGGGGAAGCTTTGTTTTCTCGATAATTTGTCGCAAATACTGTCCTCTGCCCTTGCACAGTGCAGTGTAAACTTGCTTGTAATTTGTGCTGGAGGGGGGAAGTCAGCTCTTTGTCTGTATTTCATTGCCAAATTACACTTAAAATCCTTTCCTGGCATTGATTCCAGCTTTGATATGCATTAGTAAACATTCATGACACCGACATTAATCCAGAGTGAGCTTATAGTGATTTGTTATATTAGATACTAAAACAGTCATGAGACCATGATTTGATAGTGTTATCTCAACACCTTGCATAGAGATGCAAGGATGATTTGGTGACATATCATCCTTGACACATGACACATAGAGACCATGCTTCAATCAACACGCTGTGCCTCTGGGCAGAGTGGTGTTACAGCCTCTGCAGGGGAATGCCACTGCCTGCGAAACCGCCTCTCTTGCAACTAGTGGTGATGGCAGGGCTAAGGAGACTGGGAAGAAAGAAACCGAGGCTTCAAAAATCAAATACTCCAAAATATAACAAGTCTCCTGCATGTTAATGGTGCTTCATTACTTTCAGGCACGTCTAAGCAAGAACCTGCTCTTCACATAAGTACTTATTCTGCAAAGAAATTCAGGAGTAATGATATTAGTAGTACCATTGGCACTAGGTCTGGGCATAAACCCACCATAATTTGTGTCATTTCATTTTAATTCTGCCCTAAATCACTCTGCTTAATTAAATTCTAGTTATCTTGATTAATTTGAGTACGATGTGTCCACCTGATGTTCCTCAAAATATGTGACCATAATGAGCAAATCTTTAAAATACCAATGGGGTGATACGGTGACTGATAAAATTATGCTGGTTATGAAAGTAAAACAGAGTATTATCATTTGTTTAGAAGTGGAGTCAGGATGGGTTTTCTTAAACAGTAGTTTTTGCTGTGAGCAGGATCTGGACTTAGCTGTCTGTAGGCAAAGAAAGAGCAGGTTTCATTTTGCCCCACACTGAGACCTGTCTTCCAAGAGGTAGAAGAGATTGTGCCAAACCTTTCCCGGTGGTAAGTGCAACTGGTTGTAGCATGTTAGCTGGGCAGAAAATACTGGTGAAAATGCTTCTTTATGCAAATGAGACTTCACACCCAAGATTATTTTCAATCTGTTGAGAAGATCCTGTGTTTTAGTGATGTGGATGTGCCTGTTGTGTGAGGTAAGTGCTGACTTTTGGCTATACTGATGGTAACGAAGGGTTACAGAAATGCTGCAACTCAAAAAATACAAACATAAATATCAGGCCTCCAGCCTATCCACTGGGCATTTCTAATTGTCAGGTGAATGGATGAGAACTGTTGTGATAAATGTCATGTATCTTTTGGGTTGTTACACAACAGTGATGAGGAAAAAGGCAAGGCACAGAAAGGAGGAAGCTGGGGCTGCCTGTCTCTGCTTAGGTAAATAACAAGTTCTTCATTAGAAATGTCTTTAAAATTATTTTCTGAAATTTATAAGATGGCATGGTTGGTCCTGACAAGACTGGGTTTTGAATCATCACTGGTGAATATTATGTTGCTACCAGTGCTTTGCACACGCTGACACTCAGGCTCGGTGGCAAACAGGCAAGGGCACAGGTAAAGGCTGGACAGGTGAGGCTCCCATGATCAGCCCATGCCGGTTGCTGCTGTCAAAGTGTCTTTCTGTCCTTGCAGGCAGCTGTGGGCTTCAATTCATAGTCCCTGATGTTTAACTGGCAAAATGAAAACCATATATATATAGTTACTGGAGCGCTCAGAATACCACTGCCAAGGGGCAAGAATACTAACATCATGCAGGAACAATAGCATTTTAATTTTCCAGGTTGGAAATTGTGGTGGCAAAAATCCTAAATCACCCCAGAGGGACTTACATGAGCTAACAAGTCCTCAGGTATTTATGGTGCAACATACAGACGCTAGAGTTTGAAGAAGCAGCATGGATCCTGCTGAAAGAGTTAAATTAGGACTTTGGTCCTATCTCATCATTTACTTCAATAAGAAACCTTGCACATGTGATGTAATTTTTATGCCTTTGTGCTATTTTCACATGGCCATTTTGAGGGAGGCTCTTGTAATGTCTCCTCTACTGTCTCTTGCCACTTCAGGGTGGCAAAAATCACCCCGTGGCATGACATTAACACTGGTCATAGCTTGGTATGTGTGTGCAGGCTTTGATTAGGTACAGGGCCTGGTAAATGACAGCAATTTTGCTAACACTGCACTACTGTGTACATGACGTGGGAGTTACCACGAGCTAGTGCTGAAATTTGCAGTGTCATGGGTAGTAAGTAGTCACTCTTCAAAGCCTTGTGTACTCAGGGAACTTTCAATGGTTTAACTTAAAATAGGTTTCACACTGGGGAAAACTGTACAAGTACTTGGTTTCAGAAGCACAATGTTATTTTAATGTCATCTCTTGGGGGAAGGTTGTTTTTTATTTTTTTACCAAAAGAAGTGAAACGAAATGAAAGGGGTGTACCTACAAGCTGGATACCCTGGCACAGGCGGGGCCCTTGATTTGCTTAAAGACATTGTTTTTTGTTAAAGCCTATCAGTTGGTGTGATTTCAGTGAGGTCAGACACATCCTAACATCACAGTGGGAGGGATTTGTCTTCGGGAGCCAGAGCTGAAGCCACTGAGAGAAGAGCCAAGAACGGAGGAGATCCCTTAGCTGCACCTAACTTCTGAGGATGTGAAAAAGCTTGGTCAAGAGTCTGACTATCTCCAGCTTGGGCGTCTTAAATTAAACCTTCTCCTTTTTGTGTCCAATCTGTTCATCTTCCTCTTGCATAGCTATCAGCCATGAAGCTTTGACTCTGCCATGCCATATTGCTGGGCTACTGTGTGAAGACTGAACCACACTAAGAGGGTGTACACATTTGTGAGGAAAGCCTCGAGTGCTTCCCACATAGGTAATGATTTCTTTCCGTGTCCATTATTGTCTTAGCTGTATTTTCAGCACTTCACTCTTAAGAAGATAAATTAATGGACGTGCAAAACATCACACAGTGAGGTAAGGACTTCCACCCCAATAAGAGTTTTGTCCCTTTAAACTTTGACCTCGTGTTCGAACAACTGTTTTTGTAATGTATGTTTTAAAAATACATTGGGTAGCATCTTACACCTTTGTTAATATATTGAGACTCATTCTACAATATACACTGTAATTACTTTTCAGTGAGGTCCTAGATACATGAAAGATTAAAAAAAAAAGACTTCTCACTGATGGCAAGTTCTAAAAAAAATGAAAGCTGACTTATTACTTAAAGGAAAGAAATGGCCATGAAACAGGTATTTTTACTCAGCAAAAGAAAATTTTTAGCTTCTAAATATGCAGAGACACTAAATCAACTATCACAAATGTGTGCTGGTGACGCAGCCAACAACACTTAATTATCAGTTCTACAGGAAAATTAGGTGAGAAAATTACTTGTCTTTTTATATTTATTTTATTTATAAAAGAACCCAAAGATGATGACAATTCTCTCACTACAGCATGTTAGACATAGATGACTTGTCTGTCTCTTTCTTCTCCCTCTGTGACACAGACTGATAAATTCCTGCAATGTACACAATTTAATGTGTGTTACTTCTCTTCGGAGTTTTGGGGTTTTTTCTGCAGTGTTGAAGGAAGCTGTTTTGGTAGAGATGAAGCAGTCTCATCTTTTGTAGGGTCTTAGATGGGAAACATTTGAGTTATTGGGGCAAGAACCCTATTTGGTCCAATACACTGACCTTCTTTGCAATGTGGGGGCCATTTGTTTTTGTGTGTTGTTATTATCTGCATATGCCTCTTGCTTCTTTCTTCCTCAGTAAATCAATTGGGTCATTAAGCAATATCTAGGCATGAAGATACTGGTCATATTAACACAGTCTGATGTTAGTGCCTTCTTATATCCCAGCCTTACTATTTCCTTCCAGTGCAGAGGCAGAGATAAGCAGCCACAGTTGGAGGCAAGAGGAGGGCAGAGCATGAATGGTACTCCAGCAGTACCGTAAGCCTGTTTTGCGGCCAAACATTTTGTGTCATGAATAACATTTTGTATCACAGCGACATGGAAACAACAGAAGATGCTTACTGTTTTCAGGATTAGATCTACATTTTATCGATGATTTGATTTTCACTATCAGAACCCTGCAGCAGGCAAGAAAAATTTCACACTTTGAAGATGACTCAATATGTGATTAGTTTTGTGCCCCAGATCAGGCTTTAATTCCTCCATGCCCAGGTGTATAGTAAAACAGGAGTCTGTCCAGACCCACAGTCCAGTCTGTGTTTGGTTTATGTTTAGTCTCCTGTGGATGTCCTCTCTTCCCAGATGGACAGAAGTCAGCTAAAACTCACTGAAAGCTTTTGTGCTAGCAAACCTGGTTTGCTCCCAAAGGAACTCTAGAGGACAGGACTTACTTATCTTGTGTTTAAAAAGGTAATTTAAATGGTAATGGAAGAAGTGCCTCAGCCTTAAAAACGTACTGAAGCAGTCAGGGGTGAATTATTTAGTGGGTGTTCTTTTTCTCCCAACAGCAAAGTGAAAGCAGCACTTGCTTCCCCTCCAGCTGCTTGTTCCTGCCCACAGCAGTTCTCAGTTATGACTGAGCAGGGCTTTGTCCAACCAGGAGTCCCTCATCCTTAAGGGTAATCTTTAGCTTGTTTTTGCTTTGCTATATTTAAGCTGAATTGGTTTCTTCATCCACCTCCATAGGGAAACAGGGGTGGACTCAAAAGCCATTATCCCCTGTAACCCTACGGGAGAACAGTCTTTGATAGACTTCTCCGACGTAAGTTCATTTCTCAGACAACAGGTCTTCCATTCTCTGCTGTATTTCAGGGTCACAAGTTTAGCTGCACCAGCAGCGTGGATCTCTCACTGAGATCCCAAGCTTACCTAAGCCATTTTCACTTCAGCGTAAGCCACGTCTCTCTCAGGGTCACA
>JAYRBT010000082.1:39417660-39435809 GCA_036023395.1 Myiotriccus ornatus | reverse complement strand
CCGTTTTTCTTAAATATGTAATTAGCAAAGGCGTCACTACGAGTTTTGATTGGGTTTTGTCCGGAAATTTACTTGGATAAAACCATTCACAGCCCCAGGAAGGGGCTGGTGGGCAAAACCACGACAAATAGGAATAATAATGCCTGAGCAAGGGTATAGAATTCCCAGGGAAGAGAGTAAGGGAAGTTGTTTAGAAAAGGTTGGTACATCAGTTAGAAGGAACATGTTAATTTGCCCTTGATTTCCATCAGATGCCAAAACATTAAACTTGTATATGGTGGATTAAAACTGCAAGAGGTGAGAGAAAGAGGGAGAGGAGCAAATCTGGGAAAGGGGGAAATGTAAAATTACAGCAGATTTCCTTCCCATCAGCCTTCCCTGCAGGATGCTCAGATAGGCTCACTGCTGAGCCACAGCTGCTGTTCCTTCCAGTGTTACATGGTGACCCAGTCAGCAGCATCCCCTTGAGCCTGCCTGTCCCACAACGCTGGGAGCATTTCCCCTTCATGTGCTCTGCTGGTTACCTGCTCCAGCAGCAGGACAGCGTGGACTCCCCTCGCTCCAGCTCGGGGCCATGCCAGCTTGCTCTTGGCTCATGGAGATGTTTCTGGGTGGTCGGTACATGTGCTGAGAGGTTGGGGGAGCAGGGGAGGGAAAGGTAGTGGCAGAGGTCTGTCCCCACTGCAGCGCTGGAGCCAGCCCAGCTTGAGCAGTGAGCTGCTGCTTCCTGTGAGCATCCCAACATGTGGACACAGCTATGGCCAAGAAAGGAAGGGGCTGGTGGGTGTATGTTAGGCAGTTCAGACGAGTGGGCTTGTGGCACAGCAAGGTTGTTACAGGTGTAGGTGTGTTCTTTTTTAATTTTCTTGATCATTTGTTAATAAACATGCAAGCAAGGGTCTAGCTGGCTGTTGGAATTGGTACCGGTTCCGGTGCTACTGTGCCCAGCCGATGTCTGTATTTTCTAGGAGGGTACATGCCATTGCAGCCAAGGAAGTCATGCTCTCCTGGGGCTCAGATCTAGCAGTGTCTAATAAAAGGCCTGATGAAGAGAAAGTTCTGCAAGATTTCTTTTCTCCTGGGAAATTAATCATTGTATACCACAGCACACCTGGCATATGGCTGCCTATCCGTGGGAACACTGAATCCAATCCCTGATTCAGCAAAGAACTGTAAGTGGTGTTTAGTTGTGATAAACAGGACTTAAGGGCAGGTCTAAAGCTGGGCATGTGCTTAAATGAATCAAATTCATTTCACTTCTGCATTGAAAAGGTAAAACACTGAGATTTGTATTCTAACACAAAGCTAGTTTTTTTCTTAGGCAAGCACTGTATCAAAAAAATGGTAGTGATCCTGTTTTCCAGATTAATTCAGTTTATTTTGGATGTCTGTTGCTTTGTCTCTTCACCTTCCAGATATCACTTGCAAGGGAGACAAACTACACAAAAATTGATTTACAAGACCAGATGCACAATCCACATAGTGCAATGGGTCTTCTGGCTGTTATCTTTATTATTTGTATTGTATCACCCTGCTCTGGCTGCAGGACACAATGGCCATATACTTTGCAGTGGATGGTTAATGAGCTGACAAACAATCAACTAGATTTCTTTTCTTGGCTGATCATTTACAGATTTGTTAATGCTCTAATGTCAAAGTGTTTCTATCCTGGTATGTCTCACTGTCTAGAAAGAAAGCATTCATGCTGCCTGCCACAATGTAAGTGTCTAATTCTTCTTTTTAATGCTAATGGTAGATTGTAGCAGAGAACCCTAGAACAACATTTTAACTCTTAAAAATCTAGTCTCCTTGGTGGTTTTAACCTATTTGCTTCTTAATTACTCTGAAAGTGTCTTTGCTCTTGCATTTAAAAAAGAAGGATCTGAGATGTCATTTTCTTCTAAACAGTGATACTTTGAAACCAGAGACCTGCTTGTGGGTGTCATTCTATGCTTTCAGACATCACCACTTTTCTTTTGGAGGTTTAGAAATTGGTATGCAAATACCCTACACCCTTTTGCATTAACCTCATTAAGGCCAATAAACATTTCACTTTAAACATCAATGCTCCCAAATGGGAGGGTTGAAGGTCTAGCCTGCTTATCTCTTTTCAAACAGGTGACTCCTTATTACCCTCTGAAAAACGGCAATATAAAACAATCTCCCATCTGTAGCTATTACAGCCTGTGATGCAGTGTGCCCAGGGTTTATCCTCTCTCTTTTCCTGTGGTGTCTGCTTGGTCCTCAAATTCACACACACACTCTTAAACATTCATGCAATCACTCTAGTCTCTAATATTTGCACTAATTTCGTTGTTCTCCACTTTGCATTCAGCCTAGAGAACTCTGTGGAGCCACCGCAGTGACTGTGGGGGACAAAGCAGCAGTGGCAGCTGGACAGACACCCCATCCACACGCAGTTCCACTGCAGCTGGGTCACCGGCCAGTGGGGGGATTTACAGTGAGACAAACCTTGTGTTTGTGTCCAGGGACACATGGGTGCAGTGGGGCTGAATAAAGGACACACTGAAAGGAGGAGCGAAGGCATGTGGTGCTAGAACTAAAACAGAAAGTTGAGGTTTTGTGCTAAGCTTAGAAAAAAAGCAAAAATTTCTCTCTGTATCCAAGAAAGAAGTGTGGCCTGTTGGGTAGAGCAGGCAGCAGAGTCAGGACAGATGTTTAATTTCTGGCTTTGTTGCTGGCTGTGGTGAGACTTTATCTATGGTCACATTTCCTATATTTAACATGAAGGTTGTAATTGCTAAAATGGTAAGAACCAGCGGCTCTGCAGGAGATTGGCTGATAGGTGCAGAAACTGCTTGGGATCTCTTCTGTAACTCATGACAAATTGTAACAACACTTTAAAGTCACTCAGATGGAGAATTAAATGCATGAATTATAAAAAAAAAAAAAAGCGATTTTTAAGTTAATTTTTAATATGAGAGCCTTTAAAAACGTTGCATTTCTTGTTCTTCCAGAATTCTTTTTCTTGCTAAAATAACATATGCAAGAAGTGTAAGTAGTAAGAAGAGAGGAGACTGTGCCCCCTTCTCCCTCACGCTTGGAGCCAACAGCTGAGATTCAAATGCAAATGCCAGTACTCTCTAACTCTCCAGGAACTTCTGAGTCTTGGTGTCTTACACCTATGTGACAACTTTAGGCTAAATTAAAAATCAAAGAGATTTCCCCTGGAGTAAGGTATTGCTTGTTATAAGTGAGGATATCATAATTGGAGCTGCCAGGAGGTTTATGAACTCCACTTGCTGAAAGGGGCTTTGGGACTGTGAAGCACCAGAGTCTGTATTTCCTGTCTGGAGTCGTCCCAGCTGCTGCCCTCCCCGTGTCAGATGTGTAAACCAACAAACATGCTACAGATCCAATTTAATTGCCAATATGCTCCTCTCTTCTGTGTGAATTCGATAGATTTGGGGGACTGAGATTGTACCCCCCCCCCCAGCTCTCACCCTGCTGCCGTGGTGCCTCCTAGGGAAAAAGACAGGCAGGTCCTGGGTGCAGGTTCCCCCTTTGAGGGTGCTGTGCAACCTCCTTGTCCCATCTTGTCTGACTGGAGCTGCCTGATGTTGACAGGTCAAGGTCTCAACTGGAGCTGCCAGTCTGTGCATTTCAAAGCTTTGATTCCCCCCAGCTTTTCCTTCACTGTTCTCTAAGCACGTGCCCACCCATTGTAGCTAAGGTGTTAAAGAGGGGGGAAGCAGACCTTTGGTACCTTTATTTTAGCAAATATAGGATGGGACATTCAAAGCCAGTAGCTAGAAACACAGAGTGAGTGCCTTTAATGGCAGAGGAAATTTTTTCTTTGATCTCATCATATCTGTTCTTCATCTTTCCCTTTCCTCAGTAAATCAAATTACAGACTTTTCTGGAAAAATATCTCATAGCTGAGAATCGCATTCATGTTTTTTGCTATATGTGAAATTTCAGAATAAAATTTAAATCTAAATTACGGTGTAGAAAATGTACTGTACCTTTGCTGGTTTGATTTAGTCATAGGAATCATGTATGCATGTAACAGAGAGAGAGGGAGAGAGGAAAAAAAGACTAATAGTGTTTGAAAAGGGTGTAGCCATCAAAATTTGATGGTAAAAACTCCAGCAAGTTTGCTAACTTCCATGAAGTGGTAAATGATCAGCTTAACTTGGCCTGTGATGCGTTAATGTTTCTTCATTACAAAGTAAGGTGGTTGAGGAGGGAAATATTCACTCTGCAGACAGAATGTTTTTTTCCAGGTTTCACATAATTTTAAAATGAACCATTTGACAGTAAAATGGTAATTTTAAATACAGAGAAAGATTGGATTTTTTTTTAATTTTTTTTTTTTTAATTTTAAGGGGAATCTGCAGAAGGAATAAACCTCCAAAGAACAGAGAGATATAGGAGCACAATAATGAATTTGCAAAAAGAGAAATGTGATTCTGTATATTATATTTCACAGCCAGAAATTGTTAAGTTGTAGTTCTATGAACTCCAGTTCGTAGTCACTGAGAAAACTTTCTGTGGAGTCAGTTCACTATTGACTAACACTGCAACAGACGTTTTTGATAGCAAAAAACAAGTGTCAAGTGCTGGCATTTTGTAGCTGGCATCACTTTCCACCAGTCCAAACCACACTAAGGAGAACAGTACAGAGAAAGAATCCAACCCGTGGACGCCAAAGATCAGTGAGCACAACTGTAATGCCTCACTGGTGGTGTTTGGCTCTGGCTCAAGTTAAAGGCTAACTCAGACATAAGATTTGGGAGAGTCAAACCTCAAGTAAAAAACTTTTACATAGGTATGTGTGTGTACACATTGCTGGATCAGTCCAAATATCCATTTATCCTCTCTTTGGCAGTGGTGTACATGCCACACTTCAAGCAAGGAGTGCTTCCAGGCTCCCTGCATCACATGAATGTGCTTGGCAGCCCCATCTGGGTGTGTTTTACCTGGGCTGTTCCAGGCTGTTTCCCATCTCCCCAGCAATTTGTCTCAGTGCATCATCACCATTTTTGCAATTATCACAGTTATTCTTGTCTTTCTGCAAGTAAACAGTGAGGCACATGAGTTTTTTACTCAATGTGAAGTATTTCACCATAAATATTTTTTTCTTGCACTATCAAGTCTGTTTCTTCTCCATTTTCTATCAAGCTCTTGATCTTACTACTCCAGCACTTCCTCCTTGTTACTCAAGGAGTGCCAGTGAGAGAAGGCTCTACGTACAAACACACTCACGTACCCTTTTATTTCCACATCGTGACTTCTGTATTATCAACTGCTTACAGATTTTTATCCATTACTGCTAAAATAATTCTTGAAATTGCAGGAGTTATATGTCTGTTTTAAAGAGAGAAAGCAAGTTGTAGCATGTAGCATGTGTGCTTTGTGCAGGAGAGTTTACTCTCAGTCCATGTTGCAGGGTTTATTTTTCAGATCTCACAGGAAAAGGGCACTGGTGTTGGGATTGTCTGATTCCACGAGAACCTCCTCATTTAAAAGGACATCACTGATTGCCTGTTAATTCACTGGGTAAAACTTAAGTAAGCAGAGGCTAATGTCTCTCTACTGGTTTAATTAACGACGATTACTTGTCTAAAGATAAGGTATTTTCAGTTAAAAGCCATCTCCTTCAACTCCCGATCAGCTGAGAACAGTTCAAATTAGTTTTAGGGTAGGGTCAAAGACCAGAATTTTAGGGGTTTGAAGTTTTTTAGCTGAGCAGATCAACTCGTATCTGGGGGAGAATCCACATCTAAGTGAAAAAGGGGGAGGCTGGGATTTCCATCTGCATGGAAGTGGATTGTTTCGGGGCTTTAAACAAATGAGTTAATGAGGTGGCACTGACACACATCTGTCCCCCCTGGGAGATCTGAAGTCCAGCGCATAGTCCACTTGAGTGTCACCAGCAGAGGCATGAAGCTGGAATAAACCAAACCAAAGACTTACATAACTCTTAATAGGCTTTGAGGTGATTTGGCATTCTACAAATTTGTGCAAGCAGGGGAAGAGGCAACATTTAGAAACAAGTGGAAACGTGCAGGACAAAGAACAAAGAGCAGGTCAAAACTGAAAGTTTTGTGCTGCTCAGAGCAGAGCTTTGGTGACAGCTTTCTGCCAGGCAGCAGTGAGGTTCTTCTGCAGATGCTGGCAGTGTGACTCGGAGGGGACTGCCCGGGCCAATCTTTTGAAAATCTCCACTTTTTAAAAAAAGTGTAAATCCTCACTCTGATTGTAGTGTTTTAGTTGTAAACAGGAGCCAGGTCCCAAGGCATCTCTCCATCCCCAGGACTTAGCGAGTGAGAAGTGCCAGCTGGCATCACACTGCAGTCTGCACTGCCTGAAGGCGTCCGGTCAGGCAACCCAGCCTCACTTGTCAGTGGGGCAGCTGAGCTACATACACGTGGCTGGAGAGGCTTTGAATGGATGAAGACTCTGTAGCTCTGCGCTTCAGTTGTATCAAGAAACTCACATGCTGCTTGAAGGTCTGTAGAAACTAAATCCCATGGCTGTATCTCTATGACCCTCCTTACCCCACAGGGCCTTGCCTTCATATGGTGAGAAGATGGAAACTTGGGCTTCCCCAAGATGCTACACCACACCCTGCTCTGGTGTTGATCTCAAGGCCCAGGGTCCACAAATGTTTGTACCTCTTGCAACAGATGTTTCTGGAAGTGTTCTTTCAAGAGGTGATCTCGAAGCCAAGGCAAAGCTTCCACTGAACTGTATCACTATGGACCAACCAGAGCAGAGACAAGGATCATGAATCTTCCACCCTATGCTTGTGTGGTTCTGGTTTATTGACTTGCAAAAAGCCCAAAGGTACCCACCAATTTTTGTAGGGATTTAGGTCCAGGGCTTCAAAAGTCTTGAGGCACTTAGCTCCCATCGCCTTATGACTTGAATAAAAGGGTTGTTGAAGTTTGGTTCTGGATGACTTTGTAGATTTGCATGCTCCTTTATCCTGCTGTCCCCCCACTCTCCTCAGTGGCACTGCTCATGGTGTGTTTGCTGCCTCGTGGGTCAAGAAGGAGGCTCTGTCATGACACAGCCCCCTCGTAATGCCAAGGTCAGGGCTTGCAGGACCACAGGCCCCTTTTTGCATCCTGTAGAGGTGATGGGAGTACACAGGTGGATACTGGTAAACTGGAGTCTCTAATGGCCCTTCCGTAATTTCAGCTGGCCAGCCACTGATCTCTAAAGTACTCCTTGATTAAGGCGGGGGGAGGGAATGTACTCCTGTTTCCCTCACCCTAGTGCAAAAATGTGTAGTTCACTCTCAGCTGTTTGAATCAAGCAAACATGATCACACAAGAGCATAGATTTTGAATTTTTCAATGCAGCATCTTTGGCTTGATGAAAGTCTGCCTTAGACCTCTGTGAACTGTCTGCACCCCTCGTCCTGGAGAAACGTCCCCGCCTAGGGTGGCTGTGCCTTGTCTGGGTGCATGTGGCCCCAAGGAGCCAGTCTGGGAGTCAAGTACCTAAGGATCTTATAACCATTTCTGGACATATCTTTTTATACTGTAAGAACTACAGAAAATGACACCGCAGAAGTTTCCTGGCCTTCTGTCCACATCTGCTTAAAGAAAAATATTTTGCCTCCTTCCTCCCCAGTTGTATTACACAAAGTCACAGACAAATAGGGGCACAAGTAATAGTCACAAGCAAAAGGGGCAGGGTACAATTCCATGGCCTTTTCTCCCCCTCACCACAAGCTCAGTCTCTGGAGGGACCTCAGACTGAATTTACTCCCTGAATGCAAACTCTTGGGATTCTGCCAAGTATGCTGGAAATTCAGTGACCCATTTTTGTGTCCAGATCTGAGTTTGTGGACAGAGTGGTATTCAACACATTCGTACAGCAAATGGAGAGGAGCCCTTTTTCCATCTTTAGCTTCATGTTTGGCTTGACCACTGTCTGATGCTGCTCAGTGAAAGCCAGGCTCTGGGCAGGGAAGCAGCCAAATACTCTAACAAGTGGCTTGCAAGGGAGGAATGTCCTGCGGTAAGTACGGAGCAGCCTTGTCACTTCTCAGCCAATCCTCCGAGGACAATAAGGAAGGAGGACAAAATGAGTGCAGCCCTCCTGGGCCTCCCCTTAAGAGTTTAAAAGCAAAATATTGATTTTGAGTTACCCTGCTTCAACTCAGCTTCACTCTCCTGATATTTTTATTCCCTTGTAGGTTTCTGACTCCATTCGTTTTTTAAAGAAATCACTGGTGAAATTGTGGTGTGTCCATGTAACATTCCTGCACCTAAAAATATGGTCAATTGACACCTTGGAGGTTTCCAGGCAACTCTAACCATTTGTGACATCTTTAGCTGCATCCTCAGTATGTTCAAAACAGATGAAGTGAACGAATTGATTTTAGCTGTATAAAACCCTTGACAAAAATCTCTTTGTGGCCATCCAGTTAGTCTCTTGATGATTCATAGAGTATTTGCTTATGCCATGAACTTGATCCTTCCCACCTCTCCATTTTTCTTTTTTTCAGCTAGCTGTGCCATAGGTTTTCTGCTCCTAAGTGCATTGCAGTCACCTTCCCCAGAACTGGAATCAAACAATGCTGTACCTACAGCCACGATGTCATCAGGTCAGACCTCAGCATTATGTACACCATACGCACCATAAGAACAGCGCTCAATGGTGTCAACATTGCTAGGTGTTTTAAATTATTGTCACACCCAAATTGCCTAATAAAATCAGCAGATTCGGTTAACTTGCTTCAAAGCCCAGAAAAGGCAAAATGATTTTTCAGCTTGCTTAAGGAGATAATGGATAGAACAACACAGCAGAAACCTTTCCCTTTGCCCCCAGAAAAAAAAGAACATTTGCATGGGATGAAACATGCAGTAGGCCGGGAATAAATTAAGTGCAGAATTTTAACTCCTTTAATCGAATAATGTGATGTTTATGGGTGTGGTCCAAAGGAAATTCTTTTGAAGACATATGGTCTTTTCACTGTACCCTATTTGGGGATCAAGTTCCATTGTATTAACAAACATATAGATAAATTGTCAATGGGCTTGATTGTTTTGGGTTTTTTTTAAAGGTGCCTCTGACCCCAGGGATTTGGGCTTGTCCAAGTACAATACACAGTAACCACACATGGTAAGTAACCACACAGAATAATTTCAGTGCTCAACATTTGGTGTCTCAATTCCACTTGACAAAATTGGAAGACTTAATCAGAGACAGGAGCTTGCTGGATGCAGTGCTGGAAGGGCTGGAGTGATGATAATATCCTTTAAGAAGTGCAAGATATTATTGATTGACTACATAAAGACTTATCTGAACTAAAAAAAAAAAACCAAAAAACAAAACCACAACAAATGCTTCTGGCAGTAAGAATGCACAGCGAGGTGTGAGCAGGACACCAGGGTCTGGCTTTGGCAAAGTATTATGCACATGCAGTAGAATTACGCCCTTGCCTAGTGCCTTTGGTTGGCTAAACTGGTAATTACCTCTTAATGCCTCTAGCCTGGCTTCTCTGCAACACAGACCTTAGGATTTCTTAGTCAATCCTGCATAAAGCAGAACTTTATGTTTGAGCAAGAGCATTTTCTAAAGGAAAACATCAGATCTGAAGGAAGAGTAACAAAGTGTCTGATAAGCTGATCTAACATTAAAATAAGTAAGTTAATTAATTAATTAATTAATTAATAATCTACAAAGCTGCTGCTTTAAGTATCTTTAATTAGATGAATTGAGGTGATTCAACTGAGATGATCTCTGCCATCTATAGGAAGATGTCTTGTTCCCTTTCCTTTATCCCTTCTTTTCTCCACCTGCCCAGTCTGCTCCTCAGACCCTGCTTTGATTCAAATTAGCAGAATGTTAATATAGAGTAAATGATGATTTTCATGTGAATGGACACAGGAAAATCACATGGATGATTCTCCATCAGCTGAGAAAATAAAGTGAAGGGCCATGTGAACACTAAGAAGAACAAACAGTTCAAGGTGGGAAAGAGTCTTTGAGCCAAAATCAGGAAAGGAAGAAACAGGGCATGGGAGGAATGGGGATCACCACTTGAGACAGAGACTCATCAACTTCAGCTCCTTTGGGGCTTCATTTTTGGGGAGAAAAGGCTGCTCCCACAATGTACAGGAACATACTGGGACTTTTATGTTCTACAGGTCGTGATGCCAATATGAAAAGTCTGCATCCTCTCCCACTGTCTGTGACATCCACACTCCTGTTTCCTCGTTGCATGCAAGTAGGCAAGACCTTGGGCTCTGCATACTGCAGGTGTGTGGCTGTGGCTGGGACCCAGCATGGGGCGAGAGCTGCTGGAGGGTTTAGTCTGTTCACTGAGCTGTTCTCCTGCACTCCTGGCTGTCCTTGGGCATATGGGGACATTTGGGCTGTGATTGGTGCTTGACAGCCTGGCCAGTGAGTGATAGGTAAAGGAGCATTTCCAGATGCATTGGGAGAGAGAGGAATGGCAGCCATCCATAGCTACAGCATCTGATTCATTCTGCATTGAAGAGGTGACATCAGACTCCCACTGGCATGATGGCACCGGCTCAGGCTGGGGAGAACCAGGCACCAGTTCTGGTCAGGTAAAAACTTTACCTGAGAGTAAGGACTGAAACTGCAGCACATGAAGTGTGCAGGACTGTGGCAGGTGGGGATGGAGGAAGGGAGAGTCCTTGAAAGCCTGTGGGTTCATCCTGCCACCTGCCCCATCACCCACAGCTTCCCCTAGACCTAAGGGGTGCAGCATCGTGCCCCGGATTTCTGGTTCCTCTCTGGTGCGTGTGGCTTCCTGCGGAGCTGTTCTGAACTGCACTTGTTGGGAGCCGCCACACCAGTCAGCAGCATGCTGAAAAGCATCATCTGAAATGTCTTGGCTTTTGCAGCATAAGCTTGTTTTAAAAAGCTGTGATCATATCAGCAAACAGCCCGTCACATTCCCCTTACCCTCCTGCTGAAACTGTGGCACACCCTATGGTGACCACCCCAGAAATAGCAGCAGCATTTCCTCCAGCTGCTTATGTCCATGTTCCAGGACAGTCCCTGCAAGGCCAGCTCTCCCCTCAGCCTTGTGTGGGCAAGGTGGGGATCCAGGGCAGCTGAAGTTGAGAAGCATCTCAGCTTAATGCACCAGGGCTCTTTGAGTTTGGGAACAGGCGTTGGAGTCCGAAAGGTTGATGGGGCAGGCGGGGTGGGGGTGGGGTGTGTTGGGATTTGCTTTCAAGCTGTGTCAATTGACTTCTGAGGCTTTTCTGAGCCAGTCAAAGCGAGGTGAGGCAAATTTGCTGAGTGATTGCTGCTTCCTGCCCCTTGTGCTGGCACCCTGGGGGACATGGATGAGGACGGAGCAGTCTGAGCCCAGGGGACACTTCCTCCCTGTTTGCCTGCCTCCTCACACACCTGCGAGGGTGAGGAGGAGGCTGAAGAGGAGCTGTTTCTGTTCACTGTTGGATTTATGGCAGGGCATCTGTTTGGGAATGGTGGAGCAGACTTCACTCTCTGATTCCTGCCCTGCTGTAGGGGAGGGATGAGCTGGGGGAAGCTGCAAACAAAAGTGGGGCAGAGAGAAATGGGCTGGTGCTGCCTACTGGTGCTTTTGGTTTTGAGAACTTCACAGCCCTTGCCTTTCTGCAGCTGACTGAAGCATGTGCAGGCAAATCACAAGGTCTCACTCCAGCTCAGCCCATCTGCTGGGGTGAAGGGGTCAGGTGGAGGTGCTGGCTCTCACAAGAAGGGCATTCACAGAGCAATGCAGCCCAGGCCCCGGGTGGTGCTCTGCTCTGCCCCAGTTACTGATGCAGGTGTCTTGGCAGTTTCTTCTTGAGGTTTTTGTTTTCCCGTCAGCCCTGAGGCAGCCATCCCTTTGTACCCACCCTGCCTTCCTGTTTCACAGAGAAGATTCGAGTAAGGAGCAACTGGAGCAACTACCGCGCTTCCCCAAGGGACAGGGAGCCCTGCAGGTAGTAGGTAAAGCTGCTGACAGATGGCAGTGCCCAGCAGCACAGGGGCCTGGCAGAAAAAAAGGGCAAAGGTAGAGATAGGAGGTCATGGTTATGGTAAAAATGACAGCTTAACAAAGTTAGAGAAAAATATTTATCAGCTAATGTGCCCTGCCTACAAAGACACCAATGTCTCCTCAGGCTATAAGTCTAAATGTGGAAAAAAGCTTGACCTAGTAATTTCAGAGCTGACTGAGGTTTTCCTAGTTGAGTACTAGCATGGTCAGTCAGCCAACCATTGCTCTTCAAACACAGTAGTTTATCAAAAGCATTTATTCTAAAAAGAAAAATGTTATTCCAAGCCTCCAATTTAAATATACAGAAATCCAGATGGGAGAAGTGTTAATTTGAATTTGCACATACAATATCACAGCCTGTAGGGGTTAAGGAGAAGGTAGAAAAATAAAACCCATACTTTTTTTCTTTTAAGTAAATTACATTATCAAGGTCTTTTGGGGGGTTTTTTGTTTTTTTTTAAAATTCTGTATTCCAACTGCCATCACCTTAGCTATTTCTTAAAAACATATTTAGCTGTAAGAGGAGTGTTTAGTAAAATTTGTCCCTATTTCGGTATTAAGAAGGACAGATTATTTTGGTAGCCAAGCCAGGTAAGGTAACCAAGCTCAACCTATGACTATTTCTGTACCTGTCCACTGGAACGTAACATAATCGATTTTTAAGATTATGCATATTCAATTCCAGAGTGTCAGCACTGGTGGCTGAACCCCCTCATATGGCTGGTGCAAGAAGAGCCAGAATAATAGCAGGAAAGGACAGATACCTAGGTGCTCGGGTTATTTAGGACAGCTAGTGGCCTTTGGCCAGCCTGTGCTTTCTGAAGACGTCAAAGGTGAGTTGCTCCCAGTCCAGGCACCATCTGCTCTGCTTTTTCCTCCAGAGGAAGTTTAAAGTATTGAGACCATAAAAAGCTGGTTGTATACCCTGGAGTACTTCAGTGTTGGTTGCAGGAAACCCAGCTGGACGTGGATCACCATCAGATAAACTATCAGTAGCTCTCGGGGTGTGTTGTGCTGAGAAGTTGATGGGGCAATTCGTGGGTACCAGCAGTTGTGGGATGACTTTAGGGCCAGTCTCAGCATGCAGCAGCCCTGGCCATCCCTGCATGGCGGTGACACATGTACAGTGCAGCTCACAGGGCAGCAGAACACAGATCTGGAGCACTCCTGGGAAGGTGGAAAGTGGGTTTGAGCCTGGGTGCTGGGACAGACCAGTGCTGGTGCAAGACCGCTCAAGTCAATAGTAAAGATGCCTACACCACAGACTTGCCCACACTGAAAAATAAGAAATGGCAAATGTGTAGCTGGGGTGCTGCAGATAGATGCTGGTGAGACAGCGAGGGACGGAGGGATGGGGCTCTGTGGGGAAATACAGTGCCTAAACTGCCAAGAGATTTTTCAACCCTGGTAAATCTCTGCCGAATTCATGTGAGTCACAACCAGCGAGAGTTGTTCTCATTGCTATTGAGAAATATGAGGGGGGGAGAGTCTTGTAATATTTTTTTTTCTTTCATTTAGTCACTGGTTTATTTTCCTGTGAATGATAGTAACAGTTCAGCCTGCAAAGTTGATGTAATTGTGAAATTTCTTTTTAGCTGTCACAGTTTAAATGCCCATGTGTATGGTCTAAAGCAGATCACCTTAATAGCGGTTTGGCTATACCTAATGCTTTTATATAATTTTTTTTAACTCAATTTTTATAGTGGTATTGTGCTAAGCTTTTTTTAGTGCTTCTTGTTACAAACACCAGTTCCACCTCTCATTTTTTATAACTGCTTGCAAATTCTATTAAGTCAAAATTTCCAAATGCAACAAGCTACACAAGTCAGGTATTCAATCAGGTTTTAATAGACATCGCCGTACCTGTCTTTCCTCAGAAGGCTGTTCACGTGGGCTTTTCAGGGATTTGCTATAGCAGAGTTGAGCACATCTTCTAATTCACAGACCTTAAAACATTTTCTGTGGAAACTGCAACCTTCTTTAAAAAACAGTTAATGTTACTGAAGGTCTTACAGTTTTACAGAAGATACTAGATGGTTGAATGTACCTTTCTTAGTCAAGTTTTGGGAGTGCTTGAGATGTATCAGCTGAAAACTACTGATGTTTACTAAGATAGGCTCTGCATTAAATTAAAATCTTCCACACAGACCTGTCACTAACTGAATACATAGACTGAGGCAAATTTCATCTGAGTAGCACTGTATAGAGTTTGAATCTTTGCAGAGAAATGAGAAGTCTCTGACAGACTCACTTATTTGGAAGGAGGCGATGGGTAACGAGGAGCAAATTCATATACAATTTTGGCAAAGCCTTTGCTCAGGTAATGGGCACACAGTCCACCTACCAAAGTTTGCAAGGCTGTGGTTTCAGTTAGGTGTGGTTTAGTGGTCATAAGAGTTTATGAAGTCACTTCACTCCTCCGCTGTGGGTTCTGGCCCCTGTAGCACAGCATATGACCCCAAGCACAACCACATGGGGATCTTGGCCACGAGCGGGAATTGTAAGCATTGACTTAGGTTTCTGGCTGACAAGGAGATCCCACCAGTGGTAGGACCAGCCTGGCCTAACAGGCCACAGCTGGGAATACGAGTGATGAAAAGGGCATGCCCCAAAGCAAAATGCTGTGAACCTGCAGCAGCCTTGCTTTATGTTAACCAACCATAGTAAAGCATCTTTCTAGCTCTTAGCCATATCAGATACCACTAGATTACACTTTGGTGAGAGAGACAGAAAGTGCAACTAGGCGTGATCTGCCACTGCCTATTACTATTCTGAACTAGCAGATTTATAACTCTGGGTTTTATGCAAGTGAATACAGAGGAAGGCAAGCAGTGGAGAGCTGGTTCAGAGAGGTGTAACTGCCTCTGTCCTGGGTGTTTGAGATCAAATCTGGAGAGAGAAACCAGTGCTGGCTGCTTTAACTCTCTAATTGCTGCTCTGTTTGGGGTTGGGAGGGCTGACAGTGTTATTGCCCTGGCCTCTGCCACATACACAGCTTTGCTGCAGCTAGACCAGCTGCCAGAGTCGAGGGTGCAACACTTTCAGGAAAATCATAATGTATCGCTATACGCCTTAAAATGTTACAGAGAGTCAGGAGCTGCAAGTCGATCAGACTAAGGTTCAACAAATCTGGTTTTAAGGTTCTTAGTACTAAACCAGAGGTACTGTGGGTGTGGACTTAGGGTTGCTGGTTGGCACACTCACACCTGGGCTCTGATTTCTTCAAAACGTGCCTACAGGTTGACTCTGCACCAGCAGCTTTTCCACTGAACCAGATGCTGCCTACTTGGCTGCAGTGGGCTAAACCTCTGTGGGGGTTGTGGGCCAATTTGACAGAAACTAGACCGCATGCCCGAGCCTAAACTGGGTCAGGTGGCACCACCGGGTGCTACAGCAGTGCAGGAGTCTACCCCTGCTGAGCGCAGAGCCCCAGCCCTGGGTGCTGAAGGCAGGCAGCAGGCAACAACCTGGCCAATCTGACCTGGCTCAATCTGTCAGGGAGGGGTCAACAGAGTGCCTGTGAAACCAACAGAGGAAGTTTCTACCCCACAGCTTTGGTTTTGTTCTCGTAATACTGCTTGTTGCCTTCATTGTGCTGATACAGCTGTTAGTAAGATTGCATGCTGAACCTGATCACCCAATGAAAAAAAAAAAAAACAATGTTAAAAGCACACCCTTTTGGGATGAGGTAATTATTAAGCAGAACTACCCTCAAGGCTTGATTAACAGCCCAGTCTTCCAAATGTTCATACAGACTCAGGAGCAGAGACCTGAGCCGTAGGAGTGGGCAATCAACTGCAAGGGAACCGGAGATTTCATGGTCTGCTTTTGTCAATAAAGCGAATGCCTGGTGGAACTGCAACCAGAGTCCTTCCACTACTTCTTGCAATAATTATTCTCTATTTGGACTATGGGCCTTTCATGTGTTGCAGGATCATGTTCTTGTATGTACTTCATATCCTTCATCTGAGCTATGTGTGCCACTTTGATTCCTTCCTCCCATGGGACAGGATTTTACTGCCTTGCAGATTGCATTCTCTCTTACACAGATTTCTTGCATGCAAATCAAGAAGTTGAGAGGGAGATAAGGTGATGAATATGCTAAGTATGGAAAAGCAGTGTAGAGTTATGGTTACGTTAGAGAACATTTAAAGCAGAAAACAATCAAATACAAATATTGGAGAACCAAAACCCAGCAGTTCTGCATTGCAACAGGAGAACAAGGATGCACTGCTGCAGGATTTGAAGCTCTACTGAAAATAAGTGATTGTGGTTTAAAATCTTTACTGAAAACAAGTGCCCGTGATCTGTAAATTGTTTAGGAAAGGAAGAAGTTATTTCCCATATTTCAAGCATTTCTGCCTTGTTGCAAATTCCTTCTTTGGGATGCTGAGAAAGGTGTTATTATATGGTCAGGTGAGAGGACACAGGGAGGTGGACATTTCAAAGTAAAACAGCAGGAAAGGCTAAAAAAATGTTGTGTTTAATGATTCTGACAAGTTGGTAAATAAAGGGATAGTCATAGTCACAGGGGTTTAACCATTTGGTCAGCACAGGATTTCCACATTCCTCACTGCCTAGCCCTGAACATCAAATATGTGAGTTCATCCCCTTCTTTATTCCTCACTTCACCCCTGAATTACAGTTTGGATGGAATATTCTCCCAGCTTTGATGGAACTGGTGGTGGTTTATCTCAGTATGTTCCCCTATAAATAACGGATGGCCATAACCAGAGGGTCACTTGCTGCCCTGCCCTCATTCTGTCTGGAAGCTTTCCTGCTTTACTGAGGTGTCCATAAGAGGGGGTGGGGGGGGGTGTTATCTGCAAAGCAACCTTGGTGCGATGCCCTGAGCATCCCACCTGGGCCACCCTCCTGGGGTAGGCTAAGGAAGAGTCAGGCTTGTAACTGGGCCTCTGTGGGAGACAGGCAGGAGCCTGCTGAGCTCGGGCAGCTCGGTGCATGCATGCAGGCAGCCAGGGAGCCAGGCTAAGGAAAGCTGGTTGGGCATGAGGAGTCACGTTAAGGCTGAGGGCTGCTTCTGTTCATCTTGGTGTGTAAACTCTTCTACAAAGCTGTTATGGGAATGATGATTTCCACCTTGCTGACTTGCTGTAGCCACCGATGCTACAACTTCTTCTCCCATCTTTTCCTTAGAGAGCCTTCTTCTCAGCTTTTCAGAATTTCTGAAGGAAAAGAAATGGAAGGCTGTTAAAAATCACATCCCAATCCAGCTTCCATTTTGATCTCTCTTGGGTATCAGTGGCAGAGTAGTTCTCTTCTACAACACCACATGCCTCATCAGAAACCCCAATTCTGCATTGTCACATGATTCATATGTATTTTGTATCCTTTTTTAGAAATAGCTTCCCATTCATTAAAATTAATTCCTGCAATCATTAAAATCACCAAAATGCTATTAAATAATATGGAACCTACAAAATGTAGCAGCCCTCTCTTCTCTGCGGCCTCTCAAACAGAGGTGTGTAAGGCACAGGTTTTTGCTTTCTCTTTTCTCTTAATGTTTCTCTCAACAAAGGCCTAACTATTTGTTTCCATGAAACTGAGTCTCTTCTTGCTTTTGGTAACCAAATTAATTGGGTTTTTTCCTAGGTGATTCCTATCACAACAAAACCAATAGCATAACTGGACTTTAGCAGGAGTTTTGTCTCAGTAGAAACTTAAAGGATTTTGGCCACCCTATGTGGAAAGAGAGCCTGTAGGTTTGTGTGTGTATGTCTGCGTGTGCATTGTACACACCTATATATGTGTGTGTGTATATAAAAATATCTGTGAAAATGCATAATTTCTTGGCTCTCATCCTAACCTTTGTGCAACTGGGTGCTGGGATCTGGATATTCAGTGTGCTTAGCAGCACTTTTTAATGAAGAGGTGTTTTCTCCCTTGGAGCTGTCATTCTCTGCCACATCACAGACTCTTTCAGACAGAAAAATAATTGGCCACTTTCTCTGAGCGTGGAATCGGGGAGCCCCAGGGACGAGAGGAGTGCTCAGCGAACCGGGACAGCGGCTCACAGTGGCGCCCACTAGTGTCCCCCCAGCCGGTGCTGGTGCTGCTCCCCAGGGCACCACCCACCCCACAGCACCGGCTCGATGGTGAAATGTGACAGGCAAGACCCAAAACCCCAGAAGGAGAAAGG
>JAYRBT010000082.1:39394769-39417560 GCA_036023395.1 Myiotriccus ornatus | reverse complement strand
GGGCACCACCCACCCCACAGCACCGGCTCGATGGTGAAATGTGACAGGCAAGACCCAAAACCCCAGAAGGAGAAAGGTGAAACAAAATGGACAATTTCTTCCAGAGCTGTTCTGCTACCAGATGGAAATGCAGGCTTGCTTTGTTCTCTTTTTTTTTTTTTTTTTTTTTTCCCCTGAAACCTGTGTAATTGCTGCCTGGTGGGATGGTTTTCCATGTTTGCAGCAGAATTTTTTATTATTTTGCTTCAAAGGTGGATTTTTAACAGTATTTATCATACTCAGGGTCTCCCAACAGCCACCTTTTATCAAATATTCTCCAGAGTTGTTACCATTCAGAAATAGGCAATGCAGGAAAAATTCATCCCTTAGGACCTCCCACCTACTACACCACGTGTAGAGAAGTGATGAAATAAATGGCCAAGAAAGTCCTCGTGCCCCGGGTGCACGCTAGGAGCACTTGCCCGACAGGAGCATGCCAGTATCCCCCACCAACCAGTGGCTCAAACGCAAATACAACACAGCTTACCCTGTCCTGCAAACTTACTCTGGGTCCAGCTCTGCCGCTTGCCAATCATTGCTCTCTGCCCTGACTGCTCCTGTTACGGCAGCATAGACCATGGCCCTGTGACGTCCCACTCTTTTTTCCAGAGGGCTGGTGACTGCGGGAGGGATGGCCCATGCGCTGCTCAGGTGGTGGTTGCTATCTGCTCCACGTGTGGAAAGCTCCTGGTCTGGTGGCTGCCTGGGCCAAAGGAAAAAGCATGTTCTTCACCTTGCTATGATGCCTCACAGGCTGAGTGATTACTTTAGCTCCCACTCACTCTCACATGTCATTTATGAGAAAAGGCTGCACAGAGAGCTGGAGCAGCAGAGGCAAGGATTCCTCCCAGGAACAAAGGACAGCCATCCAGCTGGTCCCAGGCTGTCCCCTTCCCCAAGGCTGGCACCAAGAGCATAGCCTTAGGAAGACATCCACAGGATGGAAGGGTACAGCCCCTGTTCTCTATCATCATCATCATTCTGGGGCTCTGTATTTTACCTGCCCCGTTGTTTCACAGTTACCTTACGCCCTAGGCTATATATAAGGCAAATTGGAAGGTGGGATTTTAGCTTGAGTAGGGCTGAATAAGGTGTAAACTAGGCAGAAATGTTGCCGCGATAGCATTATGTTTACCAAGGGCTCACCAACCCGTGGACATCAGGGTCTGACTGCTCACACCGAGCCTCTTGCTACTTTTTAATGGGTCATACTAAAAGGGGTTGTATTGTAATTTAGATCAACACTTAAAACAAAAGATCAGAAGACTTTTTTCCACATCCTTTTCACATTCATTACACCCATTCCTTTCCTGCCCTTCAGTCCATACCTGTGGGCAACAGGAGAACCACTAACTGCCTGAAACGTGAGTAGCAGAGAAAGGAAAGAATACAGTAAATAAACCCCCCAAACCAAAACAAACACAGAAAAGCAAACAAACAAAAAACAACATGGAAAGAATATGTATTTGTGATATGATTTAACGTTCCTCTGTGATGTTTCTGATTTGTCTGTTCTCATCTGTGAAACTCAAACTCTGCAAGCTAAAATTTTCCCTCACCAACATGCTAGGAATCAACACAGTCATCAGTGCTAGAAAACACGGTGCTCATATGTCACGCTGAAGTTATTTGGAGAGGAGTGGTACAGGGAACATTTCATACTGCCCTTGTGTCACCGAAAACCAAACTGTGGTAGCAAAGCAGCTATCGGTTCTGTTGCGAGGGGCGTGGGGGTTTTTTGGAGTGGAGACGTAGATCACATCTTTTTTATTTCTTCATAATGGAACTTCATTCTGCTGTGCATGTATTCTAAATCTCAGCTACTAAACAAACAAAACCGAGGTGGACAATTCTGCGGGACTGGTAGCAATGGCAAAAACTCTTCCTGCCCGGAGTGAGGGGGTATCTCACCGGGATGTCCAGAGCTGTTTCCTCCTCAGCTAATGTTTTTCTGATGGCAGTTGTTTTCATGGCTTTTTTTTTTCTTTTTACTTTTTTTTCTTTCTTTCCTGGCCACTTAAGCAGAGAGAGGAGCCACCCCTGCCGCCCCGCGGCACCCCGGGCTCCGCGCTCAGGAGGGCGCAGGCTCCGCAGGTGCGCACACCTTTGAAACTACCGCTCCTGCCGACGGGTTTCCCGGCCGAAATTCACGTGGCAAAGAAAGTGCTCGTTTGCTTCGATTATTTTCTAACGACTCTGCTCGTTTTTGCCTTTGGTCTTGCCGGTACCCAGATGGGTAATTTTGGAGCTATTTGCGTGCATGCACTTGTTTTGAAGGCGCGGAGGTCTGTGAGCTCAGGTACTTACAAACGCTTAGTGGGAATTAACAACTGAATGGGGAGCCCTAAGCACCCAGAGCTGGGATCACTGCGGCACCGGGACTTCAAAGAGCCCGGCGTTAATCCGTCCGGATCGCCCGCCGGATCCCTCGCTGTGGATGGGGATGGGGATGGAGATGTGCGGATGCCGAGCCAGCCCTGTCCGCCTGCCCGCCGGGGCTCACTCGCGGGGCTGCGATGGGTTCTGCCGGGACTCCCCGCAGCTGGTGCGGGCGGCGAGGTCTGCCCGGTCATTCTGCAGGTCGGAAGATTTGGCAGCGATGTTTGGAGAATGGTTAAAAGAGAGGGGACAGAGGCGGAGGCCGGCATGTCCTCCCCCTCCCCCCCGCGGCCTGAAAGTGCCTGCGGGGCAGCGTGTGAGGAGCCGGCGTGTGGCAGCATTCCCGGCTGGGATCGCTCCCCGCCGCCCGCCCCGCCCCGTCCCGTCCGGGCGGCTGCTGCCGGTCCTCGCAACCGGGGAGGGCTCGGGGAAGCGATGCGGGACCTGAGCTGCCCCCGCCGACCCCGACACAGATCCCCGCTCTCTTGCGGGGGCACCCTCGGGGCGCGACCCCCGGCGGTTCTGCCTCCGCTGGACTCCCCTCCCGCCCTGGTCACCCCGAGCAGGCCTGGGCCGGCTGGAAGGGAAGATGCCGGCTCCATCCCGCCCCCGGTAGCAGCGGGATGCTGGAGAGAACCTGGGCTGGCAGCTAGCGAACCCGAGCCGTCCCTGGGAGGGGAACCCTACAGCTGTCTTCTCACCTTCCCAGAGAGTACATATGTCGTCCCCTTTCTGCTTTATAGCGGACTCGCCCAACACCGCAGTTATTTAATATGTGGTTCCCTGCTAGGCCTTGCTGTTTGATTGCTGTCACAAGTGCTACCAGGTGAAATTCCTCATTGTTTCTGCAATTACACGGTAGCCCACTGCTACTCGCTTTTTCAGCCCCTCGAGTTAATTGTTTTCCCACTGTAAGCCTCATATCAAAGGCACCGAGAGAAAACAAAACCCCAAACCTCCCAAAACTCATATTTCTCAGCTATTATGTTATCAGCAGGAAATATTTCATAGCTCTGACATCATAAGCCCCAAGCAGCATGAAGTTTATCAGGGCCTTCACATGATGAAATTGTACTTTTTAAAGTGATAGAACAAAAAAGCAGAACATCTTTCTGCTGGATTTGAGCTGTTAATTTTAATTGCTGTGATTGCTGAATCCAGGATTTTTTAATAGTAATTTCTCATACAAAGCAGGGGAAACAATTCAAAATTAGCTGATAAAAACTGACTGTAATAGATCTGTAAATACAAATAGGACCAAACTGCACAGATCTGTAGCTGTCACACCCATGACATGGATCTTGTTATGTTCTCACATCTCTATTGTGTGACTGTCAGGATGGTTATGGGCACAAATCTGTAAGTGAGTAAGTGATCTTGCATTAAAACCCGGGAAAAGGTACTAGGTATCCCTCATTAAACTTACTGAAGGGGGGAAAAGCAAGTATTTAAGAAGAGCTGTTTGGAGATCCCTATGCATGAATTATCATAGAATCGTTTAGGTCAGAAAAACATCTCTAAGATCATGAAGTTCAACCCTCTACCCAGCACTGCCAAGTCCATCACTAAACCGTGTTCCCAAGTGCCACATCTACATGTCATTTAAAAACCTCCAGGGACAGTGACTCAAACACTGCCCTGGGCAGCCTGTTCCAATGCTTGACAACTCTTTCAGTAAAGAAGTTCCTAATATCCAATCTAAACGTTCCCTGGCACAAGTTGAGAGCATTTCCTCCGTTCCTACCACTCCTTACCTGAGAGAAGAGCCTGACCCCTATCTTGCTGTAATCTCCTTTCAGGTAGCTGTGGAGAGCAGGAAGGTGTCCCCCACCCTGCTCTCGAGCCTCCTTTCCTCTGGAGTAAAAAACCCAAGCTCCCTCAGCTGCTCCACGTAATTTTTGCTCCAGGCCCTTCACCAGCTCTCTTGCTCTTCTCTGCACACACTCCAGCACCTCAATGTCTTTCTTGCAGTGAGGGACCCAAAACTGAACACAGCATTTGAGGTGTGGCCTCACCAGTGCTGAATACAGGGGCACAATCACTGCCCTGGTCCTGCTGTCCACACTATTTCTGATACAGACCAGGATGCCACTGGCCTTCTTGGCCCCCTGGGTGCACCGCTGGTGCATGTTCAGTCAGCTGTCAACCAGTGCAGTCAGGTCCTCTGTAGAGCCTTCCTACCCTCCAGCAGATCAATGCTCCTACCCGGCTTGGTGTTGTCCACAAATTGGCTGAGGGTTCACATGATCCCCTCATCCAGATCATCAGTAAACATATTAAACAGGACTGGCCCCAGCACTGATCCCTGGGGTACACCACTTGTGACTGAGCACCACCACTCTGGATGGCTTGGCCATCCAGACAGTTTTTTACTCAGCAAAGAGAGCACCTGTTCAAGCCATGAGCCATATTAAAAATTTGAAATGTTGGTGGTGCTTATGGCTGTGTTGGTGATCCTAATTTCAGTCTCTTTCTTTCACTAAGCTGCTACAATTCCATTTGGAGCAAGGAAAGTCACCTAGAAGCAAAAGACAATAATTTCCCCTTCTTGTAGATTTCCCAAATATTTGTCAAAATGACAAAGGTATTCACTTTACAAAGACTTACACTTTCTCAGACACACTTCTTTTTTCTTTCTTTAGCCAACAGGGTACTATAAGTCCAACAACTGAAATCTGTTGTATGATCTTACCTAACAAAATTAGCCATGGCCAAGAATTCACTCCAAGCATTTAATATGTTTATCCTTGTCTGTCCATATACTACTGTATTTTACCAATTAGGATCAGACCTCAAATCTGATCAGACCTAGCTTTTACTAACCATTGCATTTCCATTTAATTTTAAATCACAACTAAAGATTTTTAGGTGTTATTTTTCTTTGAGGGAGGAGAAAGGAAGTCACCAATGAGGCTGCTTTGAATTCCACTTTATTTTCAAATACTGAGCTTTTTCTTCCAGCTCTTAATTCATTGACTTGTGTCTATTTTTCCTGTTTCATATATCTGGGCTAGAAAAGGTTATTCATTACTTTCTCATTTTTCTAAATTAGCCCTACACTTATTATGTATTCATGTCCATTTTACTTAATGTGTATGTCTGTATGCTGTCTTTTTAAAGAAAGTGGCAGCTAAATTGAATCATTACCAAAGGGTAAAATTGTTGTTAATGTGACACCTTCCCTAGTCAATATAAAAGATAATAGTTCTTTAGTTTTGTAGGGCTATTAATTTCCACTATTTAAAGTCCATATATATACATATGTTTCAACAAGAGTTGACTCTACTTTTTAACCCTTTTGGGTTCAAATTTTCACAGCCTCAGAGTAGACTGTAAGTTATGCTTCTATCTTCAGGACTGTGTAAGTCTGCACACTGAAAATCCCACTTGGCATAAATTAAAATGGATTTTTGCAGCTATAGCAGAACTTGTTTTCATCACAATATAAAGAGCATTTTCAATTAATTCAGCCTCCTAACATTCCCATGAAAGAAATGGCTGTTGTCTGTGTTTGACAGATGAAACTCCCCAAGCACTGAAAGGGTGTAGATGGCTTCTTCATAAAAGCAGCCCCTGAAGTTAAGTGACAAGCTGAAATGCCAAGTATTGCACAGCCGTATTAATATCTCCTTGATTTTTCCAAGTGCTGTAAGCACTCAACAGCCGTGAAAAGAAAGGTATCGAGAATTTAAAAAGGAAGCACTTACATATGACCACCCATATCTGAAAAATCCTAGCTTTAGTGATTCTAAAAATGGTGAAAGAGTGGAAGTTCCATCCTTCACTTGCCCAGCCTGATATTCTGTGTGTATTCTGAAGGGGGGGGGGGAAACCCCAAAACAACAGAATGGATGACTGGAGAAATAGAAAAAAAAATCTGCAAATCTCAGCACACAAACGTGACATAAATGTGAAAGTGTTCAAGCCTTTTGGGAATCAGATGATAGCAAATTGAAGAGGATATCCAGAAACCTACAGGTAGTTTTTAACCAAAATCAGACAAAGAAAAAAATTATCTCTCAGAAACTACTCAGATATAGCATTTAGAAAATACTTGTCAATCAGTCCTGCCGTGGTGGCAGCAGGACTTCAGGAAAAGACTACAGCAATGGCACAGTGTGGCAGGTCATGCTGATAATCAAAATTTTTTAGGTGTCTATATAGACCCAGTGCGGGGGGGTGTGTGTATCCATATTTATAAGGATAAAGGTCATATGTGGCTATAAATGGTGATATGTGGATTTCCATATATACATATACACATATCGAACTGTGTAATAGCTTGATAGATTTTATTGTTCCGAATTTCCCCTCTTAGGCCCTCCTGAGCAGGGTACTTCAGTCAAATACTTTCAGTCCCATGACTCCAAGCAATTATTTGAAGCAGGAGCTGTTTTCCAATACACTGACCTCCGATGAAAGAGGAAAGGGTTCAGCCCCAGCCCGAAAGCAAAGGATCAAATACTTCAGTCCAGTGTGTCTCCGCTGTAACTCGGGCTGCAGAAAATGAGCTCTTCTGGAAGACCTTTTTCAGAGCCAGAGATGCTCCTTATTTGAATAAAGCCCAACGGAGCAAGATAATCTGTAACCCTTCAAAGACGTACATTTTCTTTCAACATTTTTTTGTGGTTTGGAGGTTATTTCAGCAGATTTACGAACCTTACATGCTCCTTTCTGTTTCGCTGCAGTGTCATCTTTAAGATAACATCTAAAGGGCTGCGGGACCCACTCAGAAGTCTCTGGTCCTACACATGACTGAAACATCCCGCAACATCGTACGGCGATGTTCCCGGCCAGAACCTGAAGGGCTCCGAGGGAGGGAGCAAGAATGGAGCCGGCTTGCAGGGGGACGAGGGGGCAATTCCCCAGTTGCCTCCTCGATTCCCAGGGTGGGTAGATTTGCAGGCTATGGGAATGACAAATACTGGGTCCCAAGAATTTGTTTGGTGACTGTGGTAACTTTAATTTGCGGAATGAGGTTGGGGGTCGGGGTGGAGGGGGGGGAGGCAGAAGGAGGAGTGCGAGTTACAGCTCTTCCTGCACCGTACAGAGTGAATGAAGAAGACCCCGAGTTACAGGCGGTTCCCTCACACTCTCGACGGCCGCAGCGCCGCCGAAGGTCTCCGAGCAGCCTGGTCCGACGGGGCTCCCGCGGCGGGCAACCCCGACCGCGGCCTCGCCCGCCACCGCCGCCAGGACCCTGGCTCGGCGGGACCTGCGCGGTACGAGGCAGAGATGGAGGCCAGGCTGCTCCCGAGCTCTCCCGAGCTGAGCTGAAAATAAACCCGAGTCTGGGAAGGATTCATCAACCCTTCTTTCGTTAGGGAGAACTTCACTCCCGTCGTATTTCGAACCAAAACGGAAAGGTCTCCCTTACCCAGGGCAGTCCCAGCTTTCCTGTCCCCCTCTCCGGTGCAATCCGCAGGAAACCTAAGCAACATCGAAAGCTTGTCTACCTAGCTCTGTTGAACGCGAGAATAAGTGAGTTTTGGGGGGAAAATCCCGCAGTAGCCTTGAACTAAGCGACACCTGTCCTGAGGGGATGTTTTAAATAATGGGATCCTTTCAGTCTATAATATCGTAAAATTAACTCCCATAAATTTTACGTAATAGCTTTGTAAAATCTCCTTTCGTCCCTGCCCTAGCCCAGGAGAGGCAGAGTCCGAGGGAACGGGTTGCGGAACTGAGCCCCGGGCGGGGACCGGCCCCTCCGAGAGCCGCACAGGGGCCCGCCGGCCGCGGGAAGGGGCGCAGAGGCTCGGCCTCCGCGGCGTCCGGCGGGATGCTCCTCAGTTTTTGCTTTCAGTGCAGGGCGGATTGGCCGGGCTTTGCTCCCCTCCTCACCCCGCGGCGCTCAGCGCCCAGTCCGCTTCGTGCTGGAGCGTCGGGCTTCTCCTACACCTTTGCGTTGTCGTCCTCGGTCGAACGAGATCCACGCAAAAACTGGGCCAAACGTTATCCCGGAGAGAACGAGCGGTTAGGGCTGGGTCTAGTATTTCGGTGCTGGCTTTGATCAGCCTGTCCCAGGCTCCCGCCTGTGTGGCCGCAGCCGGAGGTGGGCACAGCAGGGGCCGGTTCCCCCGTCTCTCGGCTCCCACCGGGGGTGGGGGCTGAGCCCCGCCTGCCCTCTGCGACGCCGGTGCCGCTGCCTGTCCGGGGGCACAGCGGGCACCACCGGGCGCGCCCCGCCGCCCGCACTCCGCCAGCGCCCGGTTGCGCAGGATCCGCATCCCGGCGGGGCTCCGGCAGCACCTCGGCCCCGGGGCTCTGCGGCCGCCGTCACTTGTTCGCCATTTATCTCAGTTGCCCCGATGCGGCGCCGCGGGAGCGGGGCGGGCAGCAGAGCTCGGCTGCTGCAGCCCGGCCGGATCCTTCCGTCAGGCAACGAAATCTGGCCGCTCGGCCAGTCTGGTTTAAAATTCAGCCGTGAGGTGGAGGCCAGTGTTTGCAGCGCTCCCTGTGAGCTCGCCGGCGGCGGGAAGAGGGCGAGGGGCTGCGGATTTATAGCTGCAAATCGTTCGCGCCGGCTCTGCGCGTTCGACAAAATTACACGAGCATCTACCTCTTCCCAAGCGCTGTCCCTTCCCTTGTAGGGCTAAAGGCTCCCGGTTTTTCGCTGAGAGAAAGCGCCAAACAGATCTGGAAACAGCCTCAATTAAAAATCTGCCTACCCCGTGGGAGATGCTGAAGGGCAACGCGGGTTGTGAGAAACCGACCGCCGAGTCCCTGAAAACTGGAATTGCGAACTGAGCCCATCGCTTCTCACAGAGACGTCCCTGATGAGGTGAAACATGTCAACCCCAAGAAAAGGATGTTGCCCGGGGAGGGGAGAGGGAGGAAGGAGGCTGCTGGCCTCAGTAGAGGCATAAGCCGAATTAGTTGACCAGCGAAGCGGCCGGCGAGGAGATGGCGGGGGCTAGTGTCACCCGCCCCGTCTCAGCGGCCCGGCAGATCGCTGCCCTCCCTCCCTGGCGGGTCCCGGCTTTCCCCCACATACTTTTCCCTTTCGTCCCCATTCCTCGCTCCCCGCCCGGAATTCTGCCCTCTGCTCCCGAGCGGTGCGCCCGGGAGGACGGTGCCACCTCGGCAAAAGGTCTTCTTTTGGGATAGGGGAAGCCGCGGCCACCGTGGGATGATGCGGCCGTTCCCCTCACTTCGAGCAACGTGGGGGCACGGAGCGGGCCGGAGCCGCTGGGTAACGGGCTGCGGGAAGGGGGGCCGTGGAGGCGGGGGCGCCCACCAGAGTCACAGGTGACTTGTTCCAACTAGTAGCTGTCTAATTAAATTAGTGTCACGCGGCCCAGCCAATGGGTCGGCGGGGGTGGAGGGCGGCGATGAGGCAGCCCCGGCGCAAGCCCCTCCCCGGCGGCCCGAGGAACCCGGCGCGCCGGTATAAATTGCCTCGGCGAAACCCTGCTCCAGCTCTGTGCGGTCGCGGGTCGGGGTCGGCGTTGTCACCGGACCGAGTGGGAGTTCCACCGCAGCGTCCATCGAGGATGCAGCTGGGCGAGCCGCTGCTGGCGGCGGCGGGGGCACTGCCGGGCGCCCCCTTCTACCCGCTGGAGGGCGGCGGGCGCGCCGCGGGAGCGGGAGCTGGGACGGGCACTGGCAGCGGCTCCCGCGGGCCACCGGGGCCGGGCTCGCCGCCGCGCCTCGACCTGGACAAGATGCCCAAGAAGTTCGGGGCGGCCCCCGCCATCCTGGGCGAGGCGGAGGCGGTCGAGCCGCCCTTCGCCGCTCCCAAGCCGGACGGCCGCAAGGCCACCCCGTGCGGGGACGAGGAGCTGCCGCCGGCCGCCGCCGCCCGCTACTCCATGGACAGCCTGAGCCCCGATCGCTACTACCTGCAGTCCCCCGGGCCGCCCGCGGCTGAGCTGGGGGGGCCCTGCGCCCTCTTCCCGTACCCGCCGGCGGCGCAGCACGGCGCCGTGTACCAGCCGCCCGGCGGGCCGCGCTACCCCTACGGCTCGGTGCTGTCGCCGGGCGGCTTCGCGGGCGCCGTGTGCCCGCCCGGCGGCCGGGCGCAGTTCGGCGGCGGCGGCGGATACCAGTACGGGCAGGCGACGGCAGGCGGACCCCTCTACGGCCCTTACCCGGCGGCGTCGGGCTCCTGTGGCGGGCTCGGGGCGCTGGGGGTACCGGCCGCCGGCCCGGGGCTGCGGGCCCAGGTCTTCCTCTGCAACCGGCCCCTCTGGCTCAAGTTCCACCGGCACCAGACGGAGATGATCATCACCAAGCAGGGCCGGTAAGCGGGTGCAGAGGATGGCGAGAACGGCGGGAAGCGGTGGGGGGAGGGGGCACCCCCGCGGACGCTCCGCGTCGGGCAGCGCTGCCCCGGGGAGGAGGCGTGCGCGCTCTCGCCGTCGGTCGTGCCTCGGGTTGCTCTCCTTGAGAAGCGACTCTCCTATTTTCCCCACACAAGGGCGACCGGGAGATGGGGCGGGGTTGGATGGAGCTCGCCGCTTGCTCCCTTGGTCTCCTGGGTGCCGGGACGGACGGGGCAGCCCGTGGCCGCCTACAGCATCCGCCGGAGCCTGCGCCCCCTTCCCCGGCCCACCTCAGCATGCCATGTGGTTTTCCCCCCTCTCTCCAGGAGGATGTTTCCCTTCCTGAGTTTCAACATCACCGGCCTCAACCCCACGGCCCACTACAATGTTTTCGTGGAGGTGGTCTTGGCGGACCCCAATCACTGGCGTTTCCAGGGAGGCAAGTGGGTGACTTGCGGCAAAGCGGACAACAACATGCAAGGTAGGTGCGGGTTCTCGGGGTCTCCTCGCTGCCTTTCCCTGTGGGTCGGTTTCCCAGAAAGGGTTCCCGCTTCTCCCCCTTCTGCAGCGTCTCCCTCACACCCGGCATTTTTGGTGAGGGACAAGCTACAATTTTAATGGCGTCTTGCGACCTTTTTTCACGCCGCGGTGTGCGAGGCTGTGTGGTAGAGGGGCCGTCGTGGAGCCGAGGTGCTGCATGGAGGGGAGGCAAAACCAAGCCCCGTTCCAGGCCGGCCTTTCACTGACTTGTCTTCCCCAGGCAACAAGGTCTACGTTCACCCCGAGTCGCCCAACACCGGGGCTCACTGGATGAGGCAGGAGATTTCTTTCGGGAAGCTGAAGCTGACGAACAATAAAGGTGCTAACAACAACAACGCGCAGGTATGGAGAAGGGACAGGCTTGAGGGGCTTTTGGTGGGTCAGCGGGGGAGCCCTGGGATTTCGGGGCTTTACAGCATTTCATCGAGCTGTTAGATCACCGTGACTGTGGCTTGCCCCTTTCTTGAACGGGATCATAGATCTTGTTGACTTATTTTCTCTGTGTGAATACAGTTAGAAATGTCAGAATATGATGCGTGAATTTACTTGGTTTTAGCTGATTTATCTATCCCCGGAGTTGCTTAAAAAGTGGGAGTGTAGCTGATGGCTCTTACTGAAACAAGGCTATAAGCTATGAAACATCTTCTGATAACAGTTAAAAATGTCCCATACGATTTACAGGAAGAAAATGTCATGCTGTAAAATAGACCTTTTAATGTTAGATGCAATTGTTTTAAATACTTTGTTTCTTTCATGGTTTCTTTTAGATGATAGTACTTCAGTCTCTACACAAGTACCAGCCCCGGCTTCACATTGTGGAAGTGACTGAAGATGGTGTTGAAGATCTGAATGATTCCTCAAAGACTCAAACATTTGTTTTCCCTGAAACACAGTTCATAGCAGTTACAGCATATCAGAACACTGATGTAAGCACCGATGTATAAAATTACAATAGATAATAAAATTGCCTTGTGGGTTCAGAGTCTTGTCTTACTATATTCTGCTTTCACTTTTAGATTACACAGCTCAAAATTGACCATAACCCTTTTGCAAAAGGCTTCAGAGACAACTATGACTCGTAAGTACACTTCTGTGTTCTCTTGCAGTTGTTTCTGTCTAGGAAGCATGGTTCTGGCCTGAAATGTCTGTGGAAGAGGTTTACACTAATAAAGTTATTCAGAAGCAGCAATACTTCTGGCAGTTCTGCCAACATTAAAATGTCTGTTTTGAATAGTGTTTTGTCTTAAATACCTGTCTTTCAGCAGGCTTCTGAATTTTGGTAGTAAATTTGTGCTGGCCTGCAGATTTGGCAGTAGAATGTATCGGGTGTCTCCAAGAGCAGGCAGCATCTTTCAAGTTGTCAGCAAGTTGACTTGCCTAATGGTCACTTTCATAGCTTCAAATGCCTTTGGAAAATTATAGCTGTGTATATATAAGTGTGGCTGCTGGGAGGAGAATGCTGCAGTTCATCTAAAATTGGTTGCATGGTGGAGAACAGTGTATTTGTAGCAATAATACCAGAAATTTTATACTGGTCTAGGGGAAAAAAATCCTCCTAAATCAGATAAAAATAAACAACCATCCAATTATAGTTATGACTCTAATTAAGAAATAACTCGAGTTTCTTCGTGCTTGTGTTTTATGTAGTTTTACTGTCATACTGGAACTGTTAAGAAAAACACTTGGCATTTCTCTCTTATGTTGTAGCATGTACACAGCTTCAGAAAATGACAGATTAACTCCATCTCCCACGGATTCTCCTAGATCCCACCAGATCGTCCCTGGCGCCCGATACAGTGTGCAGCCGTTCTTCCAAGAACAGTTTGTCAACAACCTGCCCCCAGCCAGGTTTTACAACGGTGAGAGAACCGTCCCCCAGACAAATGGCTTGCTGTCCCCGCAGCAGAACGAGGAGGTGGCCAGCCCTCCTCAGCGCTGGTTTGTGACGCCTGTACAGCAGCCCAGTGCCAACAAATTGGACATGAACTCCTATGAGACGGAGTATTCTCATAGCACCTTGCTCCCTTATGGCATTAAATCCCTCCCCCTTCAGACATCCCATGCACTGGGATACTACCCAGACCCGACATTTCCATCCATGGCAGGCTGGGGGAGCAGGGGCTCTTACCAGCGAAAAATGACAACAGGATTACCTTGGACTTCAAGAACAAGTCCTCCAGGATTCTCTGAAGACAACCTTTCCAAGGAGAAGGTGAAAGAAGAAATTGGCTCATCGTGGATAGAGACTCCACCCTCCATAAAGTCTTTAGATTCAAATGATTCTGGGGTCTACACAGGTGCTTGTAAGAGAAGAAGGCTTTCCCCTAGCACTTCCAGCAATGAAAATTCCCCAACGATGAAATGCGAGGACATGAATGCTGCTGAGGACTATAGCAAAGACACTTCAAAAGGCATGGGCTATTATGCGTTCTATACTAGTTCTTAAAACATCCTTTTATTCCAATTGGCTAATTTTTTCCAGGGTGGCCTTGGGTTTTTTTTGCGTTACAATTGCCAAAAAGACTCCACCTTTAATTGTTGTGTGCAATTCTAAAGAAGGTGCCAAAGCTTTTTGATTGTTGCAGGTAACAAAGTAAGGAAGGAGCAAAGCATGGGAGAATTCATCCCCTCCTTTAGAAGGAACCACATACAGAAGCTGTAACGGGGACCCTAGATCTTAACAATGTGGTTTACTTATTGGAGACACTAAAGTGTACAGTTTGGCTTGGCTCAGACACCTGATCAAATCTATGCACTTCTGAGCAAGGAAATAGGGGGTTAGGATCCCAAATTTAATTTTCTTCCCTGCTTGAGCCTCTGATAAAAGGGGGCTGGGTTGTAGGGAGCTGCACAAATGCTACGTTCTGCTTTGAACTGCTCTGGTTTCTTCAACCTTACCTGCAACACAGTTGGCTGAGTTGGCTTGTTCAGCTAATACTTTCTTTGGCAGAAGATGGCCAAAATAAGGCCTGCTTGCCAGGCAGGATTTTGACTTGAAGGTCTTGTTGCCAGTGATGGGGTTACAATGACCAAATCTGACTTTTTTAGCTTAGAACTTGCATTAAAAAAAAAAAACAAACCTCCATCCCAGATGCCTAACCTTTATTGAGGTGGCCAAAAACAAAGTGTACAGTTGTGTTTTGTCTAGGTACACTGTAGAATATTGTGGAATAATGTATAAATAGTTGACCTTATAGCTGTTCAGTTGGAAGGACATCTGGTGGTGTTTTAAAGTTCAAAAGGCTTTTTTTTTTTTTTTTGATTAATCAAACTTACCATATATGGAACATTGCAAAAAAATTTTTATTTATGTATATGTAAAGTGACTTTTTCAGCTGCCCTGTATGAAACTGGAAATGATGTAACTACCCACTTCTTTCCTCTAGTTTCAGCCATTTTAAACTGGTCAGCCCCAGAGCACTGGCACTCAAACTTTTAACCCACCAAAATTTTTTTTCTGTTTTGTTTTTCTATGTACATAGTAGTAATTTTTAATAAATGTGGTGCCAGGGATAAGAGGGGATGGCTCTGCCTGTTCTTTGCCTCTGATGGGTGTCCCAGAGGGGGAGGAGGGAGCACAGTCCTCGCGGTTTGAGTTGTCTCTGTATCTAACCACCCCTTGCAATGTTGCTACTTTAGCTCTCAGACCGTGCTCATTTGCGTGCTGCTAGTTCTGTGGGTGATGTTTTTAATTTTTTTTCTTCCCCCTCTTCCTAATCGCCTGGTTTGCCATGGTTCTCCTGGGCATCCCCCCCAAGGTTGGACACCCCCTGTCTCACCCTCATCTGCCCTGCCCCACTGAGGTAAGCGAGGTGTGAGCTCAGCCTCGGCCCGGGGAGCGAATTGTGAACCCATCCTGCCTCCCGCAGAAACCCCGGGGCTGCCCCTTCCGTTTCCCGGAACCGGGCAAGAAATTCCCCTGGCTCGCTTATCTGGGGGTAAAGCTCCACCCGGCAGAGCGATTGAATCCCGGCTCCCGCAGCAGTCGGACCTTTCCTGAGGATATGCAGGCAGTAATGGGATTAAGCTGTTAGCGATTCCCGGCTGCAAACAAAATAAACGCGGGGCTCCGGCCGGGGCCGTTCCCGGGGGAGGTAGCGGGGGAGGGCAGCGGCTCCCCGTCGTCCGGAGGGGGGTGTGCGGGGTGATTTCGATCAACGCCTCTTTTGTCGGGGCGAGGCTCCGTCTCTGCGCGCTGGCAAGCGAAACAAATCGGTGTCCCGTCTGGGACAGGAGGGGACTGGCGGTATTTTTAAAGGGACTAGGGATGGCATGTATTTTATGTGTGTATTTTTTTAGGTCGGGGGATACCCGCCGCCGGCGAAGTCCCCTGGACGGGCTGGGCTGCCCGCTGCTCCCAGCCGGGGGTGCGGCGGCGATGCCGGCCGTCCCTGCCCGGCCGGCAAACACCGGCTACGCAGCGCCCGGGAGCGCGATTCCGCCGCGCCGCGTTATTAAAAGCTGTATATTTTTGCACCGTAGAAAAAGAACTTAATACTCGTGAAAAGTCCTCACACTGTTTAATAAAAACATAAGTGCCTGGCTGGCCCCAATTAACACCTTGTGATTATAATGCATTCCTAAAATGGGGTGTCAGACGCCAAATTGTGAATAAAGGTATCTAATTAATCTTCATAGGATGACACTGATAAACAACTCCTGATTTAAATAAAGATCAAGGAACTGAATGCTTGTTATTTGTTTACATTAACAGAAGATAAAGTTAACTACCCTTGCACTTTGCTTCGTAATGTGATTTACTGACACCAACAGCGGGTTGCGGGCAGAGAGCCCCGCCTCGCCTCGGCGGGATTTTTATCGCGGCTTTGGAGGGAGGGGGAGACCCCGAGGATGAGTGTCCCTTCGCCCGTAGCCCCCACACCCCCGGGGGGCGCGGGGGTGTGCCGGGAACCACGCGGCACCACCTTCGCCTGACGGTGGAAGGGAGCGCGCCCGTCCGACTCGTCCCTGGCACTTCCGACGCTCTGGTATGTGAACTGCGTGCGGGTCTGAAACGGCAGCTGGACGGGCATGGCGGGCTTAGAGGGAAATAAATAAATTGGGGGGGAAAAAAAAGTTATTTACACCGCTGCGGTGGTGTGCGCCGGGAGGTGAACTGCGAGCCCTGCCTGATGGAAACGGGAAAACTGAGTTCTAGATTAGGGAGAATCCGAACCTCCGCGGCTGCCGGCCGGGCAAAGGCTCTGCCCCCTCCCCGGGGGGTTCGGCCCGGAGAAAGCGAGATACACCAGTGTAATAATCCATTGAGGCCGTTCCCCGCGAATTAGCCATTCTCCGGGAAATGTCCTCCCTGAGCAGAGCGACTTCGGCGCTCTCTCTGCGTGCGGAGCCCCTACTTTTAAACAGCGTGGGCGTCCGGCGGGGCACCAGAGGCAGAGGAGAGGGGCTTCTCCGATGAACTGAGACCATTCCTCGCAGAAGACTTTGCTACTGGGGATGTTTTCGTTAAAGCAGACCTGGCAACTCATCGTCTTTCTCGCCCCTGCTTTCTGCAGCGGCCCCTTCGGGAACAACCCTCGGGTGTTTTTTTCTTTTTTCCAACGAAACTTCGTCCCTCGCTGCTCGCCCCAAACTCTGTCGCAGCCGGTTCACACCCGGGCGGGAAAAGGAAAGGACCCCCAAGTGCTCTTTCTTACGGCGCCAACTCCTCGGCTCTCTCTGGAGAAAGGGCTCCTTCCTCCCCGGGGCGGCGAGCTCAGCGCTCCGGGGAGGAAGGGCCAGATATTTTTCAGTTTGTTTTCTTTTCAAGCAATGCGACGGGGTTTTACTTTCGGTCTGAATTTCCGCTCCCACCTTTTTCGACGCCGGGTTTTCACCACCTGCTCGTGCGTTCCCACCTCCTCTCCGAGGGGAGCGCGGTGTTAATGGAGGGGGCTTTCCCTGGAAAGGTTATTTTTACAGCCCCCCTCAGCGGCCGCCGCCCTCCCCTCAGGGCTGCCTTTGAGGAGGCGGCCGCCGAAGCGGGAATAGACCCTGATGGCTCTTGCGGCACCGTTATGCATCAGAAATCCCCCTTTCCCTGCGGGAATACCGGCTAGGCGTGCAGAGGGAGCCGGCGGTGGGCGACTGCGGAGCCCCGGCTCTGGGGAGAAAGTGGCGGCGGGGGGATTGAGGTGAGGGAGAAGGGGCCCACTGGCACTTCCCTCGTGCCCGTCCGCCCCATAAAATTGTGACATTATTATTATTGTGTCACTGCCCTACTTTTTTTTTTTTTTTTTGCACTTACAAGCCCGGTTTCCCAGCCCCTTAAGCTGTCCGTAGCCCACTCCTCCCCTTACCCAGATCTCCATAAGCCTTCTCATAATAATATGAGTATGGCTAATATAAATATTAATCTAATCCTTATTGGAATGATTTTGGTGCTTGCTGGATATAACAAATATGTAATCCAGGGGAGAATGACATTAGCCTGAAAGTGTGGAGTGCAAAATATGATTTGAATAAAATGATAGGGTGGTATCTAATATTTCCTTTAGGGAGTACTATACTCTGAGCTGTCACAACCGATTGTGTAAATAGACGAGACTGAGGGATATGATCCTAATCATATTGATGAAACATTCATCTGAAAGACCGAGCGCAACCAGAAGGGACTCAGTAGGAATACAATTAAATCCTAATCTGGGGAGGAGGAATCCTCTGCTGGCTTTCCTCTACCCTGCCACCCTCTTCCCTGTTTTCATTTTGGAGTCAGATGAAATGCAGGAGAGGAAGAGAAAATAAAGGAGAGATGGAGCGCTGGGAGGTTTGCTCGCCCGAAGGTCTACATTAACACAAGGACTGAAGGACTACATTAACATAGGGAGTGCTGGGTGGGAAGGAGGTAAATCCTCAGTGCTGATCCTCAGGATAATAAAAAATAAAGGCCTAACTTTAGTCACAGGCATAACTACCTGCTTGCAGAGGGTTTCTGCCTGTGAGTTGGTATTAATGAGGAAGTCTCTGTTTCTGGAGGTCGGTCCCTTTCCCACCCAGGCTTTGACTGTCAGCTCAGTCCCAGATTTCTGAGCGAAATGTAGTCTTCTGTCTGCTGTGTGCTATTTAGTTTACATCTGCAGCAGGGAACTGATTTCTTGCTGATAATATTTATTAGCAAAGGGGTTATTTTCCAACCTGTTTTTACCATTGCCCCTCAAAAGATAATCTGAGAGGATGGATGGGACAAGTTTCCAGATGTGGTTCCTGTAAGACCACTAAACCCAAGCTGACTGCTTTTCGTCACTTCTTGCTTTTGGGGAAGGCATTGAACAGGTGCATTTTCCTAATGAGTACCACCTTTTGGCCTATACCTCTAAAATGAATTCAAGCTATGAATACCTGAATTCACATAATGATGTTTAAAGCTTGAAAAGCACCCTGTATTCTTCATTCTGCCACAGTTTAAAGTCAGGCTGCCTTTTACTGTCTAAGACCCAAATCTGATCAGGTGGTTTTAGAGCTTTATTGAAGTCACCTGTCTTTTATCATCAAGCTCAGGCAAAAATCAAAGTGATTTTCTTCTTCCTGGAGTGTTCTGCATGGAAAGAAAGGCCCCAAAGACAAAGTTCAATTCTCTTTCCTTGTGGCATAAGGTCTGTAAATGAGGGAAGGATGTGTGGAGTGGGACATGCATTAACAAATCTGTATTGGGGCTCCACATAAGTCTATATTCTCTTCCACCAGACCATGAGCCCTGCAGTTTTACTGGTTTACAGAAGGACTCTTGTGGGTGAAGTAGGCACTTCAGTATACGTACCATAAAGCAGTATAATTTTAGCATGTTTGAGAAGTTAGGGTTCCACTGTACTATGATTGTATATCATTAGGTTTTTGTAGTACTAATTGTTAAAATTTGCAGACTACTTATAATCCCATTTGTTCTTAAAGCAGTGCAGTTCTTGTAAATTCCTTGGTGCAGTTGCAAATTTCCTTTGAGGAGGAAAACAACCTTTATTTGGAAACCAACTGGTTTGTAATGTATTAGACAGTGTTTGTTTTGAGTGGTAAGTTCTCAATAACAGAAATGTTAACTGCTTTGCTCTTCTTACTTCCTGTGCTGAGTAAGATGATGATATTATAAGATGATATTCCTGCCCTAACAAAGGTATAATTTTAGCAAGAAGAGCTCTTAAACTGGCACTTCAGAGATCCTGTCAGGCAAAGATGAACTTTTTTCAGGAGCTGTTCACCATAGCGTGTTAATTTTATCCCACCTCTTACTTCAGATAGGAAAAAGTCTCACCTGTGTAGCCTGGTCTCCACTGATACCTCAACTAGCTTATTTTCCAATAGCTTTGTGTTTTATGTTGCAAGATTGTCATTAATACAGCTCTTCTGTTACTTCTTTCAGTGAAGGCAGGATTCAGTTCTGCTGCCTTTGCATTGCAGCTCCTTTGCAGGATTATTTGAGAGGAACAATTAGGTAAATTTCTTGTTTTGTGGGGAAATGACTTTGATCCAAAAGAAAAATTATGGCAAAATCTGTGACATTTGCATGGTGTTGGTTTTACTCATGGGAAGAGTGAAGTTCCTAAAGTTTGTTTCAGCAATGACCCTGAATAGCAAATAAATCTGAATTGTAAAGCTCTGTTTTAAGTGTGGGATATATTTCTCTAGTTGTTCGTCTTAAATTATATGTCCATAATAAACATCTGGAAATGTCTGCTATCAGGATGGGCCAGAGAGTAAGGGTAGTGGATTGGAAGTGAAAAATTGGGTTATTTTTCAGTCACATCAATTCTCCAGTTCACTGTGCGGCAGCAGAAATGCTCATGCTGGCACTGAGCAGGAAAGAAGAAATGGAGCAGAATGTAAGAATCCATGTTGTAAGCTTCCATATTCCTGCCAGGGGTGATGGTGAATGCTTTCATCAGTTTAAGCAGCAATGCTTGTGGTTTCTTGGTTGGGGTTTTTTTGTGTTTTTTTTTATTTTTATTTCCCCTCCCTCCTCCCCCCCAATAACAGCACGTGACAGCTGATGTCTGGATGGTGACCTGGCCAGTTTAGGCACCGGTCTTCAGAAAGGTTTAAGGAGGTTGGTGTAAACACTCCATCTGGAAAATGGTGAGGGGACTTTTGGGCAGGGTGGAGATGCCACAGTGGTACAATCACAGCATTTAGGTAGCTGTGGGAGTATGGTGGAACGTAGGCTTACATACATTACAGCACCTCTCATACCCCAGAACAGCTGTCCATGGAGATGCGCTTGTTCCACAGTTTAGTTCACAGTCCCTTGCCTTATGGTTAGGTCTGGCACTTTCCTTATTCCAACCATGGGGAGAGAAAGCCAGTCACATAGGTGTTAGAAAACACAAGCTCCCCGTTCTTGTCGTACCACAAAAGGCTTAATAGTTGCATGATATAATGGAATGTGCTTAATAGCCTGCATGTGGTTTCTGCTCCCAAAAACTGTGATTATGATATCAGTTCAGTTCTTGTTTCTGGTGTTCCCATTGAATGAGAATCCTTAGGGTAGATGCATTTCCCCTGAAAATGGGCTGAAATGTTAGAAGTTCCAGGGCAGTGTCTTTGATCAGCAGCTCCACGAGGGGGGCTCTGTGGCAAACTGCTTTGCATTTCACATTTGGCATGGAATAAGGGGTTGTGTTTGGCTCTAGTACACCACCCAAGAAACGAACATACAGAAAGTAGTGGAGTATTTCACTGGAGACTTAAAAAAACAAATCCCACTTAAACCGTTTATAGGATTGTTCTGAACTGTGGGGCGATGACTGACTTCTGCTAGACCAGATTGTGGGTGTTTTTGGTAAGTGGCTAAGGCCTGTGTCTCCCTCTGCTCTGACCTGTACTCAGGCTCTGCAGGGAAGCATAAGGAATATAAGAGGAGACTCAATGCCTTCTGTTGTTTTCTCAACCTACCCCGGAACTGGAGATTAAAAAAAACCCAACCCAAACCACGGATCCCTTTTCTTTTTGGTGGACTGTTCTCCAAACCAGGAGTCACAGGGAGAGCCAAAGCAGAAGCAAACAAGACAAATTGGGTTCCTTCACCCTATTCACTTCAATCACATCTGATTTGCATCATTGTCCACGCTGGTATTTAATATTGTTATGCTGAGAGGTGCTAATGGCCACCCATAATGCTTAAAGGTCACTGAAATATAGAGTGAAAAACACTCTATAGAAAGACTTAAATATTGGCCATAGCCACATCTGAAAAAAATGCTGATGGACGCTAGACAGATTAACTCTTTTGTCCAACACCATTCAGTGTCCTTTATACAGCTACAGAGGTTAATAGCTAGGCCAAAGCTCCCAAGTATGGGAAAAAAAACCCCTCTTTTATGGTATATCTTTACTGAAGAGGAAGAGTGAATCTGTGGGAGGGGGATTGAGCTGATTTAAGGTTCCGCTTACTGCTGAGAAAAGAGGTTCATATCTTTCCATAGTCTTTCCTTTTTATGCTTGGTTTGTGGGTTCACTTTTTACCTTGTACCGGCTGTGGGGCTCATCCAGCCTCTCTGTGAGAGTCGGCAGAAAACACATCCAGGAGAAAAGGAGAATTACATTCTGTTGGGTTCCTGAGTTGAATCGGCTCAACTAAGACCCAAGAACAGAGGCAATGCAGAGGAGAGGGTAGGATTACGTGGCCAGGACTGGTGGAGAAGGAAATTGCAAGCATTCCCCCAGGGTCTGTAGGAAGAGAGGGCATGATTTGTCTTTGGTATAACCTTATGTTGACTTACTTTGTGATATGGTGAATTGTGAAATTGCAGCTTTATCATTCAAAGAAACAAAACTCTCTCCTTCAGATTAAGCAGTGTTTCTCCAGGCTGTTGGGATAAATGCTTTGTGTTCCTTCTGAGTGTGCAGAAAGCCCAAAGTTCCTGGGAAGGAATTGCAAAGTTACTGTGTCTTGGCTGTAGGAAATGTGGGGTGATCAGATAGGAAGAGTTGACAGCAGTGCTTGAAGTGGGTGGCCTTTCTTGTGCAGGCTGGTGACTGCTGGGGCTAGTCTGGGGAAAAGGAGATACATGTTGAGTTAACACTTTTTGCCTTGGGCTCTGGAAGTGGAAAATGTTTTCTTTATCTGTCAGAGGAAGCTACAATTGGAGAAAGCTAAAATCCAGTGTGGGAGTAGCAGATTGCACTGGTTTGAAAAATAGAAGTTCATTATTATGAACTGTCTGATTGAGACATGGTCCATAATGTGCTACATAAACAATGACATGTTTGCTGTCATCTCACAGGACACTCCAGCCAGCAGTAATTGAGGAGAGAGATGAAGTGCAGAATTGTGTGGTGGCCACATAACTGGTTTAAGTGGCTTACAAAAATCTTTGTCTCGTTTCAGAAAGGTGATGAGTGCATTCAGGATTGCCAGGCTGTAATTCTTCAGTCTTAAAAAAACCCCAAAAACGTAATGACTTGGTTCTTGACTTGGTCCTGCAAAACTTGTTTCAGAAAATGACATATAGCTATGCCTGGATCTGGGTAGGTCTGCAGACCTCTGTCCCTACAGGTAGTAGGATGGTAGCTACTGACAGCAGCCATTGATAGTATTGAGGTAGTAGCTATAGTAGCTATAGCCATAGATATGTGTGAA
>JAYRBT010000082.1:39334900-39394669 GCA_036023395.1 Myiotriccus ornatus | reverse complement strand
GATGGTAGCTACTGACAGCAGCCATTGATAGTATTGAGGTAGTAGCTATAGTAGCTATAGCCATAGATATGTGTGAAAGTTATATCTGTGATGTGTGTCTGATTCATGCTCTGAGGAAGACCTGGATGGATCAGGACAGACAGCAGTGAAGACAGATATTCGTCCTAAGATGAGGTGAGGGTTTATAACCTGTTATCAAACCCAGCATTAGATAAAAACTCTGCTAAACTCCAGGCTAAATACAGAAGTTTCAAATGAGAACTTCAGTAAGCCAAACAGTTAAAGTCATGATCTAGAGGCAAAATTATACCTTGTTTAAGTTCATTAGAGCCTGCAGAAGAGTTTTTTTTTGGAGGAAAGGGAAAGAATATCACTGTCTGCATGGTAGTGCTTGCAGAAATATGCAGAACTTCAAGACATATAATGGGAGACAGAGACTAAGTCCACTCCTGCTTATACTGTTTATACACACCTCCTTCTTGTATTTGAATTCAGGAGTAAGGCATTCTCTGTTCATCCATCCTGGCCTTCCACCACACTTGTTTGATTTCTTACATACAGGAACGGGCTGTCTTGTTCTTTGAGATGGTTGTCCTTGAAGACCAGCCAGCTCTCACACACAGCGGTCTTCCATGAGATCCTTACCAAGAATATCCCTGCACTAAGGCAAATTCTGCTCTCCTGAAGTGCCAATTTCTAATTGTATTGTTTGTCTTTCTCACTTCTCTCAGAGTTTCAATCACAATCTTATGGCTGCCCTTTACATCCCATTGTAAGAAGTCCTGAAGACTCATCAGTCACCTGCACAAAGAAATTGCCATTAACACAGACTGGAAATCTGGATTGCCTCTGCCCTGATGCGTTACCCTATCTGCAGATACAAGGGTGGTTCTCATCCCCAGTGAGTACCATCCATATTCCTCACCTTCCCAGCCTGTTTTTTCTCAAGAGCCTGTATTCATCCACTGCAACATTCCAGCCATTTGAGCTATCCCACTGTGATTCTGTAATCCCTGTGAGATGTCACCAAGCAATATCCTTTTTACATTTTTTTTCAGACTTCAGGTACTTTCTTTAGGTTCCTCTGGGATTTAGAGTGCTGCATGTTGGAGCTGCCTCCTACTCGTTCCTTCCTTCCCTCCCTGAATGCCCGCCCTTCTTTTAGCAGTATGTACCTAATTCTTGTCTCTTTCATCAATTAAATGGGAATACTAAATGCACTTTAGTCTCCCATTGCACTCGTTTTGTTGTCCTATGGGAGCTGGATGCTCCAGCAGCCCTTCAGTGTGCTACACTTTGAGCCCTCAGGGAGGCTTGCCTGAGGTGCTGCGCCGTAGCACTGCATCACCTCGAGTTCCCAAGCTGTGATGCTTGCTCTCCGGAGGCAGTGGTAGGTGGAGTAAGTCCTCACATTGCTTGGCAGTAGGGTGTTGCGTGGTTGCCCTCTAGCTCGGGGTGCCAGTGTCAGGGTGCTTTTGCAATCATGGCTGACTGGCGTGGGGACCCAGTTCTGTCTGGTCTGCAGCAGCCTGCATGAGGATGGAAGCTGGATCAGCAGGCTTGAAGTTGATGGGACAGTTCAGTAGCAAAAAAAGGAAGGCCTGACTCTGCTGGGTATACAAGGGAAAGAAGAAAACTTGGAGGCCTGGGTCAGCATTGAAGGGCACACCAGGCATGCACTACGGAGCGCTGGGAACAGAAAAGGGACAGGAAGGTACAGCCCAAAGATCTGGGTTGACTCAGAAAGGTCAGTTGCAGAGCCAGTGTAAAGATGTGAGAACTATCAAACAAAGCCTGTTGAAATAATGGAGCTGGAGCATGTCCAAAGAAGGGCAGCTAAGCTGGTGAAAGGTCTGGAGAACAAGTGTTAAGAGGCTGAGAGAGCTGGTGTTGTTTAGCCTGGAGAAGAGAAGGCTCAGGGGAGACCTTATTGCTCTCTACAACTACCTGAAAGGAGGCTGTAGTAAGGGGGGGAGAGTCAGTTTCTTTGCCCACGTTAAGAGGTGACAGAACAAGAGGAAACTGCTTCAAGTTGCACTAGAGAAGTTTAGATTGGATATTAGGAAAAATTTCCTTACTGAAAGAGTCGTCAGGCATTGGAACAGGCTGTCCAGGAAAGTGGTGAACACTTCCATCCCTGGAAATACTCAAAAAATATGTAGATGTGGCACCTGGGGACGTGGTTTAGTGGTGGATTTGACAGTGCCATGTTAATGATTGGACTTTGTGATCTTAGAGATCTTTTTCCAGCCAACCTCAATGATTCTAAAGTACCTTTCAAGACTTAACTGAAGAGCTTCAATCAAGAAAAATTATTTCATGGAATCTTAGTGGTTTGTGTCATGTGCTTCTGTCACATTTTTAAATCTGATGTCAAGTGCCCTGATACTCGATTTACCATTTTATGGAATGATGGCTATAAAAACTGTATTTACATTTTAAAGGAGAAGTGCTGGTAACTACCAGGAAGTAATACTCAATCCTCAGTCACAGAATTAGCAGCATCATCATGTATTTTTGATACAGTATGAATTTTGGATGCTGCTACTGTTCTTAATAAGCAAAATGCACCTTCAATTTCTATTTTGCAATGGCATGGAAACTTATAAAGTGCTGTAAGGTTTATAAATCATTACAGCCTCACCATCTGTGTATTGCACTATAGTATCAGAAAATACCAAGAAAACCTTTTCTTGAACCAATACTTTAAATTGCAGAAAAAAGTCAGAGTTCTAATAAGAGGTGCCACTCTGTCAGGTAAATAAACGTATATATTGTATTACCAGTACTGAAAATACCATTGAAGTTTCCATAGACATGCGGTACCTCCTGCAGCAGTTGCTCTAAAATCACATGAAATATAATGAATAAGGCAGGAGTTCTGCCTTGTTGTAAACTGAAACATTCTGATGTCATGTAGCCTTTTTTATGGGATTAGATGGGCTGAATTTGAGCAAAAGTTTTTCACTCAGTGTTTTTTCCAAAAGGGCCTGAAATGCTTTAGATCAAATGCATTTGAATGTTTTGTCCCGCTGTAGAATTTTTGTGGCAGAGTCTCAGTTTATGACCTCAGCCTACAGAGGTAAAAGCATATTGGCTTGCTGCCTTCTGACAGCACTCACTGGCAAATGGTATCTTGGGTTCACTGCTGTTTATTAAGAGCAGCGTTATAAGAGAGCAAAACTTCCACTGAAACAGGTCAGTAGAAGCTGGCTCAGTGGTTCCTATGTCTACTTTCATTGTGATTTATATGTAATATTCTGACACTTTTGACCATTTCTATTCCAAATTAACAATGCCCTGTTTGTTTTGTGTACTGTCCTGAAATTCTGTTGCATTGGATCAGACAAAATCACTGAGCTACTGAACTCCCAGCGTGGTTCATGCTTTTCTCTGAGTTGGTTCTGAGTAAGTCAGGCATCATCCTGAACTCCTGATGAAAATGTTGAACTTAAATTCCTAAGGCAGGGTGTGGGGCTACAGAGGGTGCAGAGTACAGCAGTCTCATCAGGAGGAAATGTGAAGGAGCTGCATATGGATTCTCTTTGCTAATGCAGGGCCTTGGTCCCTGTTACGTATCATTTGTGTATGTCTGCTCTGAACTTGACTTCCTTTCAGCACTTGAGCTGAAAGCTTCCAGGCCCATCAGGACCCACTTCATCTGTACACACTGTTTCTCACTGCTGGAGATGTTCTAACTTGCTTCACGTTAAATTCTGTGTTAAATTCTATTCTAAATGTTAACAATCTCCAAAATTATGTGGCTGTTCCTAAATTGTAAGAATTACCATATTAGTTAAAACAGGACATCCCCAGCATGGAGGAAGTTTCAGGTCACAGCCTTGAGGGTTATGTCTGTCTTTTGTAATCATATAGCTTCAGTTTCCAGCTTCAGTGCAGCAACTCCGTCAGGGTTTACAGACCTGTTTTCGGGGCTTGTAGCTCCAGCACTTCTGATTGTAAATGTAACACTTAAAACACACTCAGTTTGCTGTGGTGATGGTTGGGGAACATCTAGCATACTCCTAAGTGTGCAAAGAGTAGGTGTATATGTGAAGCATAATGATCTAGCATGCAGTCTTTCAGATGCAACCTGAAAAAGGCGGAGGAGTATGGTTAGGAGAAAGATACGGATAATCTGGAGATACAAGCAGGAAAACTCTTCTTTTAGGAGTAGGATGGTGGCTGGAATCAAGAGACCTTCCAAAGTCAGGGTGCCTTCAGTCTAGGTAAGAGAAACACTGTCACAAAGGCCCGGATATGTCAGTCTGCACACTGAGTAGTACTTACCAGTATAAACAATCCCACTGAATGCTGTTTATTCCTGCGTCACTACTGAAGTTAATATGAGTAGAACATGTTGAATTTGGCCCTAGGTTAGTAATGTAAAATTGTAGCTCTTTAAAATAGATCTGAACAGAGAGGTATGGTCCAGTGCTGCACTGGCTCTGAGAGTCTGCTGGTTTGAGGGGATTTGGGATTTTTGTTTTGGGAAGGGTTTTTTTAGGTGTGGGGGATAGTTGGAGGAACATAATTATTTTTCTTACAAATCAAATTAAAATTAGCCTAGAAGAGGGGAAAAAGAATCTGCTCCCTTAGATGTTATCTAAGATGCTGCCTTATTCCTGGAAGAAATAGAGTTTTCATGTGTTATATTGCATGGTAGCCCCCCAAAAAGATGCATCTTTCGCCTGGGGTGAGCAACTCCTGAGATTTCTGAAGTCAGGCTAGTACATTAACACCTTGGATTTAGGTAGCGCAAGGCTACAAGCAAATGTCTTCGGATGAGAGAAGCAAATCAGACACTGCTTTTGTATGTCACAAGGGATTATTCTAGTTTAGTGCTATGCCCTTTGGCTTTACAAATGCACCTGTAGTGCTCCTGTGGTTAGTGCAAAGATTCTTGGTAGAATTAATTTATTATAGTTGTTTTTTCTTTGTAAATAGCAAATGTTAGAACTGGCTATACACAAACAGCTTTTCAAACCTTGCATGTATTGTTTGCAGCAGTTACTAGACAGGGAAGGCTTCTGTTCTTTAATGCTAGCACTGGGTTCAGCAAAGTATTTTTCCACTCAGAAATGGCAGTCTTTGTGGAAGCAGGAGCTGTGTCTGAGCATAAAGAGGATGGGAGATAAATTCTAGGAAACCTAAAGGTGGATCACCAGATAGAGGTTTCAGCTGTGCCTTTGCTTAGATTCTGAAAAATTCATATCTGATTTCATGTCATCTGCTGTTTCATTTTTTATTGGAATAAATGGCTCTGACAGTTCATGGTGTTTATGTGGCACTGTTATCATATAGTGGCAAGCTATTAACTATTATCTGGCATTTTGAGAACAGAGATACTGGTGTATGAAATACTCTGGCAAATAATTGTCACTTTGAATTTTCTGAAGAGATGGACAAAGCTAAATGTTTGTAATATCAAGAAGGTTTATGTTTGTAATATCAAGAAGGTTTTTATTAATATCTCCTATTTTCCTTTTATTAGCTACAGAGAGGATTTAAAGAAAAAAATTCTGCAATTCTGACAGTTTGGTGGTTGGTGTTTTTGGCTATTTGTTTGGTTTTTACATGGCATAAGGATGGTATCGTGTGTCCTGATACCAGATTAACTGTCCAGAAACCCTCGCTGTGCTTGTAGTAGTCCAGCTCTGCTTCACAAACAACAGAAGACAAAAATGTAAAATCAAAGAAGAAAGAACAGGAAAGGCTGTGACTTGTAAGACTAGGTGGCTTTCTAATTATCTTGCTAATAAATTCAGCATATGAATTTATTAGGTGTTCTGAGACCTGACAAATTTTGATCAATAGCAGCTGCTGAAGTCATGAGTTTTTAGCTGCCTTTTTAATCTGAGTGTTCTAGAAGAAGACTGCATAAAGAAGCCTTATGTAAGACAGGCTGTTGGGTTGTGATTTTTTTCGGTAGTGTAGGTTTGGAAAAGTGGGGCAGAGAAAGAAAAGGAGAGACAAGAAAGGTGTTAAGAGTAGGAAAATACTTGGACGTTTTGTGCTTTGAATGTTTTAGCATTTAGATGCAGGGGTAGGGAGACAGGCTGAGGGCCTAGTGTGGCTTGTCTGTCAAGGTGGATCACAAAAACATAGTGGTTATATGGTATTAGGCCAAGAGTCTGTCTTGACCAGTATATTGTCCCTGGAGCAGCTAATAGAGTGTAAGAGTAAGATATGTGACAGATTGATAGGTCTCCCGAGAGCTTCCAGCCATCAGCTTTAAGGATTTCCTGAGCTCTTTCTGGACTGTCATGCTTAACACTTCCTTGATGTGCTTTAATCCTCATTCCCCATAGGAACCCCTTAAATTCTGCAGTCTGACATTGCAATGGTTTGGTTGCAGATTTCCCCACTGGAAATCTCAACCCATGTTGCTGAGATTTATTCTTTTCAAACCACTTCTGTTAATATCAGTGCCAAATGAAAAGCACTCCAAAAGTACAAGTGGGATTTGCTTATACTCTTATTCTTTGGTTTGCCAGGAATGGAACCCTCTGTGGTTGATTTTAGATACTATTTTAATCTTCTGATTTTTCCCATCCTAAACTTCTTTTTGCTAAATAGCCTGCATGTCCACCCACTGCTTGAGTCAAATCAGAATATAAACACAATTCTATGTGACTTCTCTTACTTTGTTTCTAGAGCTGCAAAGCTTGGGTTCTATGGGATACTGAGCTGGGACATATGTATGACATCTTTTTGCTATTTTTTATTCATTATTATAAATGTAATTAGAAATATTAAGTGGGGAGTCTTAAAGTTAGGTAACTCTGACAGGTTCTCTGACACCTTGTGTTAGTGGTAGGCTGATGTTTTGGCATATATTGTGCTGATTACTTGTATCTGAATTAGTGGAATTGTGAGTGCTCTGATCCTGAAAACAGGACATTTATTTGGAAACATAAACAGACCTGACGATTTACAAGTGGACAAACATGCTAATAAGTTTTTAATACCCTTAATCTCAAACTGCCATGAGCTCTCTTCAGTTTGCCCTGTAAATGAATATCTAGGTTTCTGTTTGTATGTATAATCTAGATATTTACATTATTGCAAGCACAGAAGATTTTTTCTTTCAACAGCATGAACTGGGATTTAAACTTTTTTTTTTTTTTTAAGAAGCTTATGATAGTTGCCCTGACTTCAACTCCCTGGGGATGCAGGTAAACCATAACTGTCAAATTTTTTTCAGGTTTGGAACTCCAAGGTATATATTATACTCCAGAGCAATACATTTTACACATAGTGTTAAATAGTGCTGTGGTTGCTGCCAGCCTGGATGAGAAGACAAGGGCTCTTAACTCAGGGGAAGAGTTGTTTAAAGCCTGGTTCTGCAGAGGAATAGGTTGCTGGGCTGAGGCACTGTGCGCTGATGCGCGGGGCTACAGTGCCCTCTTGTGCGGCTGAGCGCTGGTAAACAGCGGCTGATTCAAAAGGTCTCTCCAAAACACCTGGCTGCCAGAGAAGGAGGGAAGAGGAACACAAAATCCTCCTCTGGCTGTGAGCCTTTGCAGCTGTGTTTTAACCAGCAGTTTTTTTGGTTCTGTGATACGATGCAAATATAAGGGACAGCCTTTGAGCTTTTACAGCTTAAACTGGGCTTCATATTCTGCTAGTGTTTTGGCATCAGCTGGAAAATGAACATTTACTGTTGCTGTTGCAGTAGTGCCCACAGGATCTGTTACGGAGAGGAGCTCCTGGATATGCTAGGTGCTGTCTCCAGACTCATTGGCTCAGTCTTTGCAGTGCTGTGGAGTTTCAGCCGTGTAGGAAAAAATAAGTAACCAAGCCTGGTTATTGTTTTGCAGGAAAAAAGAAGTTTCCTCCTCTCTCCGCCTCAAACCTGTCAGCTGCACTTCATCTGCCTCAGAAATTAGAGACATTGAATTAATATGTCTTGATTGGAAAAAAGGAGAAAACTTAAAGGGAAGAAAGGGCACAGTGATCAGAACTAAGTGAGCAGGACAGACCCAGGAGGGTTTTGACACATTATCGTTTGAAAATGGCAAAGCAAAAATCTGCTGTGACCACAGTGTTTCAAGATTATTGTAAGCCAAAACAAATACATGCCTACGCAAATAAGTTTAACTGTGACATAGAAAATTCAGGGATGTATCCCACTCATGTGATTAAATGCCTTTTGATCATTCTAAAAATACAGCTACCCTTTTGGGGGTATAATTCATGACAAAACTGTAGGGAATGTAACTGACAGTGACAACTAAGGGAGAAAATTAGCATTGTATTACCGAGGCTTGAAGTGTGTAAGCAAAAATGTTAACATTAAAAAGTGAAAAATTCAAATCTAATTTCCCAGCAGAGACCATCAAACTGTACAAACCTAGAAAAAAAGGACTTGACACAAGTTTTTCGAAGTGTACGTGCCTTGACTTCAGTTGAAGTGTCCATGGGAAGAGGAAACGCGCAGTATCTCTGCAGTCAATGAGAAAACAGATTGGTTTGGTTTTGGTTTGTTTGGTTTTTGTTTTGTTTTGTTTGTTTTTATTTTTATTTCGGGGGGGGGTGGTGGTGGTTTGTTTTGTTTTGGTTTGGTTTTTTTGTCTACCACACTTCTATTTGATTAGCATGTAGATTCAGAAACCCACTTTTGTCTCATTTTAAACATTCTGTTCTAAACATTTACTCTTGATGAAATTAAGTGTGAGAATTCTACCCTAACTGTATTTGACTGAGAGCCCATAGAGGAGAGGCTGGAGAGAGAGATATAAAAAGAGGGGAGAGCAAGTAAGGTGAAACACAAACTGAACTGAGCAGCACAGAAAGGAGCAGAGAAATTAGAAGGAGGGAAAGGATGGTATCCTGACTATAAAATAGGATGTAGTGTGCCAGAGCATCTGTATGAAAGTAACAGGGAACAGAATTCACTTATTAAAATGCTGTCATCCTGCCCCTGTCTTCCAGTCCTCTTTGTGTGTCCCATCATGCTCTACAGTCTGTCCTCACTGGGCACTAGGCTTGCACCTGAAAGTACCATCACCAACCCTTAAGGTGGGTAATGTGAGATTTAGCTGGAAATACCATGACTTCTCACCTGCTGCAGAAGACAATTCTCATAGGCTGGGGCCCTGTCACAGAAAGAAAGAGAGTGTGCCATAAGATTAGTTCATTCGCTGCTGTGCTTTGGTTTAATAAAGGTAGGCTTTGTTTACTAGTCAAACGCAAGGCACTAAGTTAATAATTATCTAAAATAACACAAATTTGGCTTAAGTTAGTCTTTTTTCATCCTGGGATCCTATTAATTAACTGCCAGTGCTGCTCAACAACATGAAAATGTAAGAACATATCTGTTACATTCCGTATTTACTGGATTGTATTTCTTCCACCTTAAGTACGCTGTTTGTATAGACACAAGGTGTTGGCAAAGCCTCTGCCTGCTGAGGGTTGCCCTGAAGACCAGACTTACTTATTTGTGCAGTGCAAAGGTGTAAGGGGGGACATGAGCTCTGATTCTCCTGGGATAGTGCTTAGACTGAAACACCTTCCTAGAGAGTGCATAACCAGGAAGTTTAACTCTGCAATAAATACTTCTTTTTTTTTTTTTTGGCAGGGGAATAAGATGATTTCACATATTTCCAGCTGCAGTCTTTTGTTCCAAGCATGAGGCTGTAAATTTACTTATAAGGATTTTCCAGAGGTTTCAGCGTTTCTGAGGTATTTGCCACTTGGCAGGTCAATTTTCATATTGCTAAGAAATTTTCGGATTTCAAATGCAGCATCAAGTGCCTACATGGACATACTGATTTTTGAGTGTTGAAATCAGAGCACAGTTGCGCAGTGCAGCAGCTGAAAGCATGTTTGATCACCTTAGACCCACTGTCGTTTGAAGTCCCATCTGCCCCACTGGAAAACCACGTTGGGGGTCACATTTACAGGAATTTTGGCTTCAAACATAGACGAACACAATTTTGCAGGTTCTGGGACAAGTGCATTTATTGTGGCTACAGTCTTTTAAGTAACCCTGTGTTTGTGCAGGAGCAGCTGGAGACAACTATTTGCTGGCATGAAGTCTACCTGAAAACAGAGGCTATAATGTAAGTGGGCCTGAAGTTCATCTCTTGGCACAAAAGTTTTTTTGAGCTAATGGCATCAATAGCTTCTATTAGCAATGTGCTCATGTTGGACAAGATGCAGTACCTAGGGGTAGTGAACTACAGGATTTAAGAACAAGTCACAAGTTAGCTCTGAGTTGAGAGAGAGTGGCTGCTGGAAGAAATAGGGCTTTTCTTTTGCAATAGGTCAGTAGCACGTACAAACCATATATTTACAAACATTCTGCATCTGCAGCTTTGCAAGGAGGAAAGACTGGTCACTCTCATTTATTTGGATTATATGGTAATTTATTTACAAGGAAACTGAGTTTTAACAAGGTTATTCTAGTTAAAAGAAAAATTATGTGTCAGTATCAGGCTGAAGGGATTTAAGTGTCTATTTCATACACATTGGTCTTTGTGTATGTGAATAGAGCATATATGCTGGAGCTGTCGAAACAGGTTTTGGGGTTTTTTAAGGGAAAAAAGTAATTGGTTATATAGAAGTGGAAAAAGACAGCAGCGATTGATACGACTTTCACAGTCTATGGAGAGTGAAAATATTAGAGGAAGACAAAAATTCCCAGAAGTGAAGTGCACATGTACCAGACAGTGGTGAATTTCATGAGGAAGGAAAGACATAGATATTGCTGTCAGGTCAGTGCATCTTGCAGACCCTCCACTGTATCTGCGTTTGCTTTCTTTCACAGACTTATGAAAGGTTTATGCAGGATCAGTAATGTTCTCTTAGCAGATGAGGTGTTTGTGCATTCTTCTGTAGCACTGAAAAAATATTTTCAAATTATTTGCAATTTGAAAAATTAGTTCGTTTTCATTCACAGAAAGTGAACATATAGTGTGAAAAAGCCCTGACTATGTACAAAAAATATCAAAGGTACCTTTTTCGAAATATATTTGGATTCTCTTTTGTATTTACCATTTTCTTGTACTTCCAGCAGAGGGCAGGTTTGTGTCACAAAACCTGCTTGCTCGCTTTGCCAGAATCCAATGTGAAGTTCATTGGGCACGTTCAATCCTTGTCAGAAAAAAAGTCTTTTTCTGTGCTAAATGTCCTTGAAAATTACATCAGGTCTTCTTGGGGTTTTGGGGGGGTTGGTTTGTTTGTTTGTTTCTTTTTGGGTTGGAGGGTTTTGTTTGGGGTTTTTGTTTGGTTGGTTTATTTGGTTTTGGGTTTTTTTTTAAGAACAAAATAAAAAAACCTAGATGGAATCCTACTAGTTATCTTCCTAAAAAATCTAGTCACCAAACACATTCCTCTTGTTTTCTAAAATTGTTGTAAAATTGCCATTGGTTCTTTTCTCTCAGTGCAGTTCTTCCCTGTTTCTGTCACAGTGGAATATCTAAAATGTTTTCAGCTTCATGTGAAGAGAACCAAGCAATGCACTTACTGTTGCATATACATGACAAAGTGGTGTTCTGTTAAAAGTTATATAGCATACAATACTGTCATACCAGCAAAACACAAATATAATTAAGGCCTGGAGGCTAAAAGTTGTAAAAAAAAAAATTGTATAATCCTGGCATGCAAAACATTGAGGAAAAAAATCAGGTGGTTACATCACGGTAACAAGCCCCAGCAGGGTTAACCACATGCCCATGTTTGTGTAATTTTTCTCAATGCCATTTTGGTTTCAAAGTGACATGTTGTGGCAGTGCCAGAACAGGGTGTTTTGAAACAAAGGAGGCAAATGCTTTTCTAATTCATGTGTCAGCCCTAGGAATCCTGTTCTTTCTGATGCAACTACTTCACCTTGTGTTGCTTATGCGTGAATCAACAGGACAGTTTGAACTCATCAGTGGATGCACCAATTTCTGCTTCCTTAATGTCTCAGCACTGCTTTTCTTTTTTTTTTTTTTTTTTGTCTTGTCTTTCATGTGATTTTGAGCCTTGGATTTTGCTTTTTCTTTTTTTTCCAGTTGTCACTTTGCATCCTGTGCCCTTAAATGACATAGTGATGAAAATACACATATATTGTAGGCATTTGTATCTATTAGCCAGTGTTGCTGTTCACTTTCCTATCTGCTATAAAAATCTTTAAAAAAAAAAAATCTTTTTTTTGCTTTGCTTTTCATGCACTGTGTTTTAGATCTGTGTAATTTTGGAAAGTATGAACTAACGCAGTAAGTACTATACTCATCATCATAGCCTAATGTTTTGACAATCGCTGTGAAATATCACCAGTATAGCCTGCTGCCAACAAGCTGTGCACTGCTGTGTTAGGAGTTTTTATTTGTCAGTGTTATCCAGGATAATGCCTCTTCCTCACCTTCGAGCTGGTTGTGTAGTTTCACGTTGTCTGTTCTTAAGGGGATGGCAGCATTTTTCCTTTTCATGTGGAAATCAGCCCTCACTCCCCCCAGTATAAACATTAGGTTTGTTAACTGGATGAATCAGTAGTATCTAAAGAGAGAAAGAACTTCACCGAGTCAGGAAGCATAGCCTTCAGTTAACTGGTGAAATATTAGGGAGGACTCTTTAACAGCCTCCAGCATGTAGCTGGCGTGGCCAATACTGAACCCAGGTCTCCAGAGGTGGAAGACTAGAAAAACTGGCCCTAGGGACAGATACCTCTTCTAACTCCCATCACATTTCTAACAGTTACTAGGGCAGAATAATGTTTCATGACCTTTGGGTTGTCCCATTACCACAACATAATCTAGCTGTGCAAGCTTTGCAAAGGTCACTGTAGAAATAAAGATATTTCCTGCTGTGATCCATACCCTCAAACACAAAGGAAAAGAAATACCTTAATAAATGTAGTGACATTTGCACTATAGGGCACAGTGCAAAGATCATGAACCATTATTCTGCACTAGTAATAATGTCACCATTTTATTCTTGCCCAGTGGTTACTGTATGACATTTGTGCTTGTAGGGAAATTCCTGTGAATATCAGCAACTTAAAATACATTGCCTCGAGGGACTATCATTCTCCCTCTGAAGTCAGTGAAGTCAATTTGCCATTTGCTTACCAGTATCTGGGCAGAGGACCGACCCAGCTTTTCTCATTATCAAAATTGAGATAGTTTCAAAGTGCGTTTAGCGTTCTGTTTTCCATTAAAAAGTATTTGTTCATTGAACCCCCGATGAAACATCTTTCTTAAAAAATTACAGCAGGTAATTTTATTATATTCATGAGAATTACCATGAGTGTATGTGTAGAAGACAGATTATGTGATGAGTTTTACAGGGGAAAAAAAACCCTAAGTCCTAATACATATAGGTACTTGTGTGATGATCACACAAGTCACCTGGGAGACAGATGTTACCTAATATTTCTTCACTCCGTTCTTATGTGATAGTTAAATATCTGTTCCCTTTATTTCTCAAACAAAGAAATATATTAATTCAGAAATCCCTGACTGACATGGCTGGAACAATATAGCTGAACCTACAGAATTCTTAGTAATGTGGCCTGAGTTTCACAGGTGTGGAAAGTCGTGGTTTTCTCCGATAGGCACTGGTTCTTAACGCTAGTTATTTGCAAATGCCCTGGAGCTGATATTTTTTAAAGCTAAAGTATGTCAGCCTTGGTCAGTCTCTATGAGATTATGACTGATCTCAGAAAGAAGCAGTGGAAGGTTTGTACAGAGCTGCGGTCTGTGTTGGCAGTGGCCCTTGTCTACAAACACATCTTAGCAATCAATATGTTTAATGTACCTCTGATAATATTTACAAGTCTGAGAAGAACTCTACTCTTCCTCATGTGTGAAGAAGAAGCCAGTCTTCTTTGTATTTGAAGAATTTGAGAGCTCAGTCACCGGTAGGATCACTTAGTTCATTGCTTTGGATTGGATGGTGCCTGCCTGTAGTCAGGCTCCACTATGAAGAGATAAATATTTCCTTCCCCAGCCTCAGTTTGTGTCTGTATCAGAGCAAAATACACCAGTTCTGAGGGAAGTGCACAGGCTGTTATTTCTTAAGAGCTTGTGGTGACTAAAATTGTCCCCAGCTGCAGGGGATGGTTCATGTTTACAATTTGAGGAAGAAGGCAGCATTGTGTCATCCAGTGTGCTGTGTCCTGATTCATTCTCAAATGTTCCACAGCCAGACTTGGACAGGAGGAAGGTTTTCCGTGCAGTGGATTGTGAAGGTGGAAGAGGGGCCCGTGTTGATCAGGTGCATCCAGTAGTAGGACTTTTGTTGAACATGGGAACACAGTAAGTGGGATATGGTGGCAAAAGAGCTGTAGCCTCTTTGCGATCCACTAAGCTGACCTCAGCTGTCACACCAGCCTGTGGCTCTGTCTTGATCATCAAGTTTAACCCTGGCTTCAGACAAAAGTGAAGTGGGAATCACTCATGTGAACCAACATGTCTAGTGCACGAGACTGAGCAAATTCAACAGTACAGGGCTGACATTCAAGGTGTGCTTCACAGAGCTGCAGGAGGGACAGGGTCTGCTTATCAAAGGCCTGGTCACTGAACAGCACAGACTGATCCTCTCCTCGTTTCCCAGCTCCTTTGCCAGGCCAGGAGAGCAGACAGACTTGCATAGTCTGTAGGCAGCTGAGTACAATTTTTCCTGTGGGTGGTAGTATTTAGAAGGTGTCCCGCCTTGCCACTTTCAGATTGCTATCACCCTCCCCTGATGGGATTAGGAGCCTGGCTTCACAGGCATTGCCTTGATCCAGCTGGCTTTCATAGGGATGAGGTGGATAGTGGTGAGAAAACAGGATAGGAGATGACTTTGTAGCTGTGCTAGTAATCTTTGCTTGGGGGAGGGGAGTGAGGGGGAAACATGGGGAGAGTGTAAAGAGTTATAAATCTCACCCATAGTAGTAATTCCTTTAGCATTTGAAGGAAATTATCAAGGAGCAGACATCAGTCATGCTTTTCTGACTCACTGTCCTGTTTTCAGACAGCATCCCCCTCCAGTTTCCTGCTGCCTGTAGCACTGCTGTCCCAATTTATTTCTGTAGAAAGTTATCACCAGAATTTTTCTCTTTAGAAATATGATTAAAGAATTAATGTTATACATAATGTTTTGAAATGGACTGAAGTCACTGAGAGAATTAACTCTCTTTTTTTAAAAATAAAAAATAAACAACACTCTTGTTATTTACGACCTGGATGATTGAGATGCTCCCATGGGCCCTTTACTTCTTTAAGTAGAATCTGCCCTTTGCTCCCAGATGATCCTATCACAGGATGCCTACAGAAGGAAATAAAGTACAGTTTGATTTTATAACGAATGGTTAGCTGGCTTGCTCTTCTCTCTTGCTTTGGAAGCAGGAAGATCCGCAGAGGAGATGTGTTTTGAACATCAGTGGCATCCACAAAAGAATAGGAAGTGAGGTACCAACCTGTGTGTGTTTTCTTCTAAATGTGCTTTCTAACTTTCTTACTAATACACTATTTGGGAGTACTGAGGGCAGCTGCCCCTTTCCAAGCTTTAGATCCTGGAGGTGAAAGGCTGGTGTAACTTCGCAGTATCCTTGTGAAAGTTGCTGCAAAGACTGATTCTGCCACAGGAACTTTTGAAAGCTTGACTTAGCATGTCTCCGTTAGCAGCCACAAATGCTTTCACTTCTAGGTCCAGGGTTTCAAGGATTGGTTTAGTCAGCAAGGGAAACTCAGTTGTTTCATTTGATAGCCTTTAATTAGACATGAATGCACATATAAATGCATAGATTATCTAATACCTCCTACTACAAATGTCTCAGTGAAATTAATGGGGTTATTCAAAGAGTAAACTATGAGTAATAATGAATAATATTAATACTCAGCATGACTAATAGTGGTAGGAGGGAGAGTCTTAATGACTTAGACAAAAAGGGTCTGCTGGGAGTCAGCATATGATTTGCACAAACAATTCCTTTTCAGAGTGGTGAAGCTGTTTCTTACTTGGAGCCAATCATTAAACTACAGACCTCATTTTATCAAAGACGTCTTGATCTCTGTCTCTCTGCCTTTCTCAAGGCGCAGCTCACATGTGTGGCAGAAAATGAGTCATGGCCAGGCAGTTGGTCTTCTGATCCCTCTTCTGGTTGGTGTAATCCGCATCTTTGCACCAACTTTTATGTGGAGATCATGTTTCAAAAAGCCTGTGACAAAGCTCCTCACAGAGTGTTATTTTTCATTTAACATGGGAGAGAGCGTGAGATGAGGAACTGGTTAAGCAGTAAGAAAAAAGCAGAATAAGATCATATTTTGAAACAGTTAACGGTTCCTGGTGCAGTGCCTTGGATTCTGTCTGAGGTTAAGCCGTATTGTAACTTAACTAGTGTCTATGAAGGACCTGGAAGAGGGGAAAAATGGATGTAAAGTTAGTGGAGAAAAGCAACATTAATGAAAGTTTTTAGAAGTACAAAGCATAAAATTGTTTTCCCTGATATGGGGTGTTACATGTTCAGCTCTCCGTAGATGTTACTGAATTTTTGAAACCATTAAAACAAACTGGTTTGTGTGTATTGCTATGAAGTCATATACCATGAAATAAAATCTGCTGCCATTCTATTCCTCCTTACTTACAGTTGCAAGTTTTTGGGGAAGACATGCAGTGTAAATTAGATTGGAATGGGGAATGAGGAAATTAATATTCCTCCTCAAAAACAAAGCAATCTGAACTCTTTCAGAATGAATACTGAAAGGGTGAATCTTTTTTTGTCAGTCCTAAAACTCAAACCAGTTCCTTTCTAGTTCTTGTTTCCAATGCTTGCCACTACTTCCCCATCTGTGGTAGCCTCTGCTTTTCCCATGACATATTTTTAATAGTTTCATGCCACTAATACAAAAATCTGTGAAATGTTAACAATTTAATAACCTAGGGAGATCCTTGGTCAGGCTGGATTTAGGAAAATGAGGTTCAGAGGTTTGGAAAAGAGGCAAAGCTATATAATTGCAGGGTTTTCCTGATGTATAATTTAGATTCTGATATGCCACCTAATTTTGGCAAGCTCCATGACTAGAATAATAAATTAAACCAAATAGGTGTATCAGATAATGGTCATTGAAAAACAGGTCATTTCAGGTTGTCCTAATTGAAAGTGTTGTGTTGGATTTACGATGCAGGTCTGGACAAGAGTAATATTTAATAGTTTAATGTATTCAATGTCTCCTGTTGGTTAAGGAAAAATATATGAGTCAAGGTGTAACAGGATTAGTTCTAACAGAGTATCAGTTTTAGGTACTATTTATGTATAATTAAAGCTCAGCTCAGAATAGTCTCTGTATTAGGGCCGCATCAAACGCTAGGGTCAGCCTGCTCTTAGCAGTAGTTTTGCAATGTGAGTAACTCACCAAAGGTGTAAAATCACTCAATCCATTTCAATTCTAGTTTTATGTCCTACCCAACTCCAAGATTTCAGATGCTGTAGGCTGGTGTAAAACAAAGCCTATGCTGCCTATCCTAAAGGAGAATGTTACTGTAAACATTCTTGAAAAGCTGTATCATAGGCAGCATCTGAGGCATGTAATTTTAAAGTAATTCTTGCTTGTAGTCTTTTCATTGCAACATTGGCCTAAAGATGATCAGGCCCAATCTGTTTAAATGTGTTTGTCAGCTGCCTGTTTGCCTGGTTACTGCGACATTGCCTGTTGTGTGCCAGAAGGTAAGAGTTTTACAGCAGTGTGGATCCTGGGGTTCAGTTAGCCACCACAATGTGCCTTCTGCGTGAATTTGACCAACACAACTACTCCTTTTCTGTTTGATGGATCAGATGAATAGGCTGCTTTTTTACAGAAGAAGACACAGCAGGTTGCTTGTCGCATGAGGCAGTGAGGGTCAGGCAGAGGGGCATTACAAAACTGATGAATGATTTTGATTGATGGAACTTTTATTCCTAGGCATGCAAGAATGGAAACCTCTTTTATAAGAGCTAACAGAAGGCATGCCAGAATAACAAGAATGTTCTTGTTGATCTATCTGCACATGGTATTGGATCTGCGGTGGTGATTAAGTAACAGCAGTTCTATCAAATGTTTGCAAAAGTGAGCAAGATCAACAGCACATCGAAACTGAATTCAGATCTCTGGAATATAAGCTTTATGTAGGCTGTGCATCTTCGCGTATCACAAGAGATTCACTATGAACACTCCCTGATCTTACCATGTGGTGAATGCAGTGTGCTTTCAAGAGTGTAGTTTACTTGTGGCAAGTTGCAGTTCGCTGTTTCTTCTGGAATTTTCTCTGAGGTTTAAATCAAAGCCTTAAAGTGAGCAAAGCCTATGTGTGTGGTTATTTACATACCATGTGCATGTCACTCAGCAGCAAACTAAGTTATCTTTTAAAGAGAGTTTAAACATTTGAATAAATTACGGGTGGAGTTGTTAGGGTTTTATCTTGTTTTGTTTACCTTGTTTTATCTTGATAAACTACTGAAATGGATTCAGGAATTTCCATTGCAAAAGAATAATGTGCAATTAACTTTTATATGTGACAGCTGTTAATTACATCCTTCCCCTTGCAAAGGAGATCCTTCTGTGTGGTATAGCATTGTTGATATCTCTTAAGTTAGTTTTTGTTGTATCCTCTAAATAAAGCCAAAGAGAGCAATACTGCAAATGAAAGAAATTCTTGATACCTTTGGAATTACTCATCCACTGTGTTGGAAACTGTGAAGAAATCTTTCTTATTGTGTATCTTTCTTTGTCTGTTGTTTTGAAAGAAAAAATCTGCCACTAGCCAGCCAGAATCACCATTGAAGTCTTCAATAAGCAGCTGCTAGGAGTTTGACTTAGAAATGAGACAGAGTCAAGTAGCAGAAAAAATCCACTCAAAGTGGGTGGGAAGAAAAGAGAGCTTTTAGGAGGTGAAATTTCTGTTTTTCCTTTCTTGCAGTTATATTACTAAAAATTGCCTTTGTTTTTCAGCAGCGAAATACTGCTAGTGAAGCAGCTATGGGTGAACCATTCTGTCAAGGTAGCCTGTTAGGGCCTGGACATGTGTTTCAGATCAGTTCTTATGTTGGTGCTGATTCTTATGCCAGTGAAGTTTTGCTGTTGACTTAATTGTGAACAGACAATGTTCTGTCTCGTTAATGGTTTATGAGGCCTGTATGTGATAGCTTAGGATCTCCCATTTGCTCTGGAGCAAATGTGCTCTTCATTGTGCTCAAGACTGCCCATTCGATTCTGATGTACTGAGCCCCATTTTTGTTATTTTATCAATAGAGTTAAATGAACATTTTCACAGATTTAGTATTCCGTAATTCAAGTAGTCCACACCAGTGTGGACTAAGCGAGTCTAACAACTGGATAAATACATTTTAGTGAAATGACCGTGTTTACCGACAACAGTTTTCTCATCATTCCAGCACTTGCACAACATTAACTATTGTACGGCTTTCTTGCACTGACTGTCATCACATTCTTCAAACTAGAAAGAAAAACAAGTCATTGCAAATAGGTTTGAACAGTTGGCAGTGAAGAAGCTGGAATGTACAAAATAACTCAAGACTATTGAAGTGCTTGCTGACTGCCAGTTGTTTGCTGACAATGGACAGATTGGTTCAGGCAAACACATTGTCCAGGATTAAATCTAGACATGATCTGGAAACTAACCCATCTTAATTTGAGACTCAAACATGTTTATTGCCTGTCCATTTTCCTTTTTGTCTACATTTTTGCTTGCTGTCCATCTCTCTGTGTGTTTTCAACAGTTTCTGAGTTCCTCCTTGAGACAGAAGTGGAAGTACCAAAGGAATCTGGCAAGATAAATTATTTCAAACATGAGTGACTAACCCCATCTAGTTAAAATATTCACCCCTGCCTGGCATGGTTGTACTGGGCATGGCTTTGTGTGCTTGAGAGAGAGACAATGTGAATCTGCTTACTTAACCCTCACTGCAAGTGAGAGAAAACTCTTCATAATATGGCCATTAAGCTTAGGCTTATGGATTTCTTGGAAGCAGGGACTGATGGAAGAGAAGGGGTAAGGCTCAGAGTTCAGGAATTCAGATGTGTTAAATCTTTGTTTGACAATGGATTGTAAACAAATTACTTACCAAGTTACTTACTTTGGCAATGGAGATGGCCTAAGTAGCTCCTGTTCTCAGGAGTTTTCCTGTGTTGGTTCTTCCTCCCAGCCTCCCCATGTGCCCCTACAAGCTGTGCTGCTACAGCAGTGTGTGGGGGGGAGTTGTGGGTAGGATCAGGAGACTGATCTGTCTGAAAAATAGCCTGGCTGTGTAACTCGGGTCAGGTCCCGGTGTGGTTCATGGTGCAGCCCTGGTGCAGTTGGTATCCCGGCACAGGTACGGGGGTGGTGTAGGATCAGGTATGAGCAGACGAGGGCCTTGGGGAAGTAATGCAAACTGCTGCTACCCAGTTCCTCTGTTACAGTGCCCAAAGGACGTGCCTCCAGGGTAGGTGGTTGGCAGAAGTATGTTGCCTGGGGGCTTTGCAACAGGCTGCTTGCGTGAGGCATGGGAGCGCTGTCAGGAAACGGGTGTGTGTCTGTTTGCTAGACCTACATGATGGGTGTCTTGTCTCCTCAGCTTTCATTTCACCTCACAGGAGGGGGGAGGTCTGGAAGCACCTCAAACTTGCAGCCAGTTGGCAAGGGCAAAGGTATTACTTGAGAGTTTGCCTTTGTGATGTGCTTATCTCTGACTATTTGGAGGAGGAAAGACAACATTTGACTTCTGAATTGGCATGTGCTGAGGTAAATACATGCACTACTGGTGGTAATTGAGCAGCAGATCTCTGTAGCAGAAGCAGTCGGTTCTTAAGATGGTTGCTGCTGTTTTTTTAAGGTAAAACCTTTTTGGACATTATGACTAAGAGAAATGAAAACAGTCATTAACTGTGGCTTGACAAAAACTCCTGTCTGGACTCCTCAGAATCCCTCCATCCTTTACATGTAGAACTTCAAACTTCCAGAACACTTTCTTTACTAAGATTAGACTATTTTCCCTTTCTAAAGGAAGCATGATATTTTTTGTTGGTTTTCTTTGTTCTTTCCTTCTTCCCCAAATTTTTCCTCTTGCATTTCAGAAATAGGGGTAGTTTAAATAGGGAATTTTAAGAACCTGGATTTATTTTCTAGGTATGGAACTTCCTTTGTGATTTTAGGAAACTACAGAGATTGTCTGCAGTATCACGCAACTGGATTGGTAAATCCAGTTGTATATGTAAATTAAGTACAAAAATATAAATCCACATCTTGTTTTGTTCAGCTTTGTAATCAATTTAGATATACTATGCATTAAATATGCACAAATATTGAACAACTATTTCCAGAGTGGTGAACAGTTGACTGACATTTGACTTTCCAGGGTGAAAGATAGTGTTTATTTAGTGATCCTAAAATCAGCAAAATTGACAAAACATGAAAAAAAACCAAAACACCAACCCTCTGAAAATACACAACTTCAACTGATAATATGAGGAAAGAAAAAATATCAGGTGATGCCTAAGACACGTACTTTTAGGCAGTGGTGTTGATCTTTCTGGAGGGGCACTGTTCTGGAAGACTGGCAGTCAGGTGACAGTCATCAGTCTGCTTGCTCGGTTTTGCCCGTGGAAACATGCTATTCAGAATCATCATCTGCATAACAAATATATTTGTAGTAATTATGGCTCTGCAGGCTAGATGAGCCATTACCTTTTTATTATGGCATAAAAATAGTTTCGAAATCTCTCTACCAAAGTAATTAGCAAAAGCAAAGGAGGAGATCACAGGAGCTGAAATTCTTCATTTCACTCAAGTAACACGGATTTGCTGTAGCAAGTCGGAGAAGGCTGATGTTTCATTCTGACTTCATTGATGCTGTAGGTACAGGAACAGCCATGGACACTCTTCAACTGACTAATGGATTTACTTGGGTGATTAATGCCTATTATCTACTTTACTTTGGAGTTTGATACATGGTAAACCGATTTTAATACTTTGAAATATGCTGAAATCATCTCAGTCTCTTGCAAAATTACTTGTGAATAGGGTGTTGCTTAATTCAAGCTAGAACACGCAGTAGGTGATACGATTAGGGAATAGGCCTGAAAAAAAACCCAAAACCAACTTTGAAAGTTATCATATCTTTAAGACACGACATGATTTTGGAGCTAGCAGCAACCAGATACAGTAATGCTGTCTTTGTTTCCTAGACTTAGCATCCTCTGGACAGACATTGTCCAAACTAATGGCCTTATCTGTACTTCAGTGCAGGCTCATGGGACATGCACAGAAGTAGTTACCAAATCCTAGTTAGATGCATAACTCCCATTAAAGCTAATGGGAGTGAGGTGCCTGTTGCTATCCTGCATCAAGATTTGTGATGCTGTAGGGGTTTTGCAATTCCAAATACATGTTATATTAAGTACTATTATATACCAGTATTGGGGTGTTACTGTGCTCCTTCTGCAAAGCTGTATTTCACCTTTCCCTGCCCCTTCTCAACCATGACCTGTGTTACTTGCACAGCCTCTGTTCTCCAAGGAAGCCACGCTTCTCTTGTTACTTACTCCCTCATCAATTTCATAAAGAAACATTTTCCTCTTTCTCTAGAGAAGACCTAGAACTGTGTTCTCAGTGAGAGAAAGGGAATATGTTTGCCAGAGGGGATTGTTCACCAAGAAACTTAGGGAGCGTCTTGAGGAGGCATTATCTTTGCCTTGTCACCCTGTGCCAGGGACATTTGCCAGGTTCTTACTCCTCTCAGGGGTCTTGAGGTTAGTGGTAGAAAGAGAAAGGTACCTAGCTGGCATCCCGTAGGACAGATCTTGCTTTTCATTAGGGCTAACTGACCCACGAGTTAGTTCAGATCCTTCAAAGTCCTTCTAGATTATGCTGCATATCTGTAACCTTAGAGTCTAGCTCTGCAGACAAGTAAAAGGTGTATTTGAGAAAAAGGCTGCACTGTTTCCTGTTATGCATTGGTTACTGAGGCACAGAGAGTGCCTTTCCCTGTCCCACTATGGAAATTTATTGCTGAGCTGTGAATTGAAGTAAATCAGAGTCCCAGCCTCTGCAAAAGTATCCTTCCTAATTGTTGTTGGCCACAGGGAAATTTTCATAGAATAGGGACTTTGCTGCAGGTGTCTGCCAACTCTCCTTTCAGGACCTGGCATGGGTGGCTTAAGCAGGTTTATTTAGAAGGAAGGTGAGTGCAAGCACTGCTGGGAAAAGTCAAGTGTTGTGGGCAGGCTGTCCAGACAGTGCTGTGCAATCCATTTTTGCCCTTGGGGCTACAGACTTGGGTTTCACTCTTTTTCCCATGCATCTTTAGCCCTAGCAGTTTTCTGATATGTCCTTGGTAACCTGGAGAACTGCAATGAACATTTTTCCTTGCAGCAGAGACAGGCAAAACTGCAGGCTAGGCTGCTCTTCTCTGGAGGTTTATAGCCAGTGAAACGAATGAGCTGAGTGTGAAATGAATGAGCCGAGTGTAATGGCTGCTCCTTGTCAGGGGAAGGAGTAGCCTTGTACAGGCAGGGAGGAATGCATGTGACAAAGTGCCCTTGGTGGCAGGGCATGAGATGTGAACTGAATCATCTGTGTGTGTGCCCAGGTGCTTAACAACCGTCTATATGAACATGGTGACCTTCGGTCTTGTGGTCTCTGCTAGGAGTCTGAGCGCCAACTACAGTTCAAGCAAATTGAGGAATATGTCTCTGCAAATTCTGGCATGTCTTGGCCTTTCTTCTTGTGCCAAGCTGAGACTCCAATCATCTACATGATGCTCCCAGCACAAATTCACCCTTTTAACCTCTTAACACACCTTGTATATGTGCGTGCACATCCTCACGCTCTAAGGTGAAAGGGAGCCAGAGATGGCAAGCACTTCTGGAGAGGATAAGTAGGTACAAGTTGGGTGGATCTCCAGGGCTGGTAGATCTGTAGTTCAAGCAGGCAAATCGAGTAACTGGCGAAGGAGGAATACTGTAATACTCTATGAGCGAGCCATGCAGAAAACTTTCCATAACTTGCAAAGTAGAAGGTAAAATCAAGTCACAAAACTGTCTTTAGCAGGTTTCCAGATTTGTAACCAAATAACTACTGATATGCGTTGACTGTTTCTGAGAGAGGAGAAATAGGAAGGAAAACCTTGGGATAGCCCCCAAAATCCTTACTTTGATTCTGATGTTAACCTGCTATTGTTGTCAGCAAGTTTTTAGCTCTTGAGCTTTCCCCCCCTTGTTTATGTTTAGAATAACCTAAACTGCCTTATGTATTTTTGACCAGGAGCCTCTTTGTTTGATCCAGGTGGATGCAGTGATAATGTGAAATCTGCTCCTGGCTGTTTAAATTTCTGGAACCTGATGTTAGGCACGTTTTGTGAGAGGTCCACACCTTTAACTGAGGCATCTCCTCACACAATATATAAAGAAATTTGTTTATTTATTTATTTGTTACATATCCATTGCAGACCTGGGTCAGGCTAAAGCCTAGGATTTCTTGTCCCTCTTTTCTCAGTCTACCCTGGCCCACAGTTAATGTACGTGCTGTCACTAGTCAGCTCTTCACAGCAAGGTCAACTTGAAAGATTGGTTGGCATAGGTGTGTTCTTTTTCTCTTTTTATCTGCATTACTGTGTTCACAAAAACACTACTTCAAGTGCAGTTATAACACATCCCCCCCGTCCCCCCCCTCTACGTGTCATTTTCTGCTCTCCCATCCATACCTGTAGTCGTGTGTGTTTGTGGAAAGTAGCACAGCAGAACAAGACGTCACGTAGGTATGAGTGCATCTGTGTAGGGAGGGCTGTTGGAGGCATTTTTATATCCCAGCAACATGTTCCCAGCGTGCCCCGAGTTCAGGTCCGGTTACAGTGTGAAGCTTTCCCTAGCAGAGAGCAGAGGAGAGCATTGCGCTGATCCTCACAGCCTCGTGCTGCACATTATTTCTGCGACTTGGCTGTAGCTTAGAGAAGCTGCCTGGGTGTTTGGAACTGGTGAAGAGCTGTTCTTTAATGTAGTCATGAAGGACTAAAAGTAACTAAGTTCTGTCGCAAAAGTCTTTCTGCTGCTGGCTGTGATGATTGCTGTCCTTTGAGTAGCAAAGGAAACGTAACAGGGCTGGGCACAAATAGTTTTTAAACAGCCCATTTAGAATTGTACGGTTTCTTTAGAAAACTTATCACTCTTATCTTTTGGCTTTAGGAGTTCTATAGAATGGGCTATACAATGAAAAGCTTCCTAAAGACTTCCACAAAGGGGGCATTAGCCAAGTGCTATTCATAGAACCCTATGTCTGTGCTGAGAAAGGTAGCAAGCCTCCATTCTGCAGGGAGCTCCCCCACAACAGCCAGGAGTTACTAAGCCTTTCAAAGGCAATAACGCTTTCAGGCTTTGTGCACCTCCTATGCCCACAAATGACCCTATAGTTTGCTTGGGTACTTGGTAGAAAGTGTTTCAAATAGCCCATTTTCCTGAGCTACCAGTGTGCTAACAGTTTCCGTGACAACTGGGCCGTAGTAATTTCTCCTGCGTATTTTCTATGCCAATTTCTCAAGAACTGGTAATTTCAGTTAATTCCCTCTTGGGAATATGGGAATGAGATATTATGTTTGTTTTCCTGTGATGAATTCTGCATGAGTGGTTTTGCCCTGCATGCAGGATGAAGGAAAGGGAATTTTAGAAAAAGCTTATCAAACAAAGGAAGAAGGGAAATAAAAGGGAAGGAATGGTGAATTAAAAAGCCTTTTAAAAAAGATGGAGAACAAGAAAAGGATATAATTCTCTTGCTATGAATAACTTAAATTTTTCCCATTATTTACCTTATTTACAATTGTGCGAATTGTAATAGAAATAGTTTTTGAATTATTTGTTGAACTTGACAGTCTTGTAGCAGGAAAAATATTAGTGTCTGTAGCCTATAGATCAAGAATTTGTAGTTTAGGCCACATTTCAGAAGGTTGGTGTGAAGTGAATCTCCATTTTTAATGGAATGTATCATCTTTTCAGTTTTTCTTGACTACAGGAGATCTACGCGGGCAACTCTGACAGCAACTTACAAAAGAGAAGGTTAACTTTAGAATGTCATTATGTCAGTTTAAAGCCATTTGGTGTTGGGGTATATGTGAATTGTACCCTCCCAGTTGTAGCAGCTACAAACTAATTGTAGCTGTAGGCTACTAGTTGTAGCCTAAAGGCTCTGTGAAAACCATCAGTTCTCCTGGGTGTGAGAGAGCAGGTAATGTAGTGCTGGAAACTGAAGGTGGATGTAAGTGCTGCGTGGTGAAATTTTCCTGACAGAGTATCCCAGCTGTGCCTTGCCATCTGGAGTGTGTGCATAGGTGAGCATTTCTTGTTCCCAGAACATATCAAGATAATTCTTCATCAGTTGTGTCAGCTATTGAGCATTTAAAAAACACTACAGATGCAAAAATGCTGTTAGTGTGGGGAACACAATAACACTGAGTTAAGGCTTCACTGGTCTTCAAAGAGTAAAGGACTGAGGTTTGGTAAAACCTCCATATTTAACCACTAGATTCTGGTTTTACTGAAGAGACTTAAGGTTCACTATCACTTAATAATCACTTAATAAGCAATCTTGCTAAATCAGACATTACGTGGAGTCCAAGATGAAAGGTTCTGCAAAGCAACTGTCCCCTCTAGTCCTGGCTTCCCTGGAATGGTTCTACTGCACTTGCTTAATGTCTCCTTGTCTTCAAAGCATTTCACTGAGGCCTTTATTATCCATGGTTTCAGGAGAACCGTCCCCAGTTCATCGTTGCCTGCTCCATCACGCAAACTGTGCCTGCTTTAGGGCTACAGAGAGAGAGAGATTACAAGTGTGTAAGAACTAGAGGATGAGAGGTGACCTGATCTAGGGATTCTCACCCAAGGTAAAACCTCCCTGGGCTTGGAAATTGAAGTATTACCACGGTTTTAGCCAGTAGAGGGAGATGTTACATATTCATAAATCTGCCTCTGCGAGAGGTAGCTGTGACCCTGGAGGGGGGCACCAAGCTCAGCCCAGCACACATAGATGGAGGGGTTCCTATTTCCTTGCATGTCGTGGTTGTTTTAGTATGCTTTTCAAAGCTGCTTTCTTCTGGAAGAAGCTGAAATTGGAAAATTCAGTAAAAATCAAGTTGTTCTAAGCACACACTGAAAGAAGCAAGAGTTTATTAATTTATCCAAGCAAGTAAGTGCTCAGGCAAAATAGGTATCAAGGGGTACCATTTGCAATAGCACACAAATGTTTTCAGGTGCTTGTTATATCACACTAATTAATATTATGAGGTAATGATCAGTAATGGTAGCAGTGAGCTGCAGGAAGTATCTGGAACAGCTACTAAGTGTTACAATACTAGTGCTGTATAATATCAGAGCTAGGTTTGGGACACTATCAAGTCAGTCTGCTTCTCTGCACAGTTATACCACCTGGGCACATGGAAAAGCAGTGCTTTATTATAGTTTGTTATGTTTTCGGGAGTTTTCTATTATAGGTAATATAGCCATTGCAAACGGGAAAAGGGAAGTGAGAGAACAGTAGAAAATCACAGCAGACCTAATAGTTCTTGTCTTTCTTTATAGTGGGATTGAGCTGAGGCAACATGGAAGAGGAGTTGACACGGATGACAGCTGCTTTCCTCTCAGATGTCTGTGTATATGGAGACACAAAAGTATTATTTAACCTAAACTGTTTGTGGAAATAGGACCTGCTCTCCATCATGACAATTCTTGGGAAAACTTGTTGTTTCTCTCCATGTGTTGAGCAACAGGATTCAAGGTCAGAATGACGAGTTGGATTTTTGAGCTGATACAGTCACAGACTACACCTCTCTTCTCTCTTTATGCTAAAGAAGTTTTCTTGGGAGGTGGGTAGGAAGGGTGACTTCAGCGTGTGTTACCTGTATTAGTTAACTTTTTCACCACAAAATTAATGTAACAGTTTGGAAGGCCATCAGTCCTCCATGGGAATTGCTGTGTTCGCTTAAAATGTGGCTGAGGTAATGGCTGATTAATTAAACTCCCTTTGTTTATAGCAAGATTAGATTATTTTTATATTAACAGAGTATAGGCTCAAAAATCTTTTGTCTCTTCTACTGATACTAATAGAGATTCTTTGGGACCACATTTTGAAACATAGATATTATTCAGTTGCAAATGTGTGTTTGAGTTTGGTATGTCCTAGTGTTCTGTTCTTGGGCAGCATCTCATAACCATCTTATCCAAAGGAAAAAAAAAATTGAAAAAGGTCAGATACTGCCTCAGGCTTTACTTTAACAACCCACTCCTATTGATGTGCCTGAATAAAGGCTGCAGAATATGACCTTGATATCTTCGACTTTAAATGCCTGTATTGAATGTATGAAGTGATCTTTGTGTCTAATTTTTTTCCTTCTCGCTATTTTAGAGGCTTTCCTTTTGTTCTTTAGATTACTTTGGGTGCTGACTTAGTACTGTAACGTTCTCGTGGCAGGAAATGTCTGTATATGGAAATCTTGCAGCTAGACTTCAGTAATTCCCACACAGACTGTCAGTCCTATGCAGTGACTATGTATACTCTGTCCTCATGTTGGCAAGAGAATTCAATTGTGTTCCTACAATGGGATAGGATTTAAAGCTTTTAGTTGCTTTTGTTTCTTGTGGAAACTATGGCTTCTGGCCATTCGAATGGAGAGTGACATGGCCTCTTACACAGGACTTTTACTCATGTTAGGGAACTGATCAAGCTTGATTTTAAACAAAAATTTCAACCTGATACAAACGAGACTTTAGGGCTTGATCTTTTTCTCTCCCTTCCCCATCAGCAGCTCAAACTCTAATGTACACTTACAGAAATTAAAAACTTGGTGTACACTGAGTAAAATGTCAGCACAGCCAGACAGCTGTAATTGCTTTCTGACTATCTCCCTGGCAGACAGTGACCAAATATCCATGCAAGCCAACCTCTTGAGATCATGATAGCACAGTTTCAATGGGGATTATTGCTTCTAGTATTTATTATAAAATGGCAGACCAATAAGAGCTTAGCATACTTGGGACAACTGGAGTTTAGACCTTTCTGAGAGGGTAATAGTCAGCAGTGTTGCATATCACCCATAATTTGATTTAAGGGAAAGCTCTAAAGTGAATGATGATTTTTTTTGGCTGTAAAATATTAGAGAATATCTCTACAATCAGTTCAACTTTCTTTGTGAAAGTTTAGGGTTATCCTGAGTTCATTATAATTCCAGCCCAATCTGCCCTTATTATTTATACCCTTTATCCAGTGCTTACTCTTTACAGGCCTCCTTTCTGACTGCTGTCTTTGGTCATATTAGCCATGTGGAGTGAATGGAAAATCTTTTATTAACATCAGTGAAACTGGACTAGACCCTTTCCATTTTCCTTACCTAATTTTTTTTTGTCATGCTGTATGTCTGTGAGGAACACTGATAGTTCTCATGCCCAAGTGGCACTTCTGTCTTTTTATCCAATTTCACTTGAAAATTATTTCAAATTTTTAGGTTTTTATTCAGAATAGCTGCCTATAATTATCAGCTAGAGATGTCAGCAGTGCTTCAAGAAATTTTTGCTGCTTTTATTGTGTTTGATGGTTAGGTGTGCTTAATAGATTCTCGGAACAGTGACAATATCTAACCAATGTAAAACTTATGATCATCTATAAATAATGTATCTGAAAAAACCAACTCTGAAATCAGCAGAGCAGAGATTTTCTTTGTTTACTGCTTGACTCCTAAGCTAACAGCACTCAGCGTGTGGAAGGACATAACTGTGCTAAATTGTGCTAAATTGTGGAGTAACCAAACCAAAATAATCTATACTGTACTTTGACCACCTTGCCCGTATTTTCACTTTTAATCTTTCTTCGTTAGCAATACTGCTTGCACAGATCCAGTTCTAGATACACTCGTCTTACTGGCCTTAATAATGACATCTAGATATGGATAAACTATTCTACATAATCTTAACAGATTACAAACGCATTGAGGAAATAGTTCTCTTTTCCCAGAATTGTGTTATTAGGACTTCTGGCAACCAACAGTGCCTGGGTGTGAATTAACTAGAAAATAGCCCCAGTATATAATGTATATTAACAAACAAAACAACCCTCTCAACCTCAATTCTTAATGTTTCAAAAATGGCTTGATGCAAAACAGGATTATGTCCTGTGGCCCTGTGTAATGTGTATTGCTTACAGCTGTGGACTGTTTCACTGTCCCCTCATTCGAAAATGGTAAAACCAGGGGCAAGTGACCTACCCTCTGCAGGTTATTAGCAGGACCAGGAGCACAATTTGGGTCTGTACGCTTTTCCCACTCCAGCACTTCCACCCTTTGGAACAGATGCAGATATTATTCATAAAAGTCAATTAATTTTTATTTTTGAGAGTAATTTGGGAAACCGCCTTTCAGTTGGTCATAGAAAAACTATTTACCAACTGGGACCAATTTTTTTTTCCATAAGTTCTCAGGGCACTGAGGGCACTAATGGCCATGCTCGACCTTCCCAAGGGACTACCCCCACCCTGCTCATGGCTCAGGCCCCCATGTCAGCCCAGCCTGGGGCTGTTGGTTCCTGCCTCAGTGATGCTGCCGCAGAGTGGGTCTCCAGCTCCGTGCAGCCCCTCACTGCCTGACCACGGACCTCAGCAGCACCCTGACACAAGTCGTGGGAGCTGATGCATTTTCAGATCTACTTCAGCATGGCAGTTGCTCTCCTCCAGCAGTGGTCAGTATGGGACTCTGTAGGGGAAGGCACAGAATGCCTTTAATCAGTATGTGTGAGATTATCTGTTCCTCAAAGGAGCCTCCTCCCTGTTGCAATGCAATCTCTAAATAGCGAGCCTGGGAGCATGTAGTTAGTTGTCCTTCCCCTTTAAAAAATGGTTATTGTAACTGTTGAGCTCTGTTCTATAAACATGGTAGAGTCTTGCCTAACTTGTAGCTTCAGTGACACTGTCTGACTGTTGAGTTTGGCTGAAATTCTTAAATTATATGTATGTAAAAACTTTCTTATCAGCTCTGAATTTATCACCTTGCAGTTTGCTTCAGCATTTTCGTGTTTTTTTAGCTATGAGATAATGGAAATTCTTACTTTACCGATTTCTTTTATTTTAAATCAGCTGACATGTTCTGTACTTGTATCACCTTGCCCAATGAATCTTTTCTCTAAAATGAACTCTGACAAGGGAGCCAACATCCTGTCTAACTAAAACAGATGAGAAAGCGTTAGATAGCTTGAGAAATACTGAGACAGACATGAAAGCCGAGACCTATCAAGGCAGGTGCTCAGTTCCTCTGTGGCAGTGGAATTACAGGATGAAAAAAATCATTTTACATGAAGCCTGGCATTGAGCAGGACCTTTAAAAGACACTAATCCTTACAGTCATGCATAATACTTAGTGCTCCTGATCTTGTGCCACAACTTGAAGCCTGTGGACTCCCATCAGTCTGGGTTGCACTGTTGTCTTGATACAGAGTGGATGCTTTGCTGCAGTTTAACTAGTTGCCAGCTGTTTGTGGAGCTGCAATAACATGCACCTATGCAAATTTCAAAGAAATCGTGTTGGCTTAGCCAAGTGACTAAACAGATTTTAGCTGTGTAGTGGCCGATCCTTGCTTTTTAAAATGAGCACGTAGATGCCCTACAGTTGACTTTTCTGGCATTTGTTTTAGTGCATTTGAAAACAATGAGCTTGACTTTTCTTTCCACGCACATTGTGGAGTCATGAACATGCTGTTAAAGGATGTGAGAGATGCCAAAATGCCAGTCTACTGGGTGCTAGCAAAAGGAGTTCAAGGGGATGGATGAAGAGAGTTCTTCAGGTTAGAGTTCAGTCTGGTAAAGTTAAAACTCCTTAGTGGTTGTTTCAGGTGTGCTGTTACACACAAGCAGTAATAATGCCTTCTACTGAATTGCTCTGGTTCTCCTCTATTATTATATACAAAAGTAAACAATCACCACACCTTCCTATTGTTGCATCTGGAACTATTCTTCTGATACCTTTGAAGTTGGCTCACTGTTCTGTTCTTTAGAGCTTTGTATTCCAGTTTTCTTTTTCAGTCCTCTATGCTTGTTTGTTTTATTATTTGCAATTTTTTATTTCTGTTTCTTGGGCCAACATTCTAAGAGCTCAAGATAAACATTTGAGGGGATTTCTGTCTGGGCAAGGCAAACCTTTTGCGGCCAGGAAAAACATTTCAGCTGTATGAAACTATTGTAGCTGAAACCATAGAACTAGCAGGTGACATTGCAGTGAAGAAACCACACAGATATTCTACACAAATATTAAGTGCCAGGAAATGCAAATGACATATCTTTGTTGTGAGGCTCACTCAGCTTCTTGCTTATACACCTTTGCTCTGCCCTGATGAACTACAGAGACTTTTCAACAGCTCCGGGACTTCCAACTGCCTTGCATGGGCGTTTCGAGGTTCCTGTATGTTACCCTAAGCTTTCTTGGCAATGCAGTGCCTGCCATTTTGTACTTGGTGTCCTGTTCAAAGTTGTTAGCTCAGGGGTGTTTCATACCTGTCAAAGCTCTGGAACTGCCTCTGTTTAGCAAAGCACCCAGTCTCATTCCCAGGATAATGAGCTACTGCCATTATAAACTCTTCTGCGTGGGTAGCCTCTACCTCCTCCTCCCTCCTGCACTAAGGTTTGTATTGACATCAGCAGCTGAAACAAGTTCCCTTTCTGAATTGGACCCGTGTCTTGATACTGACTGAAAGAAAGGAAGCGCACAGCCAGAAATCAAATATGTCCCGTGCTGGAAGTAGTTCCTTCCAGTAAAGCTGTGGTCTGTGGCCACCTCTGCTTGCATTCAGCAACTTCTCCAACCATAGTTTTTAGCTGTATCAAGAACAGCAGGTTGTGACCTGTTTCTCTGCTGTTGGATATGGCTTCTTCAGCTTGCCTGAGGCCAACTGGAGTGATATGTGGAGTGAAAAAAAAAAGGAACTTCCTTTATATTCTTATCTATATTCTTATGAAAGGACCAGATTCTGTTAGGTGTGCACCTAAGGATTGTTCCATGATTTCTATCTGTCCACTTGCTTAAATAGGCCCACCAGTATGTTCTCTCTGACAAACTCTCTCCCATGGACTAGAATCCAAATATGTTCTCTGTTCAAAAGAAGAACAAATATGCCTGTTGTCATATGACAGTATAATCTTATGAAACAGTGCACTGATAGGGCATCAAAAGGATGTGTACGTCTGTTCACATAAGGACTTTTCTTACAATTCTTTTTTTTATTATGAAAGAAGAGTGATCAAAATTAAACCTGCTTTTTAGTTCAGATCCTGATGAATGAGTATTTACTGACCATTCCTTCTCAAAAATACTTTTTCAGACATCTTTGAAATAGAATGCAATCAGTGAGGGCTTTCTAACATTATTTTCATTAGACTAAAAATTAAAAAAAAATGAAGGCATCAGGACTTATTACTAGCAAAATCACTGATGAAAATAATTCACCATATCTATGACTATGCTGACTGTAACCTCTGAATTTCTTTAGGTAGAGAAAGCAGAAGGAAATGAGAACCAGCTAGCCTAACAATAGGTTGTCTGCACAAAGGTTCTGTCTCTCTGGAGAAGGTGCTTGCTACTCATTTTGTTGCACCATTAAGGTGCATTGTGACCACAGTTCATGACAGCAAAGCTGTGTTTCAGCTTATTCTAGCCCACCTCAGCAAAACAAGCTCTAGGTGCAAAGCTGAACTTCTGCCATTGACGTCTGAACAGAGTCTGGCTACGTCAGGAGGGATTAATTTTAATTATACCCTTCATTGTCTTAGATGGTTCCTCCTCAAGTGCCGCCGTCTCACAGCGTGTTCTGCATCGGTGCCCCGCTACTTTCAGAGGAGGAGATGGGGCAGTGCGGTACCTGACAGCATTGCTGCCGTCATCTCAGCCCTGCCTGTTGTGTGCAGTTGCCTTACTTAGCAGGGTGGTTAGTGAACCTGGATAACAGCTTTTTGGCTTACGCTTTGTGCTCTGCTGCGCCTCCCGTTTAGAGGAACTGGTGTGGTAGGTGAGTACTGAGAGAGCTGTACATACCACTTCCTGTTACACGATGCACAAGTATTAGCCTAAAAGTGGTTGTTGGTATTACTTTCCCATGCAGAAGTCAAAGGTATTCTGCTGTAAAACAATTTCCTGGTGAGGCTATTTCAGTTCCAGTCATTCCACAACTAACAAAACCTTTACGGTGACATTACAGGGGCTTGTATGTGAACATGGGTTTTGGAATAAGAAAACTCAAGAGAGGAAAATGTATGAAATGACACATTGTGTCCAGAACACTTTCCTGTCAGATGTTTTCGTTAGTGAATTAAGCCTTAGGATTTGAAATTCAGCCCCAGTTTACAACATAAATGCTTTGATTTCTGAACTAATTTCCCCCCACCTTGTGCCCACTTCCTTTGGAAATGTCAGTTATGGGATAGGCAACGGATGAGGTTTTCAGAGTGCAGAGTGTAAGGTGGCTAAGTATCAGGCTTGAAAGTTCGGGCTGAATATGGTGGATTACTGATGGACATTCAGCCAAAGAATATGAATAATGTGCTCAGAGTCACAGAGCATATTTGTAACAATTGGTGATAAGGGCCATGTCTCTTAAGTGTCAGTCCTTTGCTTTGACTGTGGCATCATCCCTTCTCCATTCCGGTTATTAAGTCATAAAACATTACTGAATAGAGAGTCCAGGCCAGGATACAGTGAATTGCTTTATTCTCTAAAAAAAAAAAAAGAAATATGACTTTTAACAGAAACATTGAAGAGGAGAAGCATTGCAGTATGGAGGCTGGCCCTTCAAAGGCTGTGGACGTGTGTGTTCATTTGGCTGGGAGTTTGGAAAATACCAGTGTGCTGGGTAGTCTGGTAGTACAGGGCAGTCTGTAAAAGCCTGTGTGATTTTATTCTTGGCTTGTATGTTTTCACTGTCAGTGAAAATACAGTATGTGATTGAGTTTCTCTGAACTGAGTGAAAAGGCCACAGATGCCAAATCTGAGAGTGCTTTTTACTGACACCTTAGATCCAGAAGCACTTTGGAGGCTGTGTAGGTGCTACAGTAGGTATCACAGTGCCTCTGATGAAAGGGAGCTCCACCCCATCTGCTTGATAGGAAGACTCCGCAGCGGGTGTTTACAGAAAGGAAAGTTCCGTTCTTTCTGGGCCAGGGTCTGAGCAGATCTGCTGGACTAAAACTTCTCTGCAGTACAGGAAATGTCTGGTTTCATCCTCTTTTTTCTTATGCCCTGTGCTAAACGCCAAATCTGTGAGTGCTTATGAATGTACTTAACTTTACTACTGTAAATAATTCCATTCAACTCAATAGGGTTATTCATAGTCAAGTTGAGCATGTGTGTTCAATGTTTACAAGATGAGACACTGCAGAAGATGGCTGCTGCGCCATTTAGGGCTGGCAATTCCATCCCTTAGGCCCTGATGTCCTTGTATGGAATTATTTCATTTTATACCAACTTCGCTTTGTTCTCCACATGTCAGCCCTCAGTACATGCACAATTAGTACATACCAGGGCTGGATACTCCTTCCTAGGATATTGTATGAAAAGAAAGAAAATTAAGCGAATGGAAATTTAAATTCAATTTCTGTCCAGTGTGCTGTCCGGTTATAAAACAATCAGAATACTTTGATGCCGAAAACAACAATTATCACTTTTGACAAAGAAGAGGCCTGCCTGGTTTATGTAGTTTTTTTTTTCTTTCTTTTAACTGACTTGTAACATGTAAACTGCTGGAAACCACAGCAAAGGTTTGGGATGTGCAAATACAGTGAAAAGCAGCCCCCCTCCAAAGAAACTTGAAGTCAAGTGTCAAGTTGTGACAGCCTGAGAGGAGGCACCCGATTGTCTGGATTTGGCCAAAAGGAATTGAATGAAAACACAACATAGATAAGGAGAAGCTTTTCGGACATTGTCAAATTAGGGGATTAAAGCTTGTGTTTTGCAGCAGGGTTAAATATGAAGAAAAACATGATCATAGAAAACAGGGCTGGAAGAGACCCACAGCAGTTACTCATTGCTGTCCCAATTGCTTGCAGTTGTAATCTCCCAGAGTGCTCACAGCTCCCTCGGGTTTGACATTGTTTGCAGATGTAGTAAGTCTCTACCAGCTTTCAGATCACAAATACATATATTGACTAGCTAGGGTCCTAGAGCAGTGTTCTGCATAACACGGGTTGATATACTTGCTAGCCGGACAGTTTCTCACTGATAACTCATCATTGTGAATAAATTTTTTCCATACTTTGCACCTGTCTTAAGATGCTGTCGTAGCTTGCCTGTGAGACTGTTATGTGATATGGCCTCAAAGCCTTAACAAAGCAACAATCACTCATATCTTCACTGGATTTTAGGCTTGCTGTTTGCCTTAAAGAAAATTAACTTAGGTTGCTATTGGCGAATCCCTGCTCCTGTGTCCTTATCTTTGAGGTGCTTACATAGGAGCTGAATGGTTTGTTCTGATGTCTTTCCAAGAACTGAAGTGTTAGGGTAAGTGCTCTGTCATTTGTAGGATCCTCCTTTCTCTCTATTTTTATAGATAAGCACTGTATTCACCCTTTATCAAAAGCCTCATCCTTCCTCCACAAGTTCTCAAAGATAAGCGCTAATGGCTCTGAAATAGCTTCAGTCAGTTCCTAAAAATATTCCGAGGCGAACCAAGCTCGAATCAAACCCCTAGTCTTGTTCTCCTTCTTTCCTTGCTTTGAGTTATGCTTGCTTTGTTGGTTATATTCTGTCTAATCCCAAATGATTAAAAGTGTCTGCTACACAGATTAGTGGCCTATAGTGTCACTGTAAAGGGCTTATGTTGTTGCTGAGTATAGGTAGTAATTCACTAATATGAAGAACTAATAGGGAAGCCAAGACGTTTTGGGAGATCTTATAAGCCAGAACAGAGTACTGGGAAGAACAGTGACACTGAAAGAGTTCAGAGGCTGGGGATGTCATGAAGGAAGTGTTTTGCCAAGGTTATTCTGTCGGTGGAGTTTATCGTCAATCCTGAAGACCATGGAATGCAAGATTACAGTGTCTGTAGTAATGCATAGCTAAACATCAATGTCTCTGAGTGCAGTGGTCTGAGAGAGTTTATTTACGGGTAAATACACTTCAGTGTAGCCTGAATGTAAGGATCCATTGAGAAGGTTGTGTCACTAACTCCTGTGATGGGCTTGAGATGCTGGGGCCAGTTTACAAGGGACAAACTGGCCCCCACTTATGCTTTATATGATATAAGAGTTAACTCTGACCAGCTCGGGTATTTTGAAAGCAGTTAAGCTCTGGCTATACTGACATTTTAATACATTTTTGTTGTAATGCACTGGCTGTCACTCAGTGGAAATAGGAAGAGACAAACATAAAAGGGAATTATATGTGACAGTGCATAAAACTCTGTATGGAACTGTACTTGTTTCTCTTTTCTGTGGAGGGAAGCATAAAATTCAGTGCCTTAACTCTTTATAAATGTTCTTACCTGAGTGAGAATCACTGAGAGACAAGGTTTTGAAGGATCAGGTCTTCAGCTCAAGACCATTTGCTCTTAAACACTTTGATTAGTTACAGAATCTGCTTAGTTATATGAAGCCTTATTTATTCTACTTTTTTCTTTTCAAGATAGTACTTGAAAGTAGTGTTTTTCTCTTCCCTTTGCTCTTTGTCTTTCTAAAGAGGTTTTGTTACAGCTTGATTAAAATGTCTATATCTAACTGACTAACAAGAATATTTAGCCTGTTTTCTGTTCTTGTGAAGAGGGCTTGGAAAGCTAACACCCTTCAACAAAAACATACTTTCCATCACACCCTGGTTTCGGTTAACTTTGGATTATTTACAGTACTAGCTTTCTAACGGTTGATTACAGTGCACGATCTTGTTACCAAGGATGATGAAACTGATTCATCTGCTAAACAAAGAGCTTTGTGGGGTTTTTTTTCCCCCCATATGCTTTGTTCCAGCATTGCTTTATACTGTCAGTGTGTAATTTGTACTGATTTATTCCATTATTAATTGCCTGTGCAGGCTGCATTTGTAGTGGCAATTTTTAACAATGGGCATCTAAAGTATTCCACCCTTCATCCTTTACCAAAAGATACCAAAGTCTAAAGATCACAGATACTAAGTTATTTGCAAAGCAGATACACTTCCATTTTTGCTATTGAAAAGTCAGAAATGACTTTCTGATTGGAGTCATACAGTTAATTCATGATTGAAGTAATTTTCTTGTCTGTGCACACTTCCTGACCAGATGTGGTTTTCCATTCTAACTGTGGTGGTTTATCAGTTGTTGGTATGAAGAGAACATATGGGTAAACTATCTAATCAAAATACTGATAAACACCAGATACCGGAAAAATTTAATAATCTGTTTGTGAAAAGGGAGGGGAAATACTTTTCTATTTTTTAATTTTGCTACATCTTGACTATGGCTGTTGTCAGCAGGTGAAAGGGTAGCTGACTAGAGAAGTGGCGTATTCTTCTCATGAATTATAAAAAAATGCAGTACCTCAATGGTTGCTGTAGTCAGGTGAGCTACAGAATTTGATTTTTATTTAATAAGAGTTCTGTGCATTTACAAGTTACTTATTTTCATAGCACAGCAAAATAATACCATTCAGTGTTGAGTGAAATTAATGCACTTACCAGTGAGGAGACAAAATGCCTGTCGGTATATGATGTAATCATAACAAATTTTGAAATTCATGACAATTAAGTAGATTTTCACAAGACAAGGTTCTTCAGACACACAAGTAAGTTGTCAGTATGACAATCAATGAAATGCTGTGCTGTCCTCCTGCTGGTAACTCCAGGTAGCAAGGCTGAAAAGATGTTAGTCCTTAGTCTAGGAAAGAGCAATAAGAAGAAAGAAAAAAAAAGGACATCAAATACAGACAAGATGGCTGCAAAATGGAAAGGAATGAATAATTTCCAGTGTTATCTGTGCATAGTACTTGAGTTGCAGCAAGTGATGTTTAGACTGGCTGCAGGCAAGGCCTCATGTAATAGCCAAGGTAGTGCCACTCTGCAACCTTAGGGGACGAAGGGAAAAAATGCACAACCACTGTGTCAAGTGTCATATAGGTACTGCTGATCCTGTCTCAGTGCAGGGAGAGAAACTTCTAGGTGAGGTTCCTTCTGGACCTATATTCTGTGATTTCCTTCAAATAGGGCCCAACAAACCAGAGCCCTCTCAGTCAATGAAAACAGCAAGGGCTTGCTGAAATGGAGCTTCATTCTGTGTCTCTAAGCAAGGCTTATATGTCTAGGGAATTTCCAGTTAGGTGGTTAGGCCTTGTCTGGTTGTCTTGAGTCTTGAGAACACATATAATGAACCAGAATCATGCCTTTGTGTATGAGGAAGTAGACCTCCAATGAGAATCTCCTTTAAACCTGGGGGCAACAAAAGAAATATAAAATCTTAATTGCTGTTTCTCAGATCAGTACATTTTTAGGACTCATGTTGAAATTCTTTGTGCATTTTGAAGGAACTAAGAGGATGAGCTGGAATCAGCTAGTCTTAATGCATGTGAGCGGTGTGAAAGCTGTTGCCCATATTCTTCATCACTAACCAGTTTGGTACCTGAATTCTGCTCACATAGAGTCATCCTCGTTCACTACTGAGTCTCTTTCAAGTGTGAAAATTGCCAGTGGAACTGCATGATGTCTGAACTTCTTTTCTGAGGTTCAGACTCACAGCTTGAATGCTTCTGTTTATAAAATCCATAAGACAAGATTGTATCACCTCTCTCTGTGTTTGGCTCCAGCAGACAGAGGTGTGGAACCTGAAAACAACCACAGAAAAAGAAACGCGTGTGCTGATGATCACTGTAGATAATGGACTGATGGAAAATACGTAACCTATGTATGGTAGGTGTCTTACTTTTTAAAGTTTTAGATTCAAATGCATTGAAGAACACTGAATTTACACCATAAAACTGTTAAAAACATTTTCCTGTGGCCAGTGATGATCTGCCTGATTTAGAGTGTTTTTTGAAATCAGTATTCCTGACTTTGCAGAGAAAGATTCTCTGTGTTCTTCCTGTGCGATATCTTGTATGTTAGACTAATCCATGAAGCTTTCCATTGAACCCTGAAGGAATAAAAGTTTTAAATTAAATGAATAGCAGCTGATACACAGTGCTCAGTATGCAAGATTCTGCCCTTGACAAGCCACAGTAAGTCTAATAATTCTTCTCACCTCTTCTACCATGTAAGTTCCTTAGAAGCAGCCATGAGAAAGAATCTTAGAATCATTTAGGTTGTAAAAGACCCTTTTGATCATGTACTAAGTCCATCCTATCCCTTAGCACCATGTCTACACATCCTTTAAATACTTCCCTGGGCAGCCTGTTCTGTGCCTGTTAACACTTTTGTAAGTTGAAAGATCATAACGTGCAAAATATCTCCTCCTCAGAATTCACAGATGTCTGCATGAACAGTGGTGGTCTTCAGTGCAGGAAGGCCATTTACTGGTCCTTCCGTGTACCACTCTCTCCTGGGGCACCTAAAGAGAAAAGGACGTAGGAATTGGCCGGGGCACTATCAAAGTGAGTAACTGCAGCTTCATGCTGTGTGCTGTAAGAGGTGGTGGGGAAACGCTGCCAGTGTTTCAACTCCACATGCAGCAAGTTGTATTCATTTACTGAAGCCCCAGATGTTTTCCAGCAGCTTACCTTCTGTCCAGCAAGGAGCTACTTCAGTTATGAATTACCACCTGTGTTCAGAAGTGCCAGCTTTTTGAAGTGTGGTTTAGTTACTTGCTACAGGGAGTTACAGGATGTGGATTGTAGAGGGCAGGGGAATAACCTGAATCTGGTATTGGGCTTTGGTAGGAATGTGTCCTTGACAGGGTAGGTTTTTTTTCAAATACGTTTAATGATTTGTGTTGGATTACGTGATATTCAGTGAAGTTTAGGTTTGGAACCTCAAAGATACACAGTTGCCCACATTGCTCAGGTGAGGAATTATGCACCTGAAAATACACAGGGGTAAAATACCACTGACAAGTACTGTTAAGTAGTTTTCTGAGCTGCTCTAGTGGCTGATAGGCATGCTGGTGGGCTGGAAGATTTGGTGAGAGGGCAGGAATATGAATGAATGTGTTTGCTGCATGTATTTGAATGAGGTGTTCTTGGCGCAGCTCTAAGCTGAGCATGTTTTTACCTGCTCTCACTTATTTGAAAAGTATCACTGGACAGCCATTTTTTTTTTTTTAATATTTTATTTTCCTATGGGATCATAAATACATGACATGGTGAAAGCATGACAACTCTGCAGCATCTGCTCTGAATGCAGCTGTCTTCAGAGAGATACAGCTTCAGTTGTGCCAACCCCAGGCAGTTCTGTTTATGCCAACAATGACACTCTGCACCAGATATTAATGCAGAATTGCACCTTTATTTCTTTCTTAAAGGTACTTTGAGTGGGATGTAAAAACAATGCAACAGTGTCTGTGTTTTGTAGGGAGGGTGGGGTTTTTTAAGGCTTATCAAATATGTTTAAAAGGAAAGACTAAATAATTCTTTCTGCAAATAGGACTGACTGTGAGAAATTTTTGCTAAGTGTGGTTCCGAGTTCTAATTTTGCTTATTTGTCTTTATATAAATCTGAAATATCGGCACTGAAGTAATTTGAGCTGCATGGAATTAAGCGATTGCAGAATTTACATCAAATGGTCCCCAGAGCTTTTTGTGCTGCTGTAAGCAGTTACAATTCATAACAGTAAATGAGCTAGTATGTGTATGGGACATTCTTTCTGGATAGTGTGAGATACAGAGGCTGTCAATCTAATTCTCATGAATGGAATTTTCTACAGCAACAGTGAGAAAAAAAATCTAATTTCCTCTTAGTGGAATTCAGAAAACTTAAGAGATATAGGAAATTCGCTTACAGCTAAAAAAAAATAAAATTCTTTGTTGCTATCTGGGTGATATTCTTGCAATCTTTTTACAGCCCTCTGAAGCTGACAATCTTTCAAGTCACTTCTGTCAGCCAAAACAGGCCTAATGTTAAAAGGCCCTGTTACTGCAAAACTAGCCTTTTCTCTTTCTGGTCCAAGGAGCAGAAACAATGTTTTATTTGGATTGTCCTATCTCTAGGGAAATAATAACTTGCGCATACACCCTTTGAACTAGTTAGGGGTTTGATGCAATGTTTTGGTAAACTAACAGTACTCCACGCAAAGCATTAGATGTACTCTATCTGACATCAGATGTCATGTGTTCGATCAGAGTTTTCCTTAGGCAACAGCTAACCACGAAGCTAAAGGAAATCAAAGCTAGAATCGAAAACATTTTATGGTAAGCCATCAGTCTCTTTTTCTCCCTTGCATCCTCTTCCCCTTTCTTTGATTAATTGATTTTATTAATTTGTTATTGTGAGTCTTCAGTCACCTTCAGCTGAAAAGAGCATCACCACATTGTCAAATACACATTTCTAGGAAAAAATGCTATTGCTCTTAGTCCAAGACTGCTATTCACCTTTCCTTCTCCTCCATTAAAAGAGAGTAATGTGTGTCCAATACTGGTTCTTCAAGGGTGTGAAGCTTATAAAGACTGTTGTCTGTTCACATATGAAATCCAAAATAGATACTTAGCATATCCAACATGTATAGAACTTACCATGTGAAGATGCTGTATAAATCATACATTGCATTAAAAACACTGGTACTGACATTTACTTCATGAGATATGAGAAGGTATGTCCAGGTACAAACGTATTTACTGGCTAAATTAGAATATAGTTAAACTTGACCGACTACTTACAGGAAAAGAAATTAAGTATCAATGCTTCTGTGGGCATAGAAACAAACAGAAAGAAGTCCATGTTTGGTCAGATTAATTTTTCACCAGCAATATTCTTTGCAAGAACAGCAGAAAGATAAAACCTAGCTTGAAGCTTTGATAAGGAGGTATTAAATGACTTCTATTTCTGCGAAGCTGTTCCAATAAGATAACACAAGAAGCAAACATTATAGGCACAGCAGTCAATATACAGAAGGCTGGTTTCAACCTAGCAGCGGTGGTTTGTGTGACAGACTCAGGCTGCCAGCGTGGAGCCGTGTCCTTTGGTACAACATAGAACAGTGAATGCAAATCAATCTCTGCTAGCAGAGGTAAAGAGAGAGGCTATAGTGCTTAAGCTAATTCCAAATAGATGAACTCAGTCCAACTGTTCAATTTCTTTATGCCCATCACCAGTCTTGGCCAGTGTGTCTAAAGCCAGGTCTGACACTAAAAGCTAGAGCAGATAATGGCCTTTGGCTGCTAGGCTGTTATGTTTGTGCTCAGTCTTTGTAATATGTCATCATGAGAGACTACAAACACAAAAGGCACTGTGAAGAGCATCCTGCCAGCGCCCAAAGTACTGCTCTATGGGACCTCTGCTGTGCTCCATGTCCTACATATGCTATATACAAGGTCAAGTTTCCATGTTTTAACTGTAATTCTGATTTTTTATTCCATAAATTTATTAGCATTTAAAAACAATCTGTCATTGCTTCTCCACTTTGTTGCCTTGCCACCTTTCCATTAAGATGGAAATGGTGCAGTTGCCTCTTTTAGGGCTGCCTTTGTCAGAGGGACAGTTAAGAAGATGGACTAGTGCTTTTGGGACTGTGTGTGAAATGAGTACGTTTGCTGGGAAGTAGTCCGGGTCTGCCCATCAGGAACGATCAGGTGTACTGCAGAACTTAAGACTTGGAAGACATGTTTCTCTGATGCAAGAAAAATTGATTTGTAATCACACTTTGAAGTCCTGTAAAGTTCTTCATTATTGAGTAATTGCTTTTCCTATGACTTTCTAAGGGAGAAGGAACATCACCCAGGTGGGAAGTATGCCCTTCAGTTGATTCTAGATTTTGTCATGGAAAAAAAAGAGGGCTTTCTGAAATAATGGTTTTCCTGCTGGGCAACAGAACCCAGTCCTGTCTTCCTCGGCTGTATGAGACTTTACCTGTGAGCACGAAGAAGAGGGAGCACTTACACTGATGTGGGATGGCTTTCTAGGCTATTTTTCCTTAGCACTGAAGGAGCACAGAAGCTCTGCTTTAGAAGTGCCAATCTTTTAAAAAAGCTGAAGCAAGAAACCTCCTCCTCAAACCAATATGCTTAAACTGATACCATTTCAGTGTAGGTAATGACTGAAAAGGCGTTGGCCTCACAGCCTTCCTTGGCTGATAGACCCTAGCACTGGATAGGAGCAAGGACGGATTTCATTACTACCTAAACACAGGCACGGGATGTTGAGTTTGGTATCTTGACAGGCTTTCAATAGGCCTAAATTTCATATTCCCATTGTACATTATCTAACTATATTTTGCACGTATATGGGGAAATGTAGCAATGAGTATAAGGGTCAAAATGTCAAGATATCTGTAGGTAATACTTAAACAGCCTTTGTAGCTGCGAGAACACGTTCAGGGCTGTAAAACTGGGTAAGGCTCGAAAAGATAACTTTAACTATGTCAAAAAGGATTTTAATATGCTGATGTTTGTGCAAAGGCCCTGTAAATATGGTGGCTAGATGCTAATTTAACATGTCATATTTTCCTTTATTTGATGGTATTGTGATTTAAAGACTCAAATAGTAACAAATCTGAAGAGATTTAATAACTTTCAAACCCCATCAATACTTAAGTATTAATTTGTCTTAAAATAAATATATTAAAAAAAAACAGAGGAAACTTCCCAGATATTGGCTTCCCCTCTATCAACCAATTTGGTTTAGGTACAGTACAGACAGATAGAAAGGCAAGGTATGTGGTCTGGAAAATTTCACCTTGTATTCCACAAGACATGTGAATCATGTCCAGTGTATATCTTGTCAAAATTCATTGACTGAGAAACATATTTGGATGTGGGCACTTGCAAAGCTGAGTTAGCAAGTGCCTGTCAGCTGCACTGGGGGACCTGGCCACATGAGTGGTCTCTGCTTGCCACAGCTGAGAGGTGAAAGGTGTCAGTTTAAACTGCTCACGCTGGTGCAGTAGAGATGCACGTAGCTCCATAGGACAGAGGGGCCAGTGGGCTGTCACATGCTACTTTTCAGAGTCAGGATCACTTTCAAGCTCTCCTAGCCTCCTGGTGTGCTTTTCAGTGTAACTTCTCAGTCCTTTCCTTCAGTCTGCTTCACTGGGACATATAACTGGAATAAGTTGGTCTTAAGAAGTCAAATTATTTATTCACTAGCTACCTGTATGCAACTCATACCTTGAAAAGGAGGGGGGATGTAGATTACAGACTTCCTTAGTGAGAAATGTATGTGCCACAGGGTAATTTGAACTGTCTGCCCTTGGTCTTACTGTGTGTCTTTCAAAGTCTTGGTTTAACCTGCCTTAGGGCAGAGTTATTCCTTCTGTACATGAAGTCCATATCGCCCTCCTCCATGTATATTTGCCATCAGGAATAATCCCTTAAATTCATTCTCAGTAGGAACTGCCAATAGTTCCCCTCCTGGGTCTTATGGAGCACTAGTGACAAGTGACAACACTGGAGTGACATCATTGCCAGGTTTGTCAAGAACCTTTCTATTCTGAGGGAGAGCAGCCTGGGTTGTATGTTCTCCTCATTTCTCAGTCAGGCTGCTGCTGTACCTCTGCCTGGTGTTTCTCATTAGAGTCCAATTTTGCTTTCCATGCTTCAGCAATCATTAAATACGTCCTGAAGGAAGATCTAAGAGGCAGTACAAACCTACAGGCCTGAGGGATCCAAGAATCACTTCTCAGGCAGAGATTTTGCATGGCAAGGTAAAAAAGAGTGATGGTGTCTGGGTTCCTAGGTTGTTCTGGTTCTTAGTTCTTCCTAGTTCTAGCAAGAAACTGAAGTTGATAGTACCTGAAGAACAAAGACACTGTGGGATAGTTGCTGGAGGATTGTTCTTACCAGGACCAGTCACATAGCACCTGTGCTGGCAATCTACTGTCAAAGTATGTCCAAAGAGTACTTACGTTTCTACTGTCTTATTTTAGTAACAGAGTCTAGACTTTGTTACCAGGAATCATGTTTGGGCCTGTTAATAAAGGTAATTTGAGGTGCCACAGATTTATAGTATGCATCTTGCTTGAGGACTGTAGGAAGGGTAGAGGAAACAGCTTCTGATTTGTTCCTGCCTTATTGCCTGAAAAGAACATGCTGGTAGTGCTGAGTCACCTCCTTTTCATCCCGCAAGCTTGATATCCATGAGGAATCTCCACACTTGAAATAGCATGGGAGGCAGTAAGGCATCCTGTGTCAGCAGTATGACAAGTAGCTTTGCTACAACTGCGCTGAAAGTGGGCTCGAGGTTAGAACATGCATCTGAAAACAGTGGAAGACCTGCTGTCTGTGGCGTTTAGTCAATGTGATGGGTACACACAGAGTGACTATTGGATCTAGGATATGAAACTTTTATTGCCTCGTTTCTCCAGCTGAAATTTTTGTTCTGTATTTGTGTAGTATACAGCACAGACATATTGAGTACTTCAAAGATTATCACGTAAACAAGCCTTGCAAATAGGCAGGGTGAGTAAACAAGAGGGATATTTTCGATCAGCGTTTATCGCAAGTTGTCACTGCATGTCAGCAGCTTCACCCATGTTAAGTGCAGGGGGACCCGAAGGGGAAGAATGAGATAGCTCAGGGGTTGCTTACGAAGAGCTTCAGCTGACTGTGAGAAGCTGCAAGAGGAGAGCACAAGGCTCTAGTTAGAAAACCTGATGAAGGAGGCGGAAGAGCCTGATGTGATGGGCAAACTGGAGATGAGAGCAAAGGTGCAGTATGGCAGCAACTGTAGCTGAACTACTGGGGGCTGCCATGGTCCTCTCTCCTTTGAGGGCAGAGCCAGACAAAAATGAGTCCCTCTTTTTAGGAATGTCTTTCAGCTGTCTCACTGCACTGAACAGTTGCAGAAGCAGCAGTGCTAGGACAAGAGAGGTAAATGGTAGCATGCAGAGGAGAGCAAGACTGCACCAGCCCACGTTCAGATTAAACCACACACCAATGGGATCACACACCAGCCTTCTGACAGTGAGTCAGAAATAATAGGTGAAAGGGAAGGAGTCTCATAAGTTGTGAGTTGTTTTTTCCTTACCTCCATGCAAAGAGCTAATATAAGCTCTCTCTCAGGGACTAGATTTGAACAGAGCGTTTCAGTGATAGAAATAAATGGTGGGATATACTGCCCTGTACGTAACACTGTGCAAAACTCAAAACTTGGTAATAGTGATACGGACTAGAATTGTAACTTGTCTCTGGCCTAGGCACCTCCAGAGATGGCATTTTAGGTGTAGCTTCTCACAGGGGAAAATCCTTCCCCTCCGTAGCCAGAGAGAGCGTATAGTAGCTAGAAATGTCTGATTACTGTTGCTCGTGCTCTGAGATGTAATGGAATTTATCATCTCCGTGGCAAAGCTGTCCTATTTTAATGTAACCATTTTTATCCACTCTGGGTCTTCTCCAAAAAAGACTAGTGGCAAATGAATTTTATTTTAACCAAAAACTAAGAAGAGGGAAAGCCAGATGTGCCCTTGAAAGCTAATCATTCTGGCTGTAGAAGGAATTGTTTTCTAAATAACATAAGTCCTTGCAGTCCATTCCTACTATTGCTGGAGTTCTTTGGGGAATTATTCTAAACTCTAGTCCTCAGCAAAGTAAGCTTTCCTGCAGCCAAGTATTAGAGTTAACCTCCAAGCTTTATTTTTATCTGCAGTTTTCTTGGCAAATTCTGAAGCTTATGTTTGCATTTTATTTCCCTCTACAATCTTCTATCTTTGGTTTGTATTACATTTTGCAGAGCCTAGGGTTTATACAGGATTTTGGGTGGGTGATATAAATTCCAATAGATTTCTATATAATGTAATTTAGAAGCTTAAACAAAGAAAGCCATATTCTGTACTGGAGGATTTGTGCAAAGCTTTGTTGGACTGATATTAATGTTGAATAAACAACTATTTTCGGTAGTGTTTTGTTTTTCTTTCAAATGAAATTGTAATGGAGAAGAAGGTGGAGAGCAAATTTTTTACTGAAATGCAATACAACACTTAAGTATCTTGGATGATCTGAGAATAGAGGCCAAACTTGGAGCCCTAACATTTGTCATTCTTATGTATGTTTTCTTTGAGAGATCAAATCCTAGAAACTTTGTTTTTATAGACAATTTTGGTGTGCTAAATTTCTGTAATGTGTTCCTCCACACCTATCGTAATAAATTTATATTAAATAGAGAAAAAAGTGTGTATAATGATTGCAGGACTGTATGTTCTTATTGCACCTTGCAATTAGGGATCAAAAAGTATGTTACAATTGTACAGTCAGAACTGAATGTGTAAACATGATTTCTGTATCTGCTGGTGTAAATTAATGTTTTACTCACAGTTTAATCAGGTCTGATTATAAATGAAATTGTCAAAATCACTCCAAACCACATGACACAGCTGAAGATAAAAAGTGTTGTCTCTGTATGTTTTCACTTTGACAGAATGATATAAATGAAAGCTCAAGACCAATATTAATGGGGAGACAAGGTGGAAAACCAGACCATTGACAGTGCCTGTCGAAGTTCAGCAGGATGGTGGCAGTTTTGAACTGGAAAGTCTCGTGTGGGTTTCTTGAACAGACTTCTAGTACTGGTTTAGATCCAGAAATTGTGAAGGAATAAAATAAGAACCATTTCTTGGCTACAAATGGCAGCTCCCATAAAAGGCAGAGTCATAAAATGTCAGGAACTATCCGAGGGTACATCTATATGGACTATTTCTCACCAGAGTGATTAGCCCCAGCAGAGTTCCATGCTAACCTGCCAGGTTGGTTCTCAGTTCAGAATGGCCTCATGTCTGGTCAGCTTCTTATCCTCTGTCTCTCCCTGCATACTTTTGAGGTGATATACTGCTATTTCTTAGGCTATACATGAACTGCTTGACACAGATGCAGTCAAACCAGGGTAGCCAAAAGGATTTACCCAAGTTGTAAATCTTTAGTAAAGGAAGACTTTTGCTCAGACTGTGTCTTGTTCAGGGAAGAATGAAACAGCAGAGACTGTATTTAGCCTTTTCTGCTCCTTCTATACATCCAAGCCAAGATGTATTTCTGTTAGACATAGTATGAGTCTTTATAATCAAATAGTGTTGGAGTATTAGAACTACAAATATGGAAGAAAAAAATAATTTCTAAGCTCAAATAAAACAGATAAACAGGCTGCACGAGAGTTAAGTGCTGTAAAGGGGATCTTTAAAGTAGGTATATGCTAATTCTAAGTGAAAACATGCATTTAGATCACTGGTACAAATCATCAAAGTCCATATCCTAAAAATTAGGTTAGTCTAGGATGTTTTAGGCAATACTGCATTTGTCCTATAATATTTTGTACTCATGGTAGCATTTTTCCTTTGGTGCTGTAGGAACTTTTGTTGTCCTGGAGATGGTGATAATATTTGTTTCAAAAAGTCCTCTTATAACCATTGATAAAATGCTTAAACCAGGATAGAGAACATTATGGCTTTTTTTAGCAAAGAAAAAAATCTGAAAATCTGTTTCAAAATTAGAGGCGAATAGAAACTCTGTGCAACTCTTCACAAAGTACTAATGAATCTGTTGATGTGACTCAGAGTGACTACTTTTAGTTAATATTAATGCCATGGAAATCATACTCTTATCACTTTGGAGAATCACAGAATCATAAAATCGGATAGGGTTCTGAGCTACCTGATCTAGTAGATCTCCCTGCCCATTGCAACGGGTTGGACTAGATGACCTTTAAATGTCCCTTCCAAACCAAACTATTCTATGATTCTATGATACCACGCCTGAGGGAGTAGCACAGGGCTCCTGGCTTTGTTTTGTACTTTAGACTAGGAATACTTTAGCAGATATAACAGTCACCAAAGTAAGCAAGAGTTTTGTAACTAGGAGCTGGCTTGAAATGAGAGTCATGAGTTCGGTTCAAAATTTTTGCTTGTTTTTTAATTTTTTCCCAGGTTTCACTGTTTGAAATTTAAATTGTTACATGTTCACTAAGAACCTAGTCTTTCTTAAATTTTGGAGTAGCCACTGTAACCCATTGCGCACATGTGGCAGTCTACTCACTAGTACAGACACCTGGTTACAAATGTGAAACATTTCAGGCTAGGTAATCCAGTTTGAAAGATGTTTTTTTTTCTGTGTCTTGTAAATATCTTTACCAAATAATCCGCTTCCATATTCTGTTTCCACATATTTTCTCTTTCCTTATTATTTATTTAAACTTAATTCATCTAGATATTGCTGCTTCTTTAATGTATTTCATAAATGATCTAATATGTGATTTTACTAAAATCCTTTTGGATGAATTCCTTAGCAAATGTTGTGTGTGAAGTTTTCTGCTATGGTAGGTGAGCTGCGTGATCACAAAGAGAAAAGTTTTGTCTTTCAAGAAATCTGATTTTTCTATTATACAGAAATCTGAGACCGTCTAACTATATTGCACTTTTAGAACAGAACAGATAAAGAACTAGTATTGTGAAGGGTATAAAGTGCACTTTAGCAGCACAAAGAGAGTAGTGTCTATCCCATGCACTTGAAGACCTGTACAGAACAACATCTTTCAATATGAAATACACAAGAAATTAAACTCATAGGACAAAGGATTTTTGAACCTGAGTGGAAGCTGAACGTGTCAGTGTAGCCAGATGATTTTTGAAGAAGGGGAGACAGGATAAAATTTTAATGTTGCAAATTCAAAGGAAGAAAATCCAAGAAGCTCCATATCTTTTCTATATCATCTAAAAGTTGATATCAGTAGATTCCACCCCCACTGATACCAATCAATCAATCACAAAAAGCTAATTTTAAGATAAAATAATTGCATTTTACTAAAACTGGAAATCCACGTGCCCTGTTTATAGGCATTTTAATCCTTTGCTAGAAAAATGCAAGTGCATTAGCAAACTTTTCCTGAACTTCTATGATTTTTTTTCCCCCAGACTGGATTGTAACTTCACAGGCAAATTGTTTTGCAGTAGCTATGGAATTAAGGTGAAGTCCGTATTTCAGATCTGAAACTCTTAAATGCAACTTCTCCATAATTGGAAATTCCTTGCCTAGATGTCTGTCAGGGACACAGCTATTTGTATCTTGCCAAAAACAACTTGGTGGTTTGCAATCACAAGGGAAAACTTAGCTTCCCAGCTGGCTGATGGGATGTAATCTGACTCCTACTCAGTTACCAGAGTGCTGCAGAAACATGTGTTCCATTTGTTGACAGAACAATCGTCCTGGATAGCATTTACTTACAATTTGGTACTTTCATAAATATTCTAAGAACTTAAGTCGTATAGCACAGAAAGTGCAGGTAGCAGTTTCCATTTTCACTGTGATGGCCTTGGGCCATCACTTCTCAGCGCACTGCCAGCTCTCTCAGTAAATCCTCTAGACTGGAGTACGGGCAATTTAGGAATTGAGACAGACCATGCTGTACCTTGCTTTCCTTAGCTGGCCATTCTCATTTCTGGCTGCTTTCTTCTTGCTCTGACACAGCTGCTTTGCCCAAAATTGCCTAATGGGTGGGATTTGTGCCATGGCAATCTCCAGACTGGAAACAGAGTAAGTCATTAGAATTGAAAGCACATGGTGGAAGAGTCCTGAACGACAGGAACGAGAGTGCACTTCGATACTGGCTTAGGAAAATTTTCAGCTGTGATCTGTTTTTTTCTAGGCTCTTTTGCGGACCTGGAAGGTATTACTTTGTTTTGTGTTACCTGTTGGTGATTCATGAGGAATCTTTTTTTGGTAAGAAGAATATTTAGGGGGACAGTAATCTCTGGATTTATGCTGTAATCACTTCTCTCCTCACCAGTGCATCTATTTGCTATTTATTCTTTCTCCTTTCAGTTGGGAATCTTAAATGTAGTACATTGTTATGGTATTTGCTCTTTAGAAGTCCCAGATAGGAGATCTGAACTTTCTAGAAGTCGCATTTACACAAGGGACTTTGAAAACAGTCCCCACACGAGGAGGTTTTAATCTCAGTAATTCCTAATCTGATTTGCATTAGGGAATACATGCAGCTCATTAGCAGCACTGTCGTCTTAAAGTTAATTACAGCATATTAAAATGTGGGACATGTATTTGACTTGTAAATAAACGTTCCTAATATCCGTGCTCCTCTATCACTGCCAGAAACCCAGAGATGGTGAGGATGTGCAGTGTTTCTCTTTGAGTGGGGAAGCAAAATAGGCCACCCATTTTCTCCCCCAAAATATCACAAAGCTGTGCCTAGTGGAACGTGTAACCTCATTTGCATCAGTTGTGTCCTTCATCAGCAAACACATTTTTCACTATACTTTCCATGCTCTGTTAGAAACAACATTCAAATCTGTTCTCTCTGAGGAGACCAGGAGTGAGAGAGTTGCCTTCCTGTCTTATTGGTATCTTCTTGCTTAATTCCCCTTTGAATGTAAAGGTTTCCTAATTTTTGTGGAGAAAATAGGTTATATTTGAACATAAGAGATAGAAAAGGCAATATTTAATAAATTTGATAATATTTAATAAAACAGTTGCAATATGTAACTAGTTAATATTTTATTATATTTTGATTTATTATAATGGTTTATTTAAGTATTAAAGAGCTATAACTTCATTATGTTGCTGTTTTCTGTCTCTAAGTACTTTACTTCTCACGAGCTGAAACTTCTTAAATATGACAGAAAATTATCTGGAGTTAGACATGCTTTTTTTCCGTGTTCTTGGTCAGAAAACACAAATCACAACAGTGAATTTGAAAACTTTGTATGTAGTAAAGATAGTTCATTTAAAAGGCAGTGATTAATTAAAGTAGTGTCTTTTTTAAAAAAGAATCTCAACTGATTACTGAAAGAAAATTATATTAATGCAGATGATGTTAAAATTGTCTATAAATGTATAGTCACCAGATCCTGGGTGAAGACCTTGTGGTACAACATTGTGAAACAGAAATGCCAACTCTGAAGGCATTTTATACGTAGATAGTTGGCATGTAGTTAATTGGGCGTTTTGGAACTGAGTCCAGAGGGTGTCCAAACTCATTTAGAACTTGGCTTTTCATCACAACAGGTATGATTAAACTCCCTGGGGTGATGGAAGAGAAATTGTGTGGGAAGAATATACTCATTTGGAGAGCCTTATGGGAAAAGAGATTTGGTGTCCCATATTGCACAATTTACCTCAGCTACCTGTAATCCAGGATATATTAATATCTTTGGTGTTTATTTGCTGTCTTCCTTTTTTTGCTGTGCATGTGAAAAATATTTACAGAAGTTGACTAACCTTTAATATTCTTCCTTGGCTGAGGAACAGGTTAAAGGTTAAACTTGTGACTTTAGGCTAAGTAGGGCTATAATAAAGGGTACTGATTGTTTTGGTGATGTGAAGGCCTGCATGGGTGAGGTTAAAATATTACACTGAGAGCCCGTACAGAAAACAAGGAACAAGTGCAGCTGTGAAATGTGTGAGACCACAGGATTGAAAAGAACTTCTTGAAATCTTTTCTTGGAAGAGTCTTCTCCTACTGCAGGCACTTACATGCTGAAGTCCTTAATTACTGCTCCAAGGTCTGTGTTGAACTAAGTAGTTTCTTGCTTTCTCAAGGTTCCCTAGATCAGTCTGAAAAGGGTTGCGTAGACCTTCGTTCTTCTGATGTCTAGAAAGCTTTTTCAGCCTAAATTGACCCAAAGTTGTCTTTTATGTTAAACAACTGTTCCTTTCTTTGTTCTGGGGATAAAAGTAAATATCGTGGCTGGAATGTCAGGAAGGCTTCTTCTTCTTGTAAGTTGGCCATGGTCATGCTAAGTTGGCACTGTAATCCAATGAGCATTAAACATATGGTTAAGTCTGAGGATGGATTTCACTGCTTTTCTGTACAAGGGGCTGAAATTTCTTACATTTTAGATACTGCACATGAGCTGGATGGGGGAAGAAATATAAACTGGTGTTAAAGATCAGCTGCATATACTATGACATATGTAGAAATGTAACTGGAAATTTCTTTGAAGTCTGTTACTGCTACTGTTGATGGCCAAAGCTGTTATTTGTGTTACTGTAGTTGGACAAGGTAGGTACCATGTACAATTAAAGATGCTACTAAGGAGGGATAAATAACAATAGATACGCTGTCAAGACATTTGGTAGTTTGTTAGAGACCTTTCGTACTATCTGACCTGCCCTCTAAAATGGCCAGGTTCTGTATGCCGAAGTTAGTAAGTATTTTCCTTCTGTCAGAGGTTTGTACTGATTTCACTGTTGTGACATACCAGAAAGTTATTAAGCAGCAGATTTTTCTTTTTTTTTTTTTTCTTTAAAGACAAGGTGAAAAAAATTTCCCTAGACTAAAACTCGGTTTTGATCTGTGTAACAGCTCAAACACATATCTGTTTCAAAATGTATATTCTTTCTCTTTATGTGGAAGAAAAAAAGAAAAAAACTACAATTGATCTTTTAAAAGACATGAGAATTGAGGAGAGAAAATGAAGTGGAAGTGATTTTATTCATTAAATAACCTGTTTTGACTTGCTATATACCTTTCAAATCTACTTTACTCATCTGAACCTGTACTCATTTAAGCTAGTGACTGTAATGATGGTGACATCACTGTTTTGTTAATACTGAAATTTCTTTCGAGGGCAATCACAAAAGAGATAGTTATAGGAGATTGATTACTCCTCAACTTTGGAATTTGGTAATTTTGGTATACCTCAAACATGCTGCACTTGTCCTCTAGTCTGCTTTTTTCTTAGTTTTAGATTATGAACTCATCATGCCTGTGATTATTTCTTCATAAGCATTTAAAAACCACATAGTACAATAAATCTTCTGGAAAGAAACAAGAATAACTTTGATCCTTGACCATATTAATATACAATAAATATTTAGTCACAATTTTGTATTTAATATTACACCCACAGACTGTACAGAGATGAGCACTCAACATTTGTATATCTTAGTTAAGGATCTGCCAGAATGCAGGTTGCTATTAGTTTAGATTTGACCCTGTTGTTCATGTGTTTTTTTTTTTTTTTTACAAGACCATGCTGTATTTAGCATAGAAAATATGACAGCATTTATTTAATGAACAACTTCTCAGTGTTTTAGTATTTTATTTTAGTTGTGCAGGCTTAGGATGTATTTATTATTTACTGCTCTGGAGTGATATTGTTTAATGCTTTTTAAAGTATTCAGCTTTATATGTCAGTTTGTTTTATAAACATTGACTTTCATGACAGCTTTAACAAATATGGGAAGGGGAATTTACTCTCTTGCAGGTGGCTAGCCAAACAATGTCAAGAGTTTCAACTGATCGTCGGTATCCAATTTTAGACACCTCAGCTGGTAATTTTTTTACATGTTAAGTATTGCATGACACCCTCAAAATGCAACATTTTCTGGCTTTATTTGCAAATGTCTCGCTTTTTTTCAGTCTGAACCTGGCAACCCAGTACCCAGAATGTAAAGAATGCACCATTTAGTTGACCACATGTGAGAAAGTTACATTTTTAAAATTGTGATGTAGAAAGTGCATTGGCAGGTGTCCTCAGACTCTTCAGTTTTTCTGCTATAATCTGCCTCCTACAAGTGAAGTCTTCCTTCCCTGGGCCCTTTGTCTTTAAGAGCATTAGGCCAGAATGCCTGTTTCTCCTTTTGCAGCGCTGTAGTTTGTGTGTTTCTTTCCTCACCCCTTCTTCCTCTCACCCCAGTTTTAACCTCTGATACTTAACCTTTCTGATCCCCAAGAAATCAGCATCTTTCTCCCCAGGCTTACTCCACATCTTGGATGGACCCAGTCTTCTCAGCCTACCCAGGTGTTTCTCTTGCCTGTTTCCTTCTGCACCCATGATTGTTTGCACTAGTATTTGTGTCTTTTTGCCCTTACTCCTTTTGTATGACTTTTGTTCCTCCTTTCTAAATGTTCTTTATCCTAGTGCTGCTATAGGAACTGGTTTTCCTCTCCTCCTCACACAGTGATTTAATTTCTTGAATTTCTATTTGCTTCTGCCAGTATCAGATGCTCTACTGAGAAAGAAGGGCCAGGCCCTTTATCTTTTTTTCCCCTCAGCTCTTCCTTTTCTTTTTGCATTATTGGCTTCTCAGTCTGAGACTCTGTCCTAGCCATGGAAATGATTTCTGCTTTGTCTGGGAAGAAAAGGTTAACAAGGACTACAGAATACTGACTCCTAGCATTTTCTTCCTTCACCACTCTTAGGGGCACTGCTGCTGCTAAAATAATCTTGTCTTATGATTACCTGCACCAGGTACTCTGCACTATTAAAGTTGTCTATGTTTTCATTAATAATGAACGGTCTGTATTAATAGATAAAAACCTTGAGAAAGAACCTGCTTTGGTAGAGGTAATGGCTGTTGCAGTTATCCCATCCAACATCATCTTTTCTTCCTGTTCGTGAGGTCCGTGGTAGCTGTAGAGCTTCCTGTCAGAGGTCATACTTGCCAGAGCAGCTGATGACTGGAGTGGATCGGATGCTGGTGTCAGTCTGGATGGAAGGTGCCTTTATCAGCCTCTAACTTCCTTCTTTTGAGCCCTGTGAGTGCCTGATAGTTGGCAAGAAATTAAACAGCAGGAGAATAAAGTGTAAAGCTGATACGGATGGCGCTGCCCTAAGGAGACAGGCAATTTCCTAATAGGAGATCTGGCTTATCCAGCAATTTCTGCCTCTTCTATCTGTGTCCAAGAACGTGTTTAGGGAGGGGGTGAGGGCAGGAAAGGGAGGAAGAGGAGTGGAGGAAAAGCACCATCAGGACACTCTTGGTGCACCAGGTACCTTAACTTATTAAAATACTTCTTGATGATCCACTTCTTCAGTGCCACACGAGCCCTATCCATCTCCTTTCATATGTCACCTGGAGTGTCAGTGACAGTCACGCTTACGCTCGTATGCACAACGCTGGCCTATTTCCATAATGAATTCTAGAAGGTTTGGTAGGTTTCTGAATGTTTGGAAGTTCTGGTCAACCTGCTGTGAACAGTGGCATCACTTTCTCTTCACTCAGGCAGCATGGCATGGGAAAGCTAGGTTGGCCTTTTCTGCTGTAGTTATACATACGGTGACCAGATGGAATGCAGTGAGCAAACAAGTTTTTCAGCTCAGCAAATGACTGCACGCTCACCTGGAGATATTGTTCTCAGTAAAGTGTGCAAAGGAAGTACGGTGAATGAATGCTGGGCCCTACAGCCCTGCTGAACCTTGATTTGTCCATTGGGTATTCTCTGATGCCAGGGAAAAAAGTGCTAGAGCATCTCGTTGGAGATTCCTCTTCAAAGATCAAGAGGATAATGGAAAAGGAAAATCCTTTTATGCCAAAACCTAACCGGCATTCATGTCAGTAGGCTCTGTTTTGATGGACTAAACATTCTCCTCACTCTGACTGAATTTTTAGAAACTCTCCATCTGCTGTCCCACGAGAAACCTCACTAAATACTGTAGTTCACTGCACATTAAGGGAAGTCCTGCTTTAGATATTACTGTTCTCTGGACTGAGTCCCCAGAGAATGGAAAAGTTCTCCTTCGCCTGTGAAGATGGGTTGTGTTTATCCCAATATCAGTGAAGGACCTCTGCAATCTGCCTCCAAAGACACATATTTAGCACCAATTATAGGGGACCTGAAGTTACAATCCATCCCTGCTATACCCATGCTGTCTAGTAAAAGACCATTCTCAATGGTTTATCTGGGTTGAAACCTGGAAGGGGAAAGGATGGAATAGGCTACAGTTATACTGCAGGTGTATCAAGGCCCTTTATATCAAGGTTATTATTTTTGTGGTGACTGTGTGCAGCACTTTATTTCTGCCTATTGTCTACTCAAACTCAGCTGAGACCTGATCCAGGTCATAATCTTTGACTGAAGAGTGTGTTAGGATTGCTCTCTGTTTAATCAGTTCCACACAGCTTGCCTTACTTTGTCTCCTCAGTACAACTAGCAGGTGTAGCTTACACTAATGGTAAGTTCCTCAAAGTACAGGTTATAGAGAGCTGGGGTAGGCCCATGCCATCTCTTTCATTTGAAAGTTTCTTCCAAGTTGTATGGGTCTGGAGCTCTGGCCTTATGGCCAGTATTGCATTTGTGCCCAGTGCCATCCAACAGTGTGTGCACCTGCTGTTCCTTCCAGAACATTTGCTTCTGTTCAGAGGAACAGTGAACTAATGTCTTTTGCAGACTGATCTGGCTCTGCCGGTGTCTTTCCTGAAAAGCACAGAGGGGGCTACTGGTCACCAACCCACTCTTCGTGCCCATGCTCAGGCAAAGGTTCTGAGCCTTTCACTCTCCTGTGGCCAGCCTCCAAAGCACGCAGGTCTCTGAGGTTGTGCTGAGCCTCCTGCCGGCAGGCAGAGCGAGAGGCCTGCTTTGCCTCTATAGCCAGGTTTACATTTTTGTCTGCGGGCTCTGTGGAGCCTCCTTTTATAGTACTCTTAGTCCAGCAGGGTGTTTGTTGGTGCACACATTCCTATCATTTGCTGCTTCCAAAGCTGCTGCTAAGAGACCAATAGCTCTCCTATATCCATTTGAGGGGGCTTGTTTGAGACCCAGATTCAATTCTGATCCCCTTGCCGTGATGTGTCTTGGATATAATGTATCTGCATAAGTATGGCTGCCTTCTCTTTTACACTGCATCTCCTGTGAGCCGAGTCTGATCCTGAAATTTCTGTGCCTCTCATCAACTGACTCCAGACTTTGCTGCTTTTCATAAGTCAGGCTGGGACCGGTCCTGGAGTGAAGTCAGTGAGTGCTATTTTTTCCTGACGTTTCCCAGCCATTCAGAGTTCAGACAGTGTATGTAACAAATAAGCACTAAGCCCAGAGCATCCTGAAAGTGGTCTAAGGAATTGGCTATACTACACATGGTGTGGAGCTGTGTGGCCTCTCTGCCCCCCTGAGGGGGGCAGAGTCAACTCCTTGCGTTTATGGTATTAGAGCCTCACTGACAGCTCAGTCCAGAAGTCCTGGGCAAATAAAGGCTGCCTTCTCCTCAGGCCAGGTGGGGCATCAAGTGGAAAAAGGGGCCACAGCATGCAATTCCTCCCAAACTGTAGTGGGTGTTGTTAGAAGGAGAAGCCCCAGGGTGATAGGAGCACGTCCTCAAGGAGAGGAAGCATGAAGGGATGGTTCACCTGCTGTGTGTGGATGTTCAGTCCCGTCAGCACAAGGTGTTTCACAACCAATTATGCCCGAGGGGGGTGTCATCTTCACAGAGCAGACAAGGCGAAGTTATCTCTAGTAGACAAGTGCAAACAGATGTTTCTTTCTAAAAACTTTCACCAGAGCGAAGCTTTACAGGGGCAGCCAAAAGCACAACCTTGACACTGCTCTCCCCCGCCACCCCTCCGGGCCTTTTGAATAAAGGATTGTTGGAATATTTATGCAAGGTCAAATAACATTATTTTTGGAAATGACTGAATTATCTTGGTAACTTAAAAAAAAAAAAAAAATCAGCCTGAGGCAGGCACCTGGCATGGAAAATTTCAGCTTGCGCTTAAAAGCTTGGCAGAAGTTACCAGCAAGTGCGAAGGGTGTCAAAAAAATAAAACAAAAAATGGAGAGGCAAGCGTCGAACAGCCGTAGTCACCGGCAGCGCTGGGAGCTCGCTGCCCTCCCGCCGCGCGCCATCCTGGGAGATGCGCCCTCGCGTCCGTCGGGGATCCCGGCCGGGAAGCGGCCGCGGCGCGCGGAGCCGGTCCCACCACGCGGCTCCGCGTGGGACCGCGCGCCCCGCTCCCGCCCCGGCAGCCCCGGCACCCCCGGCACTGTCGGCAGCCCCGGCACCCCCGGCAGCCCCGGCACCCCCGGCAGCCCCGGCAGCCCCGGCAGCCCCGGGGCCGCGGCGGGCG
>JAYRBT010000082.1:39315486-39334800 GCA_036023395.1 Myiotriccus ornatus | reverse complement strand
CGCCTCCCATTGGCCCGGGCGGCGGCGCGGGGCGGGGGCAGCGGGCGCGCCGCCGAGGCGGTCCGGGCTCAGCCCCCGGCGCGGCGGAGCAGTCGCGGCCGCCCCGTCCCGAGGGCACCGGCGCTGCCCGCCCTCCCTCTCTCCGCCAGGCAGCGCAGCCCCCGCGTCCGGCTCCGGCTCGCCGTTCGCATGTCGCGCCCCCTGCTCTCGCGCTCTCTCTCGCTCCCGGGCGATCTCGGCGGGGCCGCGATGGAAGAGGAGCGGGCGGGCGAGCAGATGAGACCGTTGCTCACCACGGTAACGCGGGGGTGCGGTGCGGCGTGGGGGGCGCACAAAGGGGCTGCCGCGGGGCAGCGCCGCGCGGGGGCCGTCCCGCTCCCCTTCTCTCCGGGGACACGGCGGGGACCCCGGTGTGGCTCCCCGGCCCCCGGCGCCGCCGGTCCCCGGGCGGGCGGGGGGGTCCCGGCCGCTGTCGACCCGCGTGCCGGCCGCGTGGCCGTGGCCGCCCCCGGCCCCCCCGGCGCGGGGCCGGAGCCCTTTGTTCGGCCGCGGGCTCCGTGCGCTCGGCGGCCGCGTCCGCCGGGCCCCCCCTCGGCCCCCCGCGCCTTCCTTTGTGAGAGCCCCGCGGGGCTTGTGCCGGCGGCGGCGGCGGTGGGCGGCGCGGCCGCCCCTGGCCTCGCCTTTCTGCCTGCCCCGCTCGCTGACGAGTTCCTGGGCGAGGGAGAAGTGCGCACACATGGCAAGCGGCGAGCTTCCCCTCGCCCTCGTGGTGCGCGGCGGTGTGGTGGGGACGGGCTTCTAGTGCTGGGGGTGGGAGTGTTGTTGGGGGCGGCAGATGGGTAAAACCGCGGAGCTTGGGGTCGTTTCCTTCCCGGGCTGGTGGCTCAGTAAGGCAGGCATGTGTTGCCTGACTTCCTGTGCTACTGAAAAATACATGTGGGTCCACGGTTGTAATTTCCCCTCCCTTCGAATGACTCAAGGTCTGGATTTTGTTAATGAGCCTTTGAGCTCTTGTTCTGATGTTCTCCTTCGAGGCCTTTTCCAAGAAGGTGTCACACAGCAACTTGTCTACAGTGCCTGAAGAGGAGGCTTGTGTAGTTCGTAACACAAAGCGTGCTGTGACAGACAGAGGAATAATACTGAAAACACATGCTTTTTCATCATCTTTCCGTTACTCTTCAAGGAGAGACTTGAGTCACATTTGATAAAATTGGCAGTCTAATGAAGTACTTGCTTCCTGTGACATCAGTATGTTCAGTGTGTTTTTCCTTTGTTATAACAGGAGTGTTGATAATTTAGTGGTTCAAAGGTCCATGAATTTTGCAAACGTTACAATCTTTGTAAGTTGACTTCTCAAGTCAGTGTTTTGCAGATCTTTTCCAGAACGCTTCTCAGCCTCGTCACTTCCCCAGAAAGGCATATTCTGAATTCATGTTAGATTGTTCAAGATAAATTCTGGGTAAGAGCAGACTGCTTGATAGGCTTAATTCATGTTAAAACTACGTTGCTCCTCTGTATCAGGTGTCTCTTCTGAGCTGGCAGGAGAATACTCCCGTCTAGTAAAAGAGATGCTAGGCTTTGTGGAGCAAGGTGCAAAAACTCTGGGCTTCAGGTGTGGGGTTAAAGTTGAATACAGTAATGGTTACCCTCAGGTGAATCCAAATGAAAAGAGGATTGCAGATGATGTGAAAGTCAGTGTGCCTTGAGCACATTTGTCAGGCCTGGCAAGAGTCATTAGGTTCTGTTGTAACAGAAATTAATTAGAGGTTTTTGGGACACATGCAAAAGCTGCCGTGCCGTTGCATGGTCATTTTTGATGTAGGTGTTTTAAACAGAGGTGCTCAGGGAAGTGGTCCAGGTTGGTTTCCTTGCAACAGCAATGCCTGACCTCAGTGCCGGAACTAGGAAAAAGGAATTTCTGTGGTAAACACACCAGGTAAAATGGCTTACAGAAAAGACAGGACATACTGATTCTTTGGGCAGTTACATAGTATAGCACAGTATTGGATTTGTTGTGGGTTTTGTATGGGAGAGGGGTAAATTTAGATACACAAAAGCTACTTAATCTAAAATACAAGTATTTTTGACAATACAACGTGACTTAATTTTTCTAATCCTGTGTTTCTTGACAGTACAGGCCACCTTCCTGCTAGCAAAGCTTGCTGAAACTGCTTACACATGCATAGCTTTTTCAGAAGTAAACAGTAAGATGAAAGGACATTGTAGAAATCAAATCTAAGAACTTCAGTGCAGTGGCTTAAAAGTACAGGGGCATAATCAAACAAAGAGCGCCCTGAAATTTCTTCCTTCGTCCGGTGTTGTTTCTGTGTTCATATAGTATTAGACACGTAATGTGTTAAGTTCTGGTGCCTCTCATATGGAGGAGTGCTTCTGTCAGTCACATGTTCCTGTCCCCCTCCATTTATTTAATCAAAAGTATAAAATATACTTTAACTTTGCTTGTTTTGTATTTTAGGTCCAGTCTTAAAGAAGAGAATCATCAAGTGCTTAGGAGTTTGGTATTTTGAGGAACCTGCTTGGTGGCAATGTGTCCATGAAAGTTGGATGGGGGAGGTGAAGCAAATACCTGATAGTTATTACAACCAGAGAGCAACTGATGATCAGAACATCTGGTATGGCTAGAAAATAGAAATTTCCTGTCCTAGAAAAGAACATGGGACTGCATAAATCCATAGTCTTTCATACCTTGCGTAATGTAAGCTGTTCTGCCCTCATCTTAGAACAGATACATTGTTATTGGAAAACCTTCACTTAAGGACAGCAAAACATGAATTAGTTCAAAGATGAGAATGGATTCAACAGTTTAGGAGGTGTCAGCCTAGTACAGATGATGGCACAGTGGTATGGTAAGGTTCTATGAAACAGTTTTGGAGAGAGTAGGTGAACATGGAAGAGGAGGCACACAGTCAAATCAGAGTTAGGTGCTTAGTTCAGAACAAACAAAAAGTGATTCTTTACTCAGTGTGGGGATTCACAGGTATACTTGTTATACAGTGTATACACAAAAAGTTTTTGTGGACTTAAGGGGAGGTTGAACAAGCACTGGAAGACAAATACATGGGGGTTTTTAAATGGATGAGCAACAGCCTCAGGAAGTCTGAGTTTGAAAACAGCTGGAGGTTGTGAGAGCGTAAGGAGGAGTTGTCATATGCTTGTCTTGTTTTTCCTCTTCCCTCAACAGCTACTTATGGTAATTCTTGTTGGGTTTGTTTAAATAGGAGTGGAACATGGGAGTTTGTTTTCTGTACAGTGGTGAGTTTGACAGTTACAATAATGGTATTAAAATGCTTGATACTGTGTACCAGTGACCTTAGGTCTAGCTTCTAGCTTTTGTCATTACCACGTAGTTTGGTGGGCTTTCTTTGCAACAGCTGTAAGTAGCATGTAAAGGAAAGTATATTGCAGTTCTGTTTGTACGTATTTGCAGGTAATATTTTCAAAATACTTTGTTACCTTAAAAAAAAAAGTAGATGGAAGTTTTTTTCTTTTGGTATTTCATACTATTTCATGTATCTCAAAATGTTCACAAGGTAGACCATGCAGGATAGCTAAGTAATGGGTTTGTGTCTTTTTCTTTCGATGAAACACATCTGTTTTTATCATTAATTCTACTGTAGATGATGATAGAACTGAAAGTCGCTTTGTTGGAGAAGGCTGTATTTCCAGCTTCTTCTTCTGGCTTTCCTAATCAAAGCAGTAAAGTACTGTGGTCTGCCATATCTCACTGAAGAGGACATTAGTGTCCTTGTGCTTCTTCTGAAGTGGCTATGTGGTTGGCTGCTGCTTTTTATTTTTTAACAGCTGTGCATGCACATTATCAGCTGGGTTACAGGTACTCTCATCTGCTGCCTTCTTATTTGCCATGGGCTTTTGTGATGTTAAGTCAAATGATAGGTCTGAAGAGTATTATGCTGGTGAATATAAATATTTTTCACATTAACATAGTAAGCTTGAACTGGTGTTTTCCCTTTATGGCTGGACAAGGGCAACTGAGGGTATGTTTGTACTGCATAATTGAGGACTGTGCAGGAAACTCTCCTCCCCCACAAGTCTGTGGCATCTGGCTGAACACATGCTCTGCACAAGTTAAAGCAATACAGTTAGAGTTGTGTGACAGTGCCCTAGCTAAATAACTCTGATCAGAGAGAATTGTACTAGCTTGACAGCGTTGCAGACTTGAATCTATGACTTTGGAGAGACAAGCTGCTTTTCTGTGTTGTGCTGTTTGGGTATGGTGCATGCCTTGTACAGCTTGCACTATGTAGTGGGCCCCTGGATTAGAGTATTGTAAGCTGCTGTTAAGTGCATATCTGGCAGTCTTTTTGAGTTCTTGAAAAGTTACCATGGCTGTCAAAAACTTGGTGTGTTACTTGAGAACTTTCATTAAGCTTCATTGCAGTAGTTCTGTTTGCTGTCCAAAATAAGCTGTAGGGTATACCAAGTTGAGTATTTGTTGCTTTATATCCATGTGATTGATCTGCTTCTGCAGGTGACTTGACACGTCACTGTGATTATTGTTGGCCTTTGAATATTGATGTCCATTATACAAGCATATCTGTTCCACAGGACCTTTAGTGGCCCTGAAGTAGTAGTCATACTTAGTAAATAGAACTGCTCTATAACTAGCGATTGATAGAAAGAGTATAACTTTGAATATACTTGAATTTAGCTAGAGAGGGGCTCCAAAGAATACTGTCGTGCTTTTGATGTAGCACAATCTGGAATGATAAAGGTTTAAGGGCAAATGACATTATTTGCTAAAAGGGGGGTAGCTGTGCAGCTAATATTTTGAAATAGTGATATGAATAGTGAGGCTCAAATGAGGTTTTTGTAAATAAGCAGATGGAGATGAGCACCACGTACTACTTAACCCCGCAGACCGGTGTCTGAGTTCAAAAATGAGACTTTAGATTCTTTTACAGGTGATCTTATGATGTTCTTAAATATGTATTTCTAAATTTACATTTGCACAATTACCAGTAAGTGAAAATACAACATTATTTTTAGAAAAGTGCAACAGTTGTGTTTACAATGTCAGTCTTGACGTTTTTGGAGCTCCTTTTTGTATTATTGAGACTAAACATTAATTATGCAAGCATCCCGAATCTACCTTGCCAGCATGTCTCAACAGTTATTAGAAGGGATTATCTGTCTAAGAGTCTTATGTTAATTTGTGTTTGTTACCCTCAGAGTTCCTTGTTTCACTGGGAATTAAATTTGCTGCAGTAGAGTGTCCTAACAAAGAAAATGTGTATTTTAACCAGTAGATGGAGCCATTTTAGTTACATATCAGTGTGCCTATTTACCTAAGTTTAGAAAACTTAGTTTCTTCAAGTCTTTTCAGTCATTTTGTCTTTAGAGTATGGTTTATGGTGGTTTTAATAATTTCTTTACCTACAGAAAAGACTAAGTGTTTTATTCTTTCAGTAATAGTGCCAGGATTGTATAGCAGGAAGGCTATTCCATTTTTTTAAATGGGGAGGAAAAAAAAGCGAATGCTTGCTCTTAATGGGAATTACAGTTATCTCTGTAAATTGTCCACTGTCACATGAGTAGAACTCTATAACCTTTTTACATCTTGTGTTGACTGAAGTAACTTTCTGGAATATTGATCCGTAGTGGTGTGTATCTGACAGTCTGGAGGCTCTTGCGACTTCTGCCCAGGAAAGGCTGTTAGCTCAAACTGAGGGTTTGTTTTCTCTACTCCAGTGCCTTAAACTAAATTGACTCAGAGCTGCGTAATGAAATGATTGTCCTATTTGGGTATACTGGCACCAGTTATCTTATTTCAGCAATGCTGGAGTGCTTCATAACCTTGAAATATCCCTTGCTTATTAATTCTAGCAAGTCCTGTTTTAGCAAAAGTATTCACAGTGCTGTACTCATTGTATCATTCTCTATCCTCCTTTAGCATCCACTTTTATAAAAGGTATATTTATGTTTTTCTTGGAGTTTGACTCTGCCCCTGTATTTGTCCTTGGTAGTGTACCTACTAGGCCTTCCCTTTCTCCTACTCTTTTGTCTTCTGCTCTGAAGGTTATGTTTGATTAACACAATGTCCACTTGAAGAGTGGGACCTTACTCAAATCTTCATTTGAACTCTCTCAGTATATGGTATTTTGTGAGGTGTAGATGTGTCACCTTCCTTCCCAGAATCCTCCTGTGAGAGATTCTGAGGTTTCTTGTGACTCAGTGTTTTGGTCTTTTGGTTATTTTGTTTGTTTGTTTTTCTGTTAAGGTGTGGGTGTATTTTTTTAAAACTTACTGAAATGATTGGAACTTTAAATTTTCTACAGTTGATCTGGAATGAATACTGATATTTTTCATAGTTGTGCTGGAAGGCATCTAGACTTACCTTCTTGGAGTATGGCTAAGATAGTATCCTGAAATGCCAGAATATTTTTAAACTTAAAAACAGACTTGAAGGTTTTTTTAAACTTAGGTAGATGTTTCCGGATTGGGCACCTGTTGTCAAACTGTTGCTCCAGTTTAACAGAATGTCTGGAGTCTGCCTCCAAGCAAACTGGAGCTTCCTGTGAATGAGGCATGTGGGTGGAAACTGCTGAGAGGAAGTGGGAGTTAGAGAAGCATCCCCTGTATGTTGGAATTCTGCTGTTTGACCTAGTCTGCCCTCTGTTACTGTTTCTTCTACAGTACAGCTGTACTACGATGATCTGTTAGCTGAGGTCTGCTTTCAGGTGGTGTAAAATGAGGAATCATATGAAAACTTCACTTTTTTTTCAGTTACTATCTTTTTACTATGGGAGGATGTGTGTAATAAGAGTGTGTATGTGGAAAGAATGTTGTGAAAAACTACGCTTCCCTAGAGTGTAAAGTGAAGATTTATTTTTTCCCTTGCTCATTGTTGCACTAGACTGATTCCTCTGCATTTTCCATGACTAATGTCTACTAAATATATGTTGGCTGTGTCTTGACTGGGATCTATTTTGGGATGAAGAAAAAGGCAGCTAAGTTATTGTGAGTACCTAGGTTGTGGCAAGGGTAATGATACCAGTGATTCCTTGCTAGAAAATAGTTAAGACTTTGCTTCAACAAAAAATGCTGCCTCTAAACACCATGACTAGTTCATTAGCATATTATCATCAGACTAGAAAATCAGTAATGAGGCTCCCTTGCGTGTATATCTTTGTTACTAAAGAACAGAAAGACGTTAAAGCAAACCTGTATTCATAGAGGTGTTGCAATAGAATGTCATTTGGTGCCCATTTTTCAAATATGATTGCTTCTCGGTGCAAGAATTGTTTTGCCATGTCAAGAGATTCAGGCCGCTGTGCTCTGGATCTCAAAAATCATGCTAAGTGAAAGCATGTGTGATTTCTTTCTTTTAGACAGGGTTATGAGTAAGCTGGTACAGCTACTAAATCATGTTTATTGCTAACTGATCAGACTTCAAGTTTGCGTTTAGAAGCCCTGATTCTTCAGATTCTCTCTTATATTTTTAAGTAAAGGATGTCTAGCAGATGCTGATGTGTATAACACCTTGTTGTACAAAGGTCTTTTTTCTCTTTCTGCTGTATAACTTCAGTTTCAGGGGAAAAAATCAAAATGTATGTTCTCCTCTTTATACTGCCCTTCACATCCATTGTTAGTTTTCAACCACAGCAGAGCTCTGGCTTATCTAACTCCACCCTTGCACAGTCAGACAATGTCTGTGTATTCCTCCCACACCTGCTTCCACCTTTCATGTACTCTGTTTTGCATTTGAGCTCAGCCACAGGTTCCCTTTTCTTTCACACTGGTTCACTGTCAGGCCTGCTTGAATTCCTGCGTCCAGAAACAGTTCCCCTTGTGCTTTGAGGAGGTTAGTCTTGAAGATCAGCCAGCAGTCACAGGCTTTCCCTTCACCATCCATGGTAGTCTTCCAGGACGTTCTACTGAGCAGACCCCTGAGCAAGCTGAAACCTGTTCTCCTGAAGTGTCATGTTGCAAATGTATCTACTGGATCTTGAGCTGTATGCTGTACTATTTGTCTTTCTCACTTCTCTCAAGACTTTAAACTTCACAATTTTCACGGTTGCTGTGGCCAAGGCCGCTCTTGGCTTCCACATTTCTGTCTCTTTCTTCTCTGTTTGCAAGCAATGAGTCCAGCAGAGCATATTCACTAGTTGGCTCATTGATGACTTGCATCAAGAAATCGTTTTCAACAAACTCAAGAAAATTCCTGGAGCGCTTATGTTTGGTTGTACCCTACGGGCAGATACTAATGGTTTTAGGGCCTGGTATGTGCCAGGGTCTGCAATCATGAAGCTTCCTTCAGCTTTCAAATGAAGGCTTCTTCTGCGCCTCCTTGATCAGGGGGTCTGTAGGAGGCATCTAGTACAAAGTCACCCATGTTGGACTATTCTCTGATCCTTTCCTGTAAGCTCTTGAATGTCTTGTGACTCATTCCAAGCAAAGCAGTGTGTGTTGCGAACAACCCTTTGCATGGATTGAAACCCGTGTTCCTTACCTTCCCAGGCTGGCTTTTCTAGAGAGTCTCTGTCCATCTGTTGCAGCACTCCAGCCAGTGAGCTGTCCCACTCTAATTCCCCTGAGGTTATAGCTCTGCAATGGTGCATGGACTAAGTCCTCCTGTTACTTCCCATGCTGTGTACAAGTACCTGAGATGGGCCCATAGACAGGCTGCTTCTACAAGGGAAGTATGAGAACCTTCTGTCTTGTGTTCCCCTTGTCTTCACTTCTCTCAGTGTGACAAGTCTTATTCACAAGCTTATTGTGCCTGGTGACAAAAGTACTCTTGGCACGCTTTGTCAGATGGACCCTTGTTCCTGAAAGAGGTTCCTGTGGTCATAGCATAAAAGCTCTGCTGATATCTGATTTTTGACCCTCTGAATGCATCTACTCTGCGCTGAGCCTTTTGCTTTTCACTGGAGAGACTGAGAAACACCACTTCAGCTACCTTGCCCACAGTGCTCAGTAGTCACTCTTGATTTTCTCAGTAGCTGCATTTTGGAAATGTCACTGGTGTTCATACGGTGTTCCATATGAGCAGGAAGGTGCAGTAGTTTAAGGATTGGATGAGCCTCAGTCCTCACAAAGCAGCATTCAAGAAGCAGCAGACTTCCCAGGATATCCTGCTTATGTTCCCTGTTGTGCAGTGTGTTGATCCCGTCCTGCAGGTCTTTCACCTGGTCACTCAGCAGCTCAAAGACAGACCACCACCATCAGATGAGGGAGGACACTGATCCACAGCACCGGGGAGGGGCAACGTGTGCTTCCTGCAGGCCAGCACCTGCATGGTGACATCCTCCCAGTGCGGTTCTTGAAGTTGAGATCTCTGATGTGCAAAGGACTATTGATTTGGCAGTTATTGGAAACTTCACCTTGTAACAAGTTGCACAAACTTGAGCAGTGTTTCAGGGCCCTTTGTAGTTTTGTGAACATCTGTTAGCTGCCTCTGTTGGCCGAGCCCTGGCAGATAGATGCACTGCACGCAGATGTTTTGTTCTACTTCGAGTTGGTTTCTGATAGGTATATCACGTCAATATTATTTTAACAACTCAGTATTGTAAAATTACCTGTAATAACTGCTGTTTCTTCAACGCAGCTGTTCTTTAACAGTAATCATTTACGTTTTTGTTTGGCTGGTGCTGTTGTGTTGGCTGATGTTGCATAACTTCTTGGCTTCACTGCTTGCAGGGACCAAACACAACTGATTTTCCTGTTCATGTTTTGCCAGGTCACATGCCTGTAATAATATACATCTCTTTCCCTTACCTTGAAATACTTCACAACATTTTATTAAATACCTCACTGTGTAAATGGGAGGCAATTCTGCCATGTTGGAGATGCTTCAGTTGAAAAGCCTAAATTTTCTTCTCTTTCTCTATGTGTTATCTGTAAACATAATTTGTTGTAGATGGAAACACTGCAGCTTTAGTCTATGTCCTAGGAATTACTTTCTTCATCTGTGTCTTTTTTATAGAGGAATTTTAACTGAATAGTGCTGGGCTGGACAAAACTAGGAGATCTTCTTTTTTAGTTGCTCCCCAGAAAAAAACAGTTAAAAGAAGGTATGGTGTGGGTTCTCTGACTAACTTGTAAAGTCAAATGACTGATTGAGAGCTCTTCAATTACATTTCTAAACAATAAGCTAGTATTATTTAGATTGCTGCCTGATTTATTGCTTCTTTGTTCCTATTAAAAAAAGGCTATTGGAAACGTTGTATTTAAACTTACTGCTTGTTTTAGGCTACTGATTTTTGGATTTTTTTTTTCCCTTTGGCTTGTATAGCACTATTGTGAGGATATACTATTATGTAAGCACATGCATTTCTTTAACATGTCAGACATATTTCCAGACAGACTTTGTGTACAAAAAAGGAAATGAGAAACTTCTTAGTGACTAGCCACAGTTGGTGTTACTGTTAGTGGTAAATTCTTAATTTTGTTTGTCAAATAACTACACCCTACCAGACATGAATTTTAAAACAGTTTATATAAAAACAAGCAGATAACATCTGATGATTGTTATGACTCGTTTAAGGAAGTGATAAAACCCAAGAGTAGTAGAGATCCTTTCCTTTTTCAGCTTGATTTTTTTTATTAGCATTGCTACGCTTGTGTGCCATTGAGAAATATCGAAAAGGAAATGAAGAAGGTAGATACTCTTGTAATTAATATTTGGTTGAATTGCAGATAGTGAGATAATGATAGAACAGAGAGACATGTTTCAGCTTATAAATTAAGTTTACAAAACCAGTTATTGTACAGTTTTAATTTTAGATTGTAAATACAAGCAATTTGATTAGAGCTAACTGGTTTTTGTGGAAATTCATGCATTTTAAAAACTGCTGATATATGTCAATCAAAAAAGGGAGAACAATAAGTTTTTTTTTTTACATCAGTGTTACCATCCATCACCTTCCTTAACTCCTGTTGTTATACAAAATGATTGCAATTGCTTTACATTTTTTTAGAAACATAACCAGAGGTTTTTTTCAGCATATTGTGTAATTTACTTCACTAGATGACTTTGATTGCTTTTACTGAAATATGTAACTGTACATGATTCTGTATGTTGTAAAAATAAATATTCCTGGGCCTTGTTTTATATGCAGATGCTCTAGATAGAGCTTCAGCTGAGGAAGATCAGTTTAATGAGAAGTTGAGAGTGTTTTTCCTAAAGTCAATGGAAGAAACATTTATTTTTAAACTAAGTAAAATTACAGCTTCTAGAACAGGGCACACCCCCCAAAAAATTACCAATCTGATCACCAAGAAAGAGAACAAATTAAATAGGGGTAGGATGCTGGCTTGATTTCTTTTTTTTTTTTTTTTTTAATGGAACAGCTGTTCACCAACTGATTTTGTTTGATGTGATAAAAAACCTTATTTGTCAAACAGAACATTTGGTTTGACATGATTAAAGGTACATAAATTACGCTTTATAGACACAATTTCCAGTTATTTATATAACATTTGTATATTGCAACTGTGTTTGGTAGGTAAGCCCGTTGGCTTATAGTTCAGGAAGAAGATGACCATATTCTATTGAGTGAAGCAAAGTGGTACTAGTCTGAGGGTTTAAATCTCAAGCACAAGTGAGTTGCCTTTGCTGTGAAGACATAAATGAAGGGCAAATCATAAATATGGAACAGAGGAAATGCGTTATGCTCAAGGTCAAAGAATATACCTACTATTTGTATTCTGTGCTTTGCATTGACAGAACCTTTTGGAAAACCAGGCAAACAAGAAAGTTCAGTCTCTTTTCTTGCTGATGATGGGGCTGACTTAGTATAACTTATTTGGTATATGGGATTTTAGCTAATCCTGATACAGTAAATAACTTGGAATACGCAGCTTTTTAAATAAGATAATGAACTTCTCTCTGTCACATTCAGTGGTTTGTTGTATGATTGGATATTTGCCATGTTTGCATTTACAGTAGCCCAGGCTGGGTGTGTGATGAGTATAAACTTCCGGATCCTGGAGGCAGTGTAGAAGATGAGCATTTGCATGTTGAAACAGTAGGTCTCAAACCAGGTCTGCTTTCCCAGACCGTATTCCATATGCACTTGCTAGTCCACATATATCAACTCTATAGCTGTGTTTTCTTTGGGGGAGGGGTGCAGGAGTAGGTCTCACTTTGAAAACTATGTTGGGGGTTAATGCATTCACAAATAATTAACTTCAGCTTTTTGACAAAAGGCATTTTTTTGTCTTTGGCTGTTCTTGAAAGAAATGTGTAGGGCTTGATGACCACTGTTTAGATAAGGAATTTTCAAACAGCTAAGCCTGTAGTCTTTGCTGCAGAATACTTTGAGTTGAAATTATCACTGGTGCATATTTTGAGTAAAGTCACAAGTGTCCACTTCCAGGTGCTGGGGTGAGGGGTGTGTAGCCAAAAGGTGAACTTGGTGGCAGTGAAGGCACCAGGGAACCAGGAAAATGTCTATCTGTTTTCAGAAATAGCTTCTAGAGAATGGTGGCAGTATCTCCAAAGAGAGGTTTAAGTTTGCTTTAGAGGCTGCAGAGGTGGCAGGAGCTGGTGAGGGACATGGACAGTGGCAGTACAGGTTTCAGGTGCTGAGAAAGCTGTTGAGAGCCCAAGGGGATTGCAGCTGGGGAGCTGAGTACTTGCAGAAGTGACAGAAAGGGTATGTATGCATGCTTGTTTCTGGAAGTAAAATTAAAGTGTACAGCATGCTTGAATTTCTACTGAAGAGTAAAGAATACATAACTCCAAGATGGCATATTGGCTTATGTGTTGTGGCTTGCATTACTGCTGTTTCTTGTCAAGCTCAGGGGATCAATTGTAACTAAGGCTGTAAATAGTTTTGTGTATTATGGCCACTTCATGATATGGACAACCTGTTTCTTGCTTCATTTGTCTCATGGTATAAAACAGGCTCTTGGGTGAACATCTTGAGGGTTGCTAAGAAAACCACCCAGATGCCACGAATGGATACAATATGCTGTACAATTTAATGAGGACTGAACAATGTCTCTTTGTTGGTGAACATTGTGTGCATTTATCTTTAAGGTGTACTAAATTTAAATGGAAGAAGTTATATTGTTACAGAAAAGAATGGATGTGACCTTAATTTGCAGAACTTGTCTCCTATAGAGCTCTACCTCAAAATAGTTTTGTCTTGTACAAGTCTAATACTTTACTAACAGATCCTCAATAAACATTTTAAGTCTAGTAGTATTCCTGAAGTGAAGTATAAGATAGAAAAGAGGAGAATAATCTGGGAACTCCTTTCAATCTCCTTTTACTTATATAGGAATCATTAAAATAATGTAATGATCAAGGAAGGCATTTATTGTGCGGAGTGATATGGGGCAAAGGAAAGCTGGTGGTGTCCTTCTGTAGGCTCTGTGGTCAAGGTAATTCTTATGCATTCACGTGTAAATGTGAAAATTCATGTGTAACAGAAAGCGACAGAGACGATATTTAGGTATCTTGACAAGGCTGTAGTTCCCTCTTTCCCCTTTTATTTTGGTTTACTATTTCGTATCCAGTGCTTTTCTTTGTTAGAAAGAGGTGCGCCTGACTTCTGTCCTTAACCTTTTATGTTTATGATAGGTCTAAAGTTTGGATTCTATAATGTTGGACACCTTTTCCAGCTGAAATGGTTTTGTGTTGACAGATGGCCTCAAAGTACCAGGAACTGCAGAACCTGTAAGAATAATCCTGTTTCCCTTTTGAGATACATCATGATGGTGCTTTGAGACAGTCATAAGCAGGGATCTCCTAATTTTGCATCCTCAGAAGGGACAAAAGTTCCAAATAAGTTACATGCTTTATATTCTATCTGATAACAAGGTCAATAATCCTGTATCAGTCCAAGTCATAAAAAGTCCAAACCCAGAAACTGTTACAAGTGAAGCGACAAGACTAAATGAGCCCATGGAAAAGAAGCAAAGCTCTTGGTGCAGTTGCTCATGGACCTCTTTGTAGATGAGAAAGCTGGTCATTGTTAAGTGTCCTCTACTAATTCTGTAAGCTAATGTGTTTAATGTGTTTAACTTACTTGTAGCAATTAGTTTGACAGAAGACTTATTAATGGGAACAGTGATTTATATCAAAGTTGTTCAGAGGTTAGATTGAACGAAACAGCCAGAATTACTTGCTTTAAACTGAATAATTGGATGTGGTCCTGTCACAGTGTTCTAAGACGGCATTTGAGAAAAATCAAGACTTCTTTTCATCATAGGAATTGCTAGAGTATACAGCTACAGCACAACAGAGAACTTGAGGATTTAGCCATTTATCTTCCCTTGCAGCTGAGGGCTATGTGAGGTTTCTGGTTTTAAATATTTACTGGTGATGGGTTTTTTTGTGTTTCTGTTTGTGTAATAGAGAGTGCCTGTAATTCAAGGCCTGCTCATGATGTGTTAGTAAAGAAGTGGTCCCTGATTGTCAAAGCAGTGTAGTGTGGGTGAGTTATGTTCATGTCTTCTTAGTATTATCCTGTTGCAAATGGCTCCTTCAGTGGCTTCCTAATTTACAATAGTTAGAATTTTCCACTGCAATTCTATAAATTTCCAATAAAAGCAACTTAAGCAGAGGGATTTTTTTTTTGTGTATTGGGACTTTATTGCTGTTTGTTCATAAAGTCTTGGTGAAGAGGGTAGCACTTGAAAAATTGTGTCTGAGTTGCTGCTTGATTAATAGAAAGTGTTGAGGATGTTCCACTTCAGAAGTGTAAGCACTGTCTCCATTAAAATCATAGAAATCACAGAATCATTTAAGTTGGAAAAGACCTTTGAGATCTTCAGGTCTAACAAACAAATGTTTGTGCATTTATTAATATGCATTGACAGTTCTTTTGATAACATTAGTAAAAAAGACTTAAGTTAGTTGGCAGCACCTGGAAAATACATGAATGGCTATTTGAAAGAATATGGAGGTTTATTGGAAAGCTTAGTTATGGAATGTAATACAGCTTTAAAGTGTCAATAAGAACATAGAGCTATCGAAGTAACAAAATTCTATTTTAAGAAAAAGAAAATGAGTGAATTTCAGGAAGCCCTTAGTGAACTGTCTCTTACATCCCCCTCTTCTTCCATCCTCCTTCTTATAAAGTGTTAGGCTCTGAATGTTCCTAATTAATGACATTTCTTAAAACTGCATGCTTGTCTTTGTCTCCTAATGCTTCTTAGTTCTTCTAGAGCTTTTAGAAATGTGGGGTTGTCTTGCAAATTCAAATTAAGACCTAGAAAAGAAGTGAAGCCTGCTGACAAAGTGCTTCCAAAAGTCTGAATTGTGGTGTAGTTCCTCTGTTGTGTAGTGTGTTCAGGATGATACTGCTTAGGAGAGAACTCACGTTTATGAATATGTGTAAGTTGCTAATAACATCATATATGCCATATATACCAAACATCCAGTTGCATTATGGTATGAGTCAAAAGTAGAAATAAGCGTCAAATATATAGAATAAACTTTTCCTCAGACTATTTGCTTTGTTTTGTTTCCTAAACATTAAGTGTAAATAAACATTGCAGCCTTTTAAACTGCTTTTTGTTTAACATACTTCTCTTGCTAATTTAATATGCAGCTTGATAATTTTCTTCAATGGAAAATGCTGGAAGAACTGTAACACTAGAGAGTGACTGATGTTGTCTGTACCACTGTACAATAGCTTCCTCTCTGATGTTATCAAGACACCATGTTTTTTTTCCCAGTAGTCTGTATGACAGCATTTCAAATGTTTAAGTGCTTTGACCTCAGTTGTCTGAATAAAGTTCCCTTGTATATCTAAATCACTTGTCTATGAGTGAAAATTTGGGGTTAATGGCAGGATCAGTGCATGCAAGAGATTTTTGAAGTGGACTGCTTTCAGGTGTCCTGGTGCCCTAGTGTCCTGGTATGGATGTTGTAATTTTAAGCTGAGCTATAGTTCAGTTTTCCTTTAAGGGGGGAGTTTCCTTTTGGCACAGTTATTCTGTCCCACTGAGAAAAGGGCATCTTACCCTTTCTTTGAGTTCCTGTCAGTGTACAGGGACCTCAGACAACATAAATAGCTTTTAGTAGACAGTTGACCTGGTTACAAATATTTTAAAATAGTCATTTATTTGTCCCATTTATTTACTTTATATGCTTTTTTTTTTAAAGTAATGCTTCTGCTAATGTTGATTTTAATAACGAACATTGGTTCAAAATTAAAAAGACAGATCCTTTTGGAAACCTCAGTTTTTGAGGAAGTCTGTAAAAGGTTGTTAAATCAGATATGAAATTATTACTTCTATTTAAATGAATTAAATCCCAGACAGAAGCTCAGAAGCTGGTGCTAAGATAAGCAAAAGCTATGATTTTGTGCTGCCCCAAATATCAAAGTATTTTCAAATGTTAATAAAAAGGTACCACTTTCTGCCAAATTTGAATGCCTTATTGTTGTTCTGAGACAGTCTCATTTGATTAAGGTTAGAGTGCAGTAGAAGCCAGTTTGATTCTGTTTGTTTTGTACATGGGAAATTTTTACAACATGCTGTTGGTGACACTTCTCCAACCTAGTTTACAGGCAGTTGATTTTCTTCTGTAGAGTCAGTCCTGTGAAGAAATGTAGGAATAAAACCAAATGATTTGGTGGATAGGTTGATTTCTTTGTATGTGTCCAGACATAGGTGAAGTAACACTGGAAAAAGGGATGGATATGCTTATAATATGCATATGATCTAGACAAATGAGAAACTTGATCGTTAGAAACATGGGTAGTTGCCTAGAGGACAAGTATATTCAAATTTTTCCTATTTAAATATTTCTTAACATGTTTTTTTTGGCAGTAGGTGAGAAAGTTTCAATATTGCTGCTCTTAGTTGTTGTTTTCTCGTATATCTCGTGTTTATTTTTTCAAGCTGTCTTCTGTATCAGTTTGAGGTAGAACACAGTCTTTTGGAATCATGAAAGGATGAAAACTTGGTTTGATTGCTAAAAACCTTCAAGTAAAGATGTTCTTCACCCCCAGAAAAACCCAGTTGAACATAAAGTTGTATTAATGCATATGTAATTAAGATATCTGATTGCAGAAACTTACTTGATATGATAAAACATCCCCAGGGCTGTAAGCTGTGTTGTTCTTGTTTTATATGTCACAGTAAAAGCAATTATTATATTCTGTGTATATGGCTTTTCTACAGATTTGATAGTATCAGAAAGAAATACTTATTCTCGAGACTTAATTTCTAAATAGTTAGAAACATAATACAATTTTTTTTCTTTCTCTTTTTTTCTTTATCTGGTATTTGAAGAAAATTCATTTGGTTGCTAGATACAGTTGCCATTTGTCTAAATCAACTCTTGCATTTTTTTTCAGCATTTAAAAATTCCCTGCTAGCTGTAAAATCTTTAATTAAAAATGTTAAGATAAAGTTGTTGTAGCTATTGGATGTAGCATATTTGAGTCGTATTGCTGGAAGGTCTTTTGCTTAGGTGTCCAGTCTGGATGATGTATTTTATGTATTTGTCTTAATGTTTGGTTTACTGTGTATTTGACTTGGTATTTTATTTTTCTGTCTGTTAATAGGATCAGTTGTGTTTGTAAGGACATCTTACAGGTGTTCAAGTTCAGGCAGAGAATGCAGGCTGGGACTTTATACCTAAGGCCATGATTTTTATTTATGGATGCCAGCCTTAGAGTTCCTAGGGCTGGTAAGAATTGCTGTGGTTGCATCTCATGGAGCATGGCTGGTATAAGTTTACTCTGCAAGTTCAAATTTGCCTTAAAAGAAAATCATGGCAGTAGAATTTTTATGGGTAGACTTTATGCAAGGCTGCAATAATTGTCTCTCTTCCAGAAGTCACTGTGAAAGCCAAAAGACTAAGTTCTTTGTTGTGCATGCCCCAATTTCACTTAAAATCAGTCTTTCCTTTAACTTGTATTTGTGCTGCTAGATGGCAGTGTACAGATTAAGGTGTATGGAAATGTGGTCTGTGGCTTTATTAGGAAGGCAGGTAACTTCTCTTGCTTATTTTAAAGTAATTAAAAACGTATTTTCAGAGAGCACCCTTTTCAGTAGTTCTTGGCTGATTAGAACTCCCATGCAAACAATGTTAATGTTATCTAAGGCAGAGAATTCTAAGTGTTAAACAAATCAAGAGCAACTAATTTGCCTTCCATATATTGGGTGTGGTCAGTTTTTCTTACTAAATAGCCCCTCAAGTCATAAATTTACAATAAGAGTCCTACAGCATTATTTTTTCTCTTTACACGTAAAGCACATGGGTCTTTATTAAAAGTTCTGTATTGTAGACTGTCCTCTACATAGTTATTCACAAAATGAAAAAATAATAAAATACTACAAACAATATCAGTAGTTGTCCAAGAGACAAAGGATGAAGTAGTTACAAATGAGGTAGGTTTTCTTTTTTGACTGATTTTCAGATCTCTGTCTCGGTTTCCCTTTGCATTTTGTGAACTGAACTTTCCTGTAAAATTATTACTATATATGATGGCATACATGAATCAGTTGTGTCAGAATCAACACCTTACTTTTAAACTGACTTCTCCCAGAACCTCCTAGTTGGACACAGAGAAAACATTACACTTCTTAGTACATCAAAAATCAGCTACTTGCTTTCTTTATAGAGAAACTAAAGGAACTCAGCTACATAACTTTACATGATGTTAGGCAGGGCAAATAAGAAACAAAAGTGGATCTCTTTTTAAATGTCCCTTCAGTGTCCCTTCTGAAGGACCTGAGATTGATTCCTAGTAGAAGTTTCAAGTTCTGACAGGTTTTTTTTGTCTAGTTACGTCTTCCCTTGTAAAGGTTATTTTAGACTTTTCAGACGTTTAAGATACTCTGTTGTACTTGAGAATTGCAAGAGGAAAGTGGAAGAAATTTTGGCAAGAAAGTACATATCTTAAGATATGGCTTCATGGTAGGGGTGAGCTGGACTAACTAGATCCTGATCTCCACAAGGGAGGTGTCATTCTCACTTTGTCCTTCTCCTGTCCTATAAGCTGATTAAACTTACGAAGCGGGCAAGGATCTCAAAAATGTCAAAAAACACCCAACAAAATGAAACCGAACTTGGCAGTGTTAGCTTTCTGAAATGAATATTAACTAAGATACATGTTTACTCTATAATCAGAATTAGAGAATCATGGAATGGTTTGGGTTGTAAAGCACCATCATCTAGTTCAAGACCCCCCTGGTTCGGACAGGAATACCTTCAATTAGACCAGGTTGCTCAGAGCTCCATCCAATCTGGCCTTGAACACCTCAGGAATGGGGCATCCACAGCTTCCCTGGGCAACTTGTTCCAGTGCCTCACCACCCTCACAGTAAAGAATTTTTCCCAATATCTAATCTAAACCTGCT
>JAYRBT010000082.1:39273643-39303869 GCA_036023395.1 Myiotriccus ornatus | reverse complement strand
AGTTGTTTGGGGTTTTTTGGGTGGGTTTTTTTTTTTTTTAATTGGTTGGGTTTATTTTTGTTTGTTTTTAAATTGGGTTTGTTTGTTTGTTTTATCTGGTTGTGGTGGTTTCTGTTTTGGTTCTAGTTTTTTTTTTCCCCCCTTCATTTGCACCTACTTCAATAAATGCTGCAGTGAAGCTTCTTTGTAGTATGAAAGTGGTAATGTAATTTTTTGGGGGGTTGGGGGAGGAGGGATGATGGTGCTTGTGGGTTTCTTTTTGTTTTTGCTCTCTTCCATGCCCTACTTACTTATTTCCATGAGCACAAGTGCTGTCTCTTCTGGTGCTGCAAGTCACTCCCTAATTCTGCTGGGGAAGAACTTTGGTCTGAGGCAGTGTAAATGGAGCACATGAACATTGGCTTAGTTAAGTAATGACCTTAAATGTTGAGCTCAAATTATTCTCAAAACAATTACTGAATTGCTCATAGATTTCAAAGGTTTGCATTAGCTGTATCAGCCATTTATGATCACTGCCTAACACCGGAATGAATCTTTTGAACTGTATTTCAAGTACCTTAAAAATGTGCTGCTAGCAAGTTGTCTGTCTTGGAAGTGGTTATTCAGTGATGCACTTTGGCAGTGTGCCTGTCTGAAGTCTGTCGTGTATGTGACTGTGTAAGGTTAAGTGAGTCGCATGGTGAGAAGAGCTTGTACAGATGACAGTGGAAACTTGCCTTTGGATTTAATACTCTGTGCGTCATATTTGTGCTAGTCCACTATATGGTAGCTGACACTTACTGCTGGAGGTTGTCAGTTCTTCCAAACTTGAGGAGCTTTCCTTCGTGATTTCATGCAGTTTAGGATTGACTCTTTTTTTCAACAGTACTTTTAAAAAACGTGAAGCACTAATGTGGTAGATATTAAAAGTGTACTGTACTAAACGATGACAAATGTTTGACAAGGTGAAGTGTTAATTTCTAACACTTGAAGTGTATTTCTGGGTGCTTGTTTGTCTGTAAAGAGGAATTACTCTTTCCTCCTGGACTGAGAAAAAACGTTTGAAAATCAGAGGTGGCAAAAGGAATCCTACTGGAAGTCTGCTAGAGCACAGAGTATTGGTCTGATCTGCAGCAGTTGAAAAGGGATTTCATTTTCATGCTGGGGAGAGTTAGAAAGGTGAGAAGACAGGTTCTAGTGTATCTAGGTGCCTCTGGGTGAATATGAAGGTTTTACTGGAGAGTTGTTTCTACAGTATATCTGTGAGTATCCAGGTGTTAGGAAAAAGTATACATAGTATATCTTAATATAATGTACTAGGCTTTTTCTTTTCTCCCTGCCCCAACCCCCCCCCCCCGCCCCCCGAAGTATGCTGGGTTTGTTCTGGTTTTATAAATTACTATCTCCTTAAAAAACAAACAAACAAACAACCCACCAAGCAACAAACCAAATATGAAGGCTTAATCTTAGTTGCTGCTTCTCTTGGGTTTTTTCTCCTCAGTTGTTCTGTCTCTTGATTGAGAATGAAAGTTACATACATTCTAAATTAGTCTTGAATTTTACTTTGGCTCATCTTCAGCAGCTGTATTTAGGCATCTGTGGGATTATTGTACATAAAGTTTCTCATGAAGTGGCTGGTAAACTGCAGAGGAATGCTTGCTTTAAGCTCAAGTCGTTCTCTGTGCCTAAAAAAGGGAAGTTGACAAGTTCTCAATAATTCTACTGCTCTTTGTTTGTGTATGTAAAAAGTTCAGAAAGTAGAAGAGAGAACTAAAAGGGCAACTGTAATAATTTTCCCTCCCTTTTGTGCCTTCAACTGACATGATAGATCTAGAATTACTGGAAACCTGTGCCCTACAGACTTTATTTCTAACCAGGAAAAAGTTGTAGTTTGGAATTACTTTTATAGCGTATTTGAATATTTTTGGTTTTTTACCTGACCTAAGGCAAAAGTAGCTCATACCGGGATTTGCTCTCGGCATTGCAAACAGATATGTTAAAATGATGCTTTGTGTTTTCCTGAACAAAGGCTGTAAATGATATGCTTTCTTCATGTATGATATTTGTGGTTGTTGATGGTTTATTCTTGGAAGAGTCTTTGCATATGTTGAGCACAGATAGTGATAGAACCGCTTGCAAGGGCACACATACCTTCCTGTAATCTAATCTTAAAAGTCATGTTACTTTACACATGATGTGGTTTTTGAAGCCTGCTTCTTTATGTTTGAGTTTGGCAAAGAACCTCTTTTACTAAAACCAAGGGTGATAAATATTAATAATATGATGTAGGTCATACAGCAAATACTGTCTCAAAATGTTGTAGGAGATAAAAATCTTGTCTTGCGTATTTTCTGCAGTGTGTATGTAGTTTTCTGTTGGTGTGCAGTAGTTTGTATAATCTGGAGAAAAATTTTTGTCTTCCTTTACTGCTCAAAAACTGTGTGTTTGGCCAGATTTCAGGGGTCCTAAAAGGACTGTTGAGGATGGGTGTGTTTAGATACAGGATTTTTCAGCAGTCTGTGGCTGTAACCATGAAGTTAATTATGGAACAGGTTTTGATAGCAGTTTTCCTATTATTAGTTGTTTTTTTTCTCTCACATGTGATAAAACACTTAAGATAGTTTAGAGGATTTGTAATTCTTCCATCTATATCCATTTCTATTTGGAGTTTAATGGTAATGTTCAAGATCTGTTTCTGTGAACTGGAGTGTACTACAATATATTTGATTTTGTTGTGTAGGAGACAGGAAATACTATCCCCCCCCCCCAATCACTCTCCCATCATCTTACCATGACACATTTTAAATTTCTGCCATTTTTCATTAATAGGTCCTTGTAACATTTTCACAGATTTGTCCAACAGGCATGACTTTTGTTTAATCACCTGATTTTTTTTTAATTGTAGCTGTGTGAAGTGTGCAGAAATTTTGATTTTTCTAACCTGCATGAAAAACTACTTTTGCAATGCAGCAGTAGTGACAAAGTTTAGGTTATGGTGTAATGCCTTTCTTGAAAACGCTATTTTTAGGGACACAACTCAGAGTCAACCTTTATTTAGTTTTCAGAGGTTTGTTCTGCCATGTACCACTCTTTGTTTTTCTCTTGTATTCTTGCATATTTACATAGTGCCAATTCTGTTGGTGGTGGTTTTTTGGTGTAGTGTATGTGGTGTTTGTCATCTTCATATTTTCTAATCTCCTTTCCCCAATAGGCAGACAAAGATTTAGATTTATTTTGGTGTGTGTTTGTATGTGTGCTCAATACACTGTAGCAAATATCTTTTTTGTTAAGACTGAGGAGGTACATGTTCAAAAAAACTCTTCTTGGGAGGAGGTACCTACTACAGAATGTTTTGGCTTGAACCTGTTTAACAGGTATGTTGTTTTTCATCCTTGTCACTTTCCTGTGAGATGACAAACTTGTTCTATATATAAAGTAATTGCATAATTCTAAGACCAAAGTTTAGGTGAGTGTCAACACTGTTAGGGTTCCCAGTCTGTGTAAGACTCCAGATTTAGGCTTCTGTTTTTTTCCTCAGGAAAAGTCACTTTAGTGAACTGATCCAGTGGAAAACTAAATAAGTTGTTACTAAAAAAGCTAAAAACATAAAATCCATTGCTTAAGCACTTTTTATCTGATTTCATGATTGTTAGGTCTGGTTTCAAGAGGAAAGCATGTGCCCAAGGGAGCAGAAAGAGCAGGGAAGTAATCTTTAGCAGTTAGTGTGCCCTTATACTTGGATGTAAAGCACTACCTTTAGGCTGTGGGTCTCTTGGAGAACCAGTTCTGTCAGGAGGCTGTAATTTGTGAGCTGTTGAAAGTGGACTGTATTCTAAGGAATGCAAACACACAGAGAAAGGCAAGTTTAATGTTATTTTTGATGTCAGGTCTGAGATGAGTTTGAGATTTCTGCTGCTCAGTTTACTTAATTTCTGTCAAGATTGAGCAAAAGGCAGTGTTTTAAGGTCTGCTTTAGCGATGTGCTAGATGTGATTAGAGGACATGTTCAGAAATACGCCTCATTCTTGAGCTTATATTTATTTCAAATACTGTGCTTTTGCGTTATGAATGGTGTGATTTCAATAGTAATGGAATCTGAACAGGACTTCTTCAAACTGCTGCTTTTAAGCTTTGGGCCTAAAAAAACCAAGTGAATTAGGTAGGGACGTGGTTAACAAGCTGCCTGTTGAAACCTGAGTGAAGCAGTTATTTTCATCTTTCCAGAGCTGTTGGTCTAGGAGAAGCCAGGTTGTATAACTTAACCCTTTTGCTACCCCTTTGTTCACAAAAGCTTCTTATTTGTGCTGGAAAATCTCACACAGGAATTGTCCCGTAAGCAGATGAGTTCAGGATCTCTGAGTGTCAAGTTATGTATCTTCCTATTAATTTGCCAGTTATTTTATTGAAGTAGATTGATTGCTGTTGAATAAAAAACTAAAAGACTACTGCCTCCTGAAATGTGTGTCCTGACCATTTATGTGATGAAATCAAAAACACTGCAAAAGCAAATTGCATAGTGTTTAGCCTGTCTGTTGATTTACTCTCTTTTTCCTTCAACATAGGGTAAAGTTTTCTTGAAGAACTGGATGGGTAGATTTTCAGTGATGTTTTCATTCTCAATTTCTAAGTGGTGAAAATGTCCTGGTTTAGAAAACTTTGATATACCGTTTCAAAACATCTTTAGAAATGTAGGAAAAAATTAGTTTTTAACTTAAACTTGTGTCTCCTTTCTTCAGGGTCACGATGAAGAAGCTGTTGTGGATATGGGCAAAATCAGCTCTACTATCAATACAAATTTTGAGAAAGAAGAACTAGAGAGTAAGTTTGTGGTGGTTTTCTGTTTGTTTAACATGCATTTTTTGCCTACGGATAAAAGATGTATTTTCCATACTGAAAGGAATCAGAATTTTATGACTATCATGAAATTCTAACGCATAAAACTATTGAAAGACAAGAGATGAGTTGGCCCCTGTTTTTGGTCTCTGTGCATGCTAGTAAATACTCACTGTTGTTCAAATCTGTCACAGAAAAAAAAAATTAATTTTTTTTTTAAATGAAGCTTTGCAAGGAAAACTTGCTTTTGAGATTTAGGTTTGAAAAACTGATTGCTGTTGGTAAGTAATTTTCCAGCATGAGTGATGTCAAGTTCTGCAGAATGAAAACTCAGGAAACAGGGGTCATGAGGGAGATGTTTGTTTTGTTTTCTGAAAGTTAAGTATCCTTGTGATTGTGGTCATGCACTTTAAATAGTGAGAGTCTGAACAGATGGGTAGCAGTGCTTCTGGTTCCATAGTAAACTGTCCATGCCACAATCTACAGTCAGTTACAGCTCTATGTAATCCTGTTTAGTCTTCATTATTTGACTCAACATTTTGCATTTAGCAATGAAAATAGCACTGGTTTAGTTTCATGTAGCAAAATGTAAAACTAGATACTTCATCTAAGGCACGATTTCTTTCTTATTTGAAAAGGAATTAGATTGGGATGAAGATCCATGGATGCTAGTTAATGAATCCAGAGGAAAAAGCTAGGGAGATCCAGTGTTACAATCTTAGTTATTTGTCTTTTATATAGAATGCTCTGATGCTTAATTAACACTTGCAGAATGCTAGACGATTATCAGTAGATTCACTAAGTAGTAGTGGCTCTTTTTGCTGCAGAATATTGGAGAGAGCCATGACAGCAGCAGTTTCTAGCTGAAAGAAGTTGATTTAGGTTGCTGTCACATTTTTCTTATACCACCAAGAGATGGTTTAAAGTGATTAAAATTGTTTGTTGCTGTTGCAGTCATACTCTTACTCTTTCCCTTCATTCTCCTCTCTCTTCTGTCTTGTGCTAACACTTTCCTTTGTCTGGCCGTACCATAAGCCTGGTTAAGTATGTCAAGCCAGCAGAAAATGTAACAGCTCAGACTAAGGAAGATGGTCAAGATCTCAGCTGTTGAGCATCCCAAACCAATTTGCCACACAGATGGATGTGTGCCAGCGCTGAGCAGAGGAAGGAAGTGTGAATGTGAGGCTGAGAGGTGCAGTGGTGAAGGCTGTGACGATGGCAGTTTAGATGGGGTTGAGTGGTGGGGAAACCACTGCCTCGGCTGTTTCTGCAGTTAAATCTTCAGTGTGGATTTAAGATGTCTCCTCCTTAATTTCCTTCTCTTGCTTTTTTCTGGGAGCTGACCCAGAGAAAGCATGTGTATGTTTTGCAGGCAGGCAGGGGTTAAAGGGGAAGCAGGCATCCAGCTGGAGTGGTGTGCTGGGCAGCAGCCTGAGCAGCTGTAATGCCTCAACCGCAACGAATGACATGGGAATGTGCAGCCAAATCATTTCCCCAGCCTCTTTCACAGCACACTGGTAGGAGTGCTTCAGCTAGTACAACGCTGTAGTTACATGAGATACTGGCTGGGAAGGCAGGGGCTTCAGGCTGCTTGAGGCAATTTAAGTACTGACTGTGGAAAATACCCTTGTCTTACCCACAGCCAAAGAATAAATTAAGGTAAAATGAAGACTTCTGTTTGATGAGCAGTTGAGTCAACAATTACAGCAGTTGAAAGGAGGAGGCAAGATCTCGCTGTCCTCTCCTTGCTCTTAGTCATGCAGCCTTATCTTTCCTTTGACTACGTCTCACTCTTTTTGGAGAGACCAAGTGTCTCAACACAAACAGAGGTTAACAAAGAACTAGTAAGAATCATCTGACAAGGCTGACAAGAAAAATGTATTCCAATATGATTATCAAATATCTGAGGCTTGATATGGGCACATATTTTCATACATGAGTAGGAATTATTCGTGGCATTCACGTATTTTGTAGTATCTTCTATATTTGTAAGAATTTATTTTTTAATGGTAGAATGGGGAAAGGGAAGGACAGCATGTATTTTGCTGGCAGTGGAAATTGTTCCAAAGTAAGAGCAAGTTTTTCTTTCCCTTTATGAAAGAGAAAGGAATGTAAGTGTGGTTGTTTATGACTCATATAGTTATCTTCTCAGAGATTCTTCAAATTCAGGGTATTTTAGAGGATAAATTTATGTGAACTTAACAGCTCTGTTTTTACAAGATAATTTTTTATAAGCTATTATGATGAAAGTAGGTATGTGGGATTTTGGGGTTTTGTTTTTTAATTCTGGTATTAAAATCTTAAAAGGGGAGAAATGGAATTGTTGGCTGCAAGCAGTAAAGCAACTCCAAGTAGTATTCTTTTTCATTTCTGACTTGTGAAGATTTTCTTGTAGGCTTAGGAAGACCTGTACGAAAGCATTAGGCGTTGGAAACCTGAAACTATTTCAGTCCAGTCTTTCAACACGTGTTCCTGGTGACTTGAAAAGCAGTCATAGGAATCTGGAATATTTCCAGAAGTGTGTGTTGATATATTTTCAAGGAGAGGCAGCAAGCAGTAAATGCAGCTCAGCTATGATGTGAAGCACCAAACCTTAAAGAGCCATCATGGATAGGTGATGTTTAACGGCTTTAAAGTGTGTTGATGGGTTTGCTGCTGTAGAAGATATAATTTTGCTTAATTACTAAAGTGAAGGTTTCTTCTTGTTGGCAGTATTGAATATTCATATTTTCTGGAAATTTTGTGATGAAATACTAATGGAAAGAGGGCCAAAAGCTGAAAGGAAAGATAGATCTTGGATTTAGGGCTTCTCAGTCTCTGCATTCTATTTATGGTATAGCATGGTACCTATCTGGAGTGACAGTGTTTAGATTGGAAAGGTTAGGCACAGGCTCCTTGCTTCCTAACACTGTTCCTGTAAAAGAGAAATGGTTAGAGATGGTAAACTGCAATTGTGGGCAGACTGTGTGTGTACTAAATAAAGGTACTGCACTTTACTGAAGCTGTAAGGCCTTACTTTGAAATAACAAATGTCAGTTTACAGAAGAGCTAGAAGGGGGAATAACATCTTAAAATAACTTTTTTAAGAGCACCTCATGTTCTTAACTTGATGCCAGGCTCTTTGAGATACAATGAATGAGGGTAATAACAAAGTAAGCCAGAAGGTGGAAGGCAAGAATGTTAATGACAGAGATCATCGTGTGATCTTGTTAAAGGTGTTTTCTCTTAAGAACCATGTTCAAGGAAGACTTTCTTAAACCTGTGTTACAGTGTTTGGCTTGATACTACTGAGACCTATTGTTTAAAATGTGTAGGTAATTTTCAGTCTTGATTTGAGGATACGTTTACTAGATCCAGCTTAAGGGAGAAGAGATGTATTCTGTTACTCTTAGTAGGCCAGTTGGAGGCATAGCAAAGATAAGGCGTTGACACATAACAGAAATTTTGTTCCAGAAGCAATCTGAGGTTAAGAATGGGTGTCTTGGTAGACTAGTTTTCAGTCGCATAAATCCAAGCAGCAGCTTCAAAAGTTAAAGTGATTTAATAGCTACACTACTCTCACACTATCCTGTGGCAGGTGTAAGGAGTGTTTACATTTCAAGTGACCCTTTCATCTCTTACACCTTGATGGTTTAGAGCCTTAATTTTTATTTATGAAAAAAGCTGTGGTTTTCAATTAATCTTAGTTGGCAATGACAGGTAATTAAATAATTTTCCCCCTCGATAAGTGAGCATTCTGTATATAAGTGGAAGACTTGCTCTACAAGTGTTTTGCAATTTAAAGGGTTATAAGTAATTAAAAATTGTTTCACTATTATGAAAGGGTTTTGGGGAACTAAGAATTATAGGGCTTGTAGAAGATCGCTAGGATTTTTTTCAGGTGATGTCAAGTTCTGTTATTTTATTCACTGTTATTTTATTTTATAATATTAATATTAACTGCCTATTCTAGATGTATCTAAATTGCAACTGTTCAAAAGCCAATGAATAATTCCTGTAAAATCTTCTAAGAAAACAAGTTGTACAGGAGCACGTAACACAAGTAATAAAACAGGACAGTGTAGTTGCTGATAGTTGAAGACTGTGCTTAGTTATGTTTTTGTGTTCTGTAGTAGGCTGTACAGATTTGAATAGGCAGTACAGAAGAGGTTTCTTATGGTGCTTAAAATGAGAATTAAAGCCTTTAGGAGACCCCTTATGCTCTAGGAAAAAAACATGTTTAACAGGAAAAAACATTTGAAATGCTGTTTCTCATGAAGTTGTATCTTTTTATGTGGTCCACAAGTAGAAAAATGCAAAAGTGCTTTTGAAAACAAAAATAATTTAGGATGACCATCAGTGATTCTTGCAGAACATCTTTTTTCCATCCTCTTTGGTTATATCCCCGAATTGAGAAGATTCCCTCTAATATTTTTCGTATCTTACAATATCAGGAAATAGATGCATTTGGCAAACTGGTCCATTTAAGCAGTTGTACAAGAGAGGGTGTGATCAAGATTATAAGGAGTCTGTATTAGTGACCCATTGATGAAGATAAAAAGTCTTCTTTGCAGAAGGTTTTTTTTTTTTTAAATACTTAACATGCGCAGAGTTACAAATGTAGAAGCCTCCTGTCCTACAGGGCGGTGGAAGTGTGTGTGATGGGGGCCTGATGATTTTTAATGTCCCTTCCAACCCAAACCATTCTATGATTTTATGATGTGATTAGTGGACAAAGGGCTAGTCTTGGATCTCAGTGGGACTTTAGCTCGAATCGTGTCTTTCCATGTTTTCTCTCCTCGAACAGAACCAACTCTTTGAAATTTTCTTGGGTGTGTATCCTTTTTTCTGAGCTCTGCTGCAATGACAAGCGAGACCAAAGACCTTCCTGTCAGATATAAGTGTGGGGCCCAGCTCCCACAGGTACCAAGTGCTGACTTCTTTCCCAGGAGAGGGACATCGGTGCTGGCAGCGAACCACAGAGACCTGGGGTGGACATACTGTGCCAGAATCCCTGTGTGGCTTTGCCAGCTGGCACTAAGCTTTTCCTATTACTGTTCCTACCTACATGTCTAATGTAGTTACTGATAATGGCTTTTCGAGTATTTGATTGTGTCAAATAGGAATATTCAGTGCGTTTTTCTCTATGACTGCCCCTACCAACTGACATTTGGTCTCAAGTCAGAAAAAATCACTTCTGTGTGTAATGAGAAATCTGGCATTTACTGCTTCTGTTAGCGTAATGTGATGCTGTCTTTTGTTGTGTAGTAAGAAAACACTCTTACTGAGCTGCCTTACCCTATGCTATGCTTGCTGTGGTTTTGGATTACGCTTCTCCATTTTATCTGTCCAAATATAAAGAGTGTATTCTCAGATATACTTAATAACTAGGAGCAATAGGAGATGTCAGAGTATAGCCTAGGAGATGATGTGGATTCTAAAATATGCTGCACTGTGGAGAACCTTTGGGTTCCAGCTATGGCATGTAGCTATCCCATGAAAGAATTTTCTTTACTCCTTTATACAGATTTGGTTAGAAAATTTTATTTCAAATGTTTAGTTCTGAGAGCAAGAGATAGCTTTTGTCAGACAGTGCTTTTAATAAAGCACAGAATCCTTGGTAATAAAAGTTTGTACAATAAGTGAAAAATGCTCTTTGTTCTAAAATATTCAACTTGTCTTACGCAAAGAATGTCACTATCAGTATTAATTTACGCGTTAAATCGTGCTTCTTTCAGAATTGAGGCATTACTTTAAATAGAAAATTAGAGAATTTACATAGCAGAAGTATTTTCAGTGAATTACTGACTTGACTTAATTTTCATTATAAATAAATGGGGAGGGGGGGCAATGTATATGAGTAAATGAGGGATTCTTCTTGTTCTTTAAGTTTTACCAGAGCGGAAACTATTTGGAGAAGACCTGTGGGCTGTGAAGTTTTTTGGGGCATGAAAAGACTTTCTTGTTCTCACGCTTATTTCTTCCATCCACTTAGGTAATTTTTCCCATTTGTGTGCTTCTACCTTCAGAGCAGTCCTGTGACTGAAAAGGTAGAAGTTGTGCTGATTGATTGCATTGAGCTTATTTTTGTGCAGACAAGTACTCAGTGACGTAAGGGAAATTAATGTCAAGGCATGAGATGCTATGTTCCAAATCTTTCCTACTAGGGTAAGGCATTTGGAGATGTCAGTTAAGAGACAACAAAAGAGCTGGGTTTTCCCCCCCCATTTTATGATCTAAAGGAGCAAATTAGGATCTCTCCTGCAGATTCTCCAGTTTTTCCATACTAGAATGCTCTGTATTGAGGCAAGGTAGACAAAGACGTTATTTGAGACATTATGTCTGTTTAAAATAAATGATGTATCTTCAGATTATTATTTGAAGATTTTAGGAAAAAGTAGTAATTCTTGTCACAAAGGTTTTTGTCTTCAGCAGACTTGGGAGGTTACTGAGAAGATGGAGTCAGACTCTTGTTGGAGGTGCATTTTGAAAGGGTGAGGGGAACCACATGTTAGATGCAGTATTGGAAGTGATGATTGAATATTAAGAAATTTTTTTTCATGCATTATATTGCTGTAGGTTGTTATAGGTTGCCCGGAGAGGCTTTAGAGTATATATCCTTAAAGGTAGTAAAAGCCTGGCTGGATGTCATCCTAGCCAACCTGATCAAAAAGATGGCCTCAGCTTTAAAGTTGGCTGTATTTTGAGCAAGATTGGACTGGGTAGCTCACCTCTGGATGGTCCTTACCTCCATCATTAATATATGATCTCTCTTAGTTCAAATTTCTAAGTAACAGGATTTGAGAATTCACATAGGTATACACTTGAATTTTTTCTATACCATGTTAACATGTGAAAGAATGTTCTTCTTTGTATGAAGCTTAAAAGGCGTCTAGCCAAAGAAAATAGGAAGTTCTGTGTGGAACTGTACTTCAAGCATTGCCACATCAGAGCATTTTTGGATGCATGTTTTTGATCTCTCTCAGCCTTCAGAAGTCTTCTAGTACCATTTCATAAAGGCTTTAGGGAGAAATTGGGGAACTTGAAGCATTTTGTTTTTTGTGAATTTTAAAGAACTTGACACAAACTGACTTTTGGAGTGATACCAACCATGTGATAGAGATGTTTCAAGTTCCTAACATTTAAATTTGTTTCATACCGATAAGGGCCTTAAGTAGTAAATACTCTTGGTGGATTTGAACAGCTAAGCTTGGATGAAGTCATGTTGGATTAAAATGAGCAATTATCTCTTGAGCTTTGTATTACTAAATTTAGTATTGGGCGGTCTACTAATTCTATCGATTATTGGTTTATAGTAATTCTATAAGAAGCTTTGCTTGAAAGTTGTCCTGTGGTACAGACATTTATGTGAATAAAGCTTTGAAGGTCACGTAATTGTACCTTTCAAGCTTTTAAAAATCAATATTCAAGTACAAGGTAGTGTTCCTTTTAGAAACAACACTGATGCTAGAAATAGAAATTCCAGCCTTTTTAGAGCTAACTTTTTCTCCATTGCTATTATAATAATTTTATATTAATTGCCTTTCTGCATGGTTTTTTTGATTGGTTGGTTTTTTTTGGTTGGTTGTGTGGGTGTGGTGTGGGGTTTTTCTTTGGGTTTTTTTATTCTTTCTGCTAGGCTGAAGGGTACTCTAAGTTGTTTCAACCAATTAATTGGGGATGAAGGAAAAAAAAATCCCTGTGCTTTTGTTTTGTTTTGCTTTTCCTTGTAAATTGTGTTTGTAAGTAAATCTTTATCTGTTCACCTGCAAATATTATTATTCCTATCTGAAAAATGAATCTTAAGGGAACACGGACCTACTCAGTGCAGCTGTCTTATACTCAGTGCAGCTTAGAGGGCTTCTCAGTCCTTTGCTTTGTTGAGTTAGAATCAAAGTGAAGCTTGTCCAACTTTTATTATCTAGTTTTGCCCTGCCTTTGGAGTGAATATACCTGCAATATGTGTTTGGTTAATAACGGCATATACTCAACAGCAATAGTTTTGGATTTCCTAAGTAGTAGTTGAGATGTCTTTATTTTTGACATCAGTTTGTCATACTGAAAAAAAATTCCTTTCTTAAGCACCAGTCTGGTGCACTGTTTGCAATCGCCAAATTTTTCTTAGTCTGTTGTACTGCCACCCCCAATGCTTGCTCTGAAAAAGAAGAATAATTCAGAGGCTCTTTTTCAGCATGAAGTTTTTTCTTCAAGTTATTCTGATAGGATTACATTGGATTGTGATGCATTTTACTTAATCATTGCTGTAAATCATCTTTCTCATCAACATTTCATGTCATCCCAAGATACCGTTGCAGGTGTAGCAGTCACTTTGCATATACAGAAGTGGTTTGGGGAAGGTATTCTTGTTTTTCATTTGCCTGCAACACTATGTGTCTGTGTTCCCCTGTCGTTGTGAGACCCTCATTTGCTAGGGTAGCGAGAAGGTGGGTTCTTTAAAGGTTCCTTTCAGAGTTGAAAAACAATGTCAGTGTTGTAGGTTGTGGGCTGACTGACTGGCAGTGCCTACTTGGTGTGCTTTGAAGCAGCTGTGAGGCACCTGGACATGATTCTGGGATAAGTCATAGCTGAGAGGTCAGTGCATTTTGGTGGAAAAGCAATTTGCTATGGACACAGGTTGTTTAAAAACACCTTTGGTTTGTTGCTTATTTCAGGTTGGTTTTCCATAGCTTTTACCTGTCTCTTTGCAACATACCTGCTCTTCTTCACACTTTTTTTATTGAAAAAAGTTTTCTGTCAGACTACAATTTTGTAAAAGGAGATAGACTCCTCATTTGCTTGTTCTACCTTCCCTTCATGCAGCAACATAGTCTTTGACTGTGGGAATGATCACACTATTACAAATGCCAATTTTTGCAATAGCAGGCTATATTGTTGAAGATGGAGGCCCTTGAAAAAATTATGTGGGAGTTTTGTTTGTTATTGAGTACAGAAAACAATGTGGGATCTTTGTCTCTAATTTATGGGAACAGCAAGAGACCAAAATGTCGAAGTCCTTCCAATTTTTCAGGAAGTAAAATCTTGAACAGTTTCGGATTACTGCAAGGGTTTTTTTTTTTGCGTGCAGTGTTCAAAACACATGCTTAAAACAGTCTTATCAACAATATTAAACCAAGCAGTTATATAAAATGTTCTATTGGTAGAAGAATGCTGGAGTTTCTCTTAGGAAGAAATAGTTCCTGCAAAAAAATCCAACACTTTGACAATGAATAGAACTGTTTAGATGGATATGTAAACTGTAGTTTAATAATTGCCAATTGAATACATAAAATAAAACAGAAATCCCAGCGGGCATAACAACATTTGCAGTGAGTGGTGGCTCACTCTGTTGCACCAGGCAGCTTTGAGTGGGGTGTGGTGAGTCATGCAATAATTTTTGAGCCTACCACTTTCTCTGTGCATAAGATTATTGTATCAATAACATGACCATTGTTAATGATGCTTCCTGGTCATACTATATACCAAGTGCACTGATTTATGTTTAGGTGTCACCTTGGCATTAATTTCTCTGGGAGTTGCATTGTGCATAGCAGTCATGGAGGGTGGAGGTCAGGTTGCCCAGCAGGGGCTGGTATTCCTGTTGGAAGAAGCTCACAAAAGACAAGTCTCTCCCTATAAATAGGACTCTATTAATCTCTTTTCCACTCATGGAAACAAATAGCTTTTAATATGCTTAATTTCAGACTTGATCATAGTGCCAGTGAGTTGACTCTAATTAAACTAGTGTTGGAAGTCTGTCAAGAATTGGGTTTTGTTATGTGAAAAGGAATCTTGACCAAATTAATTAAACATTGAACTTACTCATGTGTTAATACTGATTTTTACATGTATTTTTAGTCACGTAGCACTGTAAAAATACACAAAACTTCTATAAAGCCAGTATCTTTTGGGGCTTAGATGTTCTTTTTTGGAAAACAAGTTTGACATCCTAACACTTTTTATTTCTTTAAAACTCTGTAATCGCCAGGATTTTTGAATGTCTTCAGTCTAACCTATGTGTTCTATACACACATATATGTGTACAGTCACAGCTCCTAGGGCTTGCTTGTAACATGTAAATTTGCTGAATTTGCATCTGTCTGAGAGCTGGAAAACCACTTCCTTTTCCTTTGGTTAATGTCAGTCTTCTGAAATAACTCTTCTGCAGTATGAAACAGAATATTTAGTGTTAACCTGCAGGCTTCTAGTTAATATGTCTCTTCCTGAAATTGTTTGTTTAAATAGGAATTGAAAAGGCTGTTGTATATGCTATCTCCATTACAGGAGACATGGTAGTAATATGTTCATAACAGTCTGTTGATTGAGTTCTTTCGCCAAGTTGTTGATGCTAGTATTGTCTTAATGTGAAAGGTCAAAGGGAGAACAAGATGTTGAAAGTATATTGTTTAAAGAGCAGTCTAATAATGTGAGGATGTCCTCCTAAACTTACTAAAAAAAGCTAGGATAGGAAAAAAAACCCCAGCCTCTCTTTAAGTTATTTGAGGTGTTGACATATACTTTAAAATATAAGTTCTTACTATACTAATACTAAATTAATAGTATAATTGAACATCAGTTCCATCTAGATGTGTTACATGCCACTTGAGAAAATGTTGGCAGCTCTTTCAAGAAGAGAAAACTCCTTGCAGACTCTAAATGATGGGTCAATTTCTTACTGATGCTAATAAGCTGAACCAGGAGATTACATTTTGCTAGTCTAGTGACTGTCCTGGTATTAATCCCTGCAAAAAAGAGGAGCTTTACCAAAAAATTACACAAAAAAGTGTAATTCCTCTGCCTTGGCTTCATGTTTATCAAGTAGCTTCTTTCAGTGTTACATGTCAAACTTGTATTTATGTATTACTTGTTTCACAACTGAATTACATGTCAAACTTGTATTTATGTATTACTTGTTTCACAACTGAATTCTTAAGAATATGGCCCAGTTTATCAGGGAAATGAGTCTAGCACTAGTTGCTTGACCCCCTGGAAGGACAGAAAGGAAGTGGTCTCGGTAGTTTACTAAAGGTAGTTTTGTCAAGTGCTTTTGGATTTGTTTTTGTCAAACCCCTTGTCTCTAGACACTAAATACGGGCAGGAGATCAGTTTTTCTTTGTTTCCTTTTAAACTTCCTTGAACAGGCCACAGAGCTGTGTATATTGGAGTTCACGTCCCACTTGGAAAGCCAGGCCGTCGGCGGCATCGGCATCGTGGGCACAGGCATCACCGAAGGAAAAAAGAAAAGGAAACTGACAGAGAGGATGGCCGAGAATCTCCGTCATATGGTAAGAAATTTGTTGCGCGAGTTCTTTGCCTCTCTTGAATATAAACTTGTAGTAGTTAACTCTGCTTAAATGTTACTTGGTTTGTGCTATTTCTTTTATTCTCACTCAGTAATTAATGTCTTTCTATGTACAACCAGACCAGGATTTTATGGTTGTGTTTTATCTAAGTCATAAGCTATTGGACTTGGTCCAGCTGTCCACATGAATGTTCAGCAGCCCGCACTGAATAGGTTAGACTAGAGCTTTGTAATGCTCTCCTGTAGCATGAAAATCTGTGTTATTTAAATTAGACACCTTTTTTCAGATTGTGTAGTCGTGTATGCTTCTTCGTCTGATTTTTAAAAGTAAGAATGTGAAGCAGCATTTTCCATGGTAATTTGATCAGTGATCTAAGTATTTACTTCAGCCTTTTTGCTGTCTGTTAGTAAAGGAATTGTAGTGCCTCCTAAGTTTCTGGTTTGGATCATAAACTGCCCCCAAGTCTACCTCTTATCCTCAAGAGACGATAATTTTTTCATATCATTCTCTAAAATGAAATTATTTAAGTACTCTTAGCAGTTTTTCTTCAAGACCCTGTGTCCACTTTTATTCCTGGACTGCAGTGGATGGGCAGGCTACACTGCAGTGTTGGAATTCAAGTGTGGACACCATGCTGGTCACTATTACCTTTCTATAACTAGAACCATGTTCTGCACAGGGCCAGTACCTGAAAAAAAGGAGTCTTCAGATAGGAATGCTTTGACAAGTCTCCTTTTACGATTCTCCTCTGGTTCTTGGTTTCATCCATCTTCAACATTTCCCCTCCCAAATGTAAATTATTATAATTGACATCATATTTGTAGAGTCTTCCTGTACAGTTTTGGAAGCAACAGGTGATATCAAATTGATAGAAAATCAGTTCTGTGTTCTGGTTACTTCTTTATCCTGGATACATAGGATATGGCAGGATTCTTGGCCTGGACTGGTTTTGGGACAGAAACAATGTGCTATAGATTTGATAATGAATGTTGTTTGCATTCAAGAGCTCATTTCAGAATTGCTACTGGATGATGATCTATGCCAGAACATCAGTGCAAAAGCAAAATCCAATTCTGAATGAATTTTGTTAGTAATTCAGATCTTATATCTAAATCTAAAGGGTGCTCTTCCTTCTACACTAGAAGCATAGATTTGTATGTTCACATCTAATAGCTGTGAGAGTGACGTTTCAGTGAAAAAAAATGAAATCTTTAAAATTGAGATTTACCTGGATTTACCCTGACCTTCCTGAGATAACATTATAATTACTACATTATTGAACCCTTGTAATTTGAAAATCTGCTTGAGTTGAAACTAAATCTTTGTATAGGTATTAAAAGTATCCAAACCCACGTGCTTTTATTGGTGGGGTTTTTTTAGGTTTTGGTCATAGCAGTGAGATCCAGTACTTACTTTTAATCAATAAAGATAATGTAATTTCCTTACAAGTTTCTACTGAGCCTGTTCCAATGGGCATTATTATATTATGAGAAGTTAAAACATTTCCTCAACATTTTAGCTACATAGTTTCTGCTCTGCTCTGCTAATTTATACACAGTGCTCCAACCACGCAATGAAAAAATTAATTTCTCATCCTGTATTAGTACCAACAGGCCATAGAAAAGTCTTCTGCTCTAACAATACGAGTGCCTGAGAAAAGTCTTCTGCTCTAACAATACGAGTGCCTGAGAAAAGTCTTCTGCTCTAACAATACGAGTGCCTGAGTACTCACAATTTGAGTATCTTCAGCTATTATTTGGGCAACTGATCTATAAATCAGGCTGTTTTTTTCCAACAGCCTGTTTTGTTTTCTCATTTTCTCCTGTAGTTAGTAGCTGAGTTATGGTGGTATCATTTATTTTGTTCTCAAAATGAAAACAAGGTTTTTAGCCTTTTGGTATATTAATTTTTACCTTTTTTTAAACCAGTTTTGCTGTTGATTTTTTTTTTCACATTGACAATCTATAGAAGAGCTAAAAATACTTAATTACTTTTCATAAACATAAATTTTCAGATGATTTGTTTTCAGAAACAAAACAAAATTTTCAGAGAGCCTCCTTTTAAAGAAATGTCTGTGTTTCTTTTGTTCCTCTTCCCTCTTAAAGATGTTGTGCTGCACATTTCTAGCTGAGAGCAGGAAATTTTACTGTTACGTAGTGTTTCTTGTGTAATAGAAGTATGAATTCTTTTAATTGATCAGTTTCTCCTTTTTTTCAAGACACACCATCTCAACGAGTCCAGTTTATCTTGGGTACTGAAGATGATGATGAACACATTCCTCATGATCTCTTCACTGAAATGGATGAACTTTACTTCAGGGATGGAGAAGAATATGAATGGAGAGAAACGGCTAGGTATGCTGGGAGTAGATTGTTTCAAGGTGTACGTGTGTGAGTCGACACACGGAGGCAGCCAGAACAGCCACAAAACCATGGCTGAAATGCAAAGGGTAAATTCGTTTCATTACGTGGCTAACTGGAGGATCCTGAAGCAGCACCCCGACTGAGACACACAAGCAGGAACACCAGCACTGTTAGGCTCAGTCCATCCTGACGGGCAACGGGCCTGCCATTTGCACCCATGTATGAAAGGCCTGCGATATATAGTTTACCACCATGCTTTTATCCCCCTGTGCTTTTTTTATCATCTTTGAGTTTTGATCTCTCTTCCGAGGTAGGGAGCTCAAGCATGTCCGTACGAGTGTCTCCGAGTCTCTGTACCAAAGACCTATGTTATCTCTGCACGGAGATTCCACTTCTCAAAACAGACAAAGGATAAACAGCAGGAGGCATTTTATATGGGGTTTTCCACACTGTTATTTTCCAGACCGTGGCATTCCCAGCTGCAAGGTCACTTGAGTGAATCTACCATCCTTCTCACCATTCTTCTACTTTCAAACCTTTCCTCCCAACAGTATTATAGTGATTTTATTTCAAAGAACTGCAAGCCAGGTGTGGGTTAGAATCTTCACTAACTGTAGGAGTTGCCTACTCAAGTCATGCTCAGCTAAACAAAACTTCTGGGGTTTTTTGTCCAACTCTGAAAGAATCAATATGGTTTCTCCAGAGACTCTCAGTCTTACTGGTTGGTGGTGTGTTCACTTCCCTAATACTGATCATACCAAACATTGTGAAAAGTAGGACTACACTGAGTTACTAACACAGGTGTTCATCCATGGAGTGGTATCTCTCTGGTATATTATTGCCAATAAATTGGTGTCGTTTCTTTCTCACTCAGACATAAAGAAAATCAGGCATTATGTTTTTCTTGGGTAGTATTTGATCAGTTTTTTGTGAATTGCGGGCATGAACATTGTAGGATACCATGATTGTTTTTGGCCCATACTGGTTTAGTTGCTTCCCTCTACATATGCATTGTAATAAATTCTTCTGCATTCAGTACTTCCAGCTACCTTGTTGCACGCTAGCTTTTGCAGAAGTTTGATTTGCATAATGCCTGTAAGTTGGAATCAAGATCAGTTTATAGTTGCACATATTAGTATTGCCCAGTTTTTAAATATCTGACATAGAACCCTTAGGAGACTTGAACATGCTATATGGTGTGTTTCAGACAGCTTTCTAGTTCTAAAATACTGACAAAATCCAGATATGCAAATCAAGTAACAAGGCACAATCCCCCGCTCTTCACAAGACTGTGAATAGACAGGTATTGTTCAAACCAAAAGAAACAAAAAGGGCAAAAACTAAAACATTTGAGCGTGGTTAAAAGGCCTGATAAAAATGTCAATCAGTTGGGCTGTGTGATAAAATGAAAGGCGGTGTGATTTGATTTCATGCGATTTCCTGTTCCGCATCGTGCCAAAGCCACATGGAAGAATGGGATTACTTCCCAAATTTTCTTTCCAGGAGAAATATAAGTATGTGTATGTGAATGCATTTCAGGTGGCTGAAATTTGAAGAGGATGTTGAAGATGGTGGTGATCGATGGAGCAAGCCTTATGTAGCAACTTTGTCTCTGCACAGTCTCTTTGAACTGCGAAGCTGTATTCTAAACGGGACGGTCATGTTGGACATGAGAGCAAACACACTTGATGAGATAGCAGGTTGCAGCAAAACTTTTAAAAAATATTTTATTTCTAAGTTTTAATCTATTTGAGTTGGCTTTGGTGGTGTTTTTATGTTCTTTAATTACTATATTGAAGAAATAGGTATGTGCATGCTTACTGCAGTTTTCTTGATCTGATTGAAAGGAATGTGGTTCCTACAAACTTCACATACAAAAAGCTACACTGGATGAGTAGGAGCTCCTTTAGTATGTATTTTAGGATGAGGCCCAGAATTTGCCTTTATGTTCTAATCCCTGAATGTGTTCTTTGTCTTTGTTTCTACAGATGAATTGTAAATATCTGCCAGAACATTTTAGGAGTTATTTGTGCACTTTAGTACCATAATTATTAATCATAATTTGGCTGATGTTAACTTGATGCCATTAGTGCAGTTGGTTGTTGCACATCTGGTATTTTTTTCACCTTTATAAGAGGTGAGCAGAAATAGATTTTGTACATGTTGTTTGACCTACTATGTTGAGTGTCCTCACTAATCACATGGTCATTTTGGATACACAGCTTTGGAAAATTTCATGTATATATAATATACACATACACATGTACATATATATATATATACACATTATATATGTATCTGCTTAGCCTGAATGCCTTTGAATTAGTTGTACATAATTTTCCTGGTATCTCTTGCTACAGGTACCACACAGTGTATTGCATTTGCAGGAATCATACTAGAATTAGGGCAGACTAATGTATGTCCATCATGTATGTGGACAAGGTGTTGTGGCCTTAAAAACTTTGGCAGTGCTTGAAATGTTTTCTTGTTTTGAAATCCTCAAAATTCACTCACGACATTGTCATTCCCTTCCTATTTTCTGCACTTACTGAACAAGAGCATTCAATGCATTGTTTGTAAATGTAATGTTTTTGTTTATAATTTTATTTTTAATAATTGAATTTAACAATAATCTTAGTACATAAAAATAGTTACTGCTTAATTCTATGTAAATGGCGCTCTTGATAGTGGGTATTTTAGTTGGAACTAGGATGTCTTAAGAGATTGTATGAATTTGTTTCCAGTTAATTTTAGGTGCCATTGTCAAGTGTGTAGGGTAACAGTCCTTGGTATACAAATGGATTGTCTTGTTTCCATGAGCCAGGAATACCTAGTAGGTATTATTGTTTCTTACAAAAAGAGGAGGGAGAATGCGGCAGGTTTCCTTCTGAGAACCTCTAACAAGTGGCTGTGTGTTACCAGTAATCCTAGAAGGAAGCTGCACTGTACTGACAGACACTTTGCTGCATATAGTTTCATTAGTAAGGTATCCTGAGCCCTAGCATTTTTCATTGTGAAAAGTTCTATGTCATTTCAATTTAGCAATGGAGTTAAGTTCTCAATACACTAGATACCATTGGTAATGTGTATTTGAAAAGTTGTCATATAGGTTTTTGTTGCCTTATGCAGGTTGGGCTTTTTATGAATTTATTTTACTTCTTATTATTTAAAAAAAAAGGGCACCTAAGAAATCACAGTAGATGCTTTCCCTGATATGGAGACTTTCTTTCCTAGTTTGAGCATACTGCTGAGATGCCCTTTTGAAACTTGATGTTGTTTGACAGATGATTAGTTAGTTTTACATATTACTAGACATTGTTTTACACTTCCTCCTCTAAAGCATGTGAATCACATGAAGTTCAGTAGAGAGTCTCAGGATCTTAGGGCATCCAAAAATGACAGAGGAGTTACGGAATTCATCTCATTCTGTAGTAACTTTCACTTTTATATAGTTGTATATACTTTAAAATTAGGGAACACCAGGTTAAGACTATCATGTCTGTTTTCCATCATGTTTCTGTCTTTGTGTACCCACTTCTAGCGTAGGGTTGTTGATTACAATAGATACTTTCTTGAATGGGAGTCACCATTGAAAGTTGAAGTAAATGGCAATACATTATAAAATATTAAGTAATGTATTTCTTGAATGGTGCTACTAATTAATACTGTCTCTTGGATCTGCATGCTGTGCTTTCCTTATTCTCACATCTGCTTGTTTAGTGACATCTTTGAAAATTTCCTGCAGATTCTTGAAGGTGACTTTGTTAAAAAGATTTTTATTAGAATAGATTTTTTTTTTTTTCTAATTTGGTGCAACTACAGTGCTGGAATGTGGTGAAGGAGAGATTTGATAGCTACCCATATAATTTCCCTTTTTGTTCTTGTTATTGTTATATAGATATGGTTTTGGACAACATGATTGCCTCTGGCCATCTGGATGAATCCATAAGAGAGAATGTGAGAGAGGCTCTACTAAAAAGGCACCATCATCAGAATGAGAAAAAATTCAGCAGTCGGATTCCTCTGGTTCGGTCTTTCGCAGATATAGGCAAGAAACATTCTGACCCTCACTTGCTTGAACGAAATGGTGAGATAAGTTGTAGCATCCAGTTTGTACTAACCTGGTAAATAATGTTCTCCCTGGGAGATGAAGGAAAGCTCAGCTGGTAATAGCAGATAAGTGTTTCCTTCTTGATGAGCAGAGAACTAACAATAATGTGGATGGTGTTTCTGGATATTTTTTAATTTACTTAAACATTCTACTTCTGTCTGTATACCGTAGCATGCATTATTATTATTTTGAAGTATAGACCTACATTGGTCCTATCCTAATGTTTTTTTTAGTATATACTTGTATAAAATGTGCAGTGTTTGAGGAATTTCAGCATCGTGGCATAACTTTATACATGTGTATGAAATGGATGCTACTTGCTTATAAAGTCTTTGCACAAGAGATTTACATAGTGATGATCATATAATGAGTTGAGTGATGCTGACAATTAATGTATTTTATTCCAGTGTTGTTATGTTAATATGGCTAGAAAAAGTCCACCATGCCAATGGTGAAGATAATACATTTAGCTAGGACACTGTTTATTTTTAGCTGGTTTTGTAGAAAAGGATCTAATGGGGAAAAACAATCCCAAACCCAAGAAAGATATTAGCAATGTTTTTAGAAGCTTGTTTTGAACCAGTTCATGAAAATTTGCTCTAGACATCCGGTTCCAAACTCCAAATAGCAATATGTACTGCAGAGCACCTTACTTGTATTTCTGTAACCCGTTTCCACCTCTGTTCTTTGTTTTCTTTTGCCTTGCGTTAACTAAGACACGTAAAAGTTTTTTAATCTAGTGAGAACTAAGGATTTCATGAAACAATCCTTGAAGGGAACTTCTTTTCCTGTCTTGAAAGATGCCTAATTGGACAGAAATGTTTCACTTCGTTAAGTGCTTGTTAGGAGCTACATACACTGGAGTGCTCTACAGCAAATACCCAAGATTACTGATACTTTTTGTTAGCCGGGGAGTATATGATGTATGCTTAAATATTTCTCTGATAGTTTCAGAATTATTTTTTTCAAGAAGGAAAATACACCTAATTTATGTGAGTGTCTTATCTTCTCCCAAGTCTCCTGTTTTGTTCAACAAATATGAAAATTTCACACATAGACTTGGTTTTGACCATCCTTGAACACGTCTGTTTCCAGTTGTAATCCTGAGAATTTTGTATTTGAGCTCTCTTGCTTGTCAGTTACCTTTTGTGCATCACTTCCACTTTCCATTGCATTTTATTCATTGATTTCGACAACAGAATGTGGGATATATGCCAAAATAAGAAACCAGTATAATATGATGAACTTTATCTCAACATATACCAATTTACTTTTTTCTTCATAATCCTACAGTGACCCTCTAAACTGGTAAACTAAAAATGCATATGTGCATAGTACTTCTTAGGCTCCTTAGAGGGGTGTGTCTGTTTGGGACATCTCATGTTCATGATTTATCACAGGTATACTGACAGCAATCTAGCTGTTACTGTAGTGATTAATACAAAATCAGCCAGTTTGCTCTGCTGGCCCTATTTTCTTCACTTCAGTATTGTGGTTTTAATAGTTGATTTTGGTTCTTTTGTTCTTGATTTAAATCAAGTTTGTATCTGTAGGATCCACTCTTTCATTGTTTGGGGGGGAGGGGAATTGTATGTGACTTTTACCTAGACATGCTTTTTATCCTTCTTGTAAATTATTCTAGGGTTGTTCAACATACTGGTCTCAGTAGTGCCTACTATCAGTGTGAGAGTAAACATGTCTAGTTTGGTGTTTCCTTGCTTGATGGCGTGGTACATGAAAACAGCATGTTTTGGGTTTCAGGCATTGTAGGAGAAGTAATCAGTAATCTTTTCAAGGAGACTGCCATCCCAGGAAAAGTGTTTTTGGTGAACAGGAGAAATTGTGTCACTAAACCTTCTAATGAAAGTGCTAACATGAGTATCAACAGGCTCTTTTCCTGCTTGAGGAAGAACTGAAATCCATTGCAAACTCCAGTCTGAGGGAGCCATCACAGGACTATGTTCTCTTCAAATGAAATTAGTGGGACATTGAAGCTGGATAGGGCAAAAAAAAAAAAACAGTGGATTTGGATACATGTGTTTGATTTTAGGCATTTGGGGCTATTGGTAAGTCATAGCAAGAGGAAATGGAGGAGGGAGTATGTATCTCATTTTTGTGCCCTCTTCAAAAATATATGTTGAGGCTTCAGCTGCCTGGAAAAATTCTTAGTAAAACAAAGCTTATACTGGAAGACAGTTGTATTTAACACAATTGGATACGTTTGATCATGTTCACTTCTTAAAAATAAAATTTTTTTTGTATATAGTGAATGGAGTTAACTGAAGTATTTTAATGTTTTGGTTGCTAATGATTTTTCAATGTACTTTTTGGATGGCATTAACAGTAGCTGCTGTGCAATTTGGAATAAGAAATTCTTCTAGAAAAAATTAAGGGTCAATTTCAAGAGAGAAAAAATAAGGTAATATCTTCTCCCACAGATCTTTGGCATTCTAATTAGTACTTCTCAGTAATTTCTGACTTCTCTAATGTCTGAAATCAGATTTGCTCTTATCTTTTGTCTTACTTGCATGAGTATGACACTTTGGCCTGTAAAGCTTGCAATTTGCTATGTAAATTCTTAATGCATATCTGTATCTGTGTGGGTTTGGTTTTTTGTTTTATTTTTTTTTCAATTTAATATATCCCTTTTGTAAGCCTCATGGTGTTCCATTTGTTTTATCTCAGGGGAAGGCCTTTCAGCCTCCCGCCACTCTTTGCGAACAGGTCTCTCTGCCTCAAATATTTCCCTGAGAAGAGAAAGCCGTTTGTCAGTTCTTCTCAATTACCTTCTTCCTTCTTCAAGAGCTGGAACCCCGGCAGCCTCAAGGTGTACAACCCCTGTAACTACCCCTCAAAACACACCACCCTCCAGTCCTACGTGCAGTCTCCTGCCAACCACAAGTGCCCAGCCAAGCCCGCTTCAGGGCAAGGAATTGCTGGTGTCACCTGCCAGTGATGATATTCCCTCAGTAGTAATCCATCCACCCGAGGAGGACTTAGAATTGCAGGAAAGCCAGGAAAAGAAGACAGAGGAAAATATTGGCAAAACACCAGGCAACTACTGAAATTTAAGCTGTCCATGTGTGGTGCTCTCTGCATCTGGATCACTTGCATTGCGATGTTTTTGGCACATAACTTGGGCACAAAAGAATATGATAACTATTACCTCTGCCTGCATGTTTATTTCTTCTCAGTTGTGATTGTGTTCTTGTTTGGCATTTTTAACTTTTTAGCTTTTAACTAAAGCAAGCAAAAAATTCTTTAATTAACATTCATTTGTATAATTAAAAAGTAATATGGCTTTAAAATCTAATATGTAAGCAAAATGTCAAAAATGGTGGCCTTTTCCTTTCACTCACCTACAGTCCATATCCAGTTTTTCTTTGGTTTTATCAGTAACTGAGTTAATATTTTAAAGCAGTGTTTGTTACCCTGAGATAGGTACAGCTGAAGACATGGGGAAGTATTAGAGATGATATGAAAAGAATTAGGAAGGATGCCATTATCAGTGGTGTTCATAATTAGTTGTATAACGAAGTCTTCAAGCAGTTTTATTTTTGCTTTTGTGGTTTTAAAAACCGTGGCTGTTAAAAACAGTAGGACGTTATGATGAAATTTTCAGGGACAGTTCACCTACAACTGTTTCTAGATAGCTCTCCATTAGTTGATTGCTTCAGCATCAGACACTCAATTAGTGTTTTGTTGTGTTTGACATGCAAAATTGGAGAAGGTAGTTAAGAGTTTGTAATTGTAGGTTGGAGCTCAGCAATTTTTCAAATATTTTTTGTCTTGCAAGGCTTTTTTCTTTATATGTAAAAAGGTGTAGAGATGTATAGATTAGTTGAAAGAAACTGTCAGAACATGCCGTCCTTTCTTGAATTGTTTTTAGTAAAAGTTTCATAACTCATGCATTCTGCATACATACTCTTATACTTGCTTTATTTTTGCAGAATTATTACCTAGGTAGAGACTTTATGATTCTTCAAGGTAGATCATGTTTTTAAGGGAGGGATCATCTTTCTTTTCATCCTTCAGCCTCCTCCTGGCTCTTTGTTCCTCCCCTTCTCAGAAATTTGTCTTGCCAAAACCTAGCGTATAGGTTTGTCTGCTTTAGACCTGTGTGTACTTTGGGGGGAGAGGGGCTGGTTTCACACAGGTCTTCCATCAGTGAGGGTTTTCTTGACCTCTTCCTCACTTGTTGAATAAATAAGAGCACACTGTTACATGTAGCAGCAAAAAAATACTGATGAAGAAAAGGCTGTGGTTATCTGCCTTTCACATTTGGCAGCCAAGTCACTGAAAAGAAAAGAGCAAACTGTGTCATAAGCTGTTATCTTCAGATGAAGTATAGGGGCCTCATCATTACTTAAATTCAGAAAAGCAAACAAAAACCTCTTTCTCTGACTTCCTTATGGGAAATTAAGAGCGTTCACATGAAGATTATTCTCTCATGGGTCATCTTCCAAAGGTAATTAGAAACCAGAAGTAAAGTAACAGCTGTAATTGGTTTTCCAGTTCTCATTTATCTGACAGGAATGACAGCGTGCCAGACCCAAGGTCTTTAGAACACAAGAGAAGACAAACAAATGAAGATCAAGTACTTGATGCTATTATTATCATCTCTAATAAAGCTTTCCACCAGAATTTCCAAATCACATTCAAATTGCTTTTGTTCCTCAAGGGGATGTTTTTCATAAAGGAAAAATCTGAAAGGGTTGGTTTTCCAGTTAATCAGAAGTAGAAAGAATGTTAAACACCAACGATGATGGAAGACATTTTTGTTTTCTGGGGTTTTCCCCCTTTTTTAATTCAAGTAATTACCTGACCACAGAAAGACACTTTTTCCTTAGAGATGCCTTTGAAGACATTCTCAGACTATGACTTCAGAGCTGCAACTGGACTAATCTTTTTCTTGGGAAGCAGAATCAGAAAGAAACCCTGATGAGGAAGTAATCTTCTTGGTGTTAATGAAAAAAAAATTCTTCCTGCTCCATTCTACTATAGGGTATGGTCTGTATTACCTCTCTAGTAATTCATAATACTGCAATTCGAATACATTTTCCACATCTGTGTGATTGCATTGGGTTTGCCTCCTGCCTTCCAGTGAGGAACTGTGTTAATTTTCTGATAGGTGGCTTTCTTCTGTTTAGCGTTCATCTGTCCTTAGCCTTGTATTCTTCAGACTTTATTATTTAGTCTTTACTATAAATAGCTTGAAGGTAACTTAATGTGAGTTACTGTAAAAGGAGGGAAGAGGGACACAACTTCAGTCTACCACTTAATTTTCATCAACCAGTCATCAGTTCATAGTAAGTCAACCAGATAAAGGGTTCTCTTAATTTTATTTTTTTTTTTTAATTTTGTTATCAGTTGAAGAACTATTGAACAATGAATTCCATTGGTAAGGCTAGGAAGAGAACTGTGTCACAGATAAAAATGAACACTGTTAATTCACCAACTTCCGCTGAGCTTTCTTAATGTCTGTGAACAATAGCAAAGCAGCAAATAGGTCTTTTAGTTCACTGATTAAGTGTACTTTAGAACTGAGCAAAATAACATTTAGAACAGCTTTGCTCTTAGAGTAATTACTTACTGAAAATAGTAATTCAGAAAGGTTTGCATACTTGCTTTCTAATAGTAATTTGAACATTTTTTTTCACATTAAGGCTGCGTTGGAATTTAGTTTTAAAAATTGCTTCTTATTTCCTCAAATATAAACATGGTGTGACTTCATATTTAAAAGTTTTTTATTTTGTAATCTTTGCCTGTAGAATAAAGTGGAACAGTCATGCTTAGGTGTTGAACTCATATTTTCCTCATTTTCTTATATGAAGCAGAGATGTGAGACAATTGCTAGAAAATGCACATGATCTTTTAGTGAAGGTATAGTTATAAATACTTTTGACTTCAGTGATCTTAAGAGGTTATAATCGAAATTACTCAACACTCCACTGTTTTCTTTGGAGGAGACAGGTGGTACATCTGCCTAATAAACACATCTAGAAGAGTACTATGTGTTTTTAATGATCCCCTTGGTAGCTCGGTAATGATAAATTTCTCTGTCTCACTCTGAAAAGTAGTACTAGGTAGTTGTCCTGTTTGCATCTACTGAACTGGAGAAGAGAGGAAAATAAGTTCTTTTATTAGTGAGAGATTTGAGGTGTTTCACTGTTAGAGAAAACTTTTATTCAGAATTTCCCTGCAAACATCAGATTGATTGTCACGCATAATGAAATACACTGTCATATGGAAATGCTTGCCCAGGTCTGAAAACCTATGAGCAGTTTTGTCTTGTGAGAGAAGCAGTCTGTCCAGCTGCAAGGCCAACAGAAAGGAAAACTATTTACACATGGTTTGAGATCAGACAAATATTCCTGTGTCAGTGCTGAAACTTGTGAGCTTCAACTATCACTGACTGGAGAAATTTTGAAGGCAAACTTCTTAGCAAAATCAGTATCACTTTGGTACTGAAATAATAAGTGTTTATGCTAATATGTAGAATCCTTATTCGCTGTCCTTGATTCTGTCCCCTTTATGTTCTAGACTGTGCTTGCTCTAGGTCTCAGTGATTTCTGAAAAGTGATGAACGATGCATTACAGCTCATCTTTCATCAGTTACAAACATTCTGAGTTTCCTGTATTACTACTGGAAGAGGGGAAAAAGTAAAAAGTTTACATATATAAACTTTGATATTATGCTGCTCTTCTGTAACAACTGTTTAATATTTATTTCTAGTTCTACAAACATATCAACTTTTAAGCAGTTAAGTACTTTGGTCAGCTGATTTCACTTGTGGTTGATGCTGTGATTCTTGTGAATAATGGTTAGATCTTGGAGCAAAGGAGTAGAATATGTTTTTTTGGGAGGTATTTTTTGTTGTCTAGCTAACTGAACATAGTATTTATAGTGTTAGCTCATTACTTGTGCCCGTTAGGATTTATGAAGGAAATTATAGCCTGTTAACTTAATTTGATTTTTGCTTCAGGAAAAACTACTCACACCACTTATATCCCTATGAACTGTAAGAATGAAAATTAGTGGTAAAGGCTTGGACCTGCATGTTTTCTGTTGATTAAAAAATGACTATTTGAGAGAGTTTCTTGGAAACAAATATGGGGGGGTGAAATAAAGTGAATTCAGTTGTCATTTGAACGCTAAAAATATCAAAATTGATGAATTATAAACATGGAGGTATGCGAATAGTTATGTGGCAGTAGTTATGATAGAACAATAGCCCAAAGGTAGCCAGTGAGGACCTAATTTTTTATCTTGACTAGTGTGACACTTGATTTAAATACAGACTTTCTCCTTGCAATAGTGTTTAGACTTCAGTCTTTGTGTAGATGTGGTTTTGAAAACATGTGAAAACATGTTCTGTCACCACAGCTGAAAGGTGTAGACAAGCAAGAAGGCCAATTGCACTTCTAGTGCATGTTAAACTGAAAAAATAAAAGCTCTGTAATCCAAAAGGTGGGATTTGGGCTTGGTTATGCGTGCCTAGACCAGCTTTTAAATGTTAATTGGGTATAGGGATAACCATGACGCAACATGGAATTCACTGTGTATGAGCACTTGGGTTACACTGACTTTTGCACCCTTTACTTAACCTGCAATTCAGTGCTGCTGGCATGTAGCAGGCTACATAAGATGGTTTTGTTTT
>JAYRBT010000082.1:39221931-39273543 GCA_036023395.1 Myiotriccus ornatus | reverse complement strand
TGACTTTTGCACCCTTTACTTAACCTGCAATTCAGTGCTGCTGGCATGTAGCAGGCTACATAAGATGGTTTTGTTTTGGTGCAGGTGTTAGAGGGAAGCTTTATGTTGAACTTGAATAACTTCATTGTGCATGCCTCTTCAGCTAAAATGTATATTCCATACAGTAACATCTGGCCAGATGAATAGTAGGAGCTTTGGTCTCTTGATGGAAATGTTGTTTTGCAAATTGTCATGTAGTACACAATTTACTTGTACAGCTTAGTTAGGATATCATTCCTTGTATTTGTAGCCTGAGGCCTGCTGACGGTTTTTACAATTGCAGTAGCTGCTACACAGCAGACTAGATGGCAGAGGTGTTTGCATCTGGTGTCCAAGGACTTCTTAGTATGGCGAAGGTGTTATACACTAACTACTGTATCAGTTATGATTAAAATCAACAACAGTTTTAATCAATCAACAGATATTTTTTCTGCAATTGAAATAGCTCACATTTTCTGGTGAATGTTCTGCAAATGGCCATCATTTGGGCAGTACTTAATTTTTTAAATTATGTCATTATTTTGACAACACAGTGACTTGTTGCATTTATGATACTAATGTAGGACACTTGTACTGAATAACATGCACATTTGCTTTGAGCAAGCTGCCACATTGAGTTTTGATAGTGTTGCACATTCGGTTCACTTCATGCACCGTTTTGAACTTATCTCCTTTGTTTTAATTTAGGGCTATTAGCATCTCCACAGTCAGCACCTGGAAACTTAGACACTGGGAAAAGTGGAGATGTTAAAGGTACTGGGACAGGAGGAAGCAGAGAAAACAGCACTGTTGATTTTAGTAAGGTAAGTAACGTTAAATACCTTAGTGTTTAGCACAAATTAACTATGTAACAAATAGTGTGCTGGTTGTAACTTCCCCCTTAGTTATAGCTAAGATGTGTAGCAGTGTACAAGACATAGGTACTTAGAGATAAATTGTACATATGAGTGTCAGAATATGGTCTAGGCTAAATATGTTACATGTTTTGAAATTCTTCCCAGTGGGATGGAATGTACTGTTTAATTTTCTCAGTATTTTGGTAATGTAAGAGTGCAGCTGCTGTACTTTCTCATGCAGATGGAGGTATTTTCAGATGTGTTGTTGAGGCTCATGTGAAAAGAATTTTGTAGATTGTATTGTAACTTTTTTTTTCCTTGGACTTTTTTTTCTTCTTCTTTTTGGGAAGACATCTTTTAAAGAGGATTTGCTGTATATGTATTACGACTTTCCTGTACAAAAGTTACTGTACATCTTAATCGTTAGGAACATATGCTATCACTTTCTGAAGGAAACCTTGTAAAAAATCTACTGTAAATCCCTTGGTTTTCTTTCATAATTTAAACTTGCTGGGCAAGTTCCATTGTGGCTTTTACTATAAAATTTAGTCTGTAGTGTCATCTGTGCTGCAAAACACTGTAAGAGAATTGATTTGCCAAGTTCAATAATTATGTATAAGGAAAGCTAACTTACAGTGTAGTTCTGATCTAATCATGGTAGGTACCATATATTCCTGCTCCTCTGTCACAGTTTTTATATTTTTGCTTGGCCTGTCCTTGTGTACACCTGCCTTGTCTCCTGTTGGACAGGAGTCAGCCTCCTGGCACTGTAGTTGTGGCACACTTGGTGTGGGACTCAAGAGGCCATCTGTAAGTTCCCTAGCTAACAATATAACTGGTGCTTGTGTGTGTGTGTGTGAACACAGAGTTCATGTCCTGCACCGCTTTCTAATGCACTTCTGGAATTATGTACAGAAATGGATGTGAAGATTTTCAGCTGTCATATTCTTTATGGATGAAAAGATACACAAATTATTTTTCAAAATTATGACACCTTTGAAATACACAGCTGCGAAATAACTCACTGCATTCTAGAAACCATGTGTAATTACATGAACTCTCTTTAGTTAATTGTGCATAGATTTTGTTAATTTATGTCCTATCATGGAATGTTTGTCATTATAATATTAGAAAGGTAATTATGCAGTTTGGAGTCTTCTAGGTGTTAGTAATTCTAACTTAGAGAAAATAGTTTATTATTATTTGGCTGGCTGGCTGACATTTTCTAAATGTGTTTGTCTTTTCTGTACTGTGGGATACTTAATTTGCTTTTTAATTTTTCTTTGTAGCATAAATGTCTAGTAAATACTGATAAACATAATTATGTTACAAAATTTCTGCTAGAAAATGTAAGGGAATAAACACTTGTTTCATCTTTGTATGAATAGGTTGATATGAACTTCATGAGGAAAATTCCTTCAGGAGCAGAAGCATCAAATGTGTTAGTGGGAGAAGTAGATTTTTTAGAAAGACCCATTATTGCTTTTGTGAGGCTCTCCCCTGCTGTGCTTCTCTCGGGTCTCACAGAGGTTCCAGTTCCTACACGGTAAATGAACGCCTGTAAAGTCTGGCTTTACTTCTGCAATAAGATAGTAGTATTTAAGATCTCAGGTAGTTGCGAGTTTATATATGTACTGTATTAAGCTCAAGAAGTGTAGAGTTTTGTTTAACGTTATGCCAGTCATTTGCTGCAAAATTTGAAGGAATGAGATCTGCTGTAAAATTCTCTAAATGCTTAAAATATATGTTATGATGCTGTTTTAAGCAAGTGCAGGAGTTGAAACTGATACATGACTTGGAGTAAAAGCAATGAGTCTTCTAAGCTTGTGTTGCCATTTTAAAGATGGGCATGAAGATTGTTGTAATTCCCTTCAGTGTGACACAGCTTGTCACTAGGGAAGAACCCACTAAGTCTGAAAGACTGTCTAACCTGAATCTCTGCTTTTTCTACACAAATACTCTGTATATGAATAACATAGGTGGTAGAAAGACTTTTTTTTTTATTTTTATTATTATTATGTGCTCGATCAAGGGTTGGACTTGATGATCTCAGAGGTCCTTTCCAACCCATCTGATTCTATGATTCTATTCTGTGATTCAAATCTGCATGATTGACACTAGAGTAACCAATCTGTAGCTGAATCCGTTGGGACGGTTTTCAGCTGCAATGTGCCATCCAGCCTGGTGCACCCACCCCTCTACTCTCCCAGAATCGTGGGTCTCGCCAGTGTACTGTGGATGTGTTTACTACAGATGTTCAGAATATCAAAATGCTGGTCCCATGGTGAAGGTAGCAGATCGTTTCATCAGCCGTCATGGAGGACGCTTGATTTTCTGTGCACATTGGTGTATTGGGCTGTTTATGTGGTGTTTGGCATGCATCTGTACATTCATGTTTTTGGTGGGTTTTTTTTAGTGTTTATCTTCGTAATTTTCAGCTTACTCTTTTGAAAGGCAAAAATACATGTGAGAATTTTTAGAGGGTAGTTGACATTAGTGCTCATGCTTATTGGGAAATTCCAAAATTTCTGCATACAAATTATTGTATTAATGTAGCTAAAATTATTCTGTCCTAAGTTTTTAGAATAGTGTATTTTCATATTTGGAATAGCATACTTGGATCCTGAAGATACAGTCTCAGTTTCAGTTAGGGGAGTAGATTTGCAAAGGAGACATAGAATTGAGCTTTTTGTACTGTGAGATAAAAGAAGATGCTACTTTCTTTCAAGTGCATTGTGCTTAGGAACTTCATTTTCATGGATTATAGGAAGAAGGGCTTGAAACAAATGACTGAGGTTTACTCTTTGGTTTGTATCCTTTTGAATTCAGAGATACTATTTGTCTTCAATGTTTTGGTGGAATTTTTTGTTCCTTTTGATTTTTAATAAAAAAATAATTGCAATAGCTTACTGGGGTTGGAAATAGAGACTAGACTGCCTGTTAACATATGCGTTAGACTTACTTAAGAAGATTTTTTGAATAATTTTGGTTCAGATTTGAATTCCTTCCTATAATGACTTTGAGGCGAGTTTTTTCAGTGTTGCAGCAGTCTTTTAAGATCTGAAATGGTGAAAATGATATTTTTCTTTCACCACTAAATTTTCCATAAACATTAGTTTGAAAGACCCCCTCCAGGCATATGCAGATGAGTCAGCCATATTCATCTCTATTGCTTTCTCCACAGGTTTTTGTTTTTATTGCTGGGACCAGTAGGAAAAGCTCCACAGTACCATGAAATTGGAAGATCAATAGCAACACTTATGACAGATGATGTGAGTGATGTATTTTAAATGCTTGTAGTTAAAGTCTAGAATAGTATATTTCCTACCTGATTTCAAGGAATGATTTTGGAGTGACAGGTTAAAGAAAAAATCACCACAAACTGGTTAAATGAATAACGGTTAATTATTTCTTGTGTTGGTGAAGTAGATAATGGTAGATTAACTTTCCCCCTTGTCTGTCTTGAAGAAATCCTAAATGTATTTCTGAAAAAGTTATTTTGGCTTTGGTGTATAGATTGCATTTTTGTATTAAATTGGTTAACAGAAAGACTAAATAGAACTGGTTTTGATATGAATCACTGTATGTCAAAAAGGATGCAACAAACTGTGTAAGTGTTCAGGACAGAAAGTTTTTAAGAATGCATGCAGTGGAGTCATCACAGGTATTTTTTTATCTAAACAAGGTCAAATAATTAAAATTAGAACTTTTCTAGCCATTTGAAGTCATATATTTAGAGCCCTATTGGCTTTAAAGGCCACAGGGGAATTGGAACTTTTTAAGATTGTTGCCATCTTACTGAGCAGAATTAGGGTGCTTTAATTTTGGCTTCACATTGAGCGCCACCTACTGAATTGCTGATAATTTTTAGGGTTATCTAGCAGAAAATCAAGTACTTTCTACGCTAGAACAATTTGAAGTTTGGAAACGTAAAACAAAAACTTGTCACTTTGCAGTTGAGTAACCAGCCTGTGAATACAGTATTTTTTCAGTGTGAGAACTGAATATTGAAAGCTTTAGTTGCAGGTTCTGATTTTTTTAGGTAGGCTGATCTGATTTTTAGGAATGCTGTAGATCACTGAAATAGAAAAAATATGAATTATTTGGTGGTCTAAAAAGACCTAAATAGACTTACAAGATCTAATTTGAGATCAGATGATTTAATGTTCAGGTAGTTAGAGACAAACAGTTCAGGTTTCAAGTGTACAGAAGCAATTTAGTATCATCTTCTGCAGACAGTTTTTTAATAGCAAAATTAGCATATTCTCTCTGTGTGTAAAATATGTCTTGGGATTCAGAGACTGTTTTTTTATTTTATGCTGCCTGTTTGTCAATTCAGAGTTTTCTGTTGTCATCTGTAAAACAGTTCAGTGGTTTTTGTGTGTTGTTTTTTGTTGGTTTTTTTTTTTTTTTTGATTAGTTGGAGGATTGTTTTCATGTGCTTTTAAAGTAGTCTTTTAAACTTAATGAACCTAGGTGTATACAAATGAAGTTCTTATTAAGAATAAAAACTTACGTTTTGGTTTGAAGCTTATTTGAAGTATTTTCTGTCCTGCTTTAGCACAGCACAGTGGTACAGTGACTGTAGGGCAGAATTATTCAGGCAATAGTATGTGAATTTGATGTCCTAAATATTGAAGATTAACTTTTTATTTAATTTTAAAAAATGAACTCAGTATTCCTTCTGAGTTTGAAGGTAAAACTGCTTCGTTTTATGACGCATAGGAATGTGCATACAGGTAACTTTTAATGCAAAAGTATGCAAGTAAAGCAAAAGCCTAACTTTTCAGGGCCTATATTTTCCAGGTCTTTTTAAAAATAATGATGTGTAATCATTATATAATCAGTTACTCTTTCAGAAAAATAAAATAAAAATAAATGTTGAGTACTTTCTTCTTGTAGGTTTTCCATGATGTTGCCTATAAAGCAAAAGACCGAAATGATTTGTTGTCGGGAATTGATGAATTTTTAGACCAAGTGACAGTCTTGCCTCCAGGAGAGTGGGATCCATCTATACGAATTGAGCCACCGAAAAGTGTTCCTTCCCAGGTAAAATTAAAAAAACACCCCAGTCTTTCTTGTAGTGAGGGGGCCAAAACTGAACACAGGATTTGAGCTGCCTAGTACAGGGACAAGCACTGCTCTAGTCCTGCTGGCCACACTATTCTTGATACAGGCAAAATGTCACTGGCCATTCTGGCCACCTGGGCACACTGCTGGCTGATATCCAGTTGGCTGAAAACCATCAGGAAAGTCCCTACATCCATTTTGCAAGAAAAAGTGGGTTGTCAATTTAAGTTTAAAAAAAAAAAAAAAGAAGAGAGAAATGAAGAAAATGGGAAAAAAGACGTTAATCAGTTTTCTGCTATGCTGTTAATTAAATTTTGTTTAGTATATTTCCTTCTGAAGTACTGGAGTGAGTTCATGTGAGAACTAGGAGAATTGGTCAGAAATTGTACCTGAGGTCATATTATAAATTTTGCTACCAGTTTAGCAGTGATCAGCAAGAATATTTTATTCTTATAAAAACTTGTGTTTGCATGCAGCTTTGATTGAAATGCCTTAATGTATTTTGTCTATCATATAGGGTTCACAGAATATTTATGAAATAGATAAAAATTGATCATAGCACACAGTCGTGATGATACAGGCTTAGAATGAGAGCCAGGAAAAGTGAGTCCTTGGAGAGACTCTATCTTCTTCTCCCTCTTTACAGGTTAGGGGAATTTAGGCTGACAGGATCAAAAGCAGGGGACAGACCAGTGCTCTTGGTGCAGAAGGTTGAGTCCACTGGTGGTTTGGTGGAGCAGCTGGAATAGAAGGGGGTGACGGTGCAGGGGTGCAGTTTATTCACGAATTGCCTATGAGGCTACCATGTAACTTTATTCCAAAATAAGCGGGGCTCAGGGTTTCTGGAAGGAAGGTGGTGAGCAGCCTGCTCGGCGGGGGAGTGACTTCTCATTTATGCTTCGGTTAAAAACTGTGTGTGTCATAAAGTGAGGTCAGTTTCTGCTAGAGGTTTCTGCTCTGGAAATAGTTGAGAAAAAGTATCTCAATGTTTCTGGGCCTCATGGTTGAGCCTCTACTTTGTCTTGAAGAGCTAGGCTTTGTTTTGTCATGTTTCAGGAACCAATTTCTCACAGAAAGAGGGAAGATTAATACTGTTGTGCAAGGTAAGATCTTCTGGGGAGTGTTCTACAGTTCTAGTTGTCTGCACTCAGCAAAAGATGAAGTTGGCAAGTGGAGGACTGCTGATAATCTGGGAATATCAGAAAAGGTTTGGAAGGCATAGTGTCTCTGCGTGCTGTCTTTTAACTATACTTTCTAGTCTCAAAGAATCTCTTTTCTTTTTTTTCCCCTGCCTTTTCTGTAGGAGAAAAGGAAGGCACCTAAATTTCCAAATGGATCTACTCCTATAGGAGAGACTCTCAAAGAAGAAGGCCATCATGCTGGACCTGAACTTCAGAGAACTGGAAGGTGTGTTCACTTCCCTAAATGCTAGCTACCATAAAGAAATAAAAGTGATAAATTTTCATCTTAATGATTGACATTTGAACATTAAAAAAATCATACTATAAGTGTCAGAGTGCATCCTTTGTCCTTTTCAAGTGTTGGATTCTTGCCTATAAATGCCAATCTGCTGAAGTATTTTAAAGCCTTTGGCAATGTTTCTCAACACATTTGTGAAGGATTTCACATGAGATGCTGCCTAATTTAACTAACTGACTTTTAAGAGTTGGGTTTTAATTTTTAATCTTCAAGAGCATGCAAGTATCATAATTACTGCAGGAATATGCAATTTTAAGTATTGGGCTAGGTACTAAAAATTTCCATTAATGCAAATCTGTTTTATTAAACATGTATGAAATGAAACAACAAGAAATATAAAGTGGCAAAAAGTACTTTGGTATTGGTTAGCTTTGGGTTTTGATCAGGTTTCTTTTAGACCTAAAATAAAATTTAAGGAATTTCTTTCAGTTATTGTTCTCTGTTAATTCTGAAATACTTCCAAAGAAGTCCCCAACTTTGGAAATACCTAGTTAAGATTAAACTTTAATATCTCAAATGAGAGTAAAGATTAAATCAACTGAGAAATTCTGGAATATATGTACGGTGTTATTTTCCCCAGAAAAATAAACTTCCAAATGAAATGCATCTTTCTCATACATTTGAGAGAAAGGCATTACAATATTTGTGTTGATTTTTACCATTGTGGTTTGTTATAATTACTTTTTGCCTCTTTGTAGACACTATGTGGAGCTGAGAAGTTCGTTTCTGCCCACAGATGAAGCTGTTCTTTTTCTTAGGAATGTTTGGGTTTTTTTTGTTAATAATTAAAATAATTTTTTGCAAGTGCAGATTAATACCTAGTATTTTGGAGTTTTAAAAGTTTTTTTAAATTGCCAAATCTTTTTAATATCTTAACTTACCTGGGTGAACTAACTTATTTATGTTTGGGTTTGTATTTACATTTATAAAATATCTGTGTACTCCAGATGAAAACATTGACCTACATTTATTTATGGACCTAATCATATGTATGTAGGGAATTCAAATCACTACTCCAACAAGTAGTATTTCAAAATTACTACTTGGAGTAGTAGTATTGAAATGTATCAGTGAAGTGGTCTTGGTTGATGTTTACCATATTTCTTCTGTTCCTTGATTTGAATATCATAAAACAGATTTGCCTTTAAACAGCATTTAGGTAAAATGGTTTGCAAAGTTATTTTTCAGTATCTAGCCCATATACAACACTAGCTAGCCAGCTTTAAAAAATGCAGCTAACCTACTTGATTATATTTGAAATACTGCTTAATTGGAATAGATAATATTCTCATTTATGTTTTTAACTGTTATGATTTAATCTGGGTTATGAAATAGCTAATTAGTGCCGGCAATAGGCACTGGCAGTGATGTGTAGCCCATAGTTTTGAACTAGCTAGAATCCTTTAGTGTACAGTTTGACGAGTTTCATCTCACCTATTTAGGCTTTTTGGTGGTTTGATACTTGACATCCAAAGGAAAGCACCTTTTTTCTTGAGTGACTTCAAGGATGCATTAAGCCTGCAGTGCCTGGCCTCGATTCTTTTCCTATACTGTGCCTGTATGTCTCCTGTAATCACTTTTGGAGGGCTCCTGGGAGAAGCTACACAAGGCAGAATAGTGAGTACAAAGAATGGTAGTGGCCAGGCTTTTAGACCTTCAGAGGCAAGTCACTGTGTGCATTTGTCTCATTTATTTATACTTGTATTTGAAGAATTTACCCACAGCACTTGATTAGCCTGCCCCAAAGCAGATCTTCCCCAAAAGGTAATTGCTGTGGAAAATGTGGGGAACCCATGTGAACAGGAGAAGATGCACAGTGGAGGTAAAAAATGTTTATCCTGCCTTATTGGATGAATGGCTTCATGAATTGAGAAAAGGCTTGCATTGCCTTCTTTTTGGCTACTTAAAAGTAATGAATAGCAGTAAAGGTGCACCATCCCACTAGGCCTACTTTAGGCAAAGTCAGAGGCTCAAGGTGGATAGCCAAGAACATGTACTGGCCTTGAGTAGTAGGCCTACGAGGATGATAATCCTGCGGTGTATGGCGAGCAGTCTGTTGTGTGTTTATGTAATGGATAGGATATGTATGTGCTTGCACTAAAGGTATGTTGGTCACAATAAAATCAAGTGTCCAAGGTTTATGAGCAGAAAATACTCTTCATTGTAAATGACTTGAATATAAATCATGTCCTTACAAAATTTTGGTAGTGTTGTATAACATAATATCAGCACCTTCTTCACCAGAATAGCATTGTACTTCTTGAGTTATTGGAGCAGGGAAAAATTACTTAGTATCAGCAATGTTAATAACTTAATGTCAATTGGCTTATGAATAAACTAGTTTGAAGTGTATTTTCTGTTTTTAAATCTATCACAAAGAAACAAGGCTTTGTCCTTTCAGGGGAGGGAAGCATGTATTCAGACATGTCCTATACAAATTTTAAGATTCTGGTAAAGCTTTTACTGATATAAAATTCTTCTTGATACTTGGATGAAGTTTTAAAGCTCGTATTATATTAAAATTTCGTTAACTCTTCTATCTCTTTCAAGTATGTCCGTTGACTCAAAGTTTTGTTAATTGATGTAGCACTTAAAGCTGATAGAAAATACAGAAATAAATTGTATCTTTTCTGCGTGCTGGTATTGCCACTCTAAATGTAGGAGTTATTATCAAAATGTCAGTGTGAATTTTGAATTTACAACATGTATAATAATGAAAATATAGACCTTTTAAAGCTTGATTCTTAAACACCTTCTTTCTTTTAGCTATCTGGAATTGTTTGCGGGTTTGTTCCTGCCTTCAGATACTTGGTGTGCATCATTGAATAAAACATTTAGTTACTGCACACACATGTTCAAGCACAGTAGCTGATACTGTAAGGTACACAGTTTGTCTTTGAAACCTTCCCTCGCATTCTCAGAGGTCATCACGTCCACAGTACTCCTCTCCCTGCCACCCTGACTGAGAGCCCCAAGGTTAATGCATTGACTAATCAAAAACACTAATTCAAAGGTAATAGAACAAGAGACTGGGATTATATCTTTTTCTCTAGTATAATGAACAAAGGACTCTTATTCATTTTTAATAACCCCAGTTCAGCAAGCCATTTTGACTGTTTTCAGATGCTTTCCTGAACTGGGGCTCAAGATTGCATAGATATTGCTTTCCTAGGCTTGCGTAATTGCGTAATAGCAAACGCTTAAAAATTTCATCAGGAATCCTGTAATTCCATTACAGGAATCTGTAATCCATGACTCCATATAGTGGTAGGTGGTGTAGTTAAGTATTTTCAAAATGAAATTTAGTATAATTTTAGTATTTAAAATTCCTGCCCCTCTCTTTTGAGGTGCATTCTTAACTGGGGTTTTTTTAGCAGATAATGTTGTAGTAAAACATTTAATTCAAGAACTGAAGTAGTTATCTCAATTCAGTGAAAGAAATGCATTACCAGGTGGGACATTGGTTTACTGCTCATCTATTTTTGGTGTCATGTATACATAAACCAGTATTGTTCAGTAATTTCCCCTGCACCTCCGCCTGTCAGTTTGTTTTTTCCTTTGTAATGCTTGGTTGACTGATGCAGGTTTGATACGGCAGGCCGTATCATGTTTTGGCACAGGTATGTTGCAATATATATATATATATATATCAATTTTCTTTACAGAGACAGATAATTCTTCCCATAAACTACATGTTCAGTAACTATTTTCTTTCTTTTTTTTTTCCTTTAATGTTTTAAATATATATAATTGTTGGTATGCTTTTCCTCCATAGCTAGCGGGACTAGTAACTTGTTCTAGTTGGATGGCTTTATGTTTCTCAGGAGTGAAGCTTTCAAAATCTTTTGTCCATGGTATTGTTACTGCAAAACTGTGTTAAGTTATTCTTGTCTCAAACATCAATATTAATTGCAATGTTTTTACATCTTGTCTTGTTTCTAAGTTAATGCATCTTAAGGCTGTATTTATGCAGATGTGATGCTAAACGTTAACCTGAAAGGCAGCATAGTTACAGCAGTTTCTTTTCCCCCAAACAGAGTGCAATAGAGTCTCTCTTTGGAGCCTCATTAACTGGGATTGCCTATTCTCTCTTTGCCGGGCAACCTCTTACTATCTTGGGAAGCACCGGACCAGTTCTAGTATTTGAAAAAATATTATTTAAATTTTGCAGGTAAGTAATGTTTGTATTAGCCTGATGCACTTTTTAACTTTCTAGCCTGTTAGAATAGCTGTAATTGAAAACATATGTGCATTAAATGTGTGTATGTCCATGATGATAAATGCAGTGGCAAGAGACTGAGAGATTTATATAGTTTGGGAAAGCTGTGAGGCACTGATGAACCTAAATGAGAAAGTCAGTGATAATCTAGGACTTGAAGTTATATTCTGGCTGTATGGACATGTTGGTTTTGGTTCTGCAGGGTTAAGCAAGGATTGTTCGGGAGATCAATCTAGGAGAAACCTTCTGGGGTAGTTCTGGAGAGGTCATCCCTGTGATGCTTCCCAAGCTAGGTAGTTGCACTGTCAATCCTAGAAACACCTTTACATGTTGCTTTGCTTTGGTGGAAGATGAGAAAAAAGAAGTTTCTGCTTCCTTCAAAGCTAACATCAAGGATGAGAAAAGTGATGAGCTTGGTCTCAGTATCTGTTTTCCAATAGAATATAGTATTCAAGATTTTTGGCTCAGTTAATACATTTTGTTTCTTTGTTCACACAGGGATTACGATCTTTCCTACCTCTCCCTGCGAACTAGCATTGGTCTGTGGACTGCATTTCTATGCATTGTGCTTGTAGCCACTGATGCCAGCAGCCTTGTGTGCTACATCACTCGATTTACTGAGGAAGCTTTTGCAGCCCTTATATGCATCATATTTATTTATGAGGCATTGGAAAAGCTTTTTCATTTAGGAGAAGTATATGCCTTCAATATGCACAATGACTTGAATAAACTGACTTTATATTCGTAAGTACCAAGTTTCTCTCTGTTAGTGAAATAAATAGGAAAATATAGAGACATACCATTTACTAACTAGCAATGGGTGCCTCTTCCAGGAAGGATAGGAGGAATGCTGGGGGTGGTATGGGCACGAGAAACCTCAGAAAAATTCTATTCAGGATGCAGTGGAATTGAATTTTCTGCATTAGCTATGGGTAGTTAGAAGGGGTGAGGGAGGGGCTGTGACAAAGCCTGCTTTAACAGCAGCTTTACTAAAGGTCAGAACAGGAGTTCTGCCTTGCTACTTCTAGAAATCAAAGCTTATAATATAGTTTCATGAAAGAGGAGTTGGGTTACCAGCTCACACCTGCCAGAAGGAGATTTTGCTCACTGTTGCTGAGAGAAGCTGCTCATTCCACATAGCTTAAATGAAATCAAAAGTGAATCTGTTCTTTGATTCATCAGCAACACAAAATTAACTGTTTGTCAGCGATCCATACATTCAAGATCAGTATCAGTAATAGAGCAGATAAACCACAATGTGAGACACTTCAGAAATACTAGTAAGAACCTACCCATTTTTAAATTGTCTTCTGTTACCAATCCCCAGAAGTTCTAATTGCACCCACACCAATATTTATCCTCCTGCCCCAAACATGTGGATTACAGTCTCACACACCATCTTTGAGGAGTACAGGTGATCCCCCCCCTCCTGCTCGACATGTGCATCCTCCAGTTTTAGTTGTGTGTGGTCACAGTGGTGGTGAGGGAGCCCCCAGCGAGGTCATGTCCATACACCTGAAGTGGAAGTTCCTGCTTGTTGCACCGAGCAGTCACTCCCTAGTTGGAGAGCAGAGTGCTCACCATCCCGCTGGGCAGCTGCTCTGCCTGGCCGAGGCAGAGCTCATCTTGCACACATCCTGACAGGGTTTTGACTATTTTGTTTCTACTCCAAGATATCTTCTCACTTTTAACAAACATTGATACTTCTTTGGTACTTTTTTTCGGGATGAAAAGACAAACAACCTCTCAGCCTGCTTCTTGTATTCTGTTCACACATGACATTTGCACTCACTTCCTTAACAGCTTTTAAGACCAGGTCCTGTTGCCAGGAGTGGGCCATGGGAGTACGTTCACTTCCCAATTTCCCTTTATTTACTGGCTGATCATCCCTCTGTTTAAATGGCTCTTGGGCCTCACTGGACTCCTATGTGAGCATGTTAAATTCACTAATAAGGCAGAAACTGCTCTGTAGGTCTTCTGGCCCTTGCAACCTGATTGTGTTTTGCCACAGGTAGGCCATGAGTGTGGTTTATCTCTGTGAGGTATCACATGTCTTTCAGGATGTGCCACAGTGTTCAGCTTTGAATTGTCCTGTATTTTTTTTCTATCACAAAGCTGTAGGAGATCCAGCTTTTTACAATTGCTTTTTGTCTCTTTTCTTTTTTGCCCCTCTGTACCCCCTGTGGTGAAGAGTGTGCAGAACAAGCATGCTTACCTAAGTGAGCCATAAGGCAGTCTCAATAGTCTTACATTTTCTGGTTTTCTTTCTTACTCTTTCTGGGTTTCCACTTATCTACTTGATGGCATCCTTGATCTTCATTGCATTTGTTGAGAAATTTGTTTTGTCAGTCTTCCCTTTCAGCATTCTTGTTTATGTTACTGCCTTGACCAACAGTTAAATATGCTTTCTCTTTTTCTCACCGTACTTACGGTTGCAATTCCTTTCTCACCTGATGATTCTGTGTTTGCAACTACCTTATATGAATTACTGCTTTTCAGTCCTCTCCTATTTCCTTTTGCTGTTACTCTAGGATTCAGTTAACAAAATATGTTTACTTACTATTTTTTAAGTTCCCAAAACATTGTTTGTTTTGCTTTGCAAATCTAGGTTCTTTTTGCCTATGCACATTTAGTGGTTTTTTTTTCCTTGTTTACCTTCACGCCATCAAATGAAAATTTGCTCTTCCATGATTCTTTGGGGTTTTTTTTTAGTGTCTTGATGAATCTCCTAGAGAAGGAGACTCATTTCTTGCTTATTACCTATTTCTCTTCTTCTACATAAATGTTTACCTGTTAAACTTACCATTTGGTGTACTTCAATTTTATTTGAAAACATCCCATTACATCAAAATTGTGTTTTAGTTTAGTTTTTTAATTATTTATTTGATGTGTACTTCTGTCAGCCTGTCTGACAGAAAGGTTTCTGGTCCAAGTTTGCAAAACATTGCATGTAGGGAGGGACACTTTTACTCCTACAAAAATGTTACTTAAAAAAGCATGTATACAGTTGCTTTAAACCCAAGCAATGCATTTATATCTTCAGTTAGCTCACTACATGCTCAAAAATACTTAGGGCGACTGGTTTTGGTCATGTATGGGTCAGAAGGCATGCAAATACAAGATAAATGGCTAACTACCAGAACTTAAGAGCAGACAAAAGAAAATTCTAGAGGCTAAGGGCGCAGTCTAGTTTGAAAAGGAGTTAAAGGAGTTGTTGAAATGTAGTCATCTACACCAGTTTTTAAAATTAAATGGTTTCAATATCTCTGTTTCCTCTTACGTTAGTATGAAGAATAATTGAAGTTTCACTCATTGTGGAATGTTACGCTGTATAGAAGTCTAAAAGCCTTAATTAGTACACAGTCATAGAAAAGTATTTGTGCCAAGTTTGTTGAATTATTTAAAAATAACACAATATTTGTTAGTATAGGGTTGTTGGAAAGTGGAGTCCTTTGGATTTTTGTCTTCATCTGTTACAATATGTAGAAGTCCACATATGTTTTGTATCTCATTTTGTTTTCAGATGCTTTTATTTTTAAAAACTGGCAGATCAGTCACATAGTTAAATCAATATCTTACCTGCTTCTCATTCTTTAAAATACATAGTTTTGGGAGTTTTTTTTGTACTATTTGTTAAACCTCCTCAGCAGTTGTCTCTTTGGTTCTTTATTTCCCCTACCGGGCCAATAATTCACATGATGTAAGGAGCCTTGTACTCTGCTTCTTTCATAGAAGGTTGGGATAAACTCTGGCTTAGACTCTTCAGGATTTTGGAATTTACTGCAAATTGCTGCATTTTTGCACCTACAACTTAAAAGCAGGAAAACTAATTTTTTTTTTCTTCCCTTCAGATGTGTGTGTTCTGAGCCTGAGAAACCAAGCAATGAAACGTTGCGTGTGTGGAGGAGTATGAATAAGTCTCGGGAAGATATAGCATGGAGCAACCTTACAGTTTCTGTGAGTTTCTGAGATCTATATATATATATATATGTATATGTGTATGTATGTATAAAAAAAATCTGCACAGTACCACTTTGATTAATATTTTTTCATCTGATTTCTTTGAAGGTTTTATTTGAACCTGGATTGTTTTTCTTAAAACTGTATTTTTGAACCCTCTCATTCCTTTCATAAGGCTTTAAACAGTCATTGTAGAGGTTTTGATGAACGAGTCCAGAACAATAAATACTAATATTTTAGTAAATGCTAATAGTAATGCTAAAATAATCTGTTTTAGGTAGCCACTGGTAGGCAGCACAGTTGTTTTTCTGAAGTGCAGGTGAATATGATGAGGTGAATAATCAGGAACTTTGTTTCTTCTATTTCCTGGAAAGGATGAACAAATATTTTTAAGATGATGTGAAGATGGAATCTGCAGTAAAAATTTGGTAGCAAACATGTTCAGTTAGTTTGTTGGACATTGGTATAGCTACAACAGAATCAAAGGAACTACCGAAATATTGATTGGAAGAAAATAATTATTTGAAATTGAAAATAACTATTTGGAACAGTCATGAAAGCGTTACCTTCTGAAGTGGACATTTTATACCAGTATCCGATTTTGTGAATAGGTGAAGTTACCATGTGGAAATGATCTGGGAGGCTTTAGGGAGAAACACTTTTGCAGATTAGTAGATCCTTTGGTGGTGTGTAGCGGACTAAATGCAGCTGTAAACAGCCACTTTGTGTACCCTGGCATCTTGTTTCCACCTAAATTTTCAATGATTTGGATCTGCTATAAATTTTGTGTTGCATTTGCTAGCTCTGTGCGCCCACTTTAGCCCTCTGAGGCTACTAAAGCAGCAGCAGCAGTCTCTGTATGTGGGATCTCATTGTGTCTAAGCCTAGACATTCACGCTGAAAGTAGGTGTTTTCCACAGCGAAAGTACTATGGTAAAACCTCAGTGCTTTACTTGGGCTTTAGTGGTGCTGTTTTCTGTGTACCCCCAATGGCTTCTAGTTTACCATAATCACTTGGAATAACAGTTTCTCTTGGACTTAGTTTTTATATTTACTTTACATTTATTATTTATGTGCCTTTTCATCCTCTAAATCATCTTTAGTCTTATCTGAGAGATAGAACTGATCCAGGATTTGATGGTGCTTATAATCAAACTAGGTTGTTAACAGGAAGAATTTTTGTCATAAGTTACATTTTCAATAAATTACTCTGTTTTAAGACTAGGTTGTGGCAATGCTGCTTCCAACTATTCGATTTATTGGCTTGTTGATTCCTTTTACCTCCATGTGTCGTCTTTAACTTTTTGCTTTGCATTTCAATAAGCCTTTTGGATAGGGATCATCTGACCTGTTTTTATTTTTTATTCAAATCCATTATTTACCATGCATTTCTACTTTGCTAGAAACTTCTTTCTTATGATTGGATTAATCTTACCTTACAAACTCTGTTTGTTTTCCTTAACTGTATCAGAACAAAACAAAACCATCAATAAAGAGGTGGTAGAAACTGAGGAGATGGTTTTTTATGTCCGTTAGCTTGAAAGTTGATGTTGGATCTTCTGCTTTTCCTGGGCTTAGCCCTTAGTCTTTATTTTATATACATTCTATCTTGCAATGCTTTGAAAAACAGAATAGAAATCATGTGAATATAAAGAAATTGTTTGTTCTTGGGCATCTCCCAACATTTTGGCATCCTGAAATAATCCGTGGTGGCTACTGTGGCTTTTCTAGAACAGACAGCACACATTTTTGGCATTTCAGGGTAGGTAGTGATAAAGGAAAGAACCCTATTTTTTGGGATTGTGGATGTTCTCAAATGTGTTTTGTATAGAAAAGTTGCAAGCTTGATTGAATATACTAAATGAAGAAAACATAAACATTTAAAGAGTTTTCTCTTTGCAGGAATGTTTAAAATTTCATGGTGTATTTCGTGGATCAGCTTGTGGCCATCACGGACCATATATTCCAGATGTTCTCTTCTGGTCTGTCATACTATTCTTTACAACATTTTTCCTCTCCTCTTTCCTTAAGAAATTCAAGACTAAACGCTATTTCCCAACTAAGGTAATTCTGATTAATTCTGTTACCTTGTGATAAATACCTTAATATAACTTAAATTGCGATTTCTATTGAGATACTTATTTTAGGACAGAAAAGGAAATTAAAACCCAAAAATTAGCTAATAATTGCAAAAATGAAGACATTAGAGGAAAGATATTGGCTGTAGAAAGTTCAGTTCTTACTCTGTACTTCGCTATAGTCGTAACAACATTGAAAGACCTAAGCAGTCCATCTCCCCATATTAATGGGGATTGCCAGATATCATTTGGAGAGATAATACTGCTGCTGTTTTCCTCACTTATCCATACAAAACAATTGATTGCTTTCCCCAGACTATTGATGTATGTAGAGTTCTGAGTGTTTCCTAGGGAATTGCTTTTTCTAATAGAGGCTAATATGATGATGATCCTTGGACTGATTTACACATTTTCTTGTAGGCAGAGTGAAGTGGTTAGATCTTCTGTAAACCTTAGACTACCCCTACAATGTGTTCCTTATGTTTAATAAAATTAAATAATAATAATCTGAATGTATTGCAAAGTATCTATCTCCTATCGATTCAAACATCAAATGTATGAATATTGATTTCAGAACTCTTTAGTAATGTTACTGACTTAAGCTACAAGAGACTAGATGTGATGGCTCAATCTCCTAGTAGGGTTGAGGGGGGACAGGAAGATGATGAGGGAGTTATTTTAAGTAATTTGCCTCCTGCAGTAGACCACTTTTAAATGTGATAATCAGATGAACAGAATTGTAAGGTAATTGGATGTACTGAATGTTTGTCTTATGCAGCTTCATTTGCTGGCAGGTGGCTTAGTATGAAAAAAAATAGAGAAAATATATGTAATGTCCAGTGATGTAGTATAATATAGACAGACTTCATTTTTCATAGGGGAGAAATTGTCTTTCTGTACATGCAAACTGTAATGGTGAAAAAGCAAGACTTAACACAAGTCTTTCCTTTATAGGTGCGTTCTACCATCAGTGACTTTGCAGTATTTCTGACCATAGTAATCATGGTTTTGATTGACTATTTTGTAGGAATACCTTCTCCTAAGCTCCTTGTTCCAGAGAAATTTGAAGTAAGAAATAAAACCTTTTTAAAATGCTTGCAGTTTTATGAGCAATAGAATAATGGAGTTGTATAGAAACAGAAATGTCTCTTTTTTGCTTACAACATAGTTGATCAAGTAGTCTCTCTCTTCTTTTTTTGGATGTATGTCTCACCTGACAGAAGAGACTGCTTTCTATTATAACTGAAAAGGAAGCATTCTTTTGTGCAAATGTACAAATTCAGGGATTGAATGGATTTGTTTTAATTTTTTCCGTATAAATGTCATGTTCACTTGAAACAGCTAAATCAGTCTTTCGATCAAAGCCATTGGAAGAAAATCTGAATGAATATTTAAGAAACTGATCTGTTTTTCATTGAAGTTGTTTGCAGCAATAAAATCTGCATTCTGTTTTAGTAATTTAATTCTTACTGGTTTTGGGGGTTTTTTACAGCCCACCCGAAAAGACCGAGGATGGTTCATAGATCCTCTGGGAAGCAACCCTTGGTGGACACTCTTAGTTGCTGCTGTTCCTGCTTTACTCTGTACTATTCTCATTTTCATGGATCAACAAATAACAGCTGTTATTATAAACAGGAAAGAGCATAAACTGAAGGTAAAAGTCATTTTTCTGAAAGCCTAGTGTTGCGTAAGTCAAGTTTATTTAAAATGAGATTAATTCTGCAAATTTGTGGAACATTAACAACAGCTACTAAATACATGTTTAACTTGACTAATAAAGAACAAATAGAATTTTGTGGATCCTCTCAAAGTGTGTAACTTTTATAGTTACAGATTATTTACCGGCTGAGTTGGAGATTTGGTATCACATAAATAGAAAGTTTATCAAGTTATTTGTTTGCTTAATTTTACAGAAAGGCTGTGGTTATCATCTTGATCTGCTGATGGTTGGTGTTATGTTGGGGATATGTTCTCTCATGGGTTTACCGTGGTTTGTTGCTGCAACTGTCCTGTCTATAAGTCACGTTAACAGCCTGAAAGTTGAATCTCAATGCTCAGCACCAGGAGAGCAACCAAAGTTTTTGGGAATCCGGGAGCAGCGAGTGACAGGATTGATGATTTTTGTGCTGATGGGGATGTCAGTGTTCATGACCTCTGTGTTAAAGGTAAAAGACAGTTTTTCCAAAATAGTTTCTTTGTGCTTTTGATTTTGTGATTTAGTATTTCATAATGTTAGGAAGTTTTATTATGTTTAGTAAAACATGCCTGGACCCATTCTTAAATTTCTCTTTTAGCAACAGATGTTAGTGGAATAGAAACAGTGTGGGAGGATGTAAGAAACCAAAATCTGAGAAAACTGGGAATGTAGTGAGTAGTAAAGAAAGCAACCTTTGTCTGTCATACCTGGTTTTCTTGCCAACTCTTTTTTAGTTTATTGAATCCGTGTTACCTAAAAACTAGTTTTTATGTGAATGCGTAAATGGGGAGAGAAAGGGAGTGTGATAAAGATATAAAGTTACTTGAGCAGAAGTAATATGATAAAGCAGAAGGAACATAACCATCTGTTTCAAAAGGTGATAATTAGAAATTAAATTTTTCACTTCTTGTTCTTATCGTCAGTTTATTTAACTTCATTTGATGCTTATAGTGTCAGGATTATCTTATGCATCATCATGGTGTAATAGTGATTTTGCTGGTTGTATTGTAGCTTCAGATTACACTTTATCTCTTAATTTATATCCCTAGTGGCCTTTCAAGGACTTTATTGAACTGCTTAGTTGTTTCAAAGTAGTTAAAAGGAGAAACAAAAAAACTGCTGTCTCTTTGTTGCCAGAATATCAGATACTGCATCATTGCTAGTACCTGAATAGAATTTTGCAAAAGTCAGGTTAAAGACAGATCCTAAGCAATTTCAGATGAAAAGTAGCTTCTTAAGTTTAGATAATGGGAAGGAATAAACCTGTGAACACACAGCTATAGTTTAGTAATTAGAGTTATATATTATAAATTCTAAATAGTTGACCATTTGTGTGGGTTAAAGAATGCCAAAGTCTGAAAACAATAAGGCCGTAGTAGTTACTAAAAATATGTGTTCAGATTTGACAATCTGTGGTTGAAAAGCTACCAAGAACTTTGCTATATAATGCAAGTAATCAGAAACAAAAGCAAATACAATGACATAGATTTATTGTTGCTCAAAAGCAAAAGTTAAAAGTGCTGATTGCTGAAGCAAGATGTTTACCCCGTGTTTGAACAGCGGATTCTTAGAAACTAGTGCTTTTTTTATGGACCTCTAGTAATAGGAATGAAATAATTTCTTTTGTTTTTTATTAAATGTTTTTCTTTTTCGGTGTGAATGACTGTTATTGTTCAAAAGAAGTAAGGAGAACAAAGCCTTGCATCTGTCAGTTGCTGTGCTTTTGTTCCATGTGTGGATTTATACTGATTTAATGTAATAGAAGTTAAAATATCAAATTATAGAGTTTACAAGGAAGACACTAGCACCACACACACGCAGTAATGAATCCCTAAGGCATAGTTTTATTCCACACTGTTTAATTAAAGGCTTTTGTTCAAGCTTGATAGCAGCAGTTTCTATTAAGATTTCAAATTGTATGCTGGCCGTCCTTTACTCAAAAGCTTCGCTGAAGAGGTTTGATGCAAGTGCCACTGAAATTAGTGGACGACTTTGTTACCTTAGTAGGCTTTAAATTATATTAAAAGATAAAATTATATTAAATTATGTAAGATGTTTATTATGTGTTATTATTTAAATTATTATAAATTTTATCTGTAGTAAGCTTTATACTGATCTTACTGGAGCAAAATTTAGATCTGAAAAATTAGCAGACTTTCACAGCTCAGTTGGTATGGTGGGGTTTTTGTTTTGACTGCTCCAGAAATGCCAAGATAAGTGATTAAAAGTAAAACTTCATATGGCAATTTCATGAAGTTGTACAGAATAGCGTAGTGTCAATACAGTTCCTATCAAATTGGAACATAAAGCAGTACACTTAGCAAGAATACAAATCTTGATTGCAACCTAGAAAATGGAATGAATCGGCAGTCAAGACGGAACTGCTTTTTTAGTCCTGGTGATAGCCTTGTTAGTTCTAGGTTTTTTTTGCTACTTAATGATGCATATATTTTCTCTATAAATAAAGGGCCTCATCTTTTACAGATTTCACTTCAGTAAACTATAAAGTAAAAAATGTCTTGGTCTGTGTCTTCCACTGAAATGGACTGCTATCTTATGCTGTGTTGATTCCACTTTTAACTGTGGGTGTTTTTGCCTCTGCAGTTTATTCCAATGCCAGTTTTGTATGGTGTATTTCTTTACATGGGAGTGTCTTCGTTAAAAGGCATTCAGGTAAAGTCTGATATTAATGAGCAGTTTGTTTAACACTGATGAAAAGGAAACTGTAACACACTACATTATGTGAGCCACAATAACATTAGTCCATATTGTCTGAATAGCGTGTAGGATAATTTCCTGAGTGTCACGTTGAGGTATTTGTTCTTAGAGTATTGTGCCTTCACTATTCCTTCAGTAGTCTCGCCAAGAATCAAGTATTCTGAAATATTGTGGAATTTTTTATTATTAGTGTGTGTGTGGGAAAAATCCAACAAAATATCCCCCAGTTCCATCTCCTTGAATATTCCGTGTCCTTCAATAGTGTTTTATTTGGAATTAACTTACCTTTCTGGAGTCCTCTAAGAATTTTTATTTTCTTTTGGAGTGACATAAAATAATTAAGGATGATTTTATTTTCCATGCAGTTTTTTGACCGTATAAAACTGTTTGGAATGCCTGCCAAACATCAACCTGACTTGATTTATCTACGTTATGTGCCACTCTGGAAGGTTCATATCTTTACAGTCATTCAGCTCACTTGTCTAGTTCTGTTGTGGGTGATTAAAGCCTCTGCAGCTGCTGTTGTTTTCCCTATGATGGTAAGTTTTCTTTTTAACAAGTTAGTAATTTTACAAGAGTATGTGTATCACCCAGAATCTCTTTAAAAGATGTTTGTTGCTTTAAGAAAGAAAGGAGTGGGAAAGAAACCAAAAACCCCTTTGAAACACAAAGACTTTTCATTTCCTGAAAATAAGCAGTTCAGTTGTGAATAGCTATTGAAAGTGGAAATTATTTAACTTTGTGGTAATATAAAACTTAGCAGTAGAAAAAAGGGCTTCAATTACAGATGGAGTGTACTGAAAGTGTGTGTGAATTTTTGTTCATTTAAATAGTTAAATATAAATTATTTCATTTATGGTCCCCTTAAGGTTCTAGCTTTAGTGTTCATTCGCAAGCTCATGGATTTATGTTTCACCAAAAGAGAGCTTAGTTGGCTTGATGATCTTATGCCAGAAAGTAAAAAGAAGAAAGAAGATGACAAAAAGATAAAAGAGAAAGAAGTAAGTGTGAAACAATCAAACTAAGCATGTTGTAAATTACTAGGCAATAATAAGATGAAAAAGAATTTTAAGTGACCTGAGCATATGACCTTGTATACCAAATATACATTTTGAAATTCTTTACCTATGAGATTTAATTGTAGAGGAACTGTTGCTGACAGTTAAGGAATTAAGTCACTGTTTCAATTATGCTATTATGAACTATGATTCTTATCTGTGATTAAAATTACCAAGCAAAGTGGAAAGAAGCAGTAGTTAGCACAAAAAATGTTGAGTTTTTTTGTCTTTAATCAGATTAGAAGGAGAGAAAATGGAGAGAGAGAAAAAGGAAGGGGACACTGAAGTGGTGGAGTAGGGTTCTGTATCCTGCGTAAATTAATCACAAAACTGTTCACAGTATCAGGGATATGTTGCTCATGAGTGTTTGCGGAGTTGTCATTAAAGGCAGCTGCTAGTTACCAGTAGTATGGTAATACAGCTTGTAAAACTTCTCCATAGAAGTCCAGCCTTGCTGTACATCACCTAGCTGAATTCCTTGCAAAGCTTGTAACACCCTCCTTCCCCATTCTCCCATCTCCCCTTCCTGAATAAAACACTTCCAAGAGAAAAGGTCAGAAGCTTTATCTCCTGCATGCAACTCCAGTACCTACAGGGAAATTCCCCTCACCCCTATGGAATAACTGTCAGCATGCGATACTTTGGTTTCTGCTGCATGACTACTTTTACAAACTTCTTACTTGGAATTTACAGGAAGCAGAGAGAATGCTTTCAGACAATGACAGTGTACACCTTGCATACGGAGAAGCAAGTTTGAATTTTCCTGTAAAAACTCTGAAATACAGGTATAATAAAATGTCGGTCTTTTAAAAGTTTTTATATCACATGGTGTAATTTGCTTTGTATTAAGTTGGTGGTGTATGGGTTGAATTAATTTTTTTCTCCCAAGTTTATAAATAAGCCATGATTAGGAATTATGAAGGTATATCTGATGATGCTACAGTAGTATTTTTATGTTGCATTGTTCTTTAAAACTGCATCTTAATTATAAATTTACATGACCATCTTGAACAGATCAGATGACTCAATTTCGACCAGCTGTACTAAAGGTGAAGAAGCATCCTTGGTCAGTTTTTGTGGAATATTTGTGTGCTGCTGTGCATGAAATACTGAGCATTAAGCAACTAATAGCATCAGTTGAGCCATGTGTTTACCAGCCACTTGGATATTTCAGATGAAGTCTTAAGCGTGTAATTCTTTGGTTTACTTTAGTGAGGGCTAAAGTCAGTAACTTCTATGGTGCAAAAACCCTTTTTAACAGGCACCCATTTTTACTTTAGTAAAAGATCATTTTCTGCAAGTAAAATGTGAGGACAGGTTCTCTTCCAGAAAAGGGAGTGCTGGAATTTCACTGGTGGAAATTCCTTCAGCTTTGGAAGGCATTTTGTCTCTGTGTCTCTCTCCATTGCTGGGGCTTGTATTTAACTGAGTTGTCAAGTATTCTACAACTAACTGTTCTGACACACTCTGAAGATGTGACAGATAAGTAGCTTACCAGTTCTCTTTTCCTCTCTAAGGGTTCCTAGGTTAAAAATTCGCCTTCCTATGAATCTGGGGTAGTATCAGGTCTACCTTGATGTGAATTTGGAACAGGCAGAAATTATTGCTGATGAGTACTACTTGGAGAGCAGGCTTAATCAGACTTGAGCAATTCAAATGAAAATATTAAATGCTAAAGCTTTTAAAAGAAAAACAACAATTGAGTTGCTAATTGCTCTCACGGTAGAACTCATCAGCTGTGTGCATGTGTTTACTGTGTACTCTGCTGCCTTGTATCGTATGGGGATTCCTGAGGAAAAATGGCTTTGAAAGATTTCTGTTTGAAAAACACTTCCAGATAACCTGGGGTAGACTGTGAAGCTTAAGTATGGAACAGGACAGAAAACATACCTACAGGCAACACCTAAGTCCACTGTACATGTAAATGTGTGGAGGACAAAAGTGGAAATAGGTTTTAAAAACTTACCATCTCTGAGGGTAAACTTCTACAGAACTTGGGAGGGGAGTGGTCTGGCAAAAGAACCTTGAAAAATGTCTAGTAAGGCTTTTAGTAGTTTTAAATCTCATCTGAAATACCAGTTTTGAAATTTTATTAACATTTGCTCTTTTGCCCTTGATCATTTCCTGGAAGCCAGTGAAAGTAACTGGTTTATGAAAGCCTTAGCAGTGAGATTAAGTTCATAGTTTCTGAGCATATGAGTTATCTCTCAAATACTCTCAATGTCTTAGTGGTATCTGTGTGAAAAACGTTCAAGATGCTGTGTGATTACAGTAGTGCTAATGAGTTAAATTTTCAATTTTTTGTTGAAATACATTTTTGAGAGATGAACTCAACTTGTGGCTGTGTAAATATTGAGAAAAGGCACAACTGATGTAAATGATGAGTGACAGTAAGTATAATACTGTTGCAAGGAATTGAATACTAACCAGAAAGTATGTTTGTTCTTTAGCATTGATCCCTCAGTTGTAAACATATCAGACGAAATGGCCAAAACTGCACAGTGGAAGGCTCTTTCCATGAGTACTGAGAATGCCAAAGTAACCAGAGCTAACCTGAGGTAGCTATAATTACTCACATGTTTTCTAACTGTGGTCTTGTGTTTAGCAGCTGTACTTGTATTTCTTGAAATGTGTATAAAAAAAATGAGTATACGTGGTTTGTAAATCTGACTTACTGACTTTCTAGTTTAGAGGAACTTGAATTCAAACTTAATTTTTCTTCATTATGAAGTTTATCAATTTCTATAACGAATTATTTTATTAAATGTATTATTGTAAATAGTAATTTTAAAGTTACTCTTTATTTGCTTAATACAAGTGTTTACTGCTCTGATGGGCTTAGGGTTTCTAAATACTAGAGTGTGTATGAGCATGGGATTGGTTTGATCCTCAACATGACAAATTCCACTGGGAATAAAGGTAAGTCCAGCACTATCATTGTTACTTTATGCTGCCTAGGATCTGCTCCATGGTTCTGTGGGTGGGTTGCTTGATTAATTTTCCTCGACTCATTTTTAATACTATAAAAATTACACCTGGCTTAAATACTACCTTCACTAAGCATAAGATATGTTTGAATGAGGTACTGGGCAGATCAGGAGTCTGAGTGCTGGGAACGTACCCTGTGAGCTGACATGCATCTTCTGTGCTGGTCAGGAAGGAGTCTTTTTCTTGGTGAGGTCCCCATCAGACAACCAACTCTGTGTGCCATGAATCATTCTGCTGTTCTGTCCTAGTTTTTCCTGTCTGGCCAAATCTATCAAGGGAAATAAACCATAACCTGAATATGTGGAATATCCCCAACTTCCTGAAGGGCTTGTATTTTATAGGGACTGGTATCTGTGGACTGTTTCATCACAATGCAGCTATTGCTTAGTAGCTTTTATGTAGGAAAGAGGGGAGAATGGGCATGGTTGCCTTGAAACACTAAGCTTATGCAGTCCTGTTGTCTGTGCATCTCTCTTGGCTGATCCCTTTCAGGCAATTCTGTCAGGAAGGCATGTTTCAAAGATGAGAAATTGTCAGAATTTGTATGAAATTATGTCTCAGTGGAGGAGTTTGTGGTGAGAAGGGAGCGTTCATACATAACTGTCCAAGCTGTCTCAGGTACTGAGCTTGCATCATGGAAACAGTAGAAGTGAGTGGCCACTTAGCACTTGCGTACCATCTGACTATCCAGCACGTGTGTTGCTCCAAATTAGGCATGGAAATACGGCTTTGTTTTGGCCAGACAGCAGGTCAGCCAAGGGTGAAGAGGAAAAGCTGAAGAGACTTGTGAGTGCGGGCACCATTTCGAGTGAACCTCTAGCCTGTATTTGTTTCAACGCTTTTAAAATGTTCAATTTCATGTTTAATTGAAACATTTTTAAAACTTGAGTACCACATGAGCAAGACTGTCAGGCAGACAAATAATAGAGGTACTAGATAGATAACAGAGCAAATCTGTCAGTCTACCCTCTTCTTTTAATTGTTTTCTTTCATGCTGAATTCTCAGAAATCTGTTACAGAATTTGTGGATGCTTCCAACTCCCATCTTGTGCTTTCCTGTTTCCTGAGTATGTTAATTTACTATAGAATTATATGCAGCACTAGCAAAACAACCTTCTGACAAGTTTGCAATGTTTTTTAATTTACTAAGATTGAATTCATTATTTCGTCTATTTGTTATGTTTTGCTATTAGACATTTCCCTTTTTTTCCATAACATGCCCCGCTTCAGCTTAGTACAGTAAAAATTCCATCTTGGTAGAAAACTTGCTAAGACTATGACTTGAAAATAAAAACCACTGGTGCCAGAAAGAAGCTCTTTCAAGAGGCAATCTGATATTACATTAATCTAGGAAATGTTAGAAGGCAGGACTTCCTTGAGCCTTAACTTGGTTGCTGTTTATTTGCTACACTTTTTTTGCCTAGTGGGTGCTATCAAGATTTAGAGATGTCATCACTGCTCAGTCCAAAGTAACTACCAGTAAATTATTCATCTCTGTTCTCTTAAGGTTTTTCTGTGTGACAGTCTTCATTTTGTGGTATGGACATTTAGTGCTGTGGTAAAAATGGTTCTGTAGGCAGTGCTATTTTCAGATTTATCAGTTTCAAATACTAATGTGAGCATGTCTCGTAATTCTAGAGTACATGTTGTGTGGGTTGGCATTATTTATTAAAAATCATATATTTAAAAAAAAATACAATTCTTAATTTTTTCTTGGTGTTTCCTGAACTGATCCAGATTGCTTTTTCTTTCTCCCTCAACCATCTGTAATAGTTTACAAACTCTGTAGAGTCTGCACACACTTGTATTTTCCAAGGAGTCCCAGAATTTTTCTCTTTGTATGAATTTTTAATAATTTTTTTTCTTAGAGAGCAACTCTACAGGTGTGTCATCTCTTCTAAAACTCATGCCAAGAGAATCCTTCCTCTTACGCTCTTCCATTTTATTTTCTACTGTCCTGCATCTACCTCTGGACATTCCTTTTTGTCCTTGGGTAAGGCACTGTTCAGTGGGTTGTGTCCCTAAGAGTGTTAGTTGTTCAGGTACCAGACAACCACTTGTCTTTAGGGTCTTGTGCTTTACTTGAATGGACATTTATGCAGGTTTCCAGCTGTCCTCTACCCTTGTTGCAAGTGTGGTTCTCCCTTTTGAAAAGATGGAAATATTTTCCCTGTCTTGTATTATGAACAAAATTGTTTCCCTGCCCAAGAATAAAGCAGTGTTAGTAGTATTGCTTGTTAAGTAATTTTGAGTATTTTTAACTGGACAGTTTTGCAGGTTGCTATGTTGTTGGTTTTTTTTCTTTTTAAAGACCTTTTGCAAAACAGTTTCAAATCAATAATAGTGGGATTGGAAATGGTATTTATGGATGAGAAATTGGCATTTTCTCTCTTTAGGCTTGTACTGTTCCTATGAATAGTATTTAACAATTACTGAAATTTAATAGAATTGCATCATAAAAGTGTCTCTAGGTAAATACTTTCAGTGTTCTTTTTTAAGTATAAAATGTTTGAAAGTGAACCAAACCTTACATTTTCCTCTTTGTTTTCAAACAGCCCTGAAAGACCAGAAAGTGTGAAAATAGAAGTGGAAAAATCACATGTTGTGAAATATGTGGATGCTGAAACATCTTTATAGAACGGAACCAAGAGGAATTGTGTGTATTTGTGTGTGTGTATATATGTATCACTGTAGGATATTATACCATGGAAGTGTGATTTCCAATTTAAGGAGCAACATATATTTAATTCTGCCATTGTTTAGGGCACTGTAGGTGTGCTTGCGTAATGCGAAGATCTTTCCAACAAATAAGAGGAGTGGTAATCACACTTCAGCTATTTATTTTATTGGAAATTTTATTTTAATTTTTAAATAGGAAGACTGTAATGAATGCTTATTATTTTCAATAATCAATATGTGCATAAAAGTTACATCAGCTTTTGCTGATGGTTACTGGTCCACATGGCTTAAAGTTTTGCAATACCTCTGTTTATAATGTGCGCTACAGAAGTTTGTTTTCCATGCAGGCAATTAGTGCTTGTTTTTTGCAGGGTATACTTTTTATTGTGGTTTCGTAGAACAAATATTAATGTGCTGTTGACAAGAACTACTGTGGTTTATGTCTCCACTCCATGCTAGTGTTTTCTGGAATCTATCTCTCCTATTCTACAGAAGTGGCCTAGAGCCCTAAGTCAGATGGTTAGTTAAGCCTTAAAATATATCTAAATACCCTGGTTTCCTGCTTTCACTCTCCCTTTTTCTTTATTTTTTTTTTCCCCCCAATTCTTCCTTGATTTTTCATTATTGTCCAGTAGCAGTATGAGTGCAGTAATTGTAGTTACAGCCCCAAGTCAGTATTTGCCATTCTGGACACTCCATGTTTACACAATATAATTTGAATTTACAGGCAGCGATTTGGTCTCTAGGAAGTTATATATACTTACCACATCAGTACTCTTGAATTCTTTTCTTCCAGTTTTTACCTGCATTTTTTTTCTATCAGCTTTCAGAGTCTGATTTACTCAACTCTAAGAATGAAATACTCTGAGAGTTTCATGTCTTCATCAGATATATTTCTTGGGTTTTAAATTTACTGTGTATTTGATTAAATTAGCTGTAGTTTAATTCTGGAATAGCTTTATGATCAGTATTATTTTATGGATTACTAATTGCTTGTGGTATTTGTGTGTACAGTTCTGATCCTCTCCATTGTAAAGGGCATATATGATAGTACACCAACTTATTTTTAAACATTTTATTTATTTTAATTAGTATAAATTTTATCATGTACAATAAATTGAAGAAATAAATATTCATTTATTAAAGTAAATGGGATTTTTGGGGGGCTCCACTGATAATGATAGTCAGTGTGCATTTATTATACTTAACATTTTCAAGTTCTAGAGTTTAGCACTATAATATTTGAAATAATGAGAATTTTATATATAAATGAAGATCTTGATCACTTACCTGCGCAGTTTCCATCGTTAATACTTTTTGCCTTATGCCTTAGTTGTTTGTTTGCTTTTTTGTTTTTTTTTTTTTTTTTTTTTTTTTTGGTTTTTTTTTTTGTGTGTGTGTGGTTTTTTTTTTTTTTTAATTTATTTTTCATCCCTTTACATTCTGTATTGCCACTAGCCCTTTCTGGATGTATTGCAATGGCTTTAATTAGAATCTGTGCTCATTTAAAATTAGAAGATGCTGTTTGCTTAATTTGGCTTTTGGAAAAATTGGGAGTTCTATCATGGACCAATTTAGGTGGTCCAGCAAAAGGAGATGATTCTGGAGGAGGGCAGACTTTATCTGAAAATACCACTTGAGGTGGAATTTTGGTACGCTTCAGCCAAGTGTCACCTCAAGAGAAGGTAAGTGTATATTACAAAAATAAAGCAATCAGTGGGAATAAATAGAAACATTTTAAAATAGCATTTACATTACATGAACTGTTACTGTTCCCTTTAAATGTAACAATTTTCTTCCCCCCCCCCCCCCGTCCTTTTTTCATTTGACTGAATTCCAAGAAGACAGTTTAAAGAAAGGAAATCATAGTGTACAGCAATATGAATAATGGTATCCAAACTGTCATAACAAAGGCTCAGGTCAGTGGCAGAGGAAGTGAGGTCTGCATTAGCAGTTTGACCAATACTGTGTAATGATCGGTGTTCTTAGATAATAGTGTAGCTTGTGCCTTAGTTTGAGTTTGTGCTCTTTTAGAAAATAACCCATGTTCTCCCTCCAATCAGACTGAGATACAGTGAAACTACAGCAGATGGTTTCCCAAAACTTTTTACATTATTTAAAAAAGTAAAAAGCACATATCTGCATGTTAGTTGTTGACTACTAAGTAGCTCTTGCTGAATCAAAGAGGGAAGATATTTTGAGTATTTTAGGTAGCATCATCCACAACACATTACTTTTGTGCTAGTCCTCCCAGTACTATTTTACACCTAATGTTCACAGTCTCACAACAGTTTCCAAAGACACAGAAAATTACTATAAGCCTCCTGAATATCTAACTCTTTAATGCTGGAAATCAGGGTTTTGTGCTGCTGCACACCTTGTGTCTGGCTTCTACTTTGGGAGGGTTAAGTTTAGGTCAATATTACAGGAAGTGAATATATTTCTAGTAAAGTAGAAAGGAAACAAAACCAAAGGCCCACAAGTCTAATCACAGTATTTATTTAATTGTGTAAATATTTTAATCAGTGCCAGAAAGACCATAACTTGGCAAAACAGTTTACAATAATCTATCTTTAGTTCCAGTGTTCCTGGGCAGTAGTAGCATGTTACACTTGCACTTTTCCCCCATATGAACAGGAGAAGATCTGGTATTAAGTGCGTAAATCCCTATCCATGGTTAAGTGATTCGCTGCTCATTTTACACCTTCTCTGCTTTAAAATGACACATGGTATTAAAATAAAATGGCTAAGGATGTAGTTTGTATTTAGATATGTTTTGCCTTAATGGATGCAAAAGAGCAGTGATAATTGCTGTGCATTGATTTTTTTTTCAAATGGCTTAAGCCCTGTAAAAACTACGCCAATGTATTTCCATTCCAGCAGTCAGAGGAAAATAAACAACCCTGCACTTTTTTTAGATGCCTTGGTTTCCTGGAATGGAGCTTAGTGCTACTGTGTACCTGGCTGCAGAGCCACCTCAGGAAGTCCCTCTTTTTTTTCTCCCCCCCTCCCCTCCCTTTTTCTTTTCTCTTTTTTTCTTTTCTTTTTTTTTTCTAATTTATTTAAAAATATGAATGTTTACATGAAGTGTAGGTCTTAATTTTGACCACTCCATTTAAATTATCACCTAAAATGTATCACTTAAAATGCAGTTGCATGTTTAAATTATATTCTAGACAACTCATTCTTACTGTTCTCCTATGTATTACAGTGACATGTTTCTCATTCTGTTTACATATGCCCAAGTTAATGACAATTTCTTCCTAGATTAATTTTGCAGTTATAACGTAATATTTTTACAGTTGTTCTGTGAAATGTTCCAAATTGCCAAGGTTGTCATCATAAAACCTTTTAGGGTAGAATTTGGTGCCCTAATGGTGTTTTTTTCCAACCAAGTATCTTGGCCATTTTTTCCACATGTAATTAAAGTTCTCCCATAAGTTATCATTTGCTTCATTCACTTTCATCTCTGTCTTCATATGGTAACTTCCTAAAGGCAGGTTCAACAGGCTGTAAAATATATCTGTAACAAATAGTTGTCACATCACAGAGCCTGCACCATTCTGAAGGGTTTGGTCTTGTACATATGTTCTGTAAATCATAATGTAAATGGTTCATGACTTTCAGTTCATAAATTTAGTCTGTCAGATGAACACCACAGTGAGCTTAGTTTTCTTTTTGCTTTCTTATGATTAGTAATGTTTTAATTACTCATCTAGGACAGAATTATCAAGTACAGTACAAATGTGTGAAATATTTTCTTTATACCAACAGTAATTTATTTTCTAGCAAATTTTAAGGCTATAGAGGCACACAGCTTTGAGTCAGCATAAATGTAGTGCTATAAATAAAGCAAATTGCTCAGTATGTTTAAGTCGATTTTATTTTATAATGTTTTTAGTGAAAACGTCTAGAACTTTGTAGTTGGCATTGAAGTTAACCTAAAGACATTTTCGTATTGAATTTAGTATCTGTTGACATTTATTTGGAATAATGAATAAGTTTGAAAATTGATACTTTTCTAAATTATTTTATTGGAAAGACACATCATTTATAGTATTTTCTTTTCTATTGTTGCTGATGCTCCTGTGCAAAAGTGTCTTCCAGGTTCGGCTTCTGCAGCTGAACTGAGGTTTTGATTTTAATACTCTTTTATTTGAAATGTGATTACATACTGTACGGTTTGAATTTTTTACAACTGCTTTTCTAATTACAGTGACGTTTTCTTACTTTATAACCAAATCCAAAGCAAATGAAAACATTATTCCAACTGTAGAATCAACATTCAGTTTATACAGAAAACACAACTCTCAGACTTGTCTTTAATGTGAAAGATTGAGCCTTTGTGTTGTTTTAATTACTGCTAGAATAAAATTATCTTTTGTAACATTTCAGAAAGTTGGTAAAAGCAATAAAAAAACCCTCCTGGACTCTATTCGGGCCGTTTGTGTTTTTATTGCCCGGGATCTGATCCCTCCGGGCGGGCTGGGCCGGGGCGCCCCCGTGCCCATGGCAACGGCGCCGGGCGGAAGAGGTGGCTGGGATGCCCCGGCACTGCGGAGCACGGCGGCTCGCCATAGGCCGGCGGGCCGGCTCGCTGCAAGAAGAGGGGAGGCGATTGGCCGCGGGGCCTCGGCCGGGCGGAGGCAGCGTTGCCGTCGCCGTGAGTGGGCGGGGCCGGGTGGAGCGCGCGGCGCGCTGAGGGCCCGCGGGGGGGGAACGGGAGGGGAGGGGAAGGGAAGGCAATATCCCCAATATCCCCAATGTCCGCACCCCTGTCCCGGTCCACTTGGTGACGTCTTCCCCAGCCTTGCACCTTTACCAGCTCTGAGCCTCCAGGAGGCATTGATTCTGGCAGGCGCCGTGTCGTAGCGGTGTAATTCCCCGTGAAGGTCTGCCCGGTAGCAAGGGCGGAGAGGATGAACTTCACAGAGCTTCATGTTATTCTTGAGTTGATACTGAGCTGCTCACTAGACCTCAGAAATCCTGGTGTTTTTTCTTGGTTTTTTTTTTTTTGTTTTTTTGTTCCCTTCCCCCTTCCCCCTGTGAACTGCTGATTAACAGGGTGGATTTAGGCAGACTCTACAGAAGAAAGTTATTCTGTGGAAAATAGCCCAGAGACTGGCATTGCGTGGGGTCAGGAATCTGAGAACAGGCCTGGCCATTTATGGCCCCAGAGGAAAGGAGGTGGTGCAGAGGGAAAACAAAAAAAAAAACCAACCAAACCCAAAACAGCAGAAGCTTGAATATTTTTATTTGTTAGGAAAGCAGGAACCTTACATTGGACTCTAGTTAATCTTCAGAGAATCCCCAAAGGAGTTGCAAAATAAAATTTCTGATAAATATATATGCATGTGAAAGGTGTCATGTATAGCAAACACACAGATTTCCACATTGATTCAGTCAATAAAATGAAAGAAATACTCTCCAAACATTGTGCGGGTTCTTCAGTACCATTTCCTAGACCCAGGCTGTGACTGGTGGGGATCTATTTGTCTGACTGCTGTGTTCTCTGAGAACAAGAGGTGAAGCCATCCAGAGTTCCCTTTGTTTCCGTCAGACTAGAGAGGAAAAGTACCTTTCGGGAACTCTTCATCACCTTTGATGCTTCCTTTGCCATCATTTTGACCATATTTGGAATCAATTTCTATTTTGACAGTAAAATATTGATAATTGCTCTTTTAAGGACTGAATTTTCGTCTGACCTTCATCTGACCCAGTTTGTGGTATTAGATACATTCCTGTCTAGCAACAGCATCAAAAGTCTTACTAAAGCCAAGATATAACATATCTACTGTTTCTTTATCCACCTTAAGCCAATTATCTTGTGTATGATTAGGTAGTGAAACTCAGCCACTGGAGTGATTAAGGAAGGAGTTCAAGGGTAAATCGAGCAACTAGTTGGCTTACAAACTGTCCATATCCAATCGTTATTGCTAATAAAGATTGTAAAGAATGTGAGATGTCTTCTTTTTGAAGAGAACATTACACTGTAGTTGTTGTTGGTAGATTTATCCTCCAACGTGTCTTTGTGGTTTTGTTTATTTTGGGGCTTGTTTTCACCTTCTGAAACTTATGTGTTTAAGTCATCTGAGATGGATACTGGATTGGGCCACAGATCAAGTCTGGGATAATTCCTTTGTCTCCTGTTTCTCATCATGTGGATTCTTTCATTTCTGACAGGGTTCTTGGAGCATTTCTTGTCCTATCCTGCATTCCAGTGCTATCAGAATGCATCTCTCTTCGTATGTAATTAAATGAACATAACTAATTAGATGTAATTATCTCCAGTTAAAATGAATTAATTAATATTGCTCTCATTGTTTTAAATAGAATGAAATAAGACCGTAAAGACATTTTCCTTTTAATGTTCTTTTAAAGAGTTGTCTGATCCCATTTTTTTTCTGGCACAACCTAAGTGAGTGTTGTATGGTTTGTTTCTTACACATTACTCATGGCTGGCTTAATAACGGGGATAGTTATGGGGATAGTGAATAGCCTGACTTCATGGAAATTTCTGCTGGCATGAGTAAAGAAGAAACAGAGGAGTGAGAACTTATCCAGTGACTTCAGGAAAGTCAAGTAACTGTGAGAATAGTTAAGGAATATTTAATGTCTGTTTTCTCTCAGGTTTTTGGCTGACAGAAGGAAAAGAGGGAGTTATTTCCTTTTGTCTACCCCTCACTTAGGGTGTGGTGCTAATATACCTACCTGATTTAATGAGTGGCTACTGAGGAAAGGGGCTTTCTGCCCTTCTCCCTCGATTTACACCTGTGCATTCCTGCCCAGTCAGCAGAGATACTCATCAGGCTACTGTAACTGTGAATTAAAATGGTAGAAGAGTTACTAAAAGGGAGGCATATTGTTTCCTTTCTCTAAACTGGCTCAGGTTGGGTCAGATCAGCTGAAGAAGAGGGCGGTGGCTGAGGCTGGGAAGGGGAGGGAAAGAGGAAAGGTATTTTCACCAACAGCTGGCTGTTAATGAATTGGTTTAATCTCTGTAGTAAAGCTGAAGGGCACAGCACTTTAAGCTACATGGATAAACGCTTCTCCTTTCTGCATGTGGTCCCTGCCCTTGTACAGCAGAAGTACTTGGGGACAATCTGCAAGGTAATAGGGGTTAAAGTAGGAGAGTTTATTCGTAACCTGAATCAGCTTTCCCAGTCCTGTGAACTGCATCTGTGGTGATGCTGTGCTGACAGACCACAGAGGTAAACGCGAGGGTGAGTCCTCAGGGCTAGGTGAGGGCTGTATCCTTGAATGAGCAGCATCCCTTCCTTTTCAGGCAGTAGTGCAGGGAATTTGGCTTGATGTTTGTCAGGTTCAGTTTTGTATAGAATCATAGAATTAACTGGGTTGGAAGAGGCCTCCGAGATCATCAAGTCCAACTCTTGATCCAACCCCACTGTGATTAGTAGATCGTGGCAGTCAATCCCACATCCAGCCTCATATTAAAAGCTGTTTGTGGTTAAGAGGTTTAACCCAAGGATTACTTTCTTTCGTGGGATGCTGAAAATTTTAAAGATTTAACTCTGTTTGCTCATGGACAAGTTGTTTGTGTGTGGTTTTGTTTGGTAGTTCTTTAACTGGTTGAAATCTGTTCTTTGTGCACACATACTCATGATCAAGTTGACAAAGTTGTGAATTTCACAGTTTTTCCTACTGTACAAATGTGAGGTGCTTATTGCACCGTGTCATGCCTCAGTAATGTCCCAAATAGACTGGTGTACTGGGGAGATGATACAAGAATATCACTAAAACAATACATGGAAATTCTTACTCCTGAGGACTCTTAACTATGCTTAGCAGTGTATGTGGCTTTTAATGCTCTTGAAGCAGAGGAAATAAATGCTTTGAGCTAGCTGCATTTGGTTTAATCTCAACTCAAGAATTTTGTCTACTGACTGTTAGAACAGATCCTGTTTATATTCATTGCCTGGTAATAACTGGTGCCACAGAATTGTTCTGAGGTGTTTTTTAATAGCTTTTTTGAGTAGATGCATGGGAGAGAGATGCTCCTTGTGGATTCAGAGCAGTCATTTTCTGTGTGGGGACTAGTGGTAGGATAAAGGCTTGTTCAGAAGATTAGAAATGAATGAACTGCGCTTACAGGCTGCTTCCCAGAGTGATTTAATACAGTGCATGAGTTCATACTGTCAACAGTTGCAGTTTGAGTAGTTCTGTGATGCAAAATTGTATAGTTGGAAAAAGTATGTTCATATGGGAAGGAGCAGCTTCTGGTAGTTTACAATGCTTTTGTTTCCTGACTGGTTTTCTTCTTCTTCTTTGCCTTTGTGAGGAAGAGGAATAAAAATCAGTAGCAGAAGAATTCTACACTGCAGGAGGCTGTCATGTTTCATATGGAAAAAAGTATTAAAGAGACACCAAAGGCAACATCCAAACAGTCAATATTTCCAAAGACGACATCCAAACAGTCCATATTTAGCGAAGAGTAAAATGGGTAGAGAGGATGAGACAGTGGTATTATGTCCTCGTTTTCTAAATTGGAAGTGCTCTACCAATGTTAAAGCTGTATGCAATTCTCTAGGATAATTTTACAGATCCAGTCTCTTCCTGACCATCCTTTTTTTTAATTCTCTCAGAAAAGGATCTGCATCAATGTAATTACTTTTGTGTCAGCAAGAGATTCCTCTTGAATATCCTCTTTCTGTCTCTTTCTAGGGCTTTATAAGATTTTCAGTGAACAAATGTATGCTGTGCCAGCGACTAGCTGAGGGCTTTTGTGGGAAGTCACACTTACGGACTGTATGCTTGACTGCGGGAATTTAAGATGCGGTAACGGCCAATAGAGCTCTGCTCGTCTGTGGAAATAAGCTATGTGTCCCACTGCAGGGAATGCGGACACTATTGGTATAAGGCATTCAGCTGAGATTCAGAAGACCTAGTTCTAAACTACTGATAATTTCTGTTATTCTTTGGCAGGCTAATTGTAGATTCATGGAATGGTTTGGGTTGGAAGGGACCTTAAGATCACCTAGTTCCAAGTCTTCATGTCGGTAGACTTGGTTGCTCACAGCCCCGTCCAACCTGGCCTTGAACACTTCCAGAGATGAGACATCCACAACTTCTTTGGGCAACCTGTTCCCGTGTCTCACCACCCTCACAGTAAAGAATTTCTTCCTATTCTCTTTCAGTTTAAAGCTATCACCCTTTGTCTTATCATTACACCCCCTCGTAAAAAGTCCCTCTCTCCTGCTCTCTTGAACTTTAGGTGCTGAAAGGCTCCTTCAATGTCTCAAGCCTTCTCACCTCCAGGCTGAACAACTCCAACTCCCTCAGCCTGTCTTCACAGGAGAAGTGCTCCAACCCTCTGATATAAGAGCCCGGGTTTGAGCTACAAGCTCATTGAAGGGGTTTTACTTTAAAAATATACAAGGCTCCAAAAATCCACTTGCTGGTTCTATTAAAAGGGCCTTCAGTTCTCTTAATACCTTGAGAGAGCGCATGGGAGAAGGCACTGCACACGTTTCTCAGGAGGTCAGACTTTTAATGGCAAACTTTAGACAATAAGGGAACTTGGCAAAAATTTAAAGGGCAACATTCAACCAAAATAGAGCATTCTACAAAGCCTTGACTTGGCACACGCACACTCATACAACTTAGCAAAATCCAACCCATCTGGCTTTCAGGTCATCTCCTTTCTTGATGCTTGAGTAAGAAAAGAAGTAAAAAAGGAGAGAAGAAGAGGGAGAATTATAGCCACTACCCCATATCCAGCATAGATCCAGCTACCAGTAGTCCAGGACATGGCAGGGCTGCAGTCATGTGATGGCCACATGGTGTTGGTTTTATCTGCTCAGGCCCCCTGTGGCCACCCCTGGTGGGCGGGACTTCTGGTGTGCCAGCCATCCTGGGGCTGTGTTAGCGGTTCCAGGGAGTCTGGCATTGAGCAGTGCTCCAGGGCTGCCCAAGGAGGCTCGAAGGGACTGGGGTGTGGAACGGGACACCAGTTCACCTTTGTGAAATTTGACCTGTCCCTCCCACCCCTTCCCACCATGTTTGAGTTGGTCTGAGCCAATAATAATATAGTAATCCAGTGTCTCACACTCTGATCATCATCACAGCCCCCCTCTGCACTCACTCCAACTGGCCCATGTTGTTCTTCTGCTGGGAGCGCCAGTGCTGGATGCAGTACCCCAGGTGGGGTTTCCTGGGAGCGGAGTAGAGGGGGAGAATCACCTCTCTCGACTTGCTGTATGCATCTCATTTATTTGTCAGATACCTTCTTTTTCTACCCTTTGTTCAACTTATTTGGATGATAAAACTGTTATATTCTCTTGTTGTCTGGACAACAGTTTGTTTTTGACAACCTCGACGTTAGCCTGTAAGCACTGCTGCAACATAAATAGCCAATCCATGGTGAGAAATAATGGTAATAAGATAAAAGAAGAGGAAAAATCCTAATAAAAATACATGCAATAAAGACAGCCAGTAATATCTACCCAGGTATTAATATGTGGAATTCTAAAGGATATCCTGATATAATGCCTAAGGTTTCATGCTGAGAAAATGGTAGAGCTGGCTTTTTTTTTCTTAAAGTTCTATCTGTTGGTTCTGTAAGTAAACGTGTTTCTTTTGCTGCAATGATATAATTCTTTTTACCTACTTTATTTTTATGGAAATGAGTTTTTAGCCACATAATTATAATAGTGATACACAGTGCCTGATCAGGACAAAAAGTTGAGGAGCACAGAAAAAGCAACAGACAGAAAACCTCATGGGATCTCTATGAGGTATAGTATCTGATGTTTTACTTTGAACTTCAGCACGACTCGTGTGGAATTTGCACTGGCTGCCAAAGCAGAATGCTTTAATTTGAAATGCAATATAAACATGACGACTGTTACTCTGGTCACAAAGTTTATTTACACCTTTGTTGATTTAAGGCATTCTGGAGAAGTTGTAAATTCACAAAATGGGGACACTAGGCAACACCAGAAAACTTTATTTTCTGCCAGTAGCATTGTTGCTTGTTGACCTTCTTTACTCTTATGGAAATACTTCTTTGTAACTCCTAGCACATGTATTTATGCTATTGTGTTTTTTCCTAGGGATTATTCCGACCTGAAAAGACTTCAGTCTCTCTTGAATGTTCAGTCAAGGAACCAACATGTGTTTTTCAATAACTGCTATTAAACATGCTTTAGAATTATAATTAGTAGCAATTATGGTTTGTGGCATATACTTAGAATATTGTGTTCTCTTATGATTAATTCCCCCCCTCCCAACCTTAGACCTACTGTGTGGGACAAATCCCATTTAGAATGGGTAAAAGAATTAAACTGCTCCTCTTCCCATCTTACTGTGCCATATTTTTTTTTATTTTAATGGGAAAAAATTGCTTTGTTTTATATCTGGGGCAGGTTTTATGCAGCTATTGTTGCATATAGTCAAGTGGTCTTAACAGATTTGTTCTCCTCCATGCCCTTCCACAATGTCACAAGAAGGTAGGCTTAGAGATGTGTGAGTTACAACAAAGGGGAGAGTGTTAAAGAATATAAAATAAGATCAGCATTTTAACCATAAACAGTTTGTCTTTGGAGAATAACACTTCAGCTAAAAATACTCAGGGCATAAATATCAATGCATGAAACTTACAGGACACAGTAGAGTCTCCTTCACCTCAACTCACTCAGTGAAGCTTGTATTTGCCATTTGAAGCAAAAAAAATCAACATGTGATTCTTCGGGTGTGAGTCTTCGGAATGCCAGAACATTTTCTCCCTCTCTATTCTGTAAAAGGATATGACAAAATAACTTAGGGATTCATCCATGTGAGGTAGGAGTTGTGCACTTTCTAACTGGTTAGAGGCCTGGAATTGCTTCTGTGCCAAAAGCTGAGACATGTGAATTCTGCTACCTAAAAAAATATGTGAAGGCTGTGCAATTGTAGAATTTGGACAGGTAAGGAGCATAGATAATAAGCGTGTGTTGCATATTTTGTTGACTTTTGCTATTATCAATTTTAAAAGACACCATTCTTCACATTTTGTTTATCTCTATGTACTTGTTTTCCAGTATAGCTCTGCATCAGTTTTCTACCACCTCAGTTTTGTTTCACAGGGGTTGTGCGTATTTTGTAATGGGAAATTATAGGTCAGAAGTTCAAGTCAGAACTTGAGAAAAGGTACTTTTGCTTGATAATATTCTCATAAAACTTAAATGCAGTGTTTGCTTAATGACTACTATCCCTTTCCTCCTTAGCTTCCAGCTATATATTTTGGAAATGTTCAAACCATGTGACAAGAGCTTGTCAAAAAGTGAAACGCAGTGGACAAAAATCCAGTGGTCAGTGGTAAGAATCAACAGAAGCTTGAAACATTTAGGTAAAAATAAAAAAACCGAATGTGATGGCACTGTTGTTTCTCCAGGTATCTTTATATTCTTGTATCTAGAGCTTGTTGAGGTCTTGAAGGCATTTATATTTGTACTTATGTCTGTACTTAAATACTTTGATATTAACCCAGTATTTGAGATACAAATCATGTATTTTTAACTTTCTAAACCTAACTGTGAGTGTTTCTGCCTTTATAATTTTCAAACACTCCCACTCAACAGAGTATAGTGTTGGGAGTTAATATACTAATTTTAAATAGTGATCATTTCTTTATTTGGAAAACTTATACCATTATAATACTCACAAAGTATGCATGAGAAAGACTGTTCTTCCATACTGTTAATGTCTGGCTATCTGAAATTGTGCTATTCCGTGGTAACTGCTGATATGATATTTCTTAATTTTTCTTGCTAATGTTATGTTTTGGCAATCTAAAATTATCTTGTGGCAAGTTAATTTGCAATTCAGCATTTTCTTTTTTTTTTTTTTTTAATCTCATTAGTGTGACCTACAAGAATGAGAGAAATTTTAGCAAACATCCCAAACGTAGGCTATTTCAAGATATCTTTATGGCTTTAGTCAAGAACAGACTCACCCACAGGTCAGTATATCGAACACATTCATATCCAAGGAGGTCCACTCTTGCTTGCCTTAAGCGAAGAATGAAGATGCATGGATAATATTTCATGCTGTTTCAACAATGTGTATGGCATATATGTTTCAATAATACAATTCTGTGTGGAAACCACCCGCTGCACATCTCTTCATAATCTCAGTTTTAAACAACTGCTTCTGTATTGGCTTTGGGGAGCAAATGCTCAGGTTAGTGGGACAGAATAACGAAGGACTGAGTATATGATGAAACTTGGATGACCAAAATTCTAACAATTGCTATGTTTCCTTGATCATTTATCCATATCTAGTATCTGTAATCTACGATTTGCTTTCCTAATTTATTTTACCGGTTTTATTTGGATTTTATGAACTGCTACCTTTATTGGCAGGCCAGTGGTTTTCATAAAATTCAGATGAGTTTGTGCCATTTGTTCATATTTATTTGTACTTGTGTGTATTATAGGATTAGAAGGGGAAATCCCTTTCTAATGCTACTCTCATTTAAGTGAGGAAAAAGTGCAAGACCTTAGTTGTGGCAGATAAAGGTATTTTCTGGAAAAAAAATGCATTTTTCAGGATTTCTTTTACTACACTGCACTGTGTTGTATTTTTGCTTTTTAAAGCCCAAACAAAAACCTTAAATGGTACAGAAGCTTAAAGGAGGAATCCTAGAGCACTTGAAAGTATTAATGTGTAACTGCTGGAATTTATAGAAGAACCTAAAAAAATCGCATAGCTTGCTTAGACCTTTATTCAAAATGAGCTGGGGAACTAGGGATCTCATCGTTGATTGTGTTACTGCCAGTGAATTTAGAACAGATCATTTAAGTGATTTATAAATCTAGTGCCTCTTTTTTGCACCTGAACTCAGTACGCACCAGTGGGAGGTCAGTGTCTCAGCTTCATTTACCAAATATTCTAAGAATAGCTTACACTGTGAATTCCCAAGTTCTGTTTTTACATTGTGGCACGCTTGGCTTATATTTTGGTTTTCTTTGGCGATTCTTGTTAATAACAAGATATAGCAAAATGAGCCTCTTGTATTAAAAATGAAAGCACCCAGGTAAGATTAATGAAACGAGCACATATTAGTAGGTATGCAAAACCCGTATGTCTTCTCTTTGGAACTACTGCCACTTCTTTGTGTCAGAGCCATAGACGGTCACCTTGCTTTGCATTACATGCTTTGGCTGGCATCACAATGTTGTTTGGGTGCAAGAAAAAAATCGCCCCTCCTCACTGGCATCGCTGTGTGTGCAGAAGTCCTGGTTGCAGGTGGTTCTGTTGATGAGAAGGCTGTGATCAGCTTAGTGTAAGTAGTTTGGATAAAGTGGGTAACTAAGGTTGAAAAAATCCTGCTGGCGTAAGCTGGATATACACTGGTATATCTAGTAGTGTGTATTGTAAACATAACCATAGTAGAAGAGGCTCTCAAATGTTACCCAGGCTTGGAGAATGACTGTGCACCATGGCAATATCTTCAGGTCACTTTAAAACCTGAACTGCAGATTTTGCACACAGTTATATGGTTGCTGGTTTTTTCTCCACCGAAGTTTTGTGCTGTTCTGCAGATGCCAATTACGGAATCATAATGAAAAAGAGTATTTCTTGGGGCAGAATATTGGCAGAGGGGCTGAGATTTTGTTAGCACTTATTTGTAAAACATTTATTTTTATCAAAGTATTTTTAACTGTTGGCATCATTCCCAACTGCAAATGATAAAATAGGAAGAGAACTGACATGTCCCATAAACTTCTGTTTCTTGGAAACTTATCCAAACAGATTCTATCCTCTCAATTAAAACAACAACAAAACCACGCAGCAAAGATGCCTAATTTTAGGTTTATTTTAAATAGAAAAATGGGGTTATATACCTTCAACAGACAATGGAAACTGTGATTCTGTTACCGGTATTTTATGCAGGATTACTGCCCCTGGGTGCTTTGTGCAAATCTGCAAATTTGATTGTGTTTGCTGCCAAGCCTTGTGCTGGAGAATTGTGTGGAGGAATATAAAGAAGGAAGTTCTATGTGGAAATACAATCCTACGTCAAGAACATTTGAACTATAACTATTTTTAGTTCTACAGCACCCATATTTTTATATATGTGTGTTTTGTGCACTGAAGTTTGCTGTGTGGTTTCTCTCTTATTTTTGCCCTTTTGGGCCTTGATCCAAACACTTAAAAGTGCCCTTATATCAAAGCACACTAAATTAGTTCTTAGAGATAAGCATGTACTTTCCTGCATCACTTCAGTGATAATAAGTGATGGTTGGCAATGCTCATATAATGAAATGAATTTATTTATAGCTGCTACTAGGTCTGAATATAAGCAGTCCTAGAAGTTCTATAGTATAGTATGTTTAACAGTTGTTGTAGCTCACTAATCTTCTAGTCAAATGATTCCTGAGTCAAACTGTTTTATTTGTTTAAACACTATTTTATTGCACTTGGTTTATGTTTTGAACATTTCCTTTACAGGGAATGGGTTATTCAAGCTCCATCCATCCATTTTCTTAGAGTACTGATCTGCCCGAGATTATTAATAAGGGATCCATGCTATCAGGTCAGTATATATTAAAATCTTGTTTCTTGCTTGGATAAGAGAATGCATATAAGCATCGTGCATATAAGCTGTGTTGGTGCTTGTGTATAAAGACATTTGTTCCTATGAATGCATACTTACTATATGTATGTGCCTATATTTCTGTATGTGAAGATGTGATTTGCAAACAAACCCATTCCAAGAGTGATTTTGCACTGTTACTGCATAATTTGCTCATTTTCTGGCGTTTCTTACGTAGCGACTGTTGTTGCTAACCCTAACAAACAAACTGTAAACCTCCATAACAGATGGATGGGTCATTCCACTGAGCCCTAGGCTCTGTACTTGACTTTATCATATAAATATGTAAGGTTCCCATAACCTAGTAAGTGAAAAAAACTGAGAGCCACAGTTTTGGAACCTTTAAAATTTCACTTGTGTGTTTTTATCTACTTACTTAAAGTAATTCTTAACTCTGAAAGTGCTAAGCATTTCAAGCATCCATTGACTTTGACCACTGGAGTCAGGGTTTCTCCACAAACAAACGAAGTTTGTTTCCAGGGCAAACAAAGCATTTATGTTCTAGTAGTCTCTTTTTCTAGTATTTTCCATATTTTGACTAATTTTTAATTTTTTTTTCATCTTTCTGTAGGAGATGCTCCACAGCTTGGGTGGAATTCAAAATCTAGCTCGGGTAGAATTCCTCATAGTACCCTTGCCCATTATGTTGCATGTCAGTTTATTATGTTTGGAATGAAATACACTGCAAAAAGCAGTGTACATATATTCCTGGTTTATGGAGCGAAGAGAATCCATTACTCTGTTTGCACATAAGCAGCTGGTGTGGTCTTTTTCACTAGTGTACAAAAGTGTACAAAGCAACTGTCCTTACATACTATTGCATTACAGAACGTTTTTTCATGAAACAGATGCACCACCTGCAGGCTATTTCTGTGCATAACATTCTGGGTTTATGAGGTCTTAAAACTTTTTTTTTGATTGTATACTTTATTTTTTGTCTCTACTTGTAGTATATGGAAACAGCAGCAAAGTCTGAATTATGGAGAGGAGCAGCATGATGTAGACAAGTTGGTCAACATGACATGTAAGTGTTATAGCTGGTAACAGACATGATAAGGCTGCTTACAACTTTTTGTGTGAGGCTTAAAATGTTTAGAATACTGGAGGTGGTCATTAAGATATTACTAGAATCATTGTAGGCATCAGCATGCAAATAAAACCTGAAATTCCTGTGGAAAAATACATCTTGCTTTTCTACATTTAAATATTTAAGAAATTATTACCTCTTTATGCATTGAAATGACAGAGTAAAATGAGCTAGTCACGGTTCAAAGAATTTATGCAGTGTTTTGCTTTATTATCTAACTAGTACAATGAAAATATTAAGTGATAAAGATTCAATTTATATAACTCCTTTTGTTCCACAGACATTTTCCAAAAGCTTGCTGCTGTTAAAAATCAGAGAGAATGGGTTATAGCAAGTGGAGCACATAAAGTAAGTGCTTTATAAAGTTGCTAGTTATATGCAATTAGCTACTTAATGACTTATGCTTTTCAGATTTGACTTAGGTGTGACTAAATTCCTTACCTTGTCAAGCTTGTAAAGTAAGATAATCTCTGTGTTTTAGAGATGTATTAATAATATAATAAAAATAATTTCTTCTATGTAAATTGATTGGTCTGATACATGGTTATTAGTTGTTTGAGATAAATAGATTTTAAATGTTTTGATTAAACTCTTTAATATAAAAATTAGTACTCATGTTTACACTGTCCTGAGTTACATGTTACTATTATACAAATAGTTTTACATAATTTAAAAATATATTTTAAAGATATTTTTTATATAAATTTCTGCTATGATTTTTCACTTGTAAGGTATTCTAAAAAGAATAGTGTCAAGGTAGACAGTGACAACCCAGGCATAATGCTACACATTACCATTAGTCTAAGGTTCTGTATTTAACCATTGCTGATTTGTGGCTAAACTGAGAAACAGGAGAGATCGAAATAATTTTAACTGGAGTTCCATGATTTTATCATGCTGCAGAAAAACAGAGGCAATTGTGATCAGATAATATCAGATAACCTATTTTTAGAGAATCTATGAAGTTTACTTAGATATAAATCATGAACAGAAATATGTGCAGGGCCTTAAATTACTGTGCTGTTTAAATACAAGCTGAATATTAACGGTTTGCTTCAGGAGGCCTGATTTAGAGTTCTGAAGTGTCTTACACAGAAACTAATTTTTACAATAAGCTGGACAGATGCTTCAGCAGTCAAAAGAGATGCTAATTCCTTTTTGAGAAGAAATGTCCTTGCTTGTCCTAAAACTAGGTGTATTCTAAGATTTTAAATGTATATTTAAGAGTACTTTGAAAATACCTAAGACTTCTAACTTGTGAAAGGATTTGGTATCTTAATTTTTGTTTTTCAATAAATATTTCTGTATGTGTTTGAGTTGTAGAAGAAAATATTATACATTATGTTTACTTACCTTGTTTCATGTTTTATTTTCCAGACCTTAGTAAATCTGTTATCTGCCCGAGACAGTAATGTCCTTTTGGGTGCCCTCCTTGCTCTGACTAGCCTGGCAGAAAGGTACGTTCAACTTCAGGTTGACACAATATTGAAACTGCCATTTATGCAAAAGGCTTTTCTTTTTTCCTAAAATGAGTCTTTGTGGAGATCTATGAAATGTTCTTAATTTTCTACTGAAGCATTAGAAACTAAGTGGAAGCTTTGATCCTCACAGTAGACTTCTTGCTCATGTGGAGAACTCTGCATGACTGGAGTCATAGGATCTCTCTTTGAGATCCTACGCAGTATTCTGGAATTCCTACTGATTTCCTGCATATAAAACTCTTTTGTTCTGAGGTTAGTCTAATAGTGCCTCACAATAATCAGGTATAATATCTTTCCGTGTAGTAAATAATAAAATCATACACTCAAATCCATGTATGTGTACCCTCCTTTCATGAATTAGTGTTTAAATAAAGATAACACTTTTATCCTGATGCGGAGGGGTAAAAAAGGAAAAGAAAGATAGAGCATCTTTCATCTGTAATAGTTCTATAGAAAAAAAAAAATTCCTCTACATTATTGTTCTGTTGTCTTCCAGATTTCCCAAAATTCTTGTGTTCTGATCCAGATTTTTTTTAATGTCCATGTTAATTTAAATGATGTTATACATACACTTTCAACTTCCATTTAAGTTTCTTCACTGAATTAAATGTGTTACATTTGGACTAGGCAAGAAGGTGTTTGGAATATATTTATAAATGTTTGTGGAAATTGTGGTTGTTTCTAAAAATGTACCTCATTTGTTTGATTTCTAGGAAGAAACAAAATACATTTGTGTCTTTACTTTTATGCATTTACATTTACTTTTTTTGTCCTGGTAAAATTGGAAATTTTTGAACTGTTACTCTTGACCCAGCATATATTTGTGGCTTTAAGTGTTTGTGTGCACCATATGATATTATTAAGATAAAAAATTTGATAAAAAAAAATTAATCAAATGTATAAGGAGGGAAACTAAACAGCAATGCATGTTTTTCATATAGTTCCATCCGAAATAAATGCCAGGAATAATCATTTGCCGTCCAGAATGTAGGGAGAAGATAAGTGAGTTCACCATTGTTGAGAACTTGCATGTGGTATTACATGAATACGATTTTCTTTCTAAAAGGTGAGACTTGGTTTGTGGATTAATTGTGTCAAAATATATTTCGATTTTTTTCATTTAGGCACACATTTATTTAGAGGAATTAGCTAATGTGCCACTTTAATTTACCCAGGACACTGAAATATCTGTGTATTTTCAGTCAGATATTGATATAACAAAATCTTTTCCAGTAGTTCCACTCTAAGGCATCTGCTGTCTCTCCACTGGTGGCCTCCAGTGCAGTGCAAATGAGTTGCAATGTTACCATAAAGTGATAGCAGTCACTTTTCTTGCTGCGTCTCCTCTTTGCTGAACTCTGACAGTCCCTGGGATGCCCAATATAAACTAGTAAAATTGCAAGAGCTGTACATGCTGTAGTTTATGCCAGAGGCTGGGTCAGACCCCACATCCTTTCGTTCAGAAAATCGTAAAGGTTCCTTCAACTCTTTAAATGTCCTTTCACCTCTGTCCCCACTGAGTCATCCCAGGTTTTGCCAGTTGGGAGCTGCAAGGAGGCTGTAAATTCAAAGGCAGAAGGAGAAGATCTATCAGCAAAAGGCAGAAAGAAGGGGACAGGTTTCAGACAACATTTCTGCAATATCATTTCCAGTTTCCCAGTGAGAAGAACATGAATGCACCACCACCAAGGCCTGACAGTCCCCTGCAGCCAGGCTCACCCCACATTCCCCACAAGGTGCCAAAGGCCACTTGGGCCGGGGCTCTCTGTCTCTGCGGGCTCAGGGACTGCAGCCACCAGGGCGCTCCAGCACAGACACCCTGGACCCAGAGCAGATCCCTTGGGATTAGCAGTGTCCTGGAGACAGAAACCATCAGCCTCTGGCGCTAGCACTTCATTTCCACCACACAGAGCCTGCCAAATTTAGGGATGCAGCTCTCTGACCACAAAACCCAGTTCTGACCCAGTTCTCCTGGGCACCCACAGGGACTCCACAAACCCCACAAGAATGAGAACGTTCTGCTGCTCTGACAAACTTCACCTCAGCTTTGCAAATGCCAATCCCTGCAGCTCCCTGCTTTACAGAGCCCCCATCAGTGCTGGCTCCAGTTCCCTGAAAACCTGCCCCAGGCTGTGCCAAGGATGATGAGCAGAAGCCACCAGGCTGGACAAGGAAGAACCCTCTCCGACTGCTGCAGCTGCAGGGAGATCCAGCTACCAATGGAATCCTGGGAACAGCCTCCAAAATCTTCTCTAACCACACCTGGGCAATGGCTCAGAGTGCCAACAGCTCCAGTGCCAGCTCGGTTCCTGCACGAGTCCTTGTCCCAGCCCTGCCACACTGATTTCTCCCATGGGCACATAGGCCTTGCTTGCACAATTCCTCACCAGAGCTGAGGGAATTCAGACTCAATCTTGAGAAATAACCTTTGCTGAGAGCACTCATCAGTCCATCAGGATTTGGAGGCAGTTTGGTAGGCAACAGACCCAAATTCTAATCCTACCTCGAAATTTCCAACAGCTTCTCTTAGAAAGATCCTGGACAGTAAATCAGATAACAGAACTCGAAGACTGCACAAGCAATAACAGAAGGTTTGCCAGGAAGAACAGGAGTGCCTTGTTTTCCTTAACACTCTGGGACTACAGGACCCAATCTTTGCAACCAAGTGAGAGTAGAGATGTTGTTAATGCTTCAGCCTCTCCCCCGTGGTTCTGTCTCAGAGAACTGGGCCAGCCCTGAGCTACTCCCATGTGCCTGCAGAGTTTTGGGGAGAGACAGGACGATGTCCCACTTCTGCTTGGAAACATTCCAGAGGAGGAAAAGCCACTTCTCTTCTCTCTCTCTGACCCAGCACCAAAGCAGTCCCGTAGGACAACGTGGATTATGCACGGAAGGCCCGAGTCAGTGTGGAAAAAAAAACCAAACCCTAAACAAGCCAAAGCACCCCAAATTTCAAGATAAAAAACACGCTGCTTCCGTAACAGAAGCACAGAAAACTCATTGAAGCCAGAGAGGAAATTACAAACCAAAAAAAAAAAAAGACCAAAGGAGATGCTTTGCACTGATATACTCTCTGCTTGATCATTCCAAAGGAAATTCTCCACAGATCATAAGCCAGTACCAATAATTTGTCCTCTGCTGAAAATTAATGACTTGGGTTTCTGCTGCTGGGCTGGACGTGTCCATGGAGGGTTCAGGGGTCTGGTGGGTTGTTTGTGGCTGATTCTGACCAACCCAGGCTAACCCCAACCACCCAACCCCTCGCTGCTCCATCCCACACCCGGGGGGGAATGTTGATATCGTGTGGAAATACTCCCCTTCCCTCCTACTCCGTCCTTCCTTACCCATTCATGGAGCAGGTTTCCTCCACCCTTTGTTCCCAACCACAGCTCTCCAGCCCAAATCCCATCTCCCACAGACACAAACTAAACGCACCCAAGGCAATGGTTCCATCGGCTCCTGGCATTCCGAGCTCCCCCTTCCCTGGCATGCTCATGCCAACACTCCCCGCAATCTCACCTCAGCCCACAGGCTCTCTGTCCTCTGAGGGAAACACAGCCCGGTGGGACACAGCTCTGGCACTGCCTTACCTCTCATCCCTGCTCTCCTGCAAAGCCACAGGGAAATCCAGTTCCTCACACCCTGCATCCCTGGGCACGAGGGCAACTGGAGTTTGACCGGATCCCAGCGCCCTGGACAAGCGTCTGCCCACGAGCACGAGCCCGTGGCTCCATCCAGCCCCCCCTTCCCTCCAGGGAGTCCCAAACCCTCCCCCAGCTCCCCTGCGCCTGTGCCACGGCCCAGCCCAGCTCCAGCCCTGGCAGAGCTGCAAACACCCCCCGGGCTCCTGAACCCCCAAACCGATGCTCAGGCTCACCCACGGGGACCCCCCGCCCCTCTCGGCACAGCCCGACCCCACAGCTCTGGGACCCCACCGCCACCCGGCCCTTCGCCCCTGCCTGTCCACCCTTCCCAGCACACACGGCAAGGACCAGCCCGCAGTGGGAAAAAGAGCCCTTGCCCAGGGAGCAAACGCACGCAGGCCGGAGAAGGGAAACGTGTCCCTCTGACTCATCCCCCCCCACGGGCGCCCCGCCGGGCCCCGGTCACGCCGGGGCGGATCTGCTGGAGAGCCTGGAGCTGTACCTGCCGCCGCGTGCGGCTCCCGGGGGACATCCCGGCACCTCTGCGGGCCCGGCGGGACCGAGCGGGGCGGAGCAACGCCGGGGGGCCTCGCGCCACTGCCGGGGCTGCCCGCGCCGGTGCCTGCCGCCGCCCGCGAGCCTGCCGCCCGCGCCGAGCGCCCCGCCCTGTCCCCCGAGCGCCCCGCCCCGTCCCCACAGCGGGAAGCGCCGCGGCGAGACGGGCTGCGAGCGCGGGCTGCGGCTCGGGGACGGGGCGAAGGTCAGGCAATAGGATAGACGCCTCTCTGAGGAGGGGGGGCTTCGCACCGCCATCTTGGTGTGGCTCTCGAGACATTCCGGTCACGGCAGCGCCGTCTTTGCTGTGGCCTTGGAGCACTGCGGGTCAGGGCGGCGGCGTCCTTAGGGGCACCAGTCCGGGTTTTCCCCCATTCCGTACTCCGGGAAAAATCCAGTCCGGGTTTTCCCCCATTCCGTACTCCGG
>JAYRBT010000082.1:39201548-39217695 GCA_036023395.1 Myiotriccus ornatus | reverse complement strand
GACTGCTGCCTGTTCAAGGACAGACGTGTTGGTCACATAGTCCGTCCAGTGGATGTTTAGGATTGTACGGAGGCAGCTCTGATGGAAATGATCTAAGAGACGCAAGTGTAAATGACCCATGATTCAGATCCCTATAAAAGGGCAGACAGTACAATGGCTCTGTAAACACTGATCTTTGTACTTCTCTTCAGGTGTTTGTTTCGCCACACTCTTTTATTGAGTTTACCAAAGGCTCTGTATGCCTTTGCTAACCTGTTGTCTATTTCTGCATCAATCTTACCATCCGAGGAGATGATGTTTCCCAGGTAATTAAACTGCTGAACTGATTTAAGCTGTGTCACCAATATCACCAATGTGATATGGGGATGGTGGAAGACTTCCTGAGGTGCAGGCTGATATAAAACTTCTGTCTTCTTCAAGCTGACTTTAAGCACCCAGCTGCAGGAGAACGCCGAGCGAGTGGCCACCTGCCCGCCCGCCATCTTGGCCCCACATTTCTGAGATAACTTCCTGACATTCCATCTCCAGCGATAAAACATTCTTAAAATCCCTGATTGTATTCCAGACCTAGTCAAAGATAAAAATAATTAGAACATTAATACCAGCTAAAACCTGTAGCCAGCTCTTACACTCTGAATGTTAACTCAGTGATCAAAGCCTTCAACTTAGCCTAAAATCCAACTAGAAATATTCCTCAAGGAACTGAGGATCCTTAAATATGACGAGGATATAAGTTGTGTATATTTCAAAACTATTGGTTAACAGGAAAAGAATGGAAGTAAGTCTAGAAAAAATATTTTATATGATTCTTAAGCACTAAAATCATCAATAAAAATTTAGACAACTTTTTATCTGAACAATGTAACTGCATACACTTTAGACTGTCTGAATTCATCAAAATAAAATATCACTTGCTTAAATTAAATGATTTTAACATAGAGTTTTTGTGTGTTGCTCTAACAATGTATGGTAACTGTAGTCAGTAAATTTCTTAAAAATTGATACAATGTGCAGGCTGAGGAAAAAACTTCTCCTACTCATTCTGTTAAGACACTGACTTCTCCATTTGTCAAAACACCAGCCAACATTCCTCTTTCAGTTCAGGACATATCTTCAAGCATGTTCACTTCCATTGGAGTTCCACCTTACAACTGCCACTGTAATTTTAAATCCTTTTCCTTTCTGTGTGCTGATACAACTTTGAGAATTGCATGGGGAACAACGTGAAGGAACTCACTTGGGTTAAAAACAGAGGAAGAAGATTTGCAGCTCATTCAGTTATGTGCTGAGGAAGTCAATCTAAGTGACCTCTAAAGGTTTATATCATTTGCTGTCAAAGGACTCTTGGTTCAGGCATTTGGGAACCTTTTGCTTCTGCTGTAATTGCCCTCTACCTGTCTGTCTTGTGGCCTTGTCTCAACTTACAGCCTTGGTAACAGTCTGCAGTAATTCTGGTAGCAGATAAAATGGTTCTATTGCACCGTCTAAAATCTTAGCTTAACTCTACCTTCATGAACAGTTGAAGAAAACATGAAGAAAACTCCAGCAGAGCTGACACATATTTCCTTCAACTGTGCTGGAGAGGAGAGGAGTTTTCAACTGGGAGCTTATCAAGTAATTGGGAGCAGTACTCATAACTAAATCTACCAGTACCATCTATCAGACCAACACAGTGGATACATTAATGAAGCACACATGGTTGTATGAAAATGGAAGCTGAAATCAGTATGGTTTTCACAAAATCCTACTGAAGGCACAGACTCCTCAGGCTATCACTTTTGGTGTTTCTCCAATTTAAATTTATTGAGACTGGATTTTTTGTTCCTGGCAATTCAGAATATCCACATGGTGACAGTAGATCTGTTGCTGCAATTTCCTTCACCTCTAGAGAGAGAAGCATTGTTTCATTATGTGTTCAAAAGCTCTCTTTGTGGTATCAATTTAAATGGATAAGTGATTTAATTCTTATGTAGATTTAAGTAATTTGAACTTAAATTTTAGGTGTGCAATAGGATGTTGAGAACTTGCCTATTGGTATTAGCTTCTGATATATCTGAAGCAACACTGATTCTTATTGGTGGTTTCTGTGCAAAGGAGCACTCTTAATACTGACCTTTCTCTGTTTCCAGGCAAATGGAATATATACAATAGCAAAGCTGATTTTACCCAACAAAGAGAGGAATGCTGAAAAAGCCACTTTATTATAGGTAACTCCCTTTATTATGATTGGATACTGAAAGTCCCAAACAGTTCCTGAGAATTTCTTATGAATTAAAGTTTATTTTATAATAAAGAAAAAAAATCATACTTAAAGGGGAACCCTCCCCCCCCCACCAAACAAACCCAGGAATAACAAATGGTCCATGAACTAAAAGTTAAATAGTGCTTCAATTTATGGTTTTGTGTTCTGATTTACTTTGTTTCTAGCACATTATATAGTGTAAAGGAAAGTAAATATGTCTTGTGATAGTCTTTCCTCTAGGTTTTCAGGTTGCCCAGCATCAGATCTTCTTTATAGTGCCTTAATCTTCATTGAAACTCACTGTAAATTTGACACTGTACTAATATCTGTTTTTTTCTGGAGCATCCTACTGCAGCTGTTACATGAAATACAGGAAAACAATCACATGAAGTAGAGAAAATGTAAATGTAGGATAAATATAGACCCACTAAGCATAGAATGGCTCTTGGTTTTGCATGTCATTACTCCCATAAATGTACTGGTTTGAGTCAACTTAGGCTAAAGTTATCAGTAGTAATTAATTACCTGGTAGCTTTTCTCAGGCTCTGTGAAATGGTGGGTGTCTCTCTAAGCCATAGGAAAGTAGTGGGCTGGGGTTCAGAGATGAACACAGCGGCTGCTGCTCTGGTTGCCCTTCTCTGGGCAAGTGTGAGAAAGTCCTTAGCACAGGTGGATGCAGTCAGGATCCTGCCTCTCACCTGATCTTTGTTCTGATGTAGCACTACCCTAACGTGGTTACATAGCTACTCCACTGTCTGATCAGGTAGGCATGCTTGAATAGCAAGGGAAGGCATTTCCATAAGAAAGAATTTCATTCTAGTATGATCTTTCTCATTGCAGTTCTAGATTAGGGCTGGGGAGCTGATTCAGTGCATTAGGTGTCTTTCTACTACAACAAGGTTTTATGGTGCACTTCAGTTAAATCATCTTAAGGATGAGATAAATAAAAGTCTTCCTAAAGGGTATATGAAACTAACATCGAGTCTAACAAACTGTAGCATATACACACTACAGTTGCCTCACAGAACTGTAAGGAGCTTAATTTATGCCCACTGAGATTTTTAGATTCCAGCAGAATGTGTTAGAAATAACTCATAAGATATATGAAGCAACTGTAGCTGGGTTAAACATGAAGCTAATGTGAATTAATAATGGACTTCATGATCACATATGAAAGCTAAATCTGTTTTGGGTAAATATTAAGAAGTATGTTTTTATGAAACCTTATTCATATTCTCACACAGCCATCTGTATTGCCTTTATCATTGATACTGCTATGAAATACAGTGGCAGCTATTGAAATACCCTTTTTGAATTTCTTAGGTATTTTTCTTAGAGTTCTTCAAATGCTGGTCTGGTTTCTTTACTGCCCCATTGTCTATGTTTTCAGTGATTAAATTTTCGGCTTCTTTCTGCCATCCTACCTTAGTGATCTTACTTCATGACTATCTTTATTTGCTCAGCCAAACTAAAGATGAGTTGCATAAAAGCCTACATGTTAGCTGCCTGCCAGTGGCTGTTTTAAAAAATAACCTTCCTTTAGGAAAGATCATATTGGAACAAAGGTACATAAATATAGAAATTGAGGTACATAAAGATCCCGGTAAATATGATGAATTTAGGATTAAAAAGTTGAGTGTTCTCTCTTTCTCACTCTTTTTTTTTTGTCCCCTGTTAGAACTTAGAGTGTTCTACACTGTTTTTTCCAGAAAAAATGCAAAATGCTTTTTCTACCTAAACATTACAAACCCACTGATTATATTTACCTTTTTCAGCACTGGAGAAGAGATCAGGTCTCAAGTCTTGAGCTATCTGCAAACAAAAAGAGATGATTGAGAGATGTTCCTCAGCATGCGCTATTGTCACCAACTTTGTTTTTAACAGCTTTTTTCCCTTAAGTATCCTAGCATACTTTTAAAATACAGGAGGAGCTTAATATATTTTTATTCCCTTTCTTATCAGGTAAATAAGATAATCTATCTAGTCATTTAAATACAAAGTATACCAGTGTGTAAAGTCAAGGGGAATCTTTCTTGTTTATCAGTGGCTTTTCCATTTGTGCATAAATTTCTTATTAATTTAAGTACTTTTCCTGTTGCAGTGTTATGCTTTCAGAGCCCTGAGATTTCTCTTCAGTGTGGAAAGATATCGGCATGTTTTCAAAAGGTACGTTAACCAAATGTTTTGTGAAACTCCTTTAGGATCGTTTTCAAAAGTCCAATCAGAAAGACCTGTTTTTTAAAAGTAATTTATTATCAACAGGAAGAAATAATAATGGGCACTTCATCAGTGCCAGTCTACAAGATTTAGATAGTCACTGTGGGGACTTGTATTGTGTGCATGCCAGACAATGTGGCTCTGCATGGGCTCCTTCTCCCTCTGTGAATCAAGGTTTTAAATACGTTGAGGAGAGATTCGTTACTGCTGGAGATAAAACATACTTCTACCCTGAAGATCAGCAGATGCAAGTTGCAGCCCTCGATAGCAGCAATTAACTGGGAGCAGTAAAATTTTTTCTCTGAGCCCTCAATTCCATCACATGGGAGTAACTTTGCATCAAGCTGTTTTACTTAGGAGTGTTGTTGAAAGGTTTCAATCAATAAGGACAAAATATTTTTCATCAATTACCCATTTTTACTACTGAGATGGCAGTTTCACCGGGTTGGCTACAAAGGCCACGTGCAATATAACAGCGTGATTTGTGGTATTAGAATAATAGACATAGTGCTTAGGAGCTCTGCCTGTCAGTAGTGTTTATAGAATGTTTTTAGTATGTATCATAAATTACTAAAATTCAAATATAACTTTTGTGTTGTATTTTTATTTTTTTAAACTGGATTTTGCACTGTAAGTGCCCTAGTTTGTAGTGAATTGTCATGGTTGGTGGCAGGTTTTTGAAGAATCTGTGCTAATTTGTCCTCTTGATTTTTCCAAGCGCCTTAATCTCCTGCATTTCTAGTTCTGCCAGAACATTAAAAAAACCCAACTTCAGTTCAGCATGTAACTAATAAATAATTGTTGCCTACTATCTGTTAGCTTTTGCTTTTCTCAGTCCTTTTAATCTTTCAGGCTAGACTTTTTGGACAAAAATTCTAATATAGGTGTCATCATTCTTTCGATGCAGAGAATTGTTAATTCTGTCACTTAATGCATTACAAGGAGAAACTCAGATACTGTGACAACAAGCATAGTAGAAAGTACTATAAGAAAAAAAATAGCAAAATTACTGGAAACTCAGTGGAGGTTGAAGAAAAGTCCTTTAACTCCTACGTCTGTAATGTTAGAGGGTTAATATCTCAATAGATTAGTAAATAGGGTATTATTTAGGAGGTTCTGAAGTAAGTTGTAATAATAAACACTGAAAAGTCTCTACTGTAGATTAATAGCTACTGTGTACACTGTTTCTAAAATATATAAAAAAATTACACCTTTGTAGACTTTTTCCAACTGACTTATTTGAAATCTTCATTGATATTGGACATTATAGGCGTGATATCAGCTTATGAAGGGTTGGTATCAAAGCTAAATTTGTTAAAGGTAAACCAAAACCTTAAACCTTCATAGCTTTAAAAAGTTGTATGCTTGCACATCCTTAGTACAAAAAAGGCATGAAATATTTTATATTTATTTATTTACCATTTAATTTATGACTAGAAGGATGTATTGAAGCAAATTGCTGAAAGTATTGAGAGTATGAATCAGAATAAGGCACCCACAAAACACATAGGAAATTATGCAATTTTAGAGCACCTTGGCAATGGAGCTTTTGGAAGTGTATATAAGGTAAACTTCCCTTTTGCTATTAGTTTACAGATTTTAGGGGAGTTTTCATGGAGAAGGTCTAATACCTGTTTTAGGCAGAACTGTCCTTTGAATTTCAGTAGGGGAATGTAGGTGCAAAAAGGCATTTTAGGATCTGGGCTTGTTATTAGCGTTTACTGTGATTTTGTTTGTTCCATCTTTTATTTATAAGGTGGGCCAGTGTATCTCTTAGATTTTCTGCTTTTACTTTCTTTTAGTTCATTTCCACAAAAGGCATTTCTATCTATTACAAAGCCTAATAAATCTGTGTAAACCCACAGGAATTCAAGCATGTTTTATCCGAAAAGCAACACTGAGCATAGTGTCACTTCAAACACTGTACAAGTTCAGCAGTATACTGATAACCTGTATTGTGAGACTCCATTTCTTTTGTTAATGACATCAGACACAGAAAAAGCTGTGATTGTAACATTTGTGAGAAAGGCTTGGACTCTGAAAACTAATCCGGTAGCCACAATAGCATTCTTTCTATGCCCATCCTATATTAATTGTACAAAGGTTTTATCTTATTTATAGGTTAGAAAGCATAATGGACAAAATCTCCTAGCAGTGAAAGAAGTCAATTTACACAATCCAGCATTTGGAAAGGACAAAAAAGACAGAGGCAGCAGTGTAAAAACCGTTGTCTCTGAATTAACCATCATCAAAGAGCAGGTATGTCTCAAACTCTAATATGATGTGTGGACATTCTCATATGGAGAGCTACCTGGTGGAAAAGGACCAGGGGATTCTGGTTGACAACTGCCTGAACATGAGCCAACAGTGTGCCCAGTGTGCTCCAAGGGGGCCAATGGCATCCTGGCCTGTGTCAGGAACAGTGTGACCAACAGGTCCAGGGAAGTGATTGTCCCTCTGCACGTGGCACTGGTGAGGCTGCACCTTGAATCCTGTGTCCAGTTTTGGGCCCCTCACTACAAGAAAGACATTGAAGTGCTGGAGTGCGATCAGAGAAGGGCAATGTCGCTGGTGAAAGGTATAGAGAATAAGTCATGTGAGGAGCAGCTGAGGGACCTGAGGTTGTTTAGCCTGGAGAAAAGGAGTCACAGAGGTGACCTTTTCACTCTCTACAACTAACTGAAAGGAGGTTGTAGCAAAGTGGGGGGTCAGCCCAGGAAACTAGTGATAGGACAGTAGGAAATGTCCTTGAATTGTGCCAGGGAGGTTTAAATTGGATATTAGGAAAAAGTTTTTCACCAAAAGGGTGGTCAGGCATTGGAACAGGCTGTCTAGGGAAGTGGTGGAGTCACCATCCCTGGAGATAATTAACAGTTGTGTAGATGTGGCACTTGGACCTGGTTTAGTGATGAACTTGGCAGTGCTGGGCTAACAGTTGGATGCAATGATCTTGAAGGTCTTTTCCAACATAAATGATTCTACATAGCAGGGCTGCGAGCTGCTTTTACTTTTTTTTGTTCCATCAGTACAAGATTGGCGCCCTTTACCTGAATTCTGCCAATAATGAAAACCTGCTTACTGTAGTGTTAGCAGCAGTGCAAATGCTTGTTACTAAAAGTTCTTACTTTATATGTTGGCAGTATTTGTCCTTTTCTTCAGAGATTCTGTAAATTAAGATTGTGATAAAAAACTGCTGAGTCTTTGTTCCATTCAGTCAAGTCTCAGTTTTAAAATACAGTGAGAAGATAGTCTTTTTTTGTAACTGAAAACTAAAAAATCAAACTAATCATTAGTGCTCCTAAGCTAAGAAAGCTAGTACTTTGATGCAGGTATAATTACTTGTCTTCAAACTTCATTTACTTTCTTTCAGTTATTAAGGGGAGAGAGGATAGGAATCACACTGTATTTTCCTTCTGGTTGCTCTAGTAATGTGCAATATTTCTCTGTGTTTGGGGTAGCAGTGAAGGTCTACTGCACTACAGTTTGTAAACAACTTTGTGGAATCCTTGTGATATCCTTCCTTCCAATGTGTAGCTAAACATTATAAATACCGTGTCATCTGTTTAACTATTCTAAGCATTTACATTTCTTTCCTTACTGTAGCTTTGTCATCCAAATTGAACCTTCTTGGAAAGTAAGTATAAATGCAGAGATTTACCACATTTTACATAATGAAGAAATAGAAATATATAATAAAACCACTTACAGCTTGTCAGGAGTCAAATTTGAGCAATAATCTTTCTTCAAGAACTGCTGCAAGTCAGACAGGCCTATATTCCTTTAAAATTGGAAAAATGGTGAGAAATAATGTTTGTTTATCTATCAGTAAAATTCGGTGCAATGTGAACATGTAGCAAGCATCATTCTTCTCCTAAAAAGATCCAAAATTTAGAACTGAAATGCTAAATAGGGAGAAAAGCTATAGTGAGTAGTAGGATGAAAGATACAGATTGCCCAGCCACATTGTCCTAATTTTCTTTTTTATGAAGAGTTATCTACATACACCTGGCCCCTGAGTGGTTATCAGACAGTGGTTTCCTTGTAGTTGCTATGACATAAATTGAGGAAAAAATGGAATACCAAGGAGTAGAACCATGATAAAAATGTATCTGTCTTTATAAATTAAATTTTTAAAAAGTAAAAAATAACAGCTTATAAAATATATTTTTACCTGAAATACTCTACTTTCAAATGCCTTCTGTATACGTATAATGTTCTATTAATATTCTTTTATGTAAATGACAAATTGGACATAGTCATGGAGCTCATAGAGGGGGTGCCATTGGGAAAACACTTTCACTCTTTGAAGGAAAAACAACAATAGTTTATGGAAGACAAAATATGGCATATATTTATCCAAGTAAGGGCCTCCATTCTTTTTGCCAGAACTTTCCTGCATGTAATTAGTAGCACTGGTTTTTTAGGCTAATAAATGACAAAGTAATGCTTGTTCTATCAGACACTAATATCAGCTATGAAGTAGTTGAGAATCTTTGTAAGGTCCTTTCTGTTTGTTTTTAAGCTTTGTTTTATTTGCATAAAGAGAAGAGGATTGTTCATCGAGATCTCACTCTGAACGCTGTCATGCTGGGGGATAAAGACAAAGTTACAGTTAGTAAGTACAACTGCTTTTCTTTAAGACAATTTCTCATGATGCACCTGAGAAACATTTCTTTACTGAAACTCTCAGAAGGTTTCAGATTCCTGGGCCACTGGTCATTGTACTTGGAAGCTAGTAAATTATTGGACTGTGATCCTATGGTATAGAATGGCATGGGTTGAAAGGGATCTTAAAGATCCTCTATTTTCAATTCCACTTGCTGTAGGCAGGGACACCTTTGACTAGACTGGGTTGCTCAGAGCTCCATCCAACCTGACCTTAAAAACTTCCAGGGATGGGGCATCCATAACTTTTCTGTGCAAGCTGTTCCAGTGCCTCACTACCTTCACAGTAAAAACGTTTTTCTAATATGTAATTTAACCTACTCTCTTTCAGTTTGAAACCATTTCCCCTTGTCAGCTCACTACATCGTCATGTAAAAAAATCCCTCTCCAACCCCGGTTGTCTGTATAGGCTGGGAATGAGAAGCTGGAGAGCAGTGCTGCAGAAAGGGGGTCCTGGTCGATGGCCAGTTGAATCTGAGTCAGCAGTGCCCTGGCAGCCAGGAGGGCCAACCGTGTCCTGGGGGTCATCAGACAAAGCACCACCAGCCAGTCTAGGGAGGGGATTGTCCCGCTCTGCTCTGCACTGGGGTGTCCTCACCTTGGCGGTTTTGGGCACTGCAATATAAGAAAGATATTAAGCTGTTAGAGAGAGTGTCCAAAGGAAGGCAATGAAGATGGCAAAGGGTCTGGAGGAGAAGCCGTATGAGGAGCAACTGAGTTCTGTTCAGACTGGAGGAGAGGAGGCTGAGTGGAGACCTCCTTGCAGTCTAAAACTTCCTTGTGAAGGGAATAGGAGGGGCAGGTGCTGGTCTCTTCTCTCTCATGACCAGTGACAGGACCCGAGGGAATGGCATGAAGCTGAGGTGGGGTAGGTTTAGGTTGAATATCAGGAAAAGATTTTCCACCCAAAGAGTGTAACAGGCTGCCCAGGGAAGTGGTCACAGCACCAAGCCTGTCTGAGTTCCAGAAGTGTTTGGACAATGCTCTCGGGCACATGGTGTGATTGTTGCGGTGTCCTGTGCAGAGCCACAAGTTGGGCTCTATGATCCCGATGAGTCCCTTCCAACCTAGCATATTCTTTGATTCGATGATTCTTGAAGGCTTCCTTCAGGTATTGGAAGGCCACAGTTACGTCCCCCTGAAACCTCTTTTCCAAGATGAATAAATTCAATTCTCTCAGCCTTTCCTTGTAGAAGAGGTGCTTCGTCCCTCTAATCATCTTGGTGGCCTCCTCTGGACTCACTCGAACAGGTCAGTTCCTTCCTGTGCTGGGGACCCCATAGCTGTTTGCAGTACTGCAGGTGGTGTCTCACCAGAGCAGAGTAGAGGGGCAGAATCGCTTGTCTCAACCTGCTGGGTGCAGCCTGGGGTAGGGTTGGCTTTCACATCGCCAGCTCATGTCCAGCCTTTCATCCACCAGCACCCCCAAGTCCTTCTCAGCAGGGCTGCTCTCCATCTGTTCATCCCACAGCTTGTATTGATACTGAGGGTTGCCCCAACCCAAGTGCAGCACCTTGCACTTGGTCTTGTAAAACTGCATGAGATTCCCATGGACTCACTTCTCGAGCTTGTCCAGGTCCCTCTGGATGGCATCCCATTGTTCAGGTGTGTCAACCACAACACTCAGCTTGGTGCCATCTGCAAATTTGGTGAGGGTGCACTCGGTCCCTTCATCTTTGTCATTAAAGAAGGTGTTACCTAAGACTGGCGCCTGAGGGACACCACTTGTCACTGATGTCGACTGGGACTTTGAGCCATTGACCACTACCATCTGGACGCAATCATCCAATTACTTTTTTATCCATCTAACAGTCCACTCATCAAATTTATCTCTCTCCAATTTAGAGAGAAAAATGTTGTGGGGGATTGTGTCAAACGCTTTACAGAAGTCCAGATAAATTACATTTATTGTCGCCCTTTCCTTGTCTGCTGATGTAGTCACTCCATCACAGAAGGCCACTAGGTTGGTTGGGCAGGACTTGCCCTTGGTGAAGCCTGAATTGCTTCCCTGTACTCCATGTGCCTTAGTGTAGCTTCTAGGAGGATCTGTTCCATGATCTTCCCAGGCTCAGAAGTAAAATAATTGCTAATACAAATTTTGTGTTCATTGCCACCAGGTGTATGACAGCCATGACTATGTTTTTTTGCAGCTATATGTGTCAAATATGATGGAGGAGTTGATTTAGCCGTAAAAAAACTAAACTGTAGCTATGCTTCAGTGCCTGTTTTTATTACATCAGCAAGAAAATTGAAATAACCAGATTACATAGCAAGTGCTAATGAACATATGAAGTAAAACAGCTGTCAATTTTATTCTATTCCAGTTCTACCATGAAGTTGCTTAGTATCCTTCAGTTGTTCCCAGTAATCAGCTACAGTAAGGTGCTATTTGTCTAAGCCTGACTAGTGAATATTCTTGATGTATGCTTCTGTAATCACCACAGTGTGGAGGAGGGACCCTAGGCAGGTTCCAGGATAGGCTTTGAAAGCAGTATGCGTGTGAACAGCACAAAACAGGGTATAGCTTTGGTCTTTGAGTGAATCAGTACAACCTGGTACACACAGCAAGTCTTACAGGCAATTCAGATCCTGTAGTTTTTAAAGTTCTCAGAGAACTACTGCATGCTTTCTTACTGCTCATGACACAGGAGAAAATAAATGATTTGAGTGCTGCAGAATTGTTGTGAGAAGTCTTTATGCAAAATTCAATCTCTCTTCTTTAAATATAACAGGAAGGTGTAGGCATATGCACATACCCATCCACAAAACACTCAGATATAAATATTTAGCAACTGTTTCATAGTAAATATTTTTACCTGATGATGTACATACTTAAATTCATTCATTATTAAATTGTATGTGCCCAAAGCCCTCTGATTCTTAGTAATGATATTGTTTTGAAAGAAGATGATTTAATGGAGCATTTGTCCTTCAGTGATGAAAATAAATATTCAGAATATTATTTTAAAGTATCATATAATTGTATTTTATATCATCATACTGCCACTGAGGGGCACTCTTGTCTTGATTTAACAACTTTTGCTTATCTCTGGTCCAATCTAAGTATAAAGAAGTATAAGCATACTTTCAAATGTAAGCTCAAAATTGCCATTGAAAAGCATTTATATTTCTGTCAAAGATTTACAGGAGTTGAGGAAATTGGAAGAACTGAAACTTATTTGGACCATTTCTACGGTGATTGGTTCAAAACTATTGCAATATTTAGACAAACACTTTACTTAGTGCTACAACTAGTACAAGTGTAGTAACCACTGAATTTCTGGAGGGAGCTGAAGACCTTTTATCTATTGCTTCTGAATTTTAGTGAGCCTTGTTTTATGACCATAATGAAATTAAGAAAAATTTACTTTCTTTCTGACAACAGTAAATCTGTACTCTGTCGGTGCATGCTGTGCTATTGTGCCTTAACTCATAAAGTTTATGTATGCCAAAGACTGGAGCATTTGTCATCTGGATAATTATATCTTCCAGTATTTGAGGGTAAGTGTACTATTCATTTGAAAATTTCAAGTGGTTCTTGATGAAAGTTTGTCCTGGCTTCAGATGTGATAGAGTTAATTTTCCTTCTAGTAGCTGGTGCTGTGCTGTGTTTTGAACTTAGTATGACAATAATGTTATAACACACTGATGTTTTAGTTGTTGCTAGGTAGTGTTTACTCTAAATCGAAGACTTTTCAGTTTTCCATCCTCTGCTAGTGAGGAGGTGCGCAACAAGCTGGTGGAGGGAGCACAGCCAGAACAGCTGAACCGAACTAGCCAAAGGGATATTCCATACCATAGAACGCCACAGCCCGTATATAAACTGGAGGGGTTGGCTGGGAGCTGCTTTGGCACTGGCTGGGCATCAGTCAGCATGTGATGAGCATCTGAAGTGTGCATCACTTGTTTTTCCCGAGTTTTATTCCTCTATCTCCCTCTCTCTCTCTCGCTATCTCTCTCTCATTGTCATCATCATCATTATTATTATATTTCATTTTGTTTCTATAATTCAACTGTTCTTATATAAACCAACCAGTTTTACCTTTTTTTCCCCCCAGTTCTCCTCTCCAGTGGAGGAGGTGGGGAATTGAGTGTGTGGGGAATTGCTGGCTGGGGTTAAACCATGACAAAGTTAATACAAAATGTCAGATGACTATGAAACATATGCTAAAATATTAAGAAATCTCTGCATTGAATTTATCCTGTCAGCTTTTATAAAAAGAGAATGTCTGCTCCTAGATCTACTGAAAACTGTAGTTCTGTGTTTACAAGCTGCACAGTAATCCTAAATAGAGTTAGTTCAATTTTCTAGAGTCTTTCAAATCTTAAAACTGACCCAAAAGTTGCCTTGATCTAACTAGAATAATGTTCCTGTGGACTACCTGTGAAGTGGTGTTGTGTGACTATGTAATCAAGTTACGGCCCAAATTATTTTGTTCCATAAAAGAAGTTTGTATATCCTATAATACTGCTGTTTTTTCTTTTCCTCAATCAGTTCTCTTGCTATGAGAGTCTGCAGGCTGACAATATAACAAAGGCAGCTCATTCCTCTGTAACTAATGTTCTTTAAAAATGCTGTCTTTAGAGAGGTACCTTAGTTTTAGACTCTCATGGTATATTTTTTATTAAAAAAAAAATGAATGAAGCGAGCAATACACTGGAGCAAAGTGCTTCTTATAGATTAAGACTTTCATTGTGCAGCAGTCCCAGCAATGAATTGCTTTAAGAAAGTTCTTGAACCCACAAATATGCATTTCATACCATGTATGTGACAATAGGATGACTCCCATTCCAAACCCCTTGAAGATCTCTTACGCTATTTCTGCATTTACGTTGTTTAAAAAGGAAAGGAGTGCATAGTGTGGGAGACACTCCCACTTTGCTGTCAGAGCAGAAAACAATAAACCTGCTAAAGAATTATGCTTGTTTGTCCTGAATTCATAAAGAAAAGTTCTACAGGTGGTTCTTGTAGAAAATTCCAGCAGGGAACTATAGAGAAAGGTGGCTGAAAGCAAGAATTCGTGTAGAGAACTCTGCAACTGGCCTGGCACAATGTAAAATTAAGTTGAGGGACCTTTTTTAGTGATGGTCTCTGAATATCATGTCTGTAGATCTTACTGAAAAAGGATGCCTGAGCTAATACCTCATGCTCTTGTGGGACCCCACCTAAGTACTGTATCCAGCTCTGGGGTCCTCAGCACAGGGAGGACATAGACCTGTTGGAGTAAGTCCAGATGAGGGCCACGAAGAGTCTTAGAGGGATGGAACACCTCTCCTATGAGAAAAGGCTGAGAGAGTTGGGGTTGTTCTGCCCAGAGAAGAAAAGACTCTGGGAAGACCTTGGAGTACCTTCCTTTGCCTAAAGGGGACTACAAAAGAGCTGGAGAGGAACTTTTTGAAAGGACATGTAGTGATAGGACAAGGGGTGATGGCTTTAAATTGAGAGTAGGCTTAGATTAGGTATGAGAAAAAAATTCTTTACTGTGGGGGTGGTGGGACGCTGGAACAGATTGCCCAGAAGTTGTGGATGCCTCATCCCTTGAAGTGTTCAAGGCCGGGTTGGATGGGGCTTTGAGCAACCTAGTCTAGTGAAAGGTGTCCCTGCCTTTGTCAGGGGAGTTGGAACAGATGATCTTAAGGTCCCTTCCAAACCAAACCCTTTTATGATAATAATGTGAAGAATTTTTGAATATTTGTAGTCACACTGTGCTTTCTTTTCCTTAAATAATGTGTGTGCTTAGATACTATTCATATTCAGGTCTTTCTTTCTTGTTTTGTTTTTGAACTTATGCAAGGTACAAATAAAAGTGCTAAGCCCAGGAGGTGCTTCATTTTAATGTGAAGATTATATAACTTGTTTTGTGTTTCCCAGGACATCATTTACACATGTCAATTAAATCTGAATTATCCAATCTTTTTCAGGCTCTTTTAAGTTTGCATATGCAAACAGACATTTACAATCCGATCCTAGCCAGGCTATCTCTGACTGTAGAGAATTTAAAATATGTTGCTGTTATGTAGTCTCTGGAACTGCCTATCCTACTCATTTTCTGTTTAATTTCTGACATAAATTTGATAGGAAGGGGTCCATAACTACCATCTTTTGTGTTGGTACAGCATTTAATCATAATTGATTCAGCTACAAATGCTAGAAAATATAAATACTAGATCATGCTCACCTGCAGTTTCATAAAATACCTCTTTCTAAACGGATAGAAAAACGTTACTGAAACTGTACGTCTCTGGTCATATTGAATGTCTAATTTATTGTTTCTGACACAAAAAAAAAGGTAGAATCTTAAGCAAAACCTGGATGAAGGTTGTTCTGTATAGGGTTTCAGAGATTCGTTGAACCGGTACTATCTGTGGCTTTCAGTTTAATCTGACCAGTCTTTTTATAGAAGGCACTGAGAAGTTATAGCTCTGAATTGAAAATGTGTATATGATTTTATTGCAGCTATATTTTACTGCAGCTGTATTTTGTTTCTATTACAGTGTGTTTCTGTCTAGAGCTTCATAGCAGCATCTGTTTGTAGGACAAAACAGAATACTCTGTAGATCGTCACTTTTCCTCAGTGTCATTTAGTTGCAGTGAGGTTTAGACCTTGATGGTCAGAGGGCTGTGTGGAATCACTTTGACACCTTTCGGAGCTGATATCAAGGAGAATTGTGAAGGATACCATGCTCTCTTTTGGGCAGCATGTTCTGGTTAATGTTTAGTACACATTATAAAATAGCAGCAGAAAGGATCTATATGGATCAGAAAGCTAGGATTATATAGCAGCAGAATAGTTGTTTTGAGACAACTCATCTGTCTGATATATTTCCAATTATAGCAGGCAGCCATGCAGTGTCAGAATTGAATGAGACTTGGAAAGTTCAAATATCTGCGGGATGCTGGAAGAACGGTACCTGTTAATTTTGAAATTCAGAATACTTGCTTATTTAGTGCTTTAGAAAACCCGTTGGGTCTGGATTCTGTGCCATGCCCAGAGAAGCAGTGGCCATGAGATAAAGTGGATA
>JAYRBT010000082.1:39178713-39191387 GCA_036023395.1 Myiotriccus ornatus | reverse complement strand
AAAAATCCTTTACGATTTTTTTTAAATGTTCAGATTTCTGTTCACAGATAAAAGGGAAAAAAAAATATATTTCCCTGAGCTGTTTATACAGTTACAGACTTAAGGCCGTTCCTTAAGCATTTTACAGGAAATTGGAATATTGTCTTAGAAATATAAGTCAGATGTATGTTAGCAGTACCTTTTTGGAATATGAGTATTTCAGGGTTTTTTTTGTACATGAATAGCACTCTGCCACAAGTTACAGATACAGTTTGTCTACAGCATTTAAGACTGACAACTTGACAATTTCCTAGATATTTTTGTATAAATAAGAACGGCAGATGTATGGACTGTACAGTGATGCTTGGTTTTAAAAATATAAATAACAAATAACATTGAAGGGAAATTTTATTTTGTACATTTCAGAATCTGGCTTATACTTCCCCTTGTTGTTTTAGACTTTAGTCCACAATATGTCTGGAGAAATAGTGGTGTAAATTAGAACTTTATTATGTTTTTCTGTTTTAAGCCTCTCAGAGGATCTGTATGTACTGGAGCACTAAATTACATATCAATGATACTTTGGTTTGTCCTTATAACTTACTCACAGATGCATATGACAATCTTGAAAATTCAGAAGCATAAAAAAGTTGAAACAGCTCTGCACAGTTTAATTAGATAACTGTATTTTTAGTACAGTGTGAAAGGTGATACTTCATTACATTCTTCAGTAATAGTAAGACAACTGAAGAAAAAAAGCATCTTGATCTACAGATCACATTTTCTAATAGAGCCTACAAGGCTTTTTAAATTGTCCTTGAAAAAAATTATTACAAAATTGAAGGCTGAGAAACAAGTAGCAATTTTAAACACTGGCTCCCAGCAAGTCTTTTCTGCAGATAGACAGATACAGCATGTAGACAAGAAGGCCAGATTCAAACTGAATTGTAACTTTATGAGATATTTTCCCAATATGCCTAGGTGCTCTATCCTGATGAGGGGAAAAAACATTGCAAATAGATGTGTAACTTTTTAAAAAGTTTATAGAACCTGTTCAGTTGGGGGTCAATTTACCTAAAAGCCCATGAAACTCCAGTACTTGTGGTCAACAGGAAGAATACTTAAATGTTGATATCTGGAATCTTGCATTATGTTGAGAGTTCTCCCAGTTTTTGCAGCCAGTGTAACTCAATAGTACTGTGCACTGAGTGTTCCCAAATTGCTTTGTTTTGCAATAAAACATTCTGATTGGAAAATTCTAGACACCCAAAATATGTCTTTGAGCAGGTGTATGGATATACATATACACACATAACACAGTCATTGGTCACAGCCAGCACAGCTTCAGGAGAGGAACATCCTGCTTATCAAACCTGATTTCCTTTTATGACACGGTAACCCACCTAGCTGGTCAAGGGAAGCCAGTTGATGTAATCTTTTTGGATTTCAGTAAAGCTTTTGATACTGTCTTTCACAGGATCCTTTTGGACAAAATGTCCAGCAAACAGCTGATAAACACATCGTGTGGTGGGTGAGCAATTGGCTCACAGGTCGAGCACAGAGGGTAATAGTGGATAGGGGAACATCAGACTGGTGACCTGTCCCTGGTGGTGTTCCCCAAGGCTCCATCTTAGACCCTGTGCTCTTCATCATCTTCATAACTGACTTGGATGCAGGACTGGAAGGGATACTAAGCAAGTTTGCAGATGACACAAAACTCAGAGGAGCTGTTGATTCCCTCGAAGGCAGGGAGGCCCTGCAGGGAGACCTTGACAAGTTAGAGGACTGGGCAATCACCAACCATATGAAGTCCAACAAGAGAAAGTGCTGGATTCTGCACCTGGGATGGAGCAACCCTGGATGTCCATACAGACTGGGGAATGGAATGGTGGAAAGCAGTGCCAAGGAAAAGGACCTGGGGGTCCTGGTCGATGGCAAGTTGAATATGGGTCAGCAGTGCCCTGGCAGCCAGGAAGGCAAACCATGTCCTGGGGGGCATCAGGCAAAGCATCACCAGCCAGTCAAAGGAGGGGATTGTCCTGCTCTGCTCTGCACTGGGACGGCTTCACCTTGAATACTGTGTGCAGTTTTGGGCACCACAATGTAAGAAAGATATTAAGCTGTTAGAGAGTGTCCAAAGGAGGGCAGTGAAGATGGTGAAGGGCCTTGAGGGGAAGCTGTATGAGGAGCAGCTGAGGTCACTTGATCTGTTCAGCTTGGAGAAGAGGAGACTGAGTGGAGACTTCACTGCAGTTACAACTTCCTCATGAGGGGAAGAGGAGGGGCAGACACTGATCTCTTTTCTGTGGTGACCAGTGACAGCTCTCAAGGGAATGGGATGAAGCTGTGTCAGGGGAGGTTTAGGTTGGATATTAGAAAAAGATTCTTCACACAGAGTGTGGTTGGGCACTGGAACAGGCTCCCCAGGGAAGTGGTCACAGCACCAAGCCTGACAGAGTTCAAGAAGCATTTTGATGATACTCTCCGGCACATGGTGTGACTCTTGGGAATGGTCCTGTGCAGGGCCAGTTGGACTTGGTGATCCTTGTAGGTCCCTTCCAACTCAGCATATTCTGTGATTCTGTTTTCTGTGATATATATATATGTGTGCACATAATATAGAGAGACATACACACATACACATACATTTATGAGAAATCAAGGAGTGTTCATACTTGTAGAGAATTCAGTTTAGATAGCATTAAACAGATACTGTCATGCTTTGTTTGTTTGTTTGTTTGTTTAATTCGTTGTTCAACAATGTCAAATTAAGCATGGATTGTTTTAACCAGTTAGCAACACTGTTTCTGGTATAACTGCATTCAAAGGAATTTGTCATGTTGATGTCTTCCATGCTTTCAAGTACATATGACATTTTACATTACAAGAATTCTTGGCAATTATTCTTGTTCTACTGCTGACATTGATACTTAGGCCAGAGACTTCGAAATTGCCCAGTGGTGTCTCAGCAAGTATGGCCATATCTGGGAATTTTTGGAGGATGTTGTTTTCCGTGTATTCAATCATAAGAACGTTTCTTGGGAAACTTGGATGTCTCAGTGAACATCCATGAAATATATCCTTCAGTTTTAAAGATACAGACAGTGGTGGAAAAGAGTGAGTTGGAACAGCAGGAGCAAGACACCATTTGACTTTCAATATTTTTCAAATATACAGCCTAAGCAACTTACCACATGCAAGGCTGTCCTGGTCTTCACAGTTTCATGTGTGCTTTATGTTTTTGATGGGGAAAAAGGTAGGTATGAGTGACTCTTTGCACTTAAGAGTTTGTGAGAGGATGTGGTGCTCTGAACATGCTTCTGCCTTGGATATTTAATGACTTAGGTATGAAGAAGATTTTTGTTTAACAAAGCAATAGGAGTAAAGAACAAGAGAATGAACTTTTTAAAAAATGTCATTTGATTTATATTAATACGTGATATGGGTGAGTTAGAAGTGAGTTGATGGCAGTTTTTCATGTGTTCTGGAATAATATCTTCTTATACTGCAAGGTCATAAATTGTTTTGAAGTTAATATATATGATATATCTAAACAATAGTATATAAAGTTAGCACACATAAAAGCCTGAAGGTTTATAAATGCAAAGAAATACAAATCAGTTGTAGAAGGTTAACTGGATGTTCATATCTTTATTTTCAAAAGTGTGAGATGAAAAACCCCAGAAGTAAATTATAAAACATCTGTTTCTGCTTCAGACAGAGAGGTACTGAATTTGTGCTGAAAGAAAGCAGTAAGTCAGTGAGTTCTCTAAATTGCTGATCAACAGCAGTGTAGCTCAGATTTACAGTCTTTTATTACTGGGATCTTGGTTTTGAACATTTTTCAGTGATTATTAATGTTTGAGATTGAGACACTTTACACAAATTTAGTACTATTTGCAGTGAAGAGTTTCCTTCCACATCAAACCAGTGTTTGGTTTTTTTTTGAAAGATATAAGTAAAAACATAAGGCAGACATAATATAGTCTGCTGTATCCTACAGTTATTAGTGGCCTGTCATTGACTGTGGATTAGTTTTGCCTCTCTATAGACTAAATTATATGAATATAGAGGAACTTTCTGGGCAGAGACAGGCCATGTTTGGACTAGAAAATGAAAATATTGAGATCACACTGGTGAGAGAGCTTACACATGAAAGTGGCCTCTCTTATCTGACTTCACTCATTTTAAAATTCCATTCCCCACCTGATGGCAAAAGGATTTATCACACTGTAAAATTGCCATCTGAAGGTAGTAAATTTCTTCCTGTACATTTTAAAAAATGGTGGAAATGATGAATTTTTCTCTAAGTGCCAGTAGAAGTTTAGGATGCATGAAAAGATGCCTTTTGTGAAGAAAATCTTATATATATATATAAATAAAATATTTAACACAATTTGTAATGAGAAAAAATGGTAGCAAGGTAGAAGACAACATAATAAATTATTATAGACTTGCTTGGCCTTACATTCAAAATAGAAAACTGTGAAAGTAAAATTTTTAACTACTGATTGAAAATCCTGTTCCTGCTTCATCATTCGAGGGATAGACAGAATATTCCCAAAAGGCTTGTGTTGAATTTTTCATGTAGGTGAGAAATGCAAATAGCTTACAGCAATGTTCTTAGGAGCTCTTTATTCAAATCATGTTTTGTGGCTCCTGGTTCTTCTTCCATTGGTTTTAGTTTTAATTATGAAGCTCTAATACTGAATGTGTATCTGTAGGTTACAGCAAACTATCCAGAGAAAAACTGTGACAAGCAGCAACTGGTTTTCTATTTTTTTTTTCTTCTCCTTTGGGATGATGCTGATGGTGAGCAGCTTTTTTTTTTTTTTTTTTTCCCTTATGGTTTTTCCCCTTCTTTCTGTGACTCAGAGAACTGATTATAGAGTAAATGTAGGTTTTTTCACATTGGTTTCATAACTGTCTAGTTGAAACCATGTCTTATTTGAAAACAATCCTCATACTTTATAGGATTCCATGTACCAACGTGTTCTTAACACTTGTTGGAAGCACCAGTGAACACTGTAGTAAGATAACTCATGAGTGGCTTATTGAAGTTCTGTGCAGATTGGGAAATCTTCACTGTTTTTGCCCCATATAAAGTCAGCCTGATAGTATTGACAACATTTTTTAGAAGCTTTAGAAGCTCTAGGAAATTAATGCTTCATTACCCCGTCTTCTCTTTTCCTCCCTCTCCAAATTCAGGACTTCTTTCTTAATTTTGGAACTTCTGTCCACTAATAACTAATGTGAACATGAGCTAATCGAGTGAGGATAGCCATATATCATATAGTTCTGTGTTAGTGCAAATATAGCAGATTCAGTTTAAATTTCTGTTAAAAGTATTCTTAAAGAAAAACCATGACAAAATAACATCAGTAAGCAAAATTCTAAATGAAAGCTTGATTGCAAAAATATCTCCAAGGCTGTGTAGAGATGATTTAATTAAATGTGTTTGGTATCTTACAAGTAGCACAAATACTGGAAAGATTTGGTTATTGTGATTTTTTTTAAATCCTAGTTAAAAATGTGGGTGAGTATGGAAAGCTATTTTCTGTATTTAAAATAGCTGCTTAATTTTGCAGAAGTAGTTCAGAATAGAAAACAAGTAACTCTTTGGATTAAGCAATGGCTCATTTTAAGGCTGTTGGCATGGAAGACTTTGTTATTAAGAATAAAAACAACACTTGTATATTGATCAAGAGTGAACTTTCTGAGAAACAATTATAAACTTGTTTGTTAAAAGATGCTGAGAATTTGGACAGTTATTCTGTAGATATAATTCTGTGTCTTTCGTTTAGAAGAATTTAGTCTTGCTTTTGCTATGGACATTTGTTTAGTGAGGGACCCTCTTATAGTCAACCTAATGCTGCTGGAGTAAGCTTTTTCAGCTTGAATATGTAATTTGGAAATGACCAGTGATTAGTAAACTTAGATGATAACTGTAGTGATTATCCTGAATATGTTAGCTGCAAGAATTAAATGACAAATTATGTAAGTATCTGCCACCACTTTCAATAACTGTGGATGTCACAGACCATAGCATCAGTACTGCTGCTCTGTGGCAGTAAAATCAGCCCTTGAAGCAATGAAAATTTAATTCTTTGTCAGGTAGAGTTCCCCCCTTTCTGTGTTCTGTTTTGACACCCAATGCATTTGAAACTGATGTGGACATCTGTTTGCTAAAAATTTAATTAGTACCACTGTCATATTTCAGCCAAGTGAGATATCTGAATCTAAGAATTAAGGAAGAATCCTGCCTTTACAAATAAACCGAGAAAAGGTCATACCAACACTATGCCCTTGAATTTTCAGTGTTTGTGAGTAAGACTTGTTCTACTCATTCCTTCTGGTCTTGACCAGACAGTGACAGTTTATACACAGTTGTCAGCTGAATTCGGCAAACCATATGTACTCCCACCACCCTCCTGTTTGTGGGTATCAGTGTACGGGAACAGAACTGGGTACTTTCTCTGCTTGGCATCCCTCAACAGCGTGGATCCAAAAGATGCAACTGGCTGCAGAACTGTTTTGCTAGTCAACAAGTACTGTACCCCACCCACATTTCTATCTAGCAGATGGTGAGGCAAGCCTGTAGAGCAGAGTGAGAGATTTCACTACATCTCTTGAAAGTAAATAAATAATATTCGAAAATCCTATTAAAACAATCTAAATTACAGTATGAATTAACCATAAAAGTATAGCATCATATAAGTATGGGATTTTATATTTGCTGTAAAACTTTCATGGTCACCTTAAATAAATATTACTTTGCTAATTTAAAGTATTTCTTTAGCATGAGAGTATTTTTTATGGTGTTGGTCATCCTAATGCTCTAAATGTCGGCGACTTCTGACTAAGACATTTGTCCTGGAAGAAAAGATCAGATAGTACTCTGCAGCAAGTCCTCCTTTTGATTAAAAAGAAGGAAAAAGAAAAAACATTAGATGTGCATTTAGAATATGAAATCTTTCAGCATGAATAAACAGAACAAATTACTTCATTAACTTCCAGCTATTGTGCACTTTTGTGAAACCATGCTGAAACTACAACTTTGTCAGCATTGTATTCTTTTTCTGATTTTCAAATAATGGTATTATTTTTTCAAGTATTTTTGCTCTGGACATCAAGCAAGGTTCTTCTATGCTGTTCATAAATACAAGATTCTGTAGGCCAGGTAATGGGTGCTTCTGTTTTTCTCTTGATTATATTCAACGTACTCTTTCTGTGAGTGCTGTGTGACATTTTGCATAGTTACATAGATTTGGCTTGAATAATCTCGATTTTGTATTTTAATATAATTTAGTCCTTTAAAAATAGTAATTTTTAACTTGATCTCTATGCATGAAAATTATCACTAGAATGAAAGACTGAAATTCAAGTCAGATTTATTTTTTCTGAATAAGAAGCATGCTTAGAACTTTACAAAGGCAGGGACTTTCCCTTATTGAGCTCACCATCTATATAAGTTGCTATACTGATGTTTGCTCTAATAGACACTTCTAATACATAAAAATCAAATTTCCACAAAGTCATGAATTAGTGTCACAGACCATCACAGACAGTGTGATTACAGAAATGCTATTATGTTCTAACACCATATTCAGTATCCTAATTTCACTCTATTGTTACGTAACAACAGCAGAAGATTCAAGGAAAATTACTAATTAGATTTCACTCAGGAATCTGTATTTCAGTTGATCAATTTTATCAGAAGTGTGTGACCTGTCAGTTTCTCTCACCTTCCTGCACTGTGACCTGTGTTCTGCTTTTCTATTCTGTTAAGTTAATTTAATTTATCTTATCATAATTTATCTTGGGACCTCATCCCATTTATTTTAAAAATCTGCTTTCTGCATTTTATACATAGCAGCAGGACACCTTGTAGCATCATTAACTGAATTTACACAGTACCTCTCAGCTCCAAAATAAGGCATTTTACCAAAGATATCAGTAGTATAATTATGAAGTTGATATAGTGGTTCCAAATTCTAAGCTGAAGGGGGTAACGTAAACAAGTAGGTTTTCAAGTTGATTTTCAAATGAAAGAAGTCACGTAGTTTTTGTATCTCTGAATTTTAGAGAATTACAGAGAGAAAACACTAAGTGAAAAAAAACCCCACATCCTGTGATATGGCTCTTATTTACTGCTAAGGCTTGACCTCCAACATTAGAATATACCTACTAATATAAATTATTATCATTCAGGTTCATGGAAAGTACTGAGGAAATTAAAAGAAGGAAGTGGAGTCTGCTTTGTACTGAGTCAAAACTGAAATTGCTGCCTTCTTCCATTTGCTTTAAATGGATCTTTATAATGTTTTTTTGTATTGTCATCTGGCTGGCTGCTGAGTGTCCATGCTGCATCCTCACGGGGAATGCATTACAGTAGTTTTAAGAGGAGGAAAATGATACAATGAGTAAAATTTATTGACTTACATTATTAGAAAATCTGTATCCATTAGCATTCTAAATATGGGAGTTGAATTCAAATCTTTTTGATATCTGAATTACAAGAGTATGTGATGTACTTATCTGTTCTCTAGTTCATTTTATTGAAATACCATCGCTGTAAACAAGTTCTAAACGCTGTAGTTCATTTGTATCCATTAAGTCCAAAGACATAACATGAGTGGAAAGGACAACTGAACAACATAGAGATGACTAGTGTTGTGAGAAGAACTTCAGTAGAGGTTGAAAAGCTATTAATTGTATTTCCTCTTAAAGAATTTGGCTGGTAAAGGAAATAAATGCAGCCTTTTGAATGTAATTGTGTGTGCTCTGAAATTATGTTGTAGTGACTAAATAAATATTGGGTGGGGTTTTTAAGAAAATAAGCCTACTTCTAGGTGAATTCATTCAATGCTTGTGACTTGCATTGCTTTCTACTTAGTCCTGAAGTTGTAAAGAGAGAGAAGGCTGGAGAGAAGGCTGACATCTGGGCTGTAGGATGCATCCTTTATCAGATGGCAACTCTGAACCCACCATTTTACAGCACCAATATGCTCTCCTTGGCAGCTAAGGTATTCAGATTTGCCAGTTCAGTGTACCAGTTATTTCTGCATGATCCATGGGAATTTGTTTAAGGTTTTAGATGCACAAAATGCTCTCCGTTCTAATGTGTGAATGAGCACAAGTGTTTATCGTTGTGTGACTTGCTATCTTGCCATTCTAATTGCAAAAATTGCTTGTAAATGTTAATATGCTATTACCTCTCAGAGTAGCATATTTTACTCATTGCATTTGGGCATAGGAGCTCAGATATATAAAACTGCTTGACGTACTATAATATTGGATTTTCTACAGCATTGTGTATTACATCTTCAGAAGATTTCATAAATTAAAATAAATAATTGGGGGTTTGTGTTTATTGTTTCCTTGATTTTGATATTGTAGCACTTTAATCTGCAGTGATTATATACATTAATGTGGATACCTGATTGAAAGTGATATTCTGCGTTAGAAGATGTGTTCTAAGTTGTTTTGCAACTTAGAGCTGATGATGTAATGCCTATCAGGTTCTTTCAAGACACAATATTTATCATATGGGATCTTGAAATAAATAATGGAGTGTTTTTCTTCAACAAACCATAGATTATTTATTTTTCAGATAGTAGGGGCTATGTATGAACCTGTGCCAGAAGGACTGTACTCTGAAAAAGTGTCGTTTACCATTAAGAGGTAATTACTCATCTCATTTTATTTCGACATCCTTCTGAAAAGATGTTTTTGTTTTGTATGCTTCCAGCAGGGATAATGTGACAGTTTGCAGACTTAAGCAACTGCCAGTATTTGTCTCTGAAAAGGAAATATCTTTAGATTTAAAGAAAAAGGAAGGTGTCTCCTTATCCTGATAACAACATGTACAATACAGCTGCACATATGCAACAGGAAAACTCATACCAGTATGGTCAGCACATTCATTTAGCCAGTATAGACTTTAAATGTTTAAATTTAACAATATCAGTGCTGTAGTTAATTTCCTACACATCATTTTTTTCCCCCCATGAAAATACAGCATTTTGAGTAATATTCAGATTATGGTCAAGAAAGTAACTCTGTTACAATGTGTTATTTATAGATCACTGCGTGATCACATTCATAGTTTTTTCTGTTTATTTGACTGATGGAAATATGTTTTCCACTACCTTATAATCCTGTTAGCATGATAGCAGAGATAACAAAGCAGAGAGAACACAGTAATGGAGGAAGAGATGAGCCTGTATTTGTTCCACTCAGTCATCACGTATTTTCCTTAGCTATGTTTACATCTTTCTGGTGATAATGTCATATGTAAGGCAAAACATAGAGTGAAGTGGAGATTTAGCTCCCTTCATTTTTTCCATTTTAGAAAAAAAACCACTTAGCATAAAAATTATTATACTTTCTCACTTGGATATTCAATTCCATCTCTAAAAAAGCACTTCTACAAAGACTAAGGGTTTTATACTCTCTTTTATTTTACAAAAAGGTTTCTATTATTTAAAGACCTTGAGAATGAAGGACAACAATGGGGAGTGTAGGCACTAATAGAACTAAAATTTACCTTTAAGAGATTTGAAAATTAATTTAATGAAAATATTAAAATTTTTACATTACATAATAATTTTTCTACATACTTTAATAGCATGAGAAACGTAAAGTGTTTTGGTTGTTTTATTTTTCATATTATCTCTTACTGTGGGTTAATTCTTAATTTAAGACTTTGTTTAGGTTTTTTGCTTATGCTTTCTGAGATATTTAGAAAGAATAAAGAACATTCAAGAAAAGCAGTAATAATGAGATTTTAGTTATAATATAGATGCGGAAAAATTAACAGGAAAGGAGTTATTTTTGAATGACTTTTGAATGAAGCACATCACATATTCAAAGATGAATGTCAGAAAAATAATTTATTGATAATGATGAGAAAAAACATTGAAAGTTTAATGTTGCAACTGTAAATTTGCATTTAGTGTTATTCTTCTTCTTTGGTATTGTTATTGAAATACAATTTTGTTGGATTAAACTACTACAGAAAGTTCTGGAATCATAATCACCAAAGTTTTTCAGAGCTGAACATCAATCTACTTGGTGTTTAGTCGTATATCATTTCTAGATGCATGGAAAATGGAAATAGAACTCACCAGAAATCTTTTACAGCTCATATTGTTCTTGGGAATTTTGACCAATTTCAGTGGACTAAAAAAAAAAAAATTAAAAAACCCCAAACAAGAATATTTCTTAAGGGTGAAAAACTTGCACCTCTTCAAAAGCAATATAATATTTCAAGTAAAACAGATTTTAAAAGTTATGAAAATTATTTAAATTAATGTATTTGAGAAAATGTAAACAAAAAAGATTAAAATCAAGAGGTTCAAGGATTGTAAAATATTTTTGGAACTGCTACTTTACATGGCAGTTGTGTTTTACTTAGAACTGTTTTAGAAATAACAAACCATTCTGTGGCTTTTTTTAAAGAAGAGTGTTGGGTTATGTGTGCTAGCAGGTCATTAGTACTCTGCAGGGAAATCGTAGTAAATTACCAGTTCACTGGAGTTAAGATTTAAGAGTTTATAGTGCATGCAGAACTGTCCCTATCAGCTTTTCTGTCCTACACTGCATACAAAATATTCTGGGGATTTAGAAATAGACCTAATAGTATATTATTACAGTTACTAAACTGCTACCTAGGGTGCCTGAAACAAGAACCATAGAACTGTAAAGTAATTTAGATTGGAAGGGACCCCTGGAAGTCATCTAGTCCATTTGCTTAATGCAGATACAATTAGATGTGGTTGCTCACTGCTCAGGGTGTTGTCTGAGTTTTGAATATTGAGGGATGGAGATCCCACAACTTCTCTGAACCCTCTTTGGTGCTTATCTTCCTTTGTGATTAAAAGCAGCAGTAGTAGTAACAATAATTATATCTAACCAGACTTCCCTGTGTTCCAGGTTATGTATGTTGCCCCTTGCTCTACCGCTGTGCACCTCTGAGAAGAATCTGGCTCCATCTTTTCCATGCCCTCCCGTTATGCAAGTAGCAATTAGACCCTTATATGGGTGTCCCACGTCCCTCTGACAACAGCCCTGCCCTATGTACCAACTGATCCCTGCAATTCAATCTTCACAAACCTTTTGAGAATGCACTCCATCCCCTCATCTAGGTTGTTAATAAAGATGTAAAATAGTACTGACCTAATATCAATCCTTGGAGGCTGCTACTGTTGGCCACCAGCTGAAATCTGATGACATCTCTTTGAGCCAGGAGGTTCAGCCAATTATCTACCTTATAGTCCTTTGGATACTGTGGGATATTGTGTCAAAAGCCTTGCTAAAATAAAGCTACCCACAGCATCTACTGCTCTCTCTTTTTCCACAGAGCCAGTAATCTCATTGTAGACACCAATCAGTTTAGTCAGGTATAACAGCTGTTTGGTTAATCCATCCTTGCTGTTTCCAGTCATCCTCTTGTCCTTTTTGTGCTTGGAAACTTTCCAGAGGAAATTGTTCTATTATTTTTCCAGAGACGATGTTGAAGCTGACTAACTATCAGTGTCCTGGATCTTCTCTCTTGTTATTCTTGGATACGTGTGTGATATTCAACTGTTACCAATCTACAGAAACCTTCTTTTGATCCTTTTAGACATGATGGATAGTGACATTGACCAATTGCATCAGCACCCTCAAACCCTTCTCATCTGGTCCTGTGG
>JAYRBT010000082.1:39162966-39178613 GCA_036023395.1 Myiotriccus ornatus | reverse complement strand
ATCCTTTTAGACATGATGGATAGTGACATTGACCAATTGCATCAGCACCCTCAAACCCTTCTCATCTGGTCCTGTGGGCTTGTGTCTGTCCAACCGGCTTAAACGCTTTCTCACTGTATTTTCTGCTGCATGGAAATGCTTCGTGCTCATGGATTCTACAGGTAGGCTCAGAGATCTGGAACACTTATGGCCAAAGTTTCTCAATGGAAATGGAAGGAAAAAAGGGACATACACTTTTCCATGTCTTTTGTTACTAGGCTGTGTAGTGGGTCCACATTTTCCTTAACCTTTCTTTTGTTGGCTTTTCTTCTGCCTTCCATATCCATTGCTAATTTCAACTTCAGCTGAGCTTTGGCTTTCCTAATTCCAGCCTTTGGGCCATATCTGTATTCTTCCTGTGTAGCCCACCCCTGTTTCCTACATGCGGAACTGGGCTGTTATAGTGCTTTGAGATGTCCCTGGAGATTAGCTTGCTCTCCCAAGCTTTCCCTTTACTTTCCAGGGCAGTCTCCTATGAGATTCTACCAGGAAGATCCCTGAACAGGCTGAATTCTGCTCTCCTGAAGTCCTGTGTTGTAACAATACAATCTCTCTCACTTCTCTTGGGATTTTGAACTCCACAGTCTGATGGTTGCTGTAGCCAAGGCTGTCCTTGATCTTCACATCCTAGTCTGGTTCTTCCTTGTCTGTGAGAAACAGATCTGGCAGAGTGCCTTTGCTAGTTAGCTTCTGAATCAGCTTCACCAAGAAATTGTCGTCAGCAGATTCCAGAAGTCTCCTGATTGCTGCAGTCAACCATATTATCCCATCTACAGATATCTGGGTGGTTAGTAGGTCCCAATGAGTATGAGTGTCTAAGATCACAAAGCTTCCTCCATCTGTCCAACAAAGGCTTCATTGAATTCCTCTTTGGTTTTGTGTGGTTTATAGCAGGTGTCTACCGCAATGTCACCCATGTTAATCTGTTCCTCTGATCCTCACTCATAAGCTTTTGACTATACACAGTCAGGTGTTGGACTGCAGGTTGCACCCACCCTGATCTGAGCCTTTCCTCCTCACTGACAAAATTAAGGAGAAAACCATCTCTGTCCAACACCCTTCACACTTGATCCCAGTGCAACTGCACTTTCAGTGTGTTCAGAGTTGACCCTGATGGTATTATTTGTACCTATATGAGTGGACAGCAAGAAGTAATAGCCCAAGGATTAGGGTGATTCAGTAGTGTCTCCACAATGTCCTGAATCCAAGCAACAGACATCAAATCAGATCAAGTAGATGGATGCCTCTGTTCCTCAGCCTCAAATGACTGTCAGCTGTTGCACCTTATTTGTGATGTGAACTCTTAGTTCAGACTCACCTGGCTCTGATGTGTCCTCCATTAGGTCTTACTCTTCCTCACCTGTTGGTAGATTGCTATACCTGTTCTGTAATTATATATCTGTAGTCAGAGGAAAAGCCTTCCTTTTCTTGGCAGAAGTCACAGGTCTCCAGCCTAGCTCCTCTTGGGAGTCTCCATCTACTGCTTCTTTGAGGGTGAGCTCTAGATTTTCCTCCTTCTTCGCATTGTTTTGGGAAGTGTTGTTTGTCTGGGCAAAGTCTCTGTGAAGATCGTGGCATTCTCCTGTAAGTCCTCCTGACAACACACTCCTCTCCTTCACAGATGCTTTGTTCAGTGGTGCAGTACCTTGACCAGAGCACAGTCGCCACAAGGGAGGCATTGTCGCCCCCAGTCCCAGGAATAGGCCCTGGGCACTCCCTAGTGTGTCAGGGCATGCACAGCAGCAGCCCCTAGTTGCAGTTATGTCTGGATTGGTGTCAAGGATAATTGTTCTAGATGATGCCAGGGACTGTCCTGTGGTGTTTCAACAAGGCTGCACAGCATCAAACTGTCCCATGCGGTATGAGCAGAGTGCTGGCCAGCATGACTCCATAAATACCAGTGGAGAAATGCAGTGGTGAAAAATGGTTTTTTTTTTAGAAACAAGTAAATAGAGAATATTCTTTCTGTAGCTGTTTGACTTCTGATGCAGAGGCACGTCCAGACATAGTGGAGGTCAGCTCACTGCTGTCTGATGTTATGATGAAATACCTGGATGTTCTACCCACCTCTCATCTCATGTTGGAGAAGAAACTGGATCAGGAGAGGAGATGAACCCAGCAGTACTTCATGGAGGCTGATCGAAATGCAGTAACCTATCACCACCAGCTTTCCATTTTATCACAAGTAAGTACATGTATTAGACTTTATTTTTTCTTATCATTGTTTGCCATATCTGAGAAAATAACCAAGCAGAAAATAAATCAAAATGAAAAGACTCATCCTCTTGTAACATTTTTCTGTGCAGGCTCTTTAATTTATTTTTAACAAGACATTCATTAATTCTTTTTTTTTACACATGCTTATGCAGGGAAAATGACAGTATCTTAAAAACCGGTATCATTCCACGCTGGAAAATGGCATTGTTATGGAGGTTCTTGCAGTTTTGATTATATCTGATAACGTTTAATTATTACTGCACACTTTTGAATGATTTGTGAATAGGAGAATATACACTTGGTTATGGTGGAACAAACTGATAATCTCATGTATGATTCATAAACAATGACACCTAGAAAATGGAACCTAGACAAATGTAATTTTTAATTACAGATTGCTAAATACAAACCCATGATGCTGATAAGGTATTTGCTCATGTTTTCTAGCTGCCTGATACACTTCTGCAGAAATACTTCTTGCAGTTCTTCCATTTGCTTCAGGCTGTGTTTTAAGCACCCTTCATGAAGGACATCAGTGTTTTTACATAATAAACCAAACTTCAGAGATATATGTGTATATCAGATTCAGTATATGATCTCAGAGAATTTATTTAGAAAATAGAAGGATAATGTTTCTGTGTAGCAAAAGCACACTGTGAAAATTATTGTTATGGTAATTGCAAAGCAAAGTTATAATTTACACAGCCACTCTTGTCTGTTCAGAAGTTGAATCTTTTAGATTCCTTTTATCAGAGTTCAGTAGTTTGCACTGAAGAAATTCTGTGTAGGAGAAACATTTTCAGGAACACATTTTGGTCCCAAACTCCATGGTCTTTATTTTCCTGGCCAAATGTAGCACTTGTAGAAATTGTTAGTATTTTTTTTTTCAGTAGTTTTTTGACCTCTCAGTCTAAGATTGTTATTTTTATTATACCCCTTTTTTTCAAGGAAAAGAATGCCAAAAATTTCCAGAAAACTTTAACAAACTACTTTCTTTTGAAATGTAAGAGGTATTGGGATGCAAGAAACACACAGAATAGGATTTTTAATTTAAAACAGTAAAAGCAATTTTTTCCTTTTTTTTTTTTTTAAAGTTTTCTCACCCTACACATTTGGAAGCATGTTGTATTTCATTATTTTTTCGTATCTTGATATAGTGATTCTCTTGCATAACTGTGATGAAATTTGCGAAAATATATGCTATAGATAGAAAGATGCTAGATTTGAGATTTACATGCAGTTATTTTGTCTTTAGAGAAATGTCCCTTATCCAGACATTTTTAGGATAGGAGAGAACTGATAGTTTTTCACAGAAGGTTAGAGTACTTCTGTTTTGTATAAATACTTGGAAAATACACCTGTCTACAAACAGAGAAGAAACATGCCTCTGTCTTTTGGGGGATATTGGCTAATCTTCTTGAGGAAGAAATACTGTAGTTCTAGTTCCACTCCAGTAGGTATTTTATAATGTATATTAAAGAAACATGAGGTTCTGACAAGGATCCAGAACACTGAAGAACCTGAAGGGAATATACCTTAGTACTGACAAGTGGGAGACCTAATTGTGTGTCCTTGCTGTAAATAAGATAGAAAAAACAGGCTAGGATCTTTCAAATTTCGGGGGAGTGTTGCAGAGCTTATAAACAGAAGGAGCCATGTTGTTTATTTCTTCCTAGTACTTTGGAAAATTTGTTAAGTTGGAGAATTTCTAACAAAGAGAATAATTTTTCCTGAAAAGTTTGTCTCTTGAAAAAAATAGGCAATATTCTGACTAAAAGTGCTAGGAAGAATTTCAAGCAGCTGCTCCTGAAATAAAAACTCTGCGAGGTATAGACAGCCTAATTCATCTTAGTCAAGGCCCCAGCTATTCCACAGCCAAGTAATTTGTCATTTTTCCATGGTGTCAGAGAATTCGGTGTTTCTGCCATGTAGTTCACTGTTTTGTTGAAGCCAACTATCTTATACTTTGTTTTCTCTACTAAAATGTACTTATGGCCTCCTTTTTCATCCCAGTTGTGTCATATTGTGAATGTTCCTGAAGTAAGGACTGTACTCTGTCCTGCTTTATGGAACTAAGCAACGGAGATCTTTTGGAGCCAGAGTGGAATCTGCTTTATAAGTATTGTAAGACAGTTTGGAAACAGGTAAGTAGGCAATTGACACCCAGGTCAGTAGATGATGCTGAAGTATAGTTATCTTGTGTGGTAAGTATAGCATAAAATCCATGCTTGAAAATAATCTCAAAACAGTAGTTGATCTAACTAACAAATTATCTTTCTAGTGTTTTTCTTTAAAGAAATTAGTGTGTAGCCAAATAGTAACTGGATTTCTTTTTTTGAAGTATATAGATTTGAAAAATTTGTTTGGTCTGTTTAGAAAAACGTGAAATAAGTCAGTTTTATTACTTTGGAAATATGTATTTCCTTACATGGGCATCATCCATGATTATTTCATCTACTGCATATATCCTGAAGTGTTTTTAACTTTTTTCCTGTTGTCACATTTTTAATGTAAAATACAAATATACATAAAACAATATAGAATGATAAATGTTTAGATCTGTCCTGTCTTTTGAATGTGGTAGAGAAAAATCTAAGTTTTATAATTGGAGTCTGTCAGCTAAAAATATATAACAGAGTATGAGGCATTTGTACCTTCTGCTGCTCTCAGAGAATATATTAAAAATGGCAGACATGATAGACTACCTGTCTGATCAGAGCAGCTTCCTTTTCTTAGTTTCTGTAGTTCTGATTCATGCATGTGGCACACATATTCTGTTACATTTTTTTTCTCTATGCCAGGTAATACCGTGTTCTTTGGGAATTTAAGCCTATTTTAATTTTTGTATTAATAATGTAACGAAATATTAATTTCATTTTTAAATTAATATATGCAAATCCACATATTCAGATCAAGTTCCCAGTTATGCAGAGTAATGGGAAACTAAGATGCTTAGGTGATGGGAAAAGTAAGTCCAACTTTTTTTCTGAGTGTAATCTGATCTATGGAGTGGCTCCACATTCCAGGTTAGTCAGGGCTAAGAGTGTCAAAAGTCAACAACAGTGCTTGGTCTGACCTGGTCCATTAGGTAGCCCTTAGCTGAGCGCTTTGTACTAATGTTCAAGTGCACAAGAACACTTATTAGCCAGGCTGCTCTCTGCATTTTTTTGTTTTCCCACTTGGATGGGTAAGTCTTGCCCTAACCCAGCATGCCGGGGGGCATGGCTTACAGACCATGGTAAGCCATCTTCCATCTCGATTCGATTTTTAGCTGTGGGTCAGCACTGGCCCTCCCAGGCTACATCTGTAGGTATCAAGGTGCTGTGCTCCTGGTGGACTAGGATGCTGCTGCTGGAAAACACACTGATTATTCTATTTGCAGGCAGCCTGGCTACGGCCTATGCTAAGAAGCCTGCCTGCCTCTCTGCTGCAGAAGCTGTTCAACTACTTACTGGTCAGAAATAGTGAAACAAGCAGCATAGGTGTTTTCAAACAGGACTATATCTAAATGACTAAATCTAAACTAAAGAGCCTTGCCAGACCTGAAATGGCTGGTGGGAGTTTCCTGGCTTCTGTCTGTGAAATAAACCGTAATAATCTACCTCTAGATGGTTATGAGTTGATTGTACTGTGTCTTTTCTGGATTGGTTTAGAAACATGAATGAGTCTTGGGAAATGCTGGAATTTCTTTCTATGCCCCTTCTATCACAAAGACTGTAATGTAAGTAAATGCAAAGCGATTTGTAGTAATACCTGTAAATAGAGAGCATACTACTGTTACCACTCTTCTTCATCCACAGGAATGGATTTATCTTTTCCTTCATCCACAGGGATCTGTGACCAAAGAGGGAAGGGTTTTAAAGATCATGATTTAAGAATCTGTACTTTTGTAACCACCCTGCAGGCTATTGGCAACTCTTAATTCACAGCAGCCTTCCATTTCCTCACAAGAAAGAGGACAGGATTGCAGCTATCTGAAAGACAAAGAAACACAAAATGATTTAACTGCTTTTTCACCAAGTCATTTCCCTCCATACCCAAATTCAGTTCTGCTCTGTTGGCAATTGTTGTGCTAATAATCATGTTAGTTTCTGAGCATCACCACATGCATTACAAAGTAGTACTTAATTAGCAATTCAATTTGAATTAATGAAGTTTTTTTGTTAAGTCAGAAGAAGACATAAAGATTGGATTAATGTTCATCTTAATTTCCTTTTTCTTTGTGTTTAGAAATAGATTTTCTGCAATTCAGCCTTTTGGTGCATAAAAGATTTTTTTTTTTTCTTAAAACAGCCCTGTATGTGTGCAGCAACTGCTTTTGTGTTGGTTGAAGCAACGACTGTTCTTGGTTTTAGAACACTTTGAAGGCAACAGGTTATTAATATTGCAGAAACAGAGTCCCATATTTATGTTAGATTAGAATATTAAAATATTTGTGTTAACATTTATTATTAAAATGTATTAAAATTTTATTTAAAAATTGGGTGATAATGACTGTGCACTGCTGCATACAATTCCCTTTGTAATGAGCGAGGACTTGGAAATGTCATGAAGACTTAACATTCCACAAATTCTTTTCTTCTTCCACCTTTCACTCCACTGACACCATTCTGTTTTGACATTTATGTAGCAGGTACTAGATTTAAAGTTTAAATGTTAGAAATGTTGGCGTGATAACAAGAAAGTAACCTTTTTAGATTTATACTCTGTGTGTTTGGAGAATAAAGTAATGATATAAAAACTGATTTGCAGGTATATTTTTTCCCAGTGTTGCTGAACGTAGAAAACAGTCAGCACAGCCAAATTACTACCTGTGAAAATGTATGATCAGACTCCTAAGGACAAACCCATAATATGCTTAATTCGACTTCAGTTTGTTAATAGATCAAAATACTTTAATAGAATTACAGGTTATAAGGCAGGAAGAGTTGTCAGAGATTATCTTGTCCCTTTCCAAGCTTTAGAGCTACCTGTCACTCCTGACAGGTATTTGACCAGTGAGTCATAAAAGAGTCATGATGGAAACAGTTTAGAAACAGCAGAGATGCACAAACTGTCTTTACAGTCAGCAGTGACATCTGACTGAATCTTTCTTTCCATTTGAAGATAACATCTAGGAAATGATGAGGATGCCTGAAGCATCCTGGGCATAGCCATAACATGTATAACTGTGCTATATACAGTATCTAAAGTTAGTCCAATGCTTGCAGAAAATTTTGGTCTTACTCTGTAAACTTGACAGAGTAGATATGATATGCATGTCTTGTTTCCAGGAGATACTAGAGGGACATATGCATATGCATGTATGGGACGTATATGATACTTGAAATTTTTGGACCCCATCTCAAGTGCCATAAAAGCACTGTGAGAGCACTAAGTCCAGAATATCCCCAGAACGCTGTGTTTGCTGAGTGCATTCAAACCAGTTACATTGTGTATGAACTCCTATTTCTCTTTGCAGGATCCCAAATAGATGCAGTAGTTGGAACACTTGATTACTGAAATTGTCCTCCTGATGATGGACATTTATAAAAGTTATGTCTTTTCTCTTATATGTTGGTTCCCCTCTTTGTGATTTTTATTTATTTTTTTTTTAATATGCACTGAATAATAAAAAATGTGGAGAGACAGGAAAAGAAGGAAAGAAATGAGAACAGAGGTCTGCAAAACACGACTTAAAAAGTGAGATTGACATAATTTTATGTGTAGTGTTCAAAATTGTACCTAATTACTCCAACTGAGAGTCTTATTGGTATCAAGTAGAAAGAATGCACAATTCTTCAGAATCATTCTCTTCTTTATGCATCCCAGTATGATGTTCACTTTTTCATAACAGCATGGTATTGTTCAGTCATATTCTGTTTCTGATCCATCAAAATTCCCATATCTTTTCCTGCAGAGCTTCTGTCTGACCTGTCCTTCCCCAGTCTGTGTGTTTGTAGTTGTTTCCTGGTGCTCGTAGAACTTTGTATTCTCTGTATTTAAACTTCATAAGTTCTTTTAGTTTCTCCAGTTTCTCAGAACTTTCTTTGACACCCGTTGTCAGTGTCATTGACACAACTCTGTGTATGATGTATGTGCTGCAGTATGATATATGATGTGAATGTATCGCAGTCTAGGCACCTTTAACAGGTGCTCTGTCCATCCATTATGCAGATTATCATTGTAATTCAGTGACACCATTGAGTGGTTTTGGAACAAGGTCAAAAAGGATCCTGAAAGATTGTACTCGCTACCCATTTTCACTATAACAAACACTCGAAGCAGTTACCAAGTCGAGTACAATTTTTATGGTCAATTATACAGCCAACTGATCGTGATTTTGTCTAGGTCACACTTCCCTAGCTTTCTTGTAAGATGTCATGAAAAACCTTGTCAAAAGCCTTGCTAAAACCCTTATATATAACATCTGCTTCTTGTTCCTAATGCATAAGAGCTCTTGAAAAAAGAAGAGCTCTTACTGAAAAAACCACATTGTTTTAGCATGTTTTTTCCCCTGACAATTTCTTGTCAGCTACTATTCATTTTAGTGCTAGCTTGTAGGTTTTTACAAGTAGTTTAATAGTGGAAATAGTTCCGTTTTTTTCTTGAAATAGAAATTCAATTGACTAGCATAATGATGTAATTGTAAATGTCTCAAATAAAGAAGATTAAGTAAACACTGTTTGCAAATGCCACTAGAGAGCTCTGTATTTCTTGAAGACAGAAAAGTTAATTCTTCTGGACAGTAATATGACAAAACAGAGCTAAACAAAATATAGATAAGTTTATTTTAGTTAAACCTTCTTGGTTTTTTTTAGATTTTTTAGATTTCTGCTGGAAGTCAAAAAGAACAATTTAGGCTTCACTTGTCCAAAACTTAAATATAACTTGATTTTACAGTAGTAATGGTGACCAATGAAGAGACAAGTGTACAGGATATGGATGAAGATAGAATTTTTTCTATCTGGGACACAAGTTTCCAGAGATGCTTTAACTCAGTAATAAAGACAGATGAGTGCTGGAAAAAAAATTAATTGGTTCATTGTTTGAACATTTTTTTGCGGAGTGACTTTTTTCCCCTTAGCTTTTGTTTTCACTTGTGTTTTGTCTATACGAGAAGGCAGAGTTTTTTTCAACAAAGGTGGTGATCAACCTGATGTATGGGGAAACTGAGGCACTAGTTTATTATGAAAATGTGAAAATAAACAGGATCAACTGATGGAACCTCCCCAAGGATTTCTAAAATTCTGGAACACTACAATCAAGTGTAGGTATGAGCACAGTTCAAGTGAATATATATCAACCTAACTCCTGTTTGAATGTTTGTGATGTTTTGAATATGCCACTGTTCCATGGATTTCTTCAGAAGATAATTATCTGTCTTTCTGCTTATCTGAAAGAGGTATCTCTGAGACTTTGAGGGCATATGGAAATGGTTGTTTCAATGTGTTGGAGAAAAGTTTCTCCATCCTCTTCTCATAAAATTATGTCCGTATGTAGATCGTTATGTTCCCCCTCCAGTGGTGAGCCAAAGCATTGAACTTGCATCCTGCCTTGGGTACTTTTGTCCTTCTAAATCATCCAGTTGTCCTACTCAAAAAAAGAAAAAGTGGTATATAATCTCATTTTTGAAAATTATTAGCTATTGTCTAGGTGGAGCAAAATGTATCACAGCAAATTTATTTCTTACTCTCAGATTACTAATGAATACTACAGTTTTCTGTGTTCAGCTGTTATGTAAGTGGGCCAGATTTTATGTATAGACAGGTTATAGCTTTACAGTTTATATAGCTGCTTTAGGGCTTTAAAATATGTTTCACTGATCTCTGAACAGTTTCTATGGCAGGTCTGACGATTATTTTTATTGTGAGGTCTGTGGAATTCAGTTCACACATTTCAAAGAGGTTTCCCATCTTGGTGGGCTGCTAGATCTGAAAAAGCTGGTAACAGCTGTCTTTTTGATTTTTTTTTCTTCAACTCCACCTGATTTAGAAGTTATTGTTAACAGTTAGTTTTTTGAGTATGAGGTTCAGTACTGAAAATGCTGAAAGGAGATTTAGGTTTGAAATGTCCATGCAGTTTGAGACTTCTCTGTCTTGACTTTGTTTTCTTTGATGTAGAACAGGTGAGTTGGTTCTTTTCAGTAACTGTGCTCTGACTGTTCAGGGTACAATGTGAGCTCATATTCCAGGACTAGACTGCTCTCTTCCAATAAGCTAGAGTCATCATTAGTGGTTGTCATGCCATTCTACACTCCAATCACTGCCATTGTGGCATCTTGGACATAAGCTCAGTCCAGTACTTAAGTATAAAATGATCTTTTCCCACCTGAATTTAAAGAGAAAGGCTTGACAAGACATCTCCTACAAGTTAAGTTATAGATTTGGGAACAGAACCAAAGATGGGGAAGTAATTGAAATAGACCTATTACACAGACAGTGTATAGTCAGTGCTCAGGGGTTCAGTTAGGTTTCTAAGGAGAAAGGTTTTGTAGTGCACCCACTCTGCTCTTTCCTGATAAGGTCAAAATACTTCTTGGGAAAAACTTTGAAAGAAGTTGACTTAGATAAAGAACAAATTGTCTTAGGCGGACTTGGTAAGAATATAAGTATTTAGGAATGTATTATCTCCTGAAGTTAATATTAAAGATACTAATTTGTTTAATCTGATATATTTGTATAATTTATCTCCTGTCCTCCTTTATCACGCTTTGCTCTGCCAAGATACAGTAAAAAGAAACATGAATTTATTTACGCACAACAGAACTAATATGTGAAGACTTGGAACAATATACACAGAGATCATAAAACATCTTCCTTCAAAATTATGTTGCATTAAAATAGAAGCAGTAACAGGGTTCAGGGATTTCTGTTCTTTCTGGTAAAACTATAAACACTGACAGCAGCAGAGGCAGGATTTTAAACTTATTAAAGAACCTTGTGCTACAAACAAGAGGCAGCAGTTAAATGTTACAGGCAAATAATTTATATTGGATGTTTTATTTTCTTAGCTCTGCATTTGGTCAGTTCAGCCTTGGGGGTCTCTCTGACATGGCATCATATCAAGTTAATTTCATATTTTACTACCATCTTGGCTGTTATGAAGGTTTTGCATTGTCCGGAACTGGACTGCAGTTTATTATCTAAGCTGGAAGAGAGTAAATCTACCAATGCTTGTACCTGGGAACCTACTGTCTTTGTCTGGTCTTCTGTTTTAGTTCAGGATTTGCTTTTGGTCTGGTGTTTGTTTCACTTTTTTCATTTTCAGTGCTTGTTGTGAGAAGATTGTTGTCAAGAACAAAGATGTCTTTTGTGTAAAGGCTAGAAATAATTTGTTTAGGTTTGAAAGTTTTGATCTAAATTTAGAGTCAGTGACTGAACCAGGTACTGTACAGTCCTGGACTAGCAGCTAAGTGGGAACAAAAAGTGTGTTTTTATGCATGTATACACAAGTGACACTTTCATTTTCAGATTTTCTAATGAGTTCTGGAAAAGGACAATATATAGCATTTCCTTTTTGTTCTTTGTTGTCAGAAAAATTATGAGAAGTTGCGTCTTCATAGTAGCAGCAATGGAGCAGCCAGTTGCAAAAGTGAATTTTCAGAAAATACTGACTTTCCAGTTGACAGTTGTCAGTCTGCATGTGGAAAATATGAGGAAGGATCATATGAAGAAATTCTGGTAGAGGACTACAGGACTATAGAGAAATGAAGGCATTAGCAAAAGAAGCATCAGGATGGTATTATGCTGGTCAGAGGTGGGTTAAAAGCTTGTTTTCATTTTTATGTGCAGATATGTTCTCTGAATTAGATGATGAGCTGAACATATTGGACAGTTCAAGCAGTTCCAGTTCAAGTAATGTGAAAGGGTCTGCTATCAGTAATATGCTTTAAGAATTAAGTGTGCACTAATTTTTAAGAGCAAAGCAGGTTTTTTCCAGAATATTAGGGTATTTCATTATTTGTTGCAAGTTCATTATCTGTTGTTCTGTTGTGCTGCCTAAGTGAAGAAAATAACTGTGCCTCTGTGGCAGCCATTTCTAGTTTAATACCTTCTGCATCTCACAGTCTTTGTGTGGCTTTTCTCTGTATTTTGCAGTAATGTCTGTGAAAGCTGGAGTATTATCGGGCAACTTGACAGCGAAGGTGGTTTTAAATTTGAAGCCCTAAGATGACTAGTATTGATAAGAAACAGATGGAAGAGTGTGAAAAATAAGGTTGAAAGAGGCAAGCTTTAACTGTCTAGATGAATTGGCTGAATGGAATTGAAGGAAGGCTTAATGATTAAGACAGGATTATGTGATAAAACACAGCATTAATTCTGCTTATAGTTATTTATGGCAAGCAAATAGGAGAGCATCATCTGTGTTGGGTGTTATCTTAAGTAACAGTCTTTTGGGACTATATTCCAAAGATGAAAATTTAAAAGAAAAAAACCAAAAATCTAGCTCTAAGTGCTTTGAGTGACTTGCTAACTTGTGAGCTACCATGATATACCTATTAAAGGGGATGGCATTCTGATTAGAGAAAATCAAAGAGCATTTTATACTAGAAGAAAGAGGTGGATATTAGAGTTGAGCAAAATTTAAGATTTCCATTCATCCCATTTAGTTTTGAAAGAAAATTTGTGGATGATTTAAAATGTACTTTTTAGTAAAGGGGATGTAGTTGTGTGAAGATTAAGAAATGTTGTTGGTACAAGGTCCCAGGCTTCAAAAAACTTTGAATAACATTTCTTTACCTATTTGTTATCCTATTTGCTAGCTGGGTTTCCTTCAGATTTTGGCCCAGGTAGTGAAGAAATATTACTGCTTTTAATTGAAATGTCTAGCCATTAGCTCAGGGCAAATAAATGATTTGATAATTCTGCTTAAAATCCATTAATATGATTTGCGAATTGTAACTGGATAGCCTGCCATTCTAAAGGCTGGAGGACCTGTGGCAGGCCAGCCCTGAGATTATTATCGAAGTTTTCTTTAAAAAATAATAATTAAAAAAAGTACTTCGTTGCTTTCTTGTGCTAAGAGAGTAACAGGAGAAGGCTACAGGATTCAGGGAAGCCTAGTCTTAAATGCAGTAGGGGGCCTGTGTTAAAGGAATCCCTTGAAGAAAAGCAGCTTGCAGAGACAAACACTCTATTTTGTGTTTATACTACAGAATAACACATTGTGTGTCTCCCAGAAATGTAATTCATTGTGGGCTAGTTCAGCATTGTACACAGACATTTGAATCTTTGTAGTTTATACCTTGCCACACCCAAAGCATTACTGGTAATGATTTCCTTGTAGTCTATTTTGCTTAGTTGAGATCTGGACATTAACAAAACATCAATTTTTTCTAATATTTGAATATTATGGTACCAGGTTTCCATATTTTTTATTAAATATTTTAGGTGGAAAGATCCAGTCAGTTCCTGTCAATCCCAGTAACTTTAACCAGCATTTCTAGAAATCATTATTCATTTTTCTCCCACCAGAGTTTAATTATTATATAGATACTTCAGGATTGCTTTTTCAGAAAAATAACTCTGTAGTCTTATGTTGTTAAATCACCTCTAGTTTCTACTTAATGTTGAAGTCAGTGTTGTATATCAGTTGTAATTAATGCTGGCAAATGTTTCTTCTTTTCAAGGATAAAGAAAAGATAGCTTAAAAAAATAATTATAAATTCAGGATAATTGGGTATTACTTGGATTACGCTCCATTCATTACTAATAGATGGCTAACAGAATTTGAATTGGCAGCTGTGTTTTTTTCAAGCATGCCAGCATTGCAGGGGAAAATGTGACCAACTTTAATCTAGCTAACTTGGAAACTGCTAACATGAAGATGTGAGTTTTAGTTATGGGTATATTGATGAGGATCTTGAAAGGATTTGTCTAATCATGCTGTCATCACATCATCCTCAGAGTAAGCATGATCTGCAACTGCAGAAAAATAACAGTCTAATTTTAAAACTAGGACGGTATCTTTTAAGAAGGTGTGACATGCTAAGTTGTTCACTGGCACTGAAGCTGGTATTCATTTGACAGTGTAATGGGGCTAAGCTTTTTTTGTAGTCCACTATTGTCATATTTTCAATAATTTTACATACTCTGCTTTTCGATTATTCTTCTTAGTCTAGACAATGTATTTCTACAAGTCCTACTCCTTTAACTGCTCCCAAGATGGCCAAATGCAGGGTATACAGATTCTGGAAGAGTTGTTCCTGGTACTTGAAATGATTAATCCTACAGAACTTCTGTGTATGTCAGCAGCATAGAGGCAGTAGTGACAAATGCATTGTTTTTTTCCACCTGAAGTCCTATTAGAAAGATTGACAGAGGGTAGGGCCATACCGAGTCAAAAAGCAATGAAGAGTGATGGGATGATAATAGTTTTACTAGCTACAGTTTTTTCTTATTTTAAAATTACAAGGTTCCCAACTTTACCTTAACTTAGACACATTTAAGGGGTTTTTAACTTGCTTTTGATTTACAGTATAACTGTACTTTCATTTCTGTTGGTAAAACCAAAGAGCAGGAAAGTACCTGATGTGTCTTAATGCATAGAAGTCCAGTAGAGGTGGTACGTCAGTTGAGTGAGAGTTTAAAAATTTACTCTATGTTTTGGAATGGTTTCTTTTGGAAAATGGGTTTTCTTTCCCTTAATCTTGTTCACTTACACTGCAATTGGGACAGCATCTGAAATACACTGAAAGACACTTCTGTGTTAAATGTTGTAAAACATCCTCTTAGAAATTCTCTGGCCTTCCTCACAATAAAAATGAAGCATGAATTGCTCAGTCACCTGCTTTTCAGGAGGCTAAGAAGTCTCAATGCACAGTCCTGTTTTGCTGCTATACCTTGCTTAGAAGTTTTTCTGTTACCTCATAATTTAGTTTATGTTTTCAGTGTTTGGAGTAACCTCTGATCTAACTTGTGACGAATAAGCAAAGACATTGATATTCAGGATTCCTTTCCTGAATTTCTGCAATCCAATAGTATTTGGACTTACCATGTAATGAAGACACCATAGGTCTACCTGAAGAATATTCTGGTGATCTAACTGTAGAGTTACTCCTATATCTTCCTTTGAGCTTTTAGAAATATTACTTGTTTACACAGTGCCAGGACTTGACTTTTGTGCAGGTGATGCTCATATCCAGTTGAATAATTGGGGATTTCTAGAACTAGGATGCTCTCTGTATGTTGTACATAGCAAATGATTAGGCTCTGAGTTAAGGTCATCACTTAGCTCCACATTTAACTACTTTTGAGGATAACAAGGAACACTGTGAAATAAAAACCCCATTCAGTAGTGTTGCTTGCTGTCTGGAGTCAGTAATTTGGACTACATTGCAGTCAGCTATCTTATATATTGCAAGTTCTGTGATCATAGAGCTGAGCTTTTTTTTTTTTTTTTTTTTTTTT
>JAYRBT010000082.1:39132670-39158515 GCA_036023395.1 Myiotriccus ornatus | reverse complement strand
TTGTATATCTAAGTATATCAAGCCAATGAACTGCATGCATGTTGTAGAAGATATATTCCATATATATATATATAGAGAGAGAGAGAGAGATTAGGGCAAGTTACATATTTAAAAGTGTGCATAAATTACATAGTTGAAAATTAGTTTTTAGATAATTTACTCCCTTAATTTTTTCATTTTAACTTAGCTATGTGAGTGTTTATAATGGTGACATTGATTCTTCTCTTGTGTTTCTCCACAGACACCATTTTAACCAAAGGCAATATTTTATTTTTGCTTTCAGAGTGGTTCTTAGCATGTCACCATCCAGTCTGTCACTTATCACTTTGCAGCTTTGATCCCATTGCAGTCAGTAGTGGCATCATATTGGTTCATTCAGTCTACTCTCTGTTTGTATCAGTTTTTTATTGCTGATTTCAACTAGTGAAATCTGCAGCCTGGGAAAGAGTTTGTGTAGAGTACAGAGCAAGATCTAACACTGAAACATGTTCTGACGTTGAGATATTGCTGTGCCAGTGATGTAATATTATTTTTTTCCACCATTTTACCAGTAATATATGCATTATTACTCATGTTTTTCTCCTCTAAACAATAATTATTCTTTAGGTTTCCCATCCATAAGAAGGGCTAACCAAAAAGTCCTTAAAAATGTACAAATGCATCATCTAGTGGATTACTGAGTTTTTGGTGGCATCTATTTTAGATTATTACAGCATGGTTTCCACTGTCACCTTGACCAGAAAAAACAATCTAAATTTTTCTCCAAGTGGCTTAGGGGAAATGCCAGACTTCTTCTTCTCTTATTCATCATAAAGAGAAGACTTAGGGAAAAAGTGTCAAACTGAATTTCACTTGACTCTATCAACACATGTGCCAAAAGGCCAAAAAAAACCCCAATAACAGCAATGACATCATCTTCCTGATACTACTAGAAACATATCCCTCTGTGACAGAAAAGGATATTTTCTGTATCTCTCTGTTTCTGTGATAGCACAGCTCAGAACTGGATGGTCCCTAGACACTTCAGTTTGTGAATGTCTGTCTTCCAGTTCTTGTTAAAGTAGCCAGCACAGAAATTCAACAGCAAAAAATCCCCTGGTAATTGTACTTCTGTGAATGAGTTAATGTTCATATTTGAATTTTATCTCCTGCTCAGTAGAATTTTTATTCTTGATCTAGGATCACTATGCAAAAAAAAAAAAAAGTTTCTGTGAATGTAAATTTTTACGTAAGACTTTGATCCTCAGGGTGTTGCTGTGTGAAGAAATGTTAGAATATGGATCTAAATTAGCCTCCGAAGTGTAGTTTAGAGAACTGTATTTAAGAGAGATACAGGGCTGCTGACTGAAGTTCAGTACTTGGGCCAAAGGTCCTTGCTTAGCTTCCAGGTCTAACACTCAACTTGGAAAGATAATTTTGTGGATATTCTTTAGTGATACACTAAGTGTTTTATAGTGACAGACTGCTGATAAGCTTTTATTTCATCTCTGAAATTGACAATGTGTATGATTTAAATACAAAAGATTAAAAATCCTAAACAACAATTGATAAGTATAGTCCATGTGAGATATGTTACTGTAATTCTTTGGGTAGATTGAAAATAAATTTAATAACATCAAAATATACAAAAAGTAAATATATGTTTTAGTCAATGTAAATAAAAATCAGTTAAGAAAATTCCATGTATCATATACTTTAATTTCCTTTTGAATAAATGTGAGAAAACTTTAATGATTGGTAAGGTACATTAATACTGTTTTTCTCTTAGCATAATTTAATGATTCAGAGAAAGGGGTTTTCTTCTGACACATGTATTCAATCGCACTGTCTATATTTTTAAGATTTTACATTATCCTTTTTCCGTTTGCAACATTATTGGAAAAACAAGTCATGCATTTAAACTTAGCATTTATATCCACAGGTTAAGGCAACAAAATGAGCTGCCCTCCTGATTTTATTCTTGTCTTCTACAGCATAGGCAGGAATTGCTGTATCACAGAGGAAGGTGCGTCAGATCAGTGACCCTGATCAGCAGATTCTTATTCAGCTCCACAAAATTATCTTCATCACTCAAGTTTGCATTACTGTTGCTTCTGGCATTCTATACTTTTTAGTTATTTGCTGTTGTCAAAATGATGGTACTGCAAAGTGCTGCTAATTTAGTCACTGTTCTTTAAAAACAACAGAACTTGACATTTTTGCAGATGGCAGGATGCTTTAAAAATATATCATTTAAATAAAGACTAACCCTGAATATTAGTATGTGGAGGATGGCAATAATTGAGTCATGAAAAAAAATCAGTGGCTCACCTCAGAAAAATGGATTGTACAGTAAATTATTTTTATAACATTCTGTCATACTAGCAATATGATTATTTAAGGTGACAATATCATATACTGAATTGGAGAGTATATAAAATGCTTTCCTCTATAGCAATAGTTCCTAAATAACTTCAAAGTTAAATTTTTTTTTATCAATAAGTAGTAATACTTTCATGGGATTTTAGTGCAATAGTTCAAATCCTGAATATGTGAAATGTTTTTAAATGTCAGATCTTTTTCAAACTTAAGACTTCTTTTAAAATTAAGTTCAAATGCTTCATAGTGAAAGAGAATTGAAGTTATTCAATGCTGATTCCAAAGCAAAAATGGAGCTGATACAAATCTGCTTTGAACTCTCCACTAAAATTGTGATGGAAAACTTTTTATTTTCTGGAAAGGTGGCAGCCATGTAGCTACTTGCTATTCTTAAATAAGCATCTTCTTGTTTTTCAAAATGAAGTGCTTATCTTTGGGATGTGATGTTTATCACCTCAAGGATTTTGAGATTGATGAGCCAAATTTATTTGATTTTATTTAAAGCAGAATAGCATAACAGAACTTGAGTGTGCTTTGCATGTCTTTTTTCTTTCTTTCTTTTTTCTTTTTTTTTAATTCTTTTTTACTGTCAGGAATTAAATTATCAGAGACAAAGAAAATAGTCATAATTTAAAATAATTGGAAACTATCTCCTTCTCCCACTAGCAGTAATGAAGCAGTTCAGTCTTTACATAGTATATGAGGAGTATGTCCAGGGTGCTCGTTAGTGAACCTGTCCTCTCTGTTGAAGAAGGTTTTCTCAAGTGGCCTACTAGTTAATACAGGATATCACAACGTGGATGCCCAATAACTGAGAACAACAGCAACTCACAAACTGACTCAAAATTGACCAGTGAAGCAGCAGCAAGAACTTTGATGCTTTTGGTGTTATGTGGATTCAGAATGGGAAAGCAGAGACACCAGGATCCATACCTGAGCTTGTTTACTCTGAACTATGTGCTTCTCTTGTACTTGTTTGTGTTCTTATGAGTCCAAGGTCCAATATCTTTTATAACATATAGCTGTTTTATCAAAGTCTGTTACATATTTCAGCTGACAATTCTAAACTGAAGTTTGCAAGGGAGAGTTCTTGCCTGTTAGTTCTTGGCTGCCAGCAGCCTTCCCAACCCAGTTTCCATGGGAACAAGAATCAGAGTGATCTCTGGAAAACAATGTAAGAAAAGGCTTTTAAAAAAGCATTATGTAAATCCTTGGCTTTTTTTTTTTCCCTTTCTTTTTTTTTTTAACTGATCTGACAGCTGATTTCATTAAAACAAAAGCTAAAATTGAACACTAGTGCCTAAGGCAACTCCAAGTTTCTGAAGCAGTGAACTTGTTCTTTACCACTTCTGCTTCGGTATATCCCAGTGTGCCCATGGTACATTAACTGCACACTGTTGATTGCACTGGTATGTAATCTGTAGAGCATCTTGCAAGCCTTTCCTAAGGCATAATTTTTTTTACTGGCTTATGGGCTAAGGAACATTCAACATCCAACTTAAAGCGTATGTGTAAGGCCTTCTCTTCATGAAAAGAGGGTAGTATCTGTCTGTAACCAAAAACCTGTATCCAACCAGCTGTCTGGTGAAGTCTTTTTTGCATAGAATGTGACTTTGATCTCCAGTTTGTCAGAGCAAATCAGGACTCCTGTAGGCCCAATAAAACTGTTCTGGATTTATAGCTGTCTAAAAACAGTAATTTGTTCTGGTGGGATAAATGTCTTTGTAATGTGTACTGTGTCAGTGTTTGAATGTGAATCATTAGTGGTCAAACCCTTCTTAAGTAGTCAAAAAGCTTCCTGAATGCAGTGGAGTGGCACTTCATGAATTTACATCAGTGATGTGAGTATAAAGTGTATACCAAATGGTAGACAATCATAGTTTTTCAAGCAGTGTCTGCAGGTATAAGCAATTATACAGAAACAGCATAGGACGTGATTTCAAAAGGGTAGCAACATACCATCCAATTGTTGTCAGACTGAGTTGGTGTCATTGCAGTGACCAATAGTGAAAATTTTATATTTACTGCTGCAGCATAAAAAAATATTTAAAACAAAGAGACATCCTTTGAACTCGATATTAAAGACTTTAGGCCCTATAAAGTATGATTTGTACTTTTATAAAAGATGTAAATAAAGATGAAATATGTGTTTCTTTTCAACCAAAAAATACAGAGGAAAAAGTATACAAAATAATTTATGCTTTATAGACAAGTGAAATGTAGATTACCTCCTCCCACAGGTAGTCTCTAGCAAAAGAGACATTCTGAATTCTGGTAAGACCCATAAGGACCTTAAAAGAGCCTGTTGAAGCGATTCTGTGCACATTGAATGAAGGTCTAAGCTTCTTGAAATTCCATTCAATTCATCGGAATCGACTCGTTACAGCCAAATGAAATCTGGTCTAATTGGTCAATGGGCTTCATCTATAGAAAAATGTCCCAAATACTTGCACTTTGATCAGGGAGGCAAATCTAGTTGTACCTGTATGATGGTATTGACCTTCAACACTTGAGGAGCTGAGTTATATGACAAGTCAAGCCTAACAGAATGGGCAAACCAAGGAGCCTTATTATAATATGCTATTAAATCAAGTCTTGTGCTGTTGTTTGTCACCATGCCATTAGATATCAGTGTTTCTTTTCAAAGCGTAGCTACTTTTCCAGTAATGGTCCAGCTGAATGGGTGATCTTTATGGAAGATGTACCTGACTGGTGGAAACATCTGTTTCTTTGTTTCATTTAGCTTCCTCCAGCTTTGCAATGCAACTTGAAAAGGAGAATCATTGAGAGGTTCAAGAAGCCCCCTCTTCAGTCAGCAGAGCAATCCTTGTAATCTGAAATCAGAAATGAAAAAGGTTTGGTACACCATTTATTACATTGACTTTGTCTCTTTCTCTATTTGAATTATGCTATTGATAGTAGTATCACAAAAATATAAGTGTAAGAGTCCATTTTTAAGAGGAAACATTTAGAATATTTTCTAGATATCCTTTATTTGGCAAATATGAGGTTCCTTAAGTAAGTAGTTTCTGCAGGTTGGTTTCAAGTTTTTGTCTCATCATTAGAACATTTATTTGTAAATGGAAAGGACCTGTGAGCTTCTAGCACACAAAACCAGACTTCATCTCATCAGACCTCATAAAGACAAGAGGGAGGGAAATGCAACTGGAGTTTACGTAAGATCTTAATTTATGTAATCTCTTCTTAACTTGTTAATAGTTTATCAGTATTTTTCATGTTTTGGAATGTATTCCTATTCAAACCATTAATTTTAAGAAAGCAATGTCCCAGAGAGCCTTGAATATAACATACCTTGTCCCATGGTTGCATGGTGTGTCAGCAACAGTTCAGTGTCATCATTTTAAAACCACTGCAGATTTGCAAGAATGGCCTGACTAAAGAACCGTGCCTACATGTCCAGTGACAGGCTGGATGCTCTCCAGCAGAGAAAGAGCTAACAATAATATCAGAATTTCTACTTGTTCCTTCAAATCTCCTGAGAACGCTGTAATCAGTAAAGGATCTGAAAATTACTTCCTCATCATCTGTGTTCTGGGCAGACTCTGAAGCTAAGACTGAATTGATGACAAAGCAGTTATTAGATATTTTATTGTACCTAAAATTTGATGACTAAGGTGATTTATTATCATTCACATAATTCTCCTATGTAACCTGGTTGTTACCTACTTGCACTGAACTGTGGAACCTTCTGCATCATTTGCTACAAAATAGACTGACCCCAAATGATAAATCCTTCCTGTGCTTTTGTAATAATTAACCTCAGATGCTTAAGCTCCATGGAAGGTGACTGTTTAGTGTTTACTTTGGTTTACATTGGTAGTACATTAGAAAGATAATTAAAGTTGCTTCTTTCTGAGTTACTGGTTTCATGCCAATTTGAAGATTGGGACTTATATATTAAACAATTCCTGTATTTCACCCATAACATTAAATCTAAGAAATATCTGCTCAGTGTGTATTGAATTGATGTTTTCAGAAAAGGATGCCCAAAAATAGAGTAAGAAAAAGGAAGTGATTTGTATAAAATTAACCTAATTTTCAAGTGCCTAGAAATAAATGAAACTATTCATAAATGTTATCAGCAAATGTAAAATGGTGTTAGCTTTGAGACTACTGGATTTAAACCTCAAGAAAAGGGAAGAAATGCGCTATATAAAACATAAATGGTAGCAAATTTAAAATGTTTGAAATGTTGTATGCAATTCTGGGCAACTTGAAGGAAATAGTTACAGAAACTATTAATAGCAACAACAGGAAGTGCAGTTAGAAGGTTGGAGAATTGACAAGCATCAGTATATAAATGTTACATGATTTACCAAAATCACCACCATGAATGCACTGGGTAACACGGATATCATTTGGAGGTAACAGGAGGAACCTAAATAAAGAAAAGAATTAGGTTGAACTCTTCCAGCAAGTGTTAAGAGGTTGTGCAGTTTCTGCAAATAAAATTTAAAAATAATGTTTTTTTTTTAACTAAGACAAATTAGAAAACCTTATTAGAATAACAAAAAGATTCCTCCATTGATCAATGGTGGGGTAAAGGTCTTCCAGCCAGATATATTCTTCTGTTTCTGTAACTGTAAAAGTGTTATCATGCTGCAGAAATGCATAACTGGAATTTCTTTCCTGCACACAAAGGCACTTTCCTGTCAGAGATGTTGCCAGTGGATGTTTTCAAAACTAGATATTTTTAAGTTTAATGTCAATATCCTTGTTCATATAATCAAGTTTTCAACTGACTTTCAGGTTTCAGAAGTTCTGGCATCCCTCCAGTGGGAATTATACTGCTTGAATATGGGCTTACAGTTTCACTTGAAGCCCCAGTTTTGAAAACTAGTCAGCTGCTTCTCTCCTTGGTTCAAGAGAATACACGTCCCTGTTAATCTTCACACAAATGTATCATTTATGACATCTTATTCAGATAGTCTGAAGAACTCAGTGCGTTATACTAAGTGCAGATTGGCAGCTTGTAATGTTCAGTGTTTCTGGAGAGAAGAAGGTAGAATGTTCATAATTGTGTTCACCACTTTTTGATTAATCTAAAAAGAGATGAAATCTCTTGACTTGTGATTACACTGAGAAACACAGGAAAGGATAAGCTACCTCAGAAGTCTGAAGTTTTGGCAAATGGGAAGGATGGAGATTTCAGTTGTCTTTCTTTTCTTTTTCTTTTTTTCCCCCCAGTTGCTTCAAGGTTCTCCTGAATTGATTGGGCCCAACATCTTCACAGCAGATTGGCACATGGTACTTCTTTCTTCGGGTGGAAATATGTTGCTTCCAGATAATATAAAAGGTAAACTAAGCATCAAAACTTCTGTAGTGGCATATAGATTTCTAATAAAGTGTAAGGTATCAAAGCAGAAGGAATTGTTGCTCTAAGATCTGTCTTCTAAGACAGTGAAGTTATGCTGACTGTACTGATTTTCATTATCAGGGTTTTTTTGGTTTTGTTTTGTTTAATTCCTGGTAGGATGTGCAGTTTACCATTGCTGGAAATTTCTACTAATTTAAGAGAGTATACTTTGGAATTACAAAGAAATATCAAAGATGCAAGTAATTCATGGTTCATCCATGAAAATTAATTAAAATGTTTGTAACCAAAAATGTCATACTTAAGATTTACCTGTCCTTGCACATGGTTTTTAAACAAACTCTGTTTAAACCCTATGTTGTTCTTTTGTCATGTTTGGAACAGTTACAACAGGTTGGTTTAATTTTGTAGCTAGATCAAGCCATACAAACATAAGAAGGAATATATGTGTGTGTGTGTATATATATATATATACACACTTCAGAAAATATAACAATACATATGTCAAATATACTTTGGACAGGTGTTACTCAGCATGACAAATCATAATCACCATGTTTAGTAAATCCTGCATCATCCAGGGTGGGGGACCACAATTCCTGGTCCAGAGACTTGTTTCATCACGTGCTTCTTTGTGCAGTGGACATAAGGGAAAGGTGCCCTTTCGTAACTGTGCCATTTACATTCTTTTAAATACAGGAAAAGCTATGTCGCAGTCCATGAACTAGAGGACACAGTAACATTAAAAATCTGTGACGCCAGAAAGAAAAGTGAGAAGCGTTGGTTTTGATGGGCTTGGTGTTGAAACATTCTAGTTACATCAGTTTCACAGCTTTTTGCAAAAACCAAAATTAATACTAGATGTCAAGGGTGATATTTGAGTAGGAAATGAGTCCCTAACAATCACTTTAAATATGAGCATTATTTTATTCCCAGAGACAACAATGCAATTTTTGAGATGCTCATTATCAGTAATTTTTGAATCTTTTAACCTGCAGACAATACTTTTGTCATCACAAATTGCTGCTGGCTATGTGCCCTTCCCACTGTAAACTGTAAGTGGGAAAAAATAAGAAAACTGCATTTCTGTGTTCTGTTTGATAAAGTCTTTATTTTCCATCAGTTTGAATGCTTTCATAATGTGCTCATCAAATATTCATATCATGCAAATGTTCACATTAGATGACCTCACCATTTCAGGAGTTTGCTGCGGTCAGTGGAAGTTACTGATAATGAAGCAACTCTCTTGTCATTATATTTGTAGTGGAATTGCTAAGAAACTTATAAGGGAGCATAAATTCCAAATTCAGTAGTATAACATTACTTGCCTTTTATTTTAAGGCATGGTTGGCACTTCTGACATGGCAGAAGGGATGACATATGAGCAGTTGCAGGTAAGCTGTATGTATACCTATATGTATTCATTTATTACTTTTAATGAAGACAATTTACTGAAATTAAGTTCTTTCTTGTTGTAGACTCTAATTGAAGAGGTTCTAGAGGAAAGTGATTATTACAGTTTCACTTCTAACAGGTCAGTCTAGCCAATTTAAAAGGAAAATGTTAGTTATGATGTGCTAAAACCAAATGTATCATCGTCCTGTTTATGTGATTGCAATTTCACTTTAAACTTAGTGCAGTACGTGGTTTATTATAATACATGGATGGATGAACTGAAGAAATGTATGTGGGACCCATTAGCTAATCTAAGCAGGTTTTTTTGGCCATATCTGTTTTCTTCATTCAGATGAAAGAGTAGTAGAAGTATGGCAGCAATTTCCTCATATTTTTCCACATATAAAACCACATCTGAATGAAAGGTTCATTGCATAGAAGTATATTTTAAATTAATAGTCTGCCATTAAAGGGTTGAAGGGCTGAAGCTGATATATTCAGTAAAATACATGAGTACAGCACAAAAAGCAGTATAAGTGGTTACTAGCACAGAAGTGCAGGGGATGAAGAAAAAACATAATGGCCTATGAAACTAGGCAAATGCTTTGTCCTGGAAAGGGTATATCTTTTCTGTGGGAAAATTTTGAGGAACACAAGAAAGAAAATACATGAAACATATCATTATAGTTCACAACATAGGCCTAGTGTTTTTGATATTTTTCAGCTGCTAGCCTGTTATTTATCTTCTCAAATATTCTTTAGTACAAAAAAACATTAACTACTTTCATCAAGTAAGTCTATTCTTGTGTTTGCAGTAATCACCATTATAAAGTCTGAGAGACTGCTGTTAGGTTTTCTAAAACAAACAAACATACACCTACCCCGCTCCCTACCCCCTAATAGAAATATTGAGAGGTTTTAAGAGTTTATAGTTCCTGTTGCCTCAGCGATATTTTCCAGTTATTTTTTATCTCTGCAAACTTTCTGGTATGGATTGACTCGAGTGTGAAATGTTTCTAATGATAGTCTGAATATTTCTATAGGCTACTCATTAAACTGGAATTCCAGCTTGCAAGTGTCTTGCAGCTGCCAGCTCAAAGTATTGAAAAATCATGATTCAACACTCCCAAAATAAAATAATAGTTCAATCTCTATACCTTCAGGGTATTCTTGAATTATGTTTACAGATTACTTTTTTCAGCCATGAGGTCTGACAAATTTGTTTATAAGTGTTTTCAAATTCAAAAATTTTTGTCCTAACCCCAAGCTCCCAAGGTTCTGTGCTGTAGAAATAATATCACACAACTTCTGGAAAAAAAAAAAAAAGGAAAAATACTCTCATGTTTAACATCAAGATCTAACAAGTCTTGTAAATGTACAAATGTGTTGTAGTTGTATAGGCATTTATCTCACAGAGTGCTAAAAATCATCTTGTTTTAATTAATTGTAATGAAGCAGGTGTCTGCTAAATATGGACTTCTTTTTTTTTTTTTTTTAGAAAAATTATTACAAAATTATCTACTGAAGGGAATCATAGAGTCATAGTATATCTCATTTTAAAAGGACCCATAAGGACCACTGAGTCCAACTCCCTGATCCTCACAGGACTACCTAAAACCAAACTATATGAATAAGAGCATCATCCAGACACTCCTTGAACTCTTGACAGGATCTGTGCCATGATCACTTGCCTGGGGAGCTTGTTCCTGTGTCCAAGCACCCATCCTAACGTCCGATCTGAAGTTTCCCTAGCACAATTTTGTTCCATTTCCTCATGTCCCATTGTTGTAAATTTAATTGCTGAAATGTAAAGGATTCTTCGAGATTGCAGACACATATGCTAATACTTTCAATGTGTAACAAAGGAGTGCCACAGAAATGCACATGAGACTAACAGCACTGAGATAATTAACAGTATTTTTCTCCTGGTTTATTCAGGGCTACTTTTTTTCTGCCGTGCTGGAATTCCCTAGAGAGTGGTGGTTCTGCAGAAGACTAACTTCAGATTCTAATTTTTGAAAAATTTTATTTTAAAGGAGACATAAGAGAATATTCTTCATAGCTACACAGTAGCTATGGATATCGGGATAACAGTGTAGTATAAAGAATTCTTCTCTATGCTATGTTTATCCTGCAGAAAGAAACAGGTAAAAGAGCAAGCAGTGCATTTCCACATATACATAAATCTGGAGAAGGCCAATGGATATTCAGGATCCTTCTTCACATTGGTGGATGCACAATATATTTGGGTTTTGTAGGAGCATAGTAAAATTGGAAAGCACAATGTGTTTCCCCAGAGTCATGTCCTTTCTGTGTTATCCACAATCAGTGCTGATTTGTGTTTTTTACATGGGACTTGTAGAGAAGACTTGATTGATTTTGGACCAGCTAGATATCATAAGACCTAAATTGATTTTGGAATGAATTTTGGAGGAATGGAGTGAAATGTTCTCAAAGATACAAATCTCCTTGTAAGTTAAGATTTATGTTGTCTAGATTTGACTTTTTTTTTTTTATTAGTTGCTTAGAATTGATAATGATGTGCAATAAGAGCTATTTTGGACTTTGACCAACTCCACTGCATGTGTGTCACTATAACATGGCCTGGCTTTAGCTGGCAGATATAAAACAGTCATACTGCAGCCCTCTTGTTGGTCTGTCACCAGCAACTTGATTTTCCACCATGCTTTTTGTATTGGGTTGACCCTGGCTGGATGCCAAGTATCCACCAAAGCCGCTCTATAACTCCTCTGTGCAACAAGACACGGGAGAAAAAATATAACAAAAAATCAGGAACTGAGAGAAGGACAAGGAGAGATCACTCATCGATTACTGTCATGGGCAGAACAGACTCGAATTGGGGATATTAACTGAATTTGTTACCAAAAAATCATAGCAGGATAATTGAGAAGTAAAAAAAATTCTTAAAAACATCTTTTCCCCACCCTTCCCTCCTTCCCAGTCTCTACCTCCTCCCCCACAGTGGCACAGGAAGGTGAGGAATGGGGGTTATGGTCAGTTCATCACACGCTGTTCCTGCTACTGATCAGGAAGAAGCGTCCTTCCCCTGCTCCAGCATGGGGTTCCTTCCACAGGAGACAGTTCTCCACAAATTTCTCCAGCGTGAGTCCATCCCATGGGCTACAGTTCTTCATGAACTGTTCCAGCATGGGTCACTTTTCCACAGGGTGCAGTCCTTCAAGAACAGCCTGCTGTAGTGTGGGTCCGCCACAGGGTCATAAGTCCTACCAGCAAACCTGCTCCAGTGGGGGCCCCTCTCTACAGGTCTTCAGGTCCCTTCCTGGAGCCTGCTCCAGCACAGGTTTCCCATGGCTTCACAGCTTCTTTTCAGACATCCACCCTTTCCAGCATGGGTCTCCTCCATGGGCTGCAGGTGGATCTCTGCATTCCCATTGACCTCCATGGGCTACAGGGAAACATCCTGTTTCACCATGGTCTTCACCACAGGCTGCAGGGGTATCTCAGCTCTGGCACATGGAATACCTTCTCCCATTCCTTCACTTGACTTTGGTGTGTGCAGAGCTGTTCCTCTCACATATTCTCACTCCTCTCATCTAAAAGTGCAATTAAATCTGCATGATAACCTTTTCCCCTTCTTAAATATGTTATCCCAGAGGTGTTACGATCATTCCTGATTGGCTTGGCCTTGGCCAGTGGTGGGTCCATCCTGGCGCTGGCACTGGTTCTACTGGACATGGGGGAAGCTTCCGGCAGCTTCTCACAGAAGTCGCTCCTGTGGCTCCCCCACTACCAAAACTTGGTCAAGCAAACCCAGCACACTTTTGAATCCTGTTATTTTCTGTGATGTGTAATTTTGTTTGGTTCCCATCCCCACTATTACATTAATTGTTTCCCGGACAAGGTTCTACTCCCAGATAACTTATTATTTTTTCCTTTTCTTCCAGAGAATTGGCAGACCACACTTTGGCCTTGACTGTCAAAAACTTGTCTATATTTCCAGAGAACTTGCCATGTTTTCTGTAGTGTGTTCCACTTGGTGTCAATCAGAGCTTTCAGAACTTGAACAGGTTTTTTTTTTGGTTTTTTTTTGTTTTTTTTCCCTGCTTGTACTCTCTCCAAATAGCAAAACAGTGCAGTTTTGATAGCTGTCCAGTGTTGAATGATTCATTTGGCTAGCAGACATGAATCATTAGGTTTCACCTCAAACTCTCCAGCAGCTTAAGCGAGCTAGAAGAACAAATCACTCTCCCAAGCTGCACTGCAAGTCGCTTATCGGTGTCCACCATTATCTGGTTTTATTCCATCATGCAGTAATTGGTTTGCAGCCCTCTCTGCAACATCCTTTCAGCCATTCTTGCCTAAAGCTGTTTTAGCCTTGCTCTACTTCCTCTCCTTTATACACCAGTGAAACATTTCAGCAGCAACTGCAAATTTTCTGGCAGAAACTTAGTACATCCTGTGGCTTTCTTGGGATCCCTTCCTTGGAAAAGTGTTCTCAGAAAAGCTTTAGAAAAAAGTACTAGGAGTAATGAGTATCTATATCTTGTTTGCTTTAGCAGTATATAGGGCAAGACACCTATTTTTAAACTTTTTAAAACTTCCTTAACTTATGTTAAAAGCTTTCAGTTTAGATTGAGTTTTTAATTTTCTAAGATAGGAAGTTGTAATGTGTGGGTCTTTTGCAGTGGAAACAGAAAGACAGAGCTTCTAGCAGGAAACAAATTACCTTCCTTTCAGCCTGTAATACGGGCTCTTCCAGTAGAAATGAGAAGAAAAAGAACTCCAAAGGCTCAAAAACCCTCAGAAGACACATCACACCACCACAAATTTAACCTGTGAAGTTGCAAATGTTTGAAGGTGTTTCTTCATTTTGAGGTGAAATTTCTTCACAATTTCCGGCCAAGTTGACTGGACAGTATGTTGTAAGGCTACAAGTTGAATTCTGGTTTGGAACAAAGAACTGGGGCATGTGTGCTATGGCTAAAAGCACTACTAAATGCAGAATAAAGAGCTAGATATCATAATAATATATTCTTTTACCTCATTGTGGAGCGTACTTCATAGAGAAAACAGTCTAAAAATATGTTTTATTTATTTTCAGGTTTGGGGAAATTTGTGTGCAGACTTTGCTTCTTTCCCATCAGTGTTGTCCCTTGCTGTGCCCTCCTGAAATTCCAAGAATATAAGATGGGAAACCAAACCTTAAGAGAGACAATAACATGAAAATTGTAGTAGGACAAATAAACTCTATAAAGAGTTAAAAATTGTTCAAGTAACTTAATCAAGTGATGAGAGAAACACGAATTTTTTAGAAACTGAGACAGCTTCATAAGAAAAATGTCATGCTTTTTTTCCCCCCCATTTTCATTATAATAGTAATTACTATCTCAATACCAGTCATTTCATGGGGATTAATGACCAGCTGAGGATAATGACCCTCAGCTTTATCTTGAATAATCAACTTGTGCCCATTTATCACTAATCTCCTGAAATTACTCAGCACTCTGATTGTATTACTTATTTATACAGAAACTGGGTAAACATTCAAAAAAAAAACCTACCAAAAAACCCCTGTAATGTTTCAAAATTATTCCATTCACATCCATTGTGCCACTTTCTCTCTTTTTCACCTTCTGATTTAATATTATGCTAAACAAGAGGCAGGCTCCTTGTTTGTGAAGCTATTTATGAATAGAACAAGGAATACTTGTTTCAAAATTTCATCATGTTTTTTTGTATTGAAGTACACATGTAATACCCAAATTCATGTAGAAATCTATTCTTAATAAATTGCATGAAGAGACCTAATCCATGCAGAAACTCAGTTATATGAAAAGATTTGCTATAAATAAACAAAAATAGCAGTGGTCAGAGGTGAGTTGTGTTCAGCTGAGGGCTGTAGCTCTGTCGTGGTCTAACCCCCCTGGACAACTCGGTACCACGCAGCTACTCCCTCACTCCCCTGCAGTGGGACAGAGAATTGAAAGAATAAAAGTGAGAAAGCTCTTGGCTCGAGATAAAGACGGTTTAATAGGTAAAGCAAAAGCTGCAGATGCAAGCAAAACAAAGTAAGGAATTAATTCTCTGCTTCCCAACAGCAGGCAGATGCTCAGCCGTTTCCAGGAAAGCAGGACTTCATCACGTCTTATGATTGCTTGGGAAGACAAGTCCGTAACTCCAAACGTCCCGCCCTGCCCTTCCTTTTTCTTTCCTCCAGCTTTTATTGCAGAGCCTGATGCCATATGGCGTGGAACATGCCATGTGGTCAGTTGGAGTCAGCTGTCCCTGCTGTGTCCCTTCCTAGATTGAAACACTGGTGTGTTGTCAACACCGTTTTTAGCGCGAATCCAAAACATAGCACCACACAAACTACTGTGAAGAAATTTAACTCGATCCCAGCCAAAACCAGTACAAGCTCATATGACCAAAGGTCTGTTTGTGAGAAATGTTGTTTCAACATTAGTTTTGTAGGAAGAAAAATGGTTGCCACGCAAGTAAGAATAGAAGGAAACAGACTTCATAATGAAGTGCCTATATTGATATGTTGCCATACATAATTTTCTTAACTTTCTTCATTGCAGTCTTTTCCATTGTTATTGAAATTTTAGAAATAGAGAAGCAACTATTCTTGTAGTTAAAAAGAGCTATTTTCATGAAGAGGAAAACCACCAAGTCTAGCTCTAATAATACCTATGCATTTTTAACTACTCAAAGAATAGCTCAAAGTATTATTCATAGAGGGATTTTATAGCTCAGGAATGACAGCAAATTCTGAATTGTGCCCTTTTGAGGTAGCCCTCATTGTATTTGGTCTATGGTCCATAATTTGAAAATAGAAATGCTTTTGCTAATGGAGCTTTTTCTATCTACAAATTCTTACCGTGTTAATTAAGTATTCGTTAACACTTAATGCATCTCTTTAATTGTGTTAGATGACTAACGGATTCAAATTTGTACTTTGCTTAGTTAATGTTTTTTTAATGTTCTAGAACCTACCAAACGAGACAATAGATGGCTGTACACACCTCCAACACTCCTGGTATATAAAGTGGATTTTTTGACTTATTGATATCTAGGTGATTTAAGACACTGCTACTTTTTATTCCCTCCTGGCACCCCCTCCAGCTAATGTTGCCAGGCATTTTCTGATAATTGTTTTCTTCTTCCAAATGGTTGTCTGTGTTGAGTTCTACTTCTTACACATACAAAAGATTGTTTTAGCCAGCGATGTTTATTAGAGTCATACCACTATTCTGTCGAATTGTATTTCTACCCAAGGAGGTAAAAAAGTCTGCCAAAGCTCAGCAATACTTTTAAACTGTAATTATTATTATTTTTTTGTTTGTTTTTAATTTCTAAACATGAATGGCTGCAACAGTCTTTCATTCACCCCCCTGCAGTTCTGATGTCTTCCAGCTGAGGCTCTGTGTGGCACCGTTAGTATGTCGCTCTATTTTCAGATCAGCATTCACTACACCTTTTGAGTTAGCTGTCATTCCACTAAGAGGCAGTATTGGCCTGTCTTTCCTAAGTCACAGGTCCTACTGAAATTCAAAGCAACATGAAAACCTGAGGTAGCAATTGATCCTACCTTCAACTCCATCCAACTCCCAGGGTTAGACAGTGACTAACACTTGTCACATTGATTAATACAGAGAGTTCCACCAGCAGTGAAACACTTGGCCAGGAGATGGATTAAAAGATATAGGTTAGTCACATACAGCGATAGTTACACTGCTCCTTTCACACTTGCTAGAGACATAATTTTTACCAAGTTGTTACAGCTGCACAAATGTTGGCTGTACTCAGAAGATACACATGCCAGGCCGTGGTAATGGCTGAAGTCTAGAGAAATGATGACTTATAAACTAGGGAAAATGTATGCCTTGGATCCTATGGTGTTAGCAGCTGTGCATGTAAACATCAAATGCCCAGGTGTGAAAAACTTACTGCTAATTGTGTTTTTAGAGAATTACAGGAATATTCTGGTCACTTCAGGCATGACCTGAATGACAAAAAGAATTGGAAATTTTTTTTCTGATATTACATTGCCATAACAAAGCACTTCTCCCACTTTGCTTAATAGTTTTTTTTTTTTTTAAGCTTTTTTCCCTATGAAGCAGAATGATAGGGAATGTAGCAGAAACTATTTATTGTTCTCTAGCAGTTAGTTAGCATCAAGACTGATAGATTTGACTAGTCTTAGGTCTGCTAGGTATAAAAGAGGTATAACCTGGCTGTTTTTCATGACATTATGTTGTGTAGAACAGAGAAGCGATCCAGGGATCTACATGGTACAAGTAGCAGAACAATCTGATCATGTCATAGGACTGTCATTTATGCAGAATTTCTCCCTCACTCTGCTGAAGATTCCCTTTAGCAATGAGATATGTGGAAAAGAGCATATCACTTCTTGTTGGGAAAGATGAAAGAGCATCTGGCCTGAGTTTAGGCTGACTGGTAGGTACCAAGTTACTGATACAGTTCAGTGATGTACACACAAAATTAAGTGGTCTCCTGACAGTGGAAATGGCTGAAGTCCACACTGTCTGTAGAAAATGTGCATGTTTATGAAGCTGTCTGTCAGCATTTGGACTGTGAGAATGACTGTTTTCAACAGCAGGCAGATGGCTCTGATCCCTTGCAGAGATCACATGCCCGGAGCTCTCAGACGTTCTTACATGAGCTCTCCATCTTTGAATAGAAGCATCTGTCATCACAGATTTGTTTGGCCAAGATAAGGTGGGTATGCTGTTGCAGTTCTGAAGCAGGTCTTTCTACCAGTTTGAGGAAAAGACTTTGAGAATTACTTCTGTGTGTCCAAGGTGTCTGCTTGGTGGAATTCTTGCTTAGAGCATAGATAAAGTCTGTCAAAGAACAGATAAGAAGGCACCTTCCTACTTAAGATGGTTCAGAAAGCTCAGTGTAGTCTGGAATCATTCTTGTGCAAGGAGACTGTCCTTGGACTAAACGTTTTCAGTTGAAATAAAGGGCAAGTGTTTTTTTTGTTGTTGTTTCTTTGGTTGGTTGGTTGGTTTTGAGGCTTTAGTGGTTTGGTCCAGCTAGGGCAGGGTAGCTGGTCAGAAGGTAATACCTTCCCAGGTCACAGCAAGATGCTGTTGGAAGGCACTTTGGGAGCTCTTAGGCTAAACAAAAGACAGTCTGAAAGTTTTTGAAGAAATGGAAGATGAGATTGGAGTGTTCAGAAATCAGAGCCATACAAAGATAAATCCTTTTTTACCTGTTTCAAGGTCTTCTTAATGACTATGGCTAGAGGAGGAATTGCACATTGTTACACAGGTAGCTGTTTTGATATAGTGATGCAAGATAAAATGTATCCTAGGGTGTAAATATAGTACTAACTGGTTCAGTGTTCCTCTGGGTATTGTAATTGTGTCCTTTGTCCTTTTTACTAGCAGAACCTCCATTTACTGATAAGGGAAGTCAGATCTTTGTGTTTCTAGCATGGTACTCTATAAAGATAATTCTTAGGCCTGATTAGAGTATCAATTACAGTTTTGAAAGTTAATTTGAAACCTTTTTCTAAAGACTGATCAGGTGAAAATTACATTTATCTTACTGAGACATTTTATCTGTAAGCCACCTCAGTCTTCTGAGTTTCCCGTGTTTCCATGGAGTCCTGTAGTTCTAGAAATCTGGGCCATGGAAGGAGCTGAGAGATTTTAGCCTTTACAGCAGTGAACAAAGGTATTGAAAGTAAGAAGCTTTGCCCTATGTTGCTTGCCCATAGTAAAAAAAAAAATTACTGGGTTTTTTTTTTTATTAACTTGTGTGTCGTAGCAAGGATTTCAAATTGGGCCGAGAAAGTACAAGAAAGACAAAAGGGGATCCAGGGAGACGTTATTGCAGCCTTTGAATATTTAAAAGATATTACAAAATATTATAAGAGATAATTCTTTTCCCCAAAAAATTTGGGCCTGTAGCAACAGTGTAAGGGCAATGGTTTTAAAGTGACTAGATTTAGATTGGACCTAAGGAAGAATTTTTTTCATGAGGGTGGTGAGACGCTGGAACAGGTTGCTCGGAAAAGTTGTGGATGCCCCATCCTTGGAAGTGTTCAAGGTCAGGTTGGGTGGCATTTTGGGAACCTGTTGTAATGAAGGACATCCCTGCCCATGACAGGAGTGTTGAGCTACATAGTCTTTAAAGTCCTTTTTTCCAGTCAAAACCATTCCATGGTTCTAATTTTGCACAGGTACGGTGCCCCATCAAGGATTATATTATCCACCTACCGGGCTGAATGTAAGTTTACTGTCAGCCTTCAGTCTATATGTTTTGTTTTTCCTTAAGTGCACTTGACTTTACAACTTTAATAACAATCTTTCAGCTTAGGAATTTCTATCTGCACGTGTTGAAGTGTATTTGCAAAACTATAAACTACTTTTCATATTTTTCCTTTCCTCATTCCTACAATACTTCCATATCCTTCAGTAATCAAAATAACACTGCTTCCTAAGGAACCATATGTATATAGGAATGTTTGAAAGGTCTTTGGATATCTGAGTTACACATGTTGTATACAAGGAGTCAGGAAAAATTTCAGAAGAGTGCTTACAGTTGGATTGGAGACTGGTGGAGTTTTGAGACAAAATCGAGACAACCTGTTTTACTTTCTCACAGCAGTGATTATGAGAAGTCTTTACATCATATTTTCATATTCATAGAATAGTTATAGCAATGTAATACATCTTGATTATGATACAAGTTTCACCAATATAAAGCTGACAGATCCAGCTCCATCACTTTCTGTGCGGTAACAGGCTACAGAGGAATTAGAAAAGGAGAAAGAAGTGGTGCTAAAGACTTACTTTCTACTAGTTCTCCATAGTGCTGAAGTCTGGAGATGTTATATCAGCAGCATAAGTTAAAGCTGGCCCACAAATACATTATGCTGCATTCAGGCTTCATTGATTATCTGTGGGAGAACTTTGCACCATGCTGCTCTAATTCTATTTGTGTGCAAGTGCAGACTAGTCCATAAATTTTGAGTCAGAGGATCATTAGACAAACTAATTCCCTGTGTGTAGCATATATGATAAAATTTCACCCAGAGATTTCTGCATCAAACTGTTGTAAGCTCTGAACTGAAACCATTTCTTTTGATAGGCTTCTGAGGTTCTTTGGCTTCTGCATTATGCTCATGCATCAGCTTTCTGCTGATAACACAAAGATTGACCTCATGCCTGGTGAGTGTGAATAGTGGGAAATTCTTACTTCCAACTAACTACTGATTTTTTTCCCCCAGGATTCTCTGCTATCCAAAGGGAACAAAGAACTATCCAGCAGAAGAAGAGAATATGTGATTCTGAACAAAGGGTTTGGAATTGTTCCTAATGAAGTCAACCTGCCTGTACTTCAGCTGAGACTGATTACCAAAGAGTCAAGCTTTGCTCATTAAATAGCATCCAGATGGAATACCAATGTGGGGCAGCTTCAAGAGACCTCACGTGGTATTTTAGGATGATACTCTTTAGCTTTGTTTACAGCATAAGCACTTTACAAGGAATGTTGGGAAAGATGCTTTCAGGTTTATAAATTAGGAGAAAAGCACAGTTCTCAACAATAATACCTTCTATTTTTAGAATATGGGTTTTTTTAAACTGGTGCATAGTCAGGTTTTCTGGAATGATAGTTCAGTAACCTTATTTATGCCCATTTATGTCTTCTGTGGGAAGAAAAAGAGCTTTGTAATATGACCAGGGAGAAAATATGTCTAGGTTCACTCTACCAGAATTAGAGACAGATTAAACACCACCACTATGATTTTAATATTTAGAAGGAATTTCACTTCTTATATTTAGATAATTGCAAATTCTAATGCTGGTGTGACATGTTAATTGTCATTATTTGCAAATGGCATTGCTTCTGAAATCATTGTTATTTTAAAACCAGATGGTTTTGCTGCTATTTCAAAATGTCTTCATATTATATGTCTATCTTTAGCCACGCATTGTATAGATCTGTGTGTATAAAATGTGTCATGTGCATTTATATACATTTTATATACACGTATGTTTTAATGTTTAACAGACAAGTAAATTAAGTACATGCTTTGCTACTAATCAAAATTGTAGTACTTAAGAGCCCTTCCAGAATTTCAATATTTATTCACTGTATTAAATGTAGATAAAAATGTCTCACTGCAGTAGCAGAGAAGCTATGTTTTTGTCTACAGTTTAGTAAGGAATACTTATTAAGGACAAAGGCTTCTCTCTACAGTTGCCACTGTGGCAATCATAACTGTTGCAAATAACCAGAATGCACTTGGTGATACAGGGTTATTATCTCTGTTGAAAATTATTAGCCTTGTAGTCATCACAGGATTACTTGTAAGTAATTTGATACAGATGTATGTTGTGTACTTTTTCCTTTATTTTTCCCCCAGTGGTTTGTTGGTAACTATGAATAGCTAATTGGCATTCATTTCCTAACAATTTAAGTGTATAATTTTACGTGTAATGTGTGACTTCAACATCCTGAATTGTGAAGCAGTGAAAAAGGGCCCAGTGGACAATGTAAAAAATAATAACAATAGTAATAAAATCTACCCTCTTTTCACATGTTCATAGTGTTGGAAGTCTTCAGGAGCTGCCTTTGCATCTATACAGTGGTACAATATGGATAACAGAGGTCTCTTAAGGGTCAAGACATATCATTCCTAAGGTATTACCACCAGGTAGCTAGAGTTTGCACCATGAATCACCATAGAAGATGCATTTCCTCCAATGTTGCCTCTAAAAATCAATTCCTATTTTAGTTCAGAGTGTTAGTTTTGCTTTACTAGGATGTAGAAGGGGAATGCAGTATGGTTAAATCTGATGGATTATGAAGCAAATCCATGCTGTATATGACTGCCAGTAGAACTGATTACATGGATATTTTATCCAAAAATTCTTCATTTAAATTCAACCTTGATATGTTCTACTCAAACTGTGTATGAATTCTCATAATTTTCCACTAAAGTAGCATATAACCAACCTACACTGAAAGTAACCGATTTTAATATATTTTTTTCAGAAATGTCATATAATTTGTCAGAGTGCATTGAATGCCTTAAAAATAGTTTGGACTTTATTTCAAGTTTGTTTCAGGAGTATAATTAATTACTCTTATTCTGTTTTTCTTTATTTTTCTTTATTTTTTAGTGCTGTTAACTTTGAAGGAAATTTTGTGCTTGTTTTTGTGACTGTGAAAAGTGGAATACTCTCTGGTGGCCAGCTGAGGAGGTTGGATTGGTGGCATATGCAGCTGCAACCACCAAGGCTTTGTTTTAAAGCAGGAAATCAGTGGTCTTTTCTGTTCTTTTCCCAATGTCACTAGGAATTTTTTTCCCTTCCTGCATGTAAAAGTATTGACATGCTGACTTGAAGGAAAGAGCTGGTGCATTTTACATGTAGGAAAATCAGTTGCTGCAGAAGGTACATTATCTAATCTGTTAAGTAATTTATGGCATTAATACATAGGTGCTCTCCAATGAGATCGGTGTCCATCATATTTCTGACATAGATAATTTCTGTATGGCTAAATTTTGTATAGAAAATATAGATAAAGCATCTTTAGAGAAACACAGAAACCAAAAATAAGTTGCTTGACATCATTCAGCAAGTCATCAGCAAACTGAGAATGGAACCTACATCTCCTGAGTTCCAGTCCAGTGCATAACTGGTATCCTTCAAGGTGTGGAGCTCTTTTTCTCATGTGCTTATCATCTTTAGTGTAACTTGTGCAAAAATCAGAGAAACAGGCATAGCTGTACTTTTTATTTAGCTAATTGAAAAAGATCCTGCAAAGTGTGGTACTAACCATGCTGAAAGATTGTACTGAACTACAGCTAATTTTTGATTATTTGTTAGTCTAAACCGTGACTTAGGAAGGCCTTTCCTACAGTTCTACAGTTTGCTGGGCTGCAGTGAAGTACCTGAGATTATGTAGTATTATGCCTTCTGTTATTCATGCACTCACTTTCTACAGTCATGTGATTACAAGCACTTTCTCAGGAGAATGTACTGTGTGTATATTCTGTAGCCTGATTTACATATGTTGTGTTCTATCTGAATCATTTCATGGTCTCATTTCATATCCATGAATAATCAAATATCAACATTGGATCAAATCATTAGTTTTATTCTATAAGATAATTCTTTTTTACAGTCACAGAATAATGTATTTAAAGACTGCTTTAAGTCCTTGTAACTTTTAGGGTGGCTGACTGGTAATTGGTATTTCATATAAAGAAATTTGACAACCAGTTATGGAACTTACAGAATTATGTTAGTTAAAGAAGAAAGGCCAACAAATTTCCTTATTAAAACCAAGAAAAATTTTAGGAGTGACTTCCCCAAACTGAATAATATGCACAATTTTAGGATGTATCAATTCTGCCCTGATTTTAGGAAGACCAGCAATTCTGAATGACTGCATTTCAGGAGATGTGAAAAGAGGAAGCCACTTGAGAATATCTGGTTTTGACTCTATGAATTCACCATGCACTTGAATTAAAAAACCTCTCAACTGAAGGTTTCATCATTCAATTTGGCTAGACAGAGAACAACAATTGGAAATAAAGCTCTTCTAATTAATTTTGTTTCTTGACTTGCAGGAAGCTAAATCACATGAATACTCTGTGTTCAACTGTTCTCAACAGGAGATGCTGAGAATTGTAATGAGAAAACTAGTAATTTTAAAATATTTGACATTTGAGTTCTCAAATTTCCTACTGAGATAAACACATCTAGTAAGATTTTGCTTCCATAGTTGAAATCGTTGTCCACTGTGATATTTTGACTTACGTTTCTAATTTGTTTCCAGTGATGCCAGTCAGGACATGTTCCTTGACTTAAGCTGTAACTGGATTTAGTTTTTCTCAAAATTTAGATTTGCCATAGCTTCCTTACTGTCTTTTGTCTGCCTCCATCTCCATTGGTGCAATGTAAGCAAATACAGATAGTGCTGGACCTTGCCTGAGCAATGGAATTTGAAACAGCTACGTTCCAAATCTTGTTTACAGACACTAAAGATGCACACATTTTCATGTATACATGTAAATGTGTGTATATATATGCATCATATATATGTGATTTAAAAAATTAGTATAGTTGAAATCTTAGCAATCTAATTCAAGAATCATTATTAGTCTTGATCTGTTGGAGGAAAAGAAAGAATAATAACGCAGTTAAATTGCTTTGCAGACATTTTATAGCTTCTTCCCATTCTGGGGGGTTTATTCTCACCCTTCCACTGCTCCTTTGCATCCCAGTAGTTTGATTCTGGTGGGATAGTTACCATGAGTTGTCATCAGCTGGAGTCCTATGCTGGGAGGAATAGGATGTTCTTAATGATGGCTCATTCTTCCTCTAGGATCCACCACTTGAGATAATTTTTATACATTTGCTAAGATACTTTTACCCCTTTGCTATTTCTTCATTGATATGCGGCTCCATAATGCATCTGTTTTATAATGTATAGTGCATTTTATGTGTACTGGATACTGTTTCTTTGTTCTCTCAGCTACCTCTAAACTGGTTTGTCCAGGTCTGCATTTTGTTACTGTTTATGGCTGAGTTGTTTATAGCCACCAGTCCATCTCTTACCATGTCATTCCTAATTCCTCTACACCACATCCTGTGTTTTAAGGCACAGCTATCTTCTTAAGGCCCCTGCTATCAGACCAAGCCTGTATTTATTCATGACTGTATCTGACTATACATTAAGTAGATGCTTTTTACAGCTATCTATATAAAACTAGAGTTGTTTGAAGATAAACAGAAATAAACCAAATTAGAGGTATTGAACTGGTCAGTTAGAGGAATCACAACCACAGCTATTCCAGTTGAAACAAAGATACATTCAGACAGCACAGCTGACAAACCTCAGGACTGAGGCCTTGCAAATTCAGCGCGAAGTTTATGGTCTGTTGTTGTCAGTGGTACTGCTGTCTACAAGATTGCAGCTTCCAGAATTTTAAAAAATGCACTGACTCCTGTTCCTGTAGCCTGTGTGCTGCTCTTAATGCCCTGGCATTAACACCTTGGCAATATTCCCATGTGTCTGAAAAGAAGGAAGATCTTGTTGCTGAAGTGTGGTCTCTATGGTCTGCCTGATACGTGATCAAGCAATATTCATTTAAAGAGGAATAATTTTTCCAAGCTTGCCAAAAGTAAATAATATAAAATAAAATTATATTCAATATATATATGTAATATAAAATAATTGAGACAGTAAATAGAGGTAAAACAATCGAAATGGTAAAGAGCCATTGAAATTATGTTTATTCAATTTATTTAGAAAGGTTTTAAAAATTTGTTTTAATTAGCAGTATCCGGAATCAAAGTTTTACATTTCTTTAGCTTGATCATGACAATTAATTCTTTACCTTTTTTCAAGCAGGACGTGATACCATGAAATTATGCAAGGTGATGGATGTTGGCAGAGCAGTCATTTTGATGTAGTGGGTCTAACACTCTGACCCCCAGCCAGTGACACAGCATATACCTGAAGGGTTGTGTATCTAATATCAGTTGTGATCCTTTGTAGTCCAAATGCAGGCAATGAAAATAGACTGCGGTAGCAGTGTGCCAAGCAGAAGCAGCACTGACCAATTTTTCTTCTGTTAGTGGTGTTGGTATGAATGGTCCTCTTCTGAAGACCTGTAGGAGCCACCAGGACCAAGGTAAACCCCAGAGACTTTTGTAAAGCTCTACAATGCAGTCTGATAGCCTTAAATTATGTTGTGCTGGATGGATCATTTCTGCAAT